>CM068367.1:1109490123-1110693147 GCA_034769895.1 Magicicada septendecula | reverse complement strand
TAATTTCCTGGATATCAATATAAAAATTGAAGATAACAAACTCAAATTCGATATATATAGGAAAGAAACATACTCAGATTTAATAATTCCACAAGAATCATATCATCCAGTCAATTATAAAATGGCAGCATTAAATTCATTTTGCTATAGAGCTACAAATTATGATATATAATTACCTTAATATCCACTTTAGTGATACACAGTTTCGTCACTGATGACGCGTTTCGGGAGTAAGTCCCATCCTCAGATACATTTAATTAATAAACTAAAATATTAAAATCACGACCATGATACTGGTCAAGTCAAAAATAAATAAAATAAAATAAATTACAAATCGCATGTAATAAGCTTTGCTAACCACGGCTGGAGCTCCCGCATGCGTTCACCCCGCAACCGCGATTGTCACGCGACTGGTCAAAGATTAAGACAAACTGATTGCAGTGTCGAACAGGTAATTTGACGCAAAATTTACCTGGTCATTTAATAAACTGTTTTTGGTGTTACTATCTTTTAAAGCTTTATAAATTTCAAATTCCTCCAGACTATCCATCCGTCTACCCTTTTTACAAACATGCAACGCTGTTAAATTTTCTTCGAAACTCGTATATTTATGTCCGCTTGATATTAAATGTTGTGCAAAGTTGGACTTAGTATTACTTGGCTTAGGAATATGTTCTAAAAATCTTTTATAAAAACATCTGCCAGATTGACCGATATAGAACGCATCACAATCATCACATTTTATTTTATATACACCACATTTCTTTTTTAATGGTAATTTGTTTTTGTTTATGAAATAATTTCCTAAATTATTATTTGTTTTAAATGATAAAATATAGTTATTATCTTTGAGAACGGGTCTTAAAATATTTGGCATAATACCTGTGAAATTAGCCGAAAGATATTTATAATTTTTGTTACTTGCTTTTATAGAGTTTGAATTTTTATTTTCTAAACGTTTCCTATGCCTATTTATTATTTTGTCAACTATTGTAGATTTATACCCGTTATTTATTGCTATTTGTTTGATAGTGCTAACCTCATTTAAGTAGTCCTCCTTTTCGAGGGGAACATTTAAAAGTCTGTTGACAAGACTGCTAAACACTGCCATTTTTTGTGTAACGGGATGATATGAATCATAGTGTATTACTGTGTCAGTACTAGTGTGTTTTCTAAAGATTTTGTATTTTAAATTATTCCCGTTGTGTAATACAGTGAGGTCTAAAAAATTGATACTTTTGTTGTTTTCGATCTCCATAGTAAATTTTAATTTGTTATGAATTTTGTTTAGGTAATTTTTAAATAATTCTATTTGTCTGGCATTCCCGTTAAAAATAATAAAGGTATCATCTACATATCTGGAGTAATGGATGATTTTACTGGCGAAATAATTATCTTTTAAAATTTTTGTATTTTCTAAATGGTTTAGATATAGGTCCGCCAGGATGCCAGAAGTTAACCAACTGATGATGATACTAAAAACCATTCTTCATCAAAACTATTTTTCATTTGAAAATGCATATTATAAACAGAATGAAGGACTTGCCATGGGATCTCCACTTTCTGGCATCCTGGCGGACCTATATCTAAACCATTTAGAAAATACAAAAATTTTAAAAGATAATTATTTCGCCAGTAAAATCATCCATTACTCCAGATATGTAGATGATACCTTTATTATTTTTAACGGGAATGCCAGACAAATAGAATTATTTAAAAATTACCTAAACAAAATTCATAACAAATTAAAATTTACTATGGAGATCGAAAACAACAAAAGTATCAATTTTTTAGACCTCACTGTATTACACAACGGGAATAATTTAAAATACAAAATCTTTAGAAAACACACTAGTACTGACACAGTAATACACTATGATTCATATCATCCCGTTACACAAAAAATGGCAGTGTTTAACAGTCTTGTCAACAGACTTTTAAATGTTCCCCTCGAAAAGGAGGACTACTTAAATGACGTTAGCACTATCAAACAAATAGCAATAAATAACGGGTATAAATCTACAATAGTTGACAAAATAATAAATAGGCATAGGAAACGTTTAGAAAATAAAAATTCAAACTCTATAAAAGCAAGTAACAAAAATTATAAATATCTTTCGGCTAATTTCACAGGTATTATGCCAAATATTTTAAGACCCGTTCTCAAAGATAATAACTATACTTTATCATTTAAAACAAATAATAATTTAGGAAATTATTTCAAAAACAAAAACAAATTACCATTAAAAAAGAAATGTGGTGTATATAAAATAAAATGTGATGATTGTGATGCGTTCTATATCGGTCAATCTGGCAGATGTTTTTATAAAAGATTTTTAGAACATATTCCTAAGCCAAGTAATACTAAGTCCAACTTTGCACAACATTTAATATCAAGCGGACATAAATATACGAGTTTCGAAGAAAATTTAACAGCGTTGCATGTTTGTAAAAAGGGTAGACGGATAGATAGTCTGGAGGAATTTGAAATTTATAAAGCTTTAAAAGATAGTAACACCAAAAACAGTTTATTAAATGACCAGGTAAATTTTGCGTCAAATTACCTGTTCGACACTGCAATCAGTTTGTCTTAATCTTTGACCAGTCGCGTGACAATCGCGGTTGCGGGTGAATGCATGCGGGAGCTCCAGCCGTGGTTAGCAAAGCTTATTACATGCGATCTGTAATTTATTTTATTTTATTTATTTTTGACTTGACCAGTATCATGGTCGTGATTTTAATATTTTAGTTTATTAATTAAATGTATGTGAGGATGGGACTTAGTCCCGAAACGCGTCATCAGTGACGAAACTGTGTATCACTAAAGTGGATATTAAGGTAATTATATATCATATAATAAGTGATACGGTACGCAAAAAATAAGTAATTGACATGGAGCCATACAAGGCAAGTATCGCGTATAAATATCAAAATCTTAAACTTAAATTATTCAAAACTAATTTACATATAAAATTTAATAAAACCTGTTTACGACAAAATTTAATCCCAAATTATGCTAAAATTAAGATTAATAATTCCTCCAAACTAGCCAGAAAAACCGAACAATATGCTAGCACGTTTAGAATCAAAGAAGAAATTAAATTTCTATATAGCAAAAAAATATCATTGAATTTGGCTATGTATAAATCTCAATTGGAATTATATAACATGGTACATCTTGCTTTGATCGATAGTATCATAGAGCAAATTAACAAATACGTTACAAATAAGATTAGACTTCACAAACATAAACAGGCAATTAAAATCAGCCAGTTAAGTAACAGTAAATATAAAGATAACATCGAACGCACGCACTGTTTCTACCCTAGAGTAATAAATACAACTGACGTCACTTTAACTGACGCAGAAACAAAACTTATCAGCAAAGGTCTAAATTACAATTTTCCCCCCAACCTTAAAAATAAATATAACTTAATTAAAGAAATAATTGAAGCCGAGTCAGTGATAAAAAACATTCCTGACCCAGGCAAACAAAATGAAATAAGAGTATTAGTAAATAATAAGTTTAATAAAATCATTAAAAACAAGAACAATAAGCTTATACAAAATAAAGTTAATTACACTAAAGCACAACACGAACAACGCATAGCTATACAACTAAATAAAAAACTTTCTAATAATAATATTTACATAACCAAGGTTGATAAGGGAAATTCTATAGCCATGCTGAAACTTGATGAATACACACAAAAAGTACACAACTTTATAAATGACAACAATATTACTAAGTTGACATCCGACCCCACTAAGAAGTACACTTTAGAACTGAATAAAACAATAAATAAATGCACGCAACTATTTGATAAACGCACACAATCCTCACTAAAACCAATAAATGCTAGTGCGCCTTGTTTAAGGGTCTTCCGAAAGTACATAAACAGAACACTCCAATTAGACCATTAGTTAATTTTACAACTGCCCCCGGTTATAAAATAGCTAAAACCTTAGTAAAAATCATCAGAGAGCACACCAAATTAGAAAATAATCGGAGTGTAAAAAGCTATAAGGATTTTATCAAAAATATAAACCACGTTGCAGTTCAACCAAACTACAAACTAGTATCATTCGACATAGTAGATTTATACACTATTGTGCCTATTGATGAAACATTAACTTTACTCAGGCATGATTTAATGAATAAAGGTTCTTTAGAAATACTGAAAGTTAACCAACTGATGATGATACTAAAAACCATTCTTCATCAAAACTATTTTTCATTTGAAAATGCATATTATAAACAGAATGAAGGACTTGCCATGGGATCTCCACTTTCTGGCATCCTGGCGGACCTATATCTAAACCATTTAGAAAATACAAAAATTTTAAAAGATAATTATTTCGCCAGTAAAATCATCCATTACTCCAGATATGTAGATGATACCTTTATTATTTTTAATGGGAATGCCAGACAAATAGAATTATTTAAAAATTACCTAAACAAAATTCATAACAAATTAAAATTTACTATGGAGATCGAAAACAACAAAAGTATCAATTTTTTAGACCTCACTGTATTACACAACGGGAATAATTTAAAATACAAAATCTTTAGAAAACACACTAGTACTGACACAGTAATACACTATGATTCATATCATCCCGTTACACAAAAAATGGCAGTGTTTAACAGTCTTGTCAACAGACTTTTAAATGTTCCCCTCGAAAAGGAGGACTACTTAAATGAGGTTAGCACTATCAAACAAATAGCAATAAATAACGGGTATAAATCTACAATAGTTGACAAAATAATAAATAGGCATAGGAAACGTTTAGAAAATAAAAATTCAAACTCTACAAAAGCAAGTAACAAAAATTATAAATATCTTTCGGCTAATTTCACAGGTATTATGCCAAATATTTTAAGACCCGTTCTCAAAGATAATAACTATATTTTATCATTTAAAACAAATAATAATTTAGGAAATTATTTCAAAAACAAAAACAAATTACCATTAAAAAAGAAATGTGGTGTATATAAAATAAAATGTGATGATTGTGATGCGTTCTATATCGGTCAATCTGGCAGATGTTTTTATAAAAGATTTTTAGAACATATTCCTAAGCCAAGTAATACTAAGTCCAACTTTGCACAACATTTAATATCAAGCGGACATAAATATACGAGTTTCGAAGAAAATTTAACAGCGTTGCATGTTTGTAAAAAGGGTAGACGGATGGATAGTCTGGAGGAATTTGAAATTTATAAAGCTTTAAAAGATAGTAACACCAAAAACAGTTTATTAAATGACCAGGTAAATTTTGCGTCAAATTACCTGTTCGACACTGCAATCAGTTTGTCTTAATCTTTGACCAGTCGCGTGACAATCGCGGTTGCGGGTGAACGCATGCGGGAGCTCCAGCCGTGGTTAGCAAAGCTTATTACTTGCGATTTGTAATTTATTTTATTTTATTTATTTTTGACTTGACCAGTATCATGGTCGTGATTTTAATATTTTAGTTTATTAATTAAATGTATGTGAGGATGGGACTTAGTCCCGAAACGCGTCATCAGTGACGAAACTGTGTATCACTAAAGTGGATATTAAGGTAATTATATATCATATAATAAGTGATACGGTACGCAAAAAATAAGTAATTGACATGGAGCCATACAAGGCAAGTATCGCGTATAAATATCAAAATCTTAAACTTAAATTATTCAAAACTAATTTACATATAAAATTTAATAAAACCTGTTTACGACAAAATTTAATCCCAAATTATGCTAAAATTAAGATTAATAATTCCTCCAAACTAGCCAGAAAAACCGAACAATATGCTAGCACGTTTAGAATCAAAGAAGAAATTAAATTTCTATATAGCAAAAAAATATCATTGAATTTGGCTATGTATAAATCTCAATTGGAATTATATAACATGGTACATCTTGCTTTGATCGATAGTATCATAGAGCAAATTAACAAATACGTTACAAATAAGATTAGACTTCACAAACATAAACAGGCAATTAAAATCAGCCAGTTAAGTAACAGTAAATATAAAGATAACATCGAACGCACGCACTGTTTCTACCCTAGAGTAATAAATACAACTGACGTCACTTTAACTGACGCAGAAACAAAACTTATCAGCAAAGGTCTAAATTACAATTTTCCCCCCAACCTTAAAAATAAATATAACTTAATTAAAGAAATAATTGAAGCCGAGTCAGTGATAAAAAACATTCCTGACCCAGGCAAACAAAATGAAATAAGAGTATTAGTAAATAATAAGTTTAATAAAATCATTAAAAACAAGAACAATAAGCTTATACAAAATAAAGTTAATTACACTAAAGCACAACACGAACAACGCATAGCTATACAACTAAATAAAAAACTTTCTAATAATAATATTTACATAACCAAGGTTGATAAGGGAAATTCTATAGCCATGCTGAAACTTGATGAATACACACAAAAAGTACACAACTTTATAAATGACAACAATATTACTAAGTTGACATCCGACCCCACTAAGAAGTACACTTTAGAACTGAATAAAACAATAAATAAATGCACGCAACTATTTGATAAACGCACACAATCCTCACTAAAACCAATAAATGCTAGTGCGCCTTGTTTAAGGGTCTTCCGAAAGTACATAAACAGAACACTCCAATTAGACCATTAGTTAATTTTACAACTGCCCCCGGTTATAAAATAGCTAAAACCTTAGTAAAAATCATCAGAGAGCACACCAAATTAGAAAATAATCGGAGTGTAAAAAGCTATAAGGATTTTATCAAGAATATAAACCACGTTGCAGTTCAACCAAACTACAAACTAGTATCATTCGACATAGTAGATTTATACACTATTGTGCCTATTGATGAAACATTAACTTTACTCAGGCATGATTTAATGAATAAAGGTTCTTTAGAAATACTGAAAGTTAACCAACTGATGATGATACTAAAAACCATTCTTCATCAAAACTATTTTTCATTTGAAAATGCATATTATAAACAGAATGAAGGACTTGCCATGGGATCTCCACTTTCTGGCATCCTGGCGGACCTATATCTAAACCATTTAGAAAATACAAAAATTTTAAAAGATAATTATTTCGCCAGTAAAATCATCCATTACTCCAGATATGTAGATGATACCTTTATTATTTTTAATGGGAATGCCAGACAAATAGAATTATTTAAAAATTACCTAAACAAAATTCATAACAAATTAAAATTTACTATGGAGATCGAAAACAACAAAAGTATCAATTTTTTAGACCTCACTGTATTACACAACGGGAATAATTTAAAATACAAAATCTTTAGAAAACACACTAGTACTGACACAGTAATACACTATGATTCATATCATCCCGTTACACAAAAAATGGCAGTGTTTAACAGTCTTGTCAACAGACTTTTAAATGTTCCCCTCGAAAAGGAGGACTACTTAAATGAGGTTAGCACTATCAAACAAATAGCAATAAATAACGGGTATAAATCTACAATAGTTGACAAAATAATAAATAGGCATAGGAAACGTTTAGAAAATAAAAATTCAAACTCTATAAAAGCAAGTAACAAAAATTATAAATATCTTTCGGCTAATTTCACAGGTATTATGCCAAATATTTTAAGACCCGTTCTCAAAGATAATAACTATATTTTATCATTTAAAACAAATAATAATTTAGGAAATTATTTCAAAAACAAAAACAAATTACCATTAAAAAAGAAATGTGGTGTATATAAAATAAAATGTGATGATTGTGATGCGTTCTATATCGGTCAATCTGGCAGATGTTTTTATAAAAGATTTTTAGAACATATTCCTAAGCCAAGTAATACTAAGTCCAACTTTGCACAACATTTAATATCAAGCGGACATAAATATACGAGTTTCGAAGAAAATTTAACAGCGTTGCATGTTTGTAAAAAGGGTAGACGGATGGATAGTCTGGAGGAATTTGAAATTTATAAAGCTTTAAAAGATAGTAACACCAAAAACAGTTTATTAAATGACCAGGTAAATTTTGCGTCAAATTACCTGTTCGACACTGCAATCAGTTTGTCTTAATCTTTGACCAGTCGCGTGACAATCGCGGTTGCGGGTGAACGCATGCGGGAGCTCCAGCCGTGGTTAGCAAAGCTTATTACTTGCGATTTGTAATTTATTTTATTTTATTTATTTTTGACTTGACCAGTATCATGGTCGTGATTTTAATATTTTAGTTTATTAATTAAATGTATGTGAGGATGGGACTTAGTCCCGAAACGCGTCATCAGTGACGAAACTGTGTATCACTAAAGTGGATATTAAGGTAATTATATATCATATAATAAGTGATACGGTACGCAAAAAATAAGTAATTAAACTACAAATTATCTAGAAAATGAAGAACTCAAACAAAAAGAATTAAAGAAAATACAACAAATAGCAAAAAATAATAATTACAACCCTAAAATAATTAATAGAATAGTTAAGAAAATAGAGGAAAATAAAGAAATAGAAAAGAACAAAAAAGAAAAAACAAATGTAGAAAAGAAATATAAAGGAGCAATAACATACATAGGATATCAAACAAAAATGTTACAAAAATGCTTCGAAAAATATGAAATACAGATAGGAATAAAGAAAACGAAAAATGTATTCGAATATATAAAAAATGCTAAAACAGAAGAAATTCCATTAACAGAAATAAGCGGCGTATACAAATTAAAATGTGGGGAATGTAATAAGATATATCTGGGCGAAACTGGAAGAAAATTTAAAATTAGAATGAATGAACACGCAAAAGGAGAAGGGGTTAGAGTAACGAACTCACTATATGCAAGACATTTCAATGAATCAGGCCATAAATTCATAAATCCAAATGAAAATATGGAAATAATCAAAATAGAAAACAATCCGCAAAAAATAAAATTAATAGAAGAACTAGAAATACTTAAAGTTAAAAAAGAAGATAAAAATAAATTAATGAATATAAAAGTGGATTTTACAAATGAAGAAATATTTTATTATATATTAAACAATAAACAAAAATAAATTAAAATAATAAGAATAACACTAAAAATGACGAAATGTAAAAGGTTACAAAAAAATTATAAGTCAAGAATGAAGAAATTAACGGGAGATTCTTAAAACAATTTGATGGACGTTAGAAAAATGCCTAACGGAAAAATGTAGACAAAGTTCCCGTGAAGAGCGGTAGCAGCTAGAACCAATAGGAGGGGCGATGACATAAGGGGAGGGGCCTAAAGTATAAAAGCCTACAACGTACAGTTGATAGACGTTGTTTAAGACCTGAAGATGTCAGTGATGACGAAAAGCTTAGTCGAACAATAAAAATTATAGCAGTTATTAAATTTTTCTGCTTTCACAACCGTATTTCACTTCCTGCACTGTCAAAATAGGCCAGTGTAATACAATTTATTATTATATTACATCATGGTCACGCCGCACCATTGTACCTTTGTAATTCTTTTTGACATAATAAATGAATATTTTATACTTCCACCTACCTTAAATTCTTTTGTGTTTTGGCCGGATCTCTTAGTGGTGAACTAACCCCATTCGTACGACGAACTGATCAGTGCAGCAAATGAAATGAGGTTTTTGAAATGATTTGTTTAACAAATTATTGAATATAGAAGATCACATTTTATTTTACTATTAATGTGACATTTATTATATTTATGAAATAAAAACATTTAAACCTTTTTCTTTCTTACGTATGAACTACATCATCATCATTTTTATCTACATCAAAAGCTTTAAATATCTAACATTTATTATTATTCTAAAAGAACCAATACCTTTATTTCTTTTTCTTATCTATGCACACAACTCACATACCAAATTTATTTGAGAACTCATTTTCAATTTATTTCCCCAACGTGAATCTAATTTTTTAACTGTCTTTTTCGCCCATTTATAAAAAATAACAGTTACAAAAGTTACGTGGTCCAACGCGTGTTCACGTACTTTCACTAAATTTTGTTCATGTTTCTTGTCTTATTAACTCGAATTCACTTTTTGATAATATTTGACGAAATTTATGACATTTTATTAAAAATAGACTCTTTTTTTAAGTTTGTAAGTTGAGTCTAAAACCTCCGGCCGGGGTTGTGACTGAGCTGAGAGTGCTGACAAGATTCCCCACTATACCTTGTTAATGAACGGAAAGGCACTGCCTTCAGGCTGCGACTTTTTCGCCACCGTACACGAAGTATGGACTGTCTATGTGCCAAATTAACCAACGACGTTTGGTGGTGACGATATTAGAGGCTTTGTTGGGTGGAGCCTCTTCGTTGATTTCCTCCATCTCCAAAGCACATGGCAAGAAACTCTTTCTCCTTAGCCATTTTTGTCGTGTCGGTTCCAACTGTTGTGCATAGAAGGTGCGCCCGGGTTTGTGTACACGCACGCCGTACGTGACAAACATTCGATTCACAACCAAGTATTGGGTTCTCCGACTACACCCAGCCCAAAAAGTTATGTTACCGTTCATTGTTCGAATACAGCGCTATTTCACATGGGACTTGCAATGATGATATTAAATAAATTTAATAAAAAATAAAAACCCCCATTTTGACACATTACAAGTTGTACATGATAAATTTATGTTATAAAGATTTGAAATTAACTTTGTTGTATGAAATATTATTAAAAAAAATTTCTGTTATTAAAATAATTTTAAACTATGATGGTTACCAGAGGTATTTGACATTATCCTATTTAAAAAAAAAACACAAGGTATGTGTGTTAAATAATCAGACTATGTTTGTACAATATTGTCGAAGAAGCAATGAGAACTGATTGTAAGCTCTTTGGCAGAGACCTTGGATGTGTGTGAACCTACATGACAAACATCAACTCTTGGCCGTTCAGTCGATTTTGAATAATTGTTTAGTGCAGTTGTGTGCCAGAATAATGCTGAGTTTAAAAGTTGACCATGTTTCAATTTGATATTTTTAGTAAAATTAAACAAAACACCAATAGAATGTTTTCAAGTGTACCGTTTCAAGAATCGAAGAAAATGTAGAAAACTTAACCAGATTCTTTGAGATATCCAGCTGAGTGTCAGAATGATAGCTGAAGCCATGAACATTGACAAAGGCACTGCTTGGAAAATTTTGTGTGAGAATTTCAAAAAAGTTTGTACCAAGATATGGTCTCTCAGGTTCTCACACCAGAGCAAAAAAAAAATGCTGAAACACAATTTTCATTCACTTGCTGTTAGCAACAACTTGATGCTGGCACTAACCCTTGCAAAAAAAAAAAAATCATCATTTGTGATGAAACCTGGAACTTCCAATATGATCCTGAGACGAAATGACAGTCAGTGCATTAGAAAAAACCTGTTATCACCAGGAATGAAAAACCTCATCAAAGCAAGTCCAAATTCAAAGCCATGCTGGTTGTGTTTCTTGTTGTCAAGGGTGTAACTTTATAAGAATGGGTTCCAGAAGGCACAACAGTGAACCAGCATTATTATAAGGACGTTTTGACAAAGCTGAGAAAGAATAAGAAAAAACAACCAAAACTGAAAAAATGGTTTCGTTCTTCTTCAGGACAATATGCCTGTTTTGAGTCACTTGGTGCAGTAAAGAATAAATGCTATATGTGTTAAAACAGCTGACAGAAAGTGATCTGCTTTTCATGCCTTTGACCAATGGAAAGACCTTAATTGGTGTGGTGTTAAGTGCAATTGGGGACCATATTGAAGGGGACAAACATTAGAATTGTAATTCATGTAAATAAAGGTGAGTTATTGTACCAGTCTCTTTATTTAATTCTTGTATCAGTATTTATTTATTTTCTTATGTATCAGTCTTTAGAATTGTAATTCATGTAAATAAAGGTGAGTTATTGTATCAGTCTCTTTATTTAATAGACACGCCTCTTATATTGAATTTATTTTAATGAGTAGGGTGTTGCATATTTAGATCTTCTGAGACCCTGTGTCATATGTCTGAAGAGAAAACATCGTCAAAACATTGTACCCATAAAGTATATACAAATAACAAGTGTTTCTAATTTATCATTTAACAGTTAACTCTAACTTCTTAGACTTTACTGTCAGATTCAATTTTAGTATTAATACAAAAACGTTTATGTATTTTTGTATTATGTGTGCTGTTTATTATAGCAGTATACATAATCAAATAATTATTCACATTATTTGATAAATTTTTTGTATTTTAATGATTGTAATTATTTACAGTACATGTGTTTTTATTATAATGTATTTTATGTTTGTACGTAAGTTGAAATTGCATATTCATAAACCACTAACGTGGTTAAATTTAATTCAGCAATAAGTTGTATTTTTATGTAATTTTGTTATTTAAGACAATGAACATATTTGTTACTGTACTGTTATACAGGAGCAAATAACCATGCGTTGACAAATTATTGTGGTGTTGAAGTATACCATTTTATGATTTTGTTATAGCATATGTTATTTTGTACAGGAAAATAGAATACGTTAATGGGCATGGACATTTTGTTGATCCTCATACACTTGTAGCTAAACTTAAAAATGGTACAGAAAAAATACTCAAAACAGAACGTGTTGTAATAGCTGTCGGTGGGCGGCCAAATTATCCAGAAATACCAGGAGCATTAGAGCATTGTATTACCAGTGATGATATTTTTAGTCTTACCAATCCTCCAGGGAAAACATTAGTTATTGGTGCTGGCTGTATCCTTTTTTTTAATACAGACTTACTAATTTTGTATGTATGATGTGGTATTTTTTTCTTTGTCTTTGGTAAGATCAATTTATATCTGGATTATGATCTAAGTGTATCATGAAGGTACAGTATTTGCCTTAGTTTAGCTTTTACTTAGTGATAGTGCACACACACACACACACACACACACACACACACACACACACACACACACACACACACACACACACACACACACACACACACACACACACACACACACACACACACACACACACACACACACACACACACACACACACACACACACACACACACACACACACACACACACACACACACACACACACACACACACACACACACACACACACACACACACACACACACACACACACACACACACACACACACACACACACACACACACACACACACACACACACACACACACACACACACACACACACACACACATGCCCACAATGTAAAAGCTTATTTGTATGGATACCTATGTAACGTAAAAGGTGTCTTCACTAAACATATTCGGATTCTGTGCTTCAGTAAGTGTAAAGTTCAATAAACATAGGTCCTGAAACATCTTGTTTTTCCTCTGGCTGCCATTTTGTGTTTTTAAAGAAAAATTGTATATGTAAGAAATTTGGTACACATTTTACATTAATGTAAAATAATAAATACATTTCTTTAATAAATAAAAAAAATTGCGGATTTTGTTGTCCACGACAAGTTCAAATATTATCGCATCCGAGCGTTGTCATGAACTATAATACATTATTACAACACAGAACACAGAAATTTTAGAGTAAATTTTTACCTCTGCCTGAACCAGTTTTCGCTCGGTACAAGCTTCATCAGAGGCTGCCACTAGGTGCGGTGTCTATTTTTGGTGATGGCGCCGTCATTAAAAAGATTGTGTGTGTGTGTGTGTGTGTGTGTGTTCATATAGTATGTGTGATTTAAATTGTGTCTCATTAGAATGTTGTTTCTATGCATTTTCACGTGTTTGTATATTTCTAGCTGTCCAGTTTTCAGCCTCCCATGTGTACGTTTAGAATTTTCATGTTGTTGTTAATATTTTTGTATGTGTTCAATGTATCTTTGTTCGATGCTGCTTTCTGTCTGCCCTGTGTAGAATTTGTTACATTCAGAGGACTTTAATTTGTAAATGCCTTGTAAATCAAATTTATTTAGCTGTTTTGTGTTTTTTTGATTATGTGTGTTCTGCTTTGTTTATAGTTTGGTATGCAATGCTGTATTGTGCTTTTTTAAAATGCAGGTATTTTTTCAGTGTTTTCAGTGCGGTTATTGATATACGAGGGTAGGGTAAAAATTTCCAGGCCGGACACAGAGATACCACCACTATGCTCATTACTTTGACCATGTTGTATGATTTCATCTTTTATAAGTTTAGTTTTCTTGCTTCCAAGTCAGTGAGTTGTTTATTATTAGTTTCACATGCCACCACTGTAAGAGCTTCGAGCATCATTTTAACAGTGGATAGATTGGAAATTCGTGCTGTGATTTAATTTTTTTTTTTTTTTGAAAGTCTTAATTGTGACCGATATAAAAAAAACTTTGGGGGATTAAAACCTACTGCTCTTTTTAAACAACAAAATCAAGAAAAACTGCCACATTTAGCAAAGAAGAAAGTGTTGTTTCACTATGACAATGAACCATCTTACACATCAATTGTTGCGATGGCTAAAATCAAAGAATTAAAGTTTGAATTGCTTCCACACCCATCATACTTGATCGATTTAGCCTCGAAGAACTTCTTCCTCTTTCCTAACCTCAAAAATTGGCTCGGTGGAAAAAGATTTACTGACGGCAGTTGATTCAGCGATGCTGAAAATGGCTTCTTTGAGCATCTCGACAAATCGGGTTATCAGTCTGGAATAACCACTTTAGAACATCGGTGGAAATGTGTATAGAACTAAATGGAGATCATGTTGAGAAATAAATGCAAATTAATCAAAAAAGTGTTGTTTTCTTATTCAGGGCCGGGACTTTTCACTCTGCCCTCGTGTGTTAGTCTTATGAATTTGTTGGTTTTTGTTGTCTGTTGTTTGTTTTTTATTTTGATAGCAGTTATACTATTGTAACCATTGGTTTTTGCTAGATATTTGATTATATTTAATTTGTCCTTATAGTCTTCTAGTGGAATGTTGTTTAGTCTTTGCATCATGGATCTGAGAGCTAATAGTTTGTGTTGCATTGGGTGATGGGAGGTGTTATGTATCAGAGTGTCAGTTGTAGTTGGTTTTTGGAATTGTCTTTGTTCCACTTTTGTGACAGTAAGGTAGGTAATTTATGCTATTGTTGTTTTTGTATTCAGCCGTTAAGGTTATGTTTTTGTGGATTTTGTTGATGTGGGCTGGTAGCTGTTCACATTGTCTTGTATTTCCTTTGTACAGTAGTATGACATCTTATGTGAGTGTCTGCCAGTGTTTTGCAAGGATTCTTGTTTTTTCTAAATGTTGTAGATAGATTTCAGCTAGTTTGCTAGATATGGGCATACTCATGGGTAGTCCATCATCGTGTATATAAAATTTTGTTATAGGTAAATAATTCTATTTCATGATTAAGTTGAGAGTCTCAGTTATTTCTGTGATTAGTTCTGTTGCTGCGTTGTCTGTTTGAACATGTCCCACAGGATAAGGATTATTTCAGAAGCAGGAATGTTTGTGTATAGGTTTCTTATTAAGTGTGGCAATATTGGGAATGTGTATGTCTTATTTTTGTTATGAGGTATGTTTTGTTTTTTATTGTGATGTTGTATAGGGGTGTGTGTGCTGTGTAATGATTTTGTCTAAATCTTTAACAACTTTGTATGTAAGGGCTTTCTGGTAGTTGATTATGGGATGCATTGAAATCTATTCTTTATGGATTTTGGGAGGGTAGGGGCTGATGGTCTGATTTGTTTCAGGTAGGGGTTTTGTTTATCTGTTATTATGTGTTTGGCTTTGTTGGTCAGTTGTTTTATTGTGTTTTGATATTTACCAGTGAGGTCATGTTTTAATTCCGTAAAATTATTAAAGTATATGTCTAATGATAAAATTGTTAAAAAAATGGTATACCATTTCATAACACTTTTCTGTAGCCAGAATAATATTCAGCATTTAAATCCCACAAAGTGTTCTATAATACTTACAAAAATTGGTTTACTTATGTCACAGCATGGTCAGTTATCATTCATTCTTACATCTGTTAGAGTAATGTTGTCACCACCCAAACCTAATGAATAGAATTAATCTGGACTATTATAAAGAATGTGTTGCAATAAAGAATAAACCATTTAATTTAAATGATGCAATAAACTGTTACAAGGAGTAGAACTTGTTCCAGTAGAATCTGGCGGGCAAGGTTTAAAAAATTGTTGAAATTGAAAAAAGAATTGTGCAGAATCTCAAAATTTTATTGGTAGCCTTTTTGGAATAAATCATAATTTATTAACATCAACAGAGGTAACAGTGAGGCTGAAAGTGAGTTTGGCAATAGTGATGGTGGCAACTGGAAAAGTTTGTAGTGCTGAAAGAACAATTTAAATTCATGTATTTTAAAAACAGTTTTGTTATGCTTCTAAGTTGATGTGTGTTAAAGTATTAATTCCTTCTGTGTTTCTTATAATTTTCATAAAATTACACGCATATCAAATTTTTAAAACATTATAATGAATTATGTGATGAAATGAAATGGCATACACCAGTAACAGCAAACAAAAACTGCATTATCATGGTAAGTCGGCATTTATTTTCCTGTGTAATGATAATAGTTAACCTACACATATTTGTTATTTTATCTTGAAAGAAAAAGACAATGATAAGCACAATGAGTTGCATTGTTTCAAATAACATTTTAAATAAAAATAAATAATTGAAATAAAATTATACATTCGTACAAGTGACATCCGACTTTTATGATGTTAAACTACATTTTGCAGCTCATGTGGTAGAAACTAGGATGTTTTTACACACTGTAACATGCATACCTGTCTCTTGTCCATTTACAGTCATTGTTAAAATGATTTTACTATAATTTACACTTAATTAGAATGTCCAAGTGTATATGATTTTTGTATTTTAAAATTTGTTCACATAGTATTTGTTTGTACCAGTTAGTCTCTATTTCGTAGTCCTTCAGTCTTTCGACTGATTTGTACCCTCCCCGCATATACCCGTGGTGCGTGTGGTACTGAGTCTCTCACAGGTATATGGGACCTACAGTTTAACGCCGGATCCGAACGGCATTTAGTCTCTATATTCATTTGTTATTTACACAAGAGTAAACAAATGTTGGAACCTATAGTACTGGTAGATATCACATTGGTTGTAGTTTACCTGACCTACACTGTTTGTCAATTCAATCTCTCTACCTCTCCCATTCCCATTCCCATTCCTGCTATTTCCAGCTCAGCATACATACATAAATATTGAGAGCAAAATGTACTTCAGATAGGATAATTTAGAAAAATTTATTTAAGAACTAGTCAGTTTGGTACTGGAAAAGGTGAAAGTAAATTGTTTATAATTAAGTTGTTTACTATAATAATCAATATAACATAAGTAAATGCATATACAAAGATTGATATCAAGATTGTTCAATATAAAAAGGTTTTTGACACTTAAAGAACTTGTTAGAAATAATTGTAAGATCCTTTGTTGTAATATTTAAAAGTTGAGAAGTCTTAAGAGAACCGATTCAATCTTGTTGAAATGGAAACAGAAGGAAATTACAGTGTATTGTGAAAGTTTGTTATTTCTCAAAGGAAAAGGTTTATATATGGTACTTGCAAAAATTAAAATGTAGATAAGGTTTTTATTAAACTGTTTTATCAGTGTGCTGTAGTGGGAGTGGTATATTTAGAAGAGGCATGTCAAGGTATTTTTAAAAACGTGTGTGTGCATACACATACAGTAATTATTAATGGCAGTAAACAGTAAACCAAGAGAATATATGAACAAAACCTTTACTATTACAACCAGTCTGTAAATAAATGCCATACTTTTTATATTAGACATATTTTGTTTATATTAAATACATTATTAAGGAAACGTTAAATAATTAATTTGTTACTATTTCTTGATAGAGCATGTTAGTCTTTAATGATTTTCCTGATTTAATGAATTTATTGTTTACTTAATTTTAATTTATGGGTAATTGCACAACAGTTAAAATGATCCATAACATCTGTATTTTCATGTTTTAATAAAACTTAATATTAATTCACACTTTCTGTAGCAGTAGAAAATCGCAAAATATTTTATACGTTTTTTTTGTTTCAACATTTTTATGAGTCCTTTTCATAAATCTATTCAGGCAGAAGGAATAGATTTTGTAAAGAAAAACCTGAAGAGTGAATTAGTACATTATTGGAAGGAATAAAGAGGCAGTATTTAGTGATACTGAATACAGGTTACACAGGTTCCCGGTGTGCTGGTTTCCTCCATACAGGTCTAAACTAAACGAGATAAATTAGTATTGAGGAATATAATTGGCCCTGTCGTAAAGTAAAACATGACTATTATAGACACATAATTATTAAATAGTAACACACACACACACACACACACACACACACACACACACACACACACACACACACACACACACACACACACACACACACACACACACACACACACACACACACACACACACACACACACACACACACACACACACACACACACACACACACACACACACACACACACACACACACACACACATCCCAGTATCATTATGGCTACCATACAGTGCCACAGCTTTGTAGCAACCACCTAAAGGAGTGATGTATATAACTATTTTAAAGTGAATATTGGTTAGTATATAGGTCGTTAACGAAGTAATGGCATTTATTTTCTTATTCTAAGGAAAAAATGTCGTTATCCATCTAATCGTCATTATGGCAACTGTTCACAGTGCCGTCAAAATAAATGTGTAGTTCACATTGCGACCACTATATACACATACATCTCACAGTTAATATGACGACTAGGACGTATATTGGAAACAACCTGAACATCATTACAGCAACCAACGTCGTTGCCACTTCTACACAACCAATTATTATGTATACGGTCGTCATATTGCAATTATGTAGCTATTTTATTAACTCAAAAATGAAAAAAATATCTATGCATATTTTGTTTACTGCCTGGGACCATACATAGTACTTACCTGCCTAAAAAAAGAAATTGTAGCCTTCCCATCGGATTTTAGAGCTGACCTATTCGGACAGTAGTTTGGGTTATCGTAATGTTGTCTTGAAAGAAATGAACATCATTCAAGTAATATTACTATTTAATTAAGATCTGTAGTACTTGACTATTTCTCGAAAATACAAGGAGCAAGGATTCTTGTTTTAAAATAAACTTGCAATCGCTCATGGGCTATGTCAAAGGAACAAAATCATGTGTTTTGGAGGGGCAGGGGACATCACTAACATTTGTAGTTGCCTGGTATTTTTGATTCACGTTTAAAATTTATTTTGAAAATTGAATTTATAAATCTCATGTTTAAATAGGCAATTCTTAATTATCAATCGCATCATATCTGTATTTAAATGGGGTCAGTTTCTTTTTCTCAGTTCTTTTCTTTCTATTTTAAAGAGTTGAATGAAACCTTTTTTTCAAAACAAGATGCTTCTCATTAGTCATGAGTAATCAAAAAATGGTTTAAAAATAATTTTTAAGTAAACAATAAATTGTATTAAAATATATGTAATTTGAGTGTGCTTTTTAAGATTTGTTAAGGATTTAAAAAAATAAAATATTTAGTTACAAATTAAAATTTTATTTAAAGTAAATAATACATATTTATATCCAATGCAATTACATTAAAGTGAAATTAACGTTACAATTTGACTTGGATTCAAAATCATCATAGTTACAGAATACCTTCATATGAATTGCTTAATTTAGTTAATTTTTTTGTTTTTTGGTATATAGATTCTGAATGAATACTTTAATCTTGAACCAATTCTTATTGGCAAGTAATATTGGATACTTAGAGATAATCTCCTCACATTCACCTCGTTTTTGGGGTTTTTGTTTCATTATGTGCTCTTTTAAAAAGTCTTTTAACTATAGTTTTTTGTTCAGCTGTCCATGGTATGAGAATTCGTTGTTTTTTCTTTGTTGCCTTATTTTCTGTCAAAATCTTTTTCCTTTCCTTGCCTTTTTTAGGAAGCGCCTTTATTTTTTGAACTTCAATTTCATTTGGATGATTTCTAATAACATGTATAGCAAACTGTGTCACTTGTGTTTCACAATAGAAACAGAAATCCTTGCTTCAAATATGCTTCTTTTTAGGGTTACCTGTGTCAGTTTTACTATTTTTATCCTTTAATTCACTGTCATTATCTTGAAGCTCATACAAATCATAAACAATTGGCAATTCCTCCGAACAACTTTCCTTCAGTTCATTGTTACCATCTAGGACTGTAGTTGCCAACTCCTCTGCATACTGGCTGTCACCACCCATCGATTCAGTTTCCCTACACAATTCTTCGATTACAGAACCCTCATGCTGATTCTTATCTTCTTCCGTGTAATTTACTCGGGTGTATTTTTGTATTGGCAACTCTATTGCAGTGCTGTCGCATGAAGATGCTGCATCACTGTCACATTCGAAAGTGGGGTCCTTATCTTCATCGTCAGTCATAGACGAACTCGTATCATTAACGTTACTATCATTTTCAAAGAAGTCGCAGGGCTGTAGGCTTAAATAATTGGTTGCTCTTGCACCTTCTTGGTTGTTGTCTGTGACATCAGAAGTACAACTTGAGTAGCTTTTCTCTAAAAAATAAAAAAAAAAATAAAAATTTTAAAGCATGTTTGTTTTTGGAGCTCATTTTAATTCCTTTAGGTTATTAAAGGAATTTTTAAAAAATAAGAGAATTTCTTCCTTCCTGGATACGTGCAAAATGAAAAAATATCAAAGCTTAAAATTGGCAGTGTCTCCTAAATGAGTTGGCCTATAAAAAGGTTTCATAAGAACACCTAAAATTTTGTGTAAAACCTGAGAACACCATAAAAAGTAGGAGATTTCTAAGAAATATTAAATTACAGAATGCCCCTCTTCCTTAAATTTGTTGAAAATAGTTTTGTTTTTAAGGTCCCGTTGGTAGCACATTTAAAATGTATGTAGACCTACGTATGCTTTGTTTAGTATACTCCTTTCTATACTTACCATCTGCTGGTGACACAGTGTCATTATTGTCTTCTTTACTAATTGCCTTTGAAAGTTCGAGTATTCTTTTTGTTCTATTTCTCTGTAAATACGAATATTATGTATTACTTAAGAGCACTGTCATGACATACAGAGTAATCTTTACAGTGGGTTGTCAGTATACTTAAGGAATTGGTTCAGGGTATCAAAAAACTCAAATTGTAATTAAATTATTGAATAAATTAACTCTTCGCGGGGAGGCGAATTTTTTATTAATTACCAAAAATTATTATAAAAGCTTTCTAGTATTAAAAATAAATTCATTTGAAGAAATTAAGCCCTTAATTATATTAAATATAGTAAGACAATTTCAGTACCTCATTGTTTTAATTAGTTGAAAAGTAGGAGCCTCGAGCAAAACATAATGTAATGATGATAAGAAATGTTTTACGTTATTGCCAAACAAACACATCCGAAAATGTAGGTTTATGAATTAAGAATTTTAATTTTAACTTAAACATCTTGTTATTATTTGAAAAGTCTTCATTTCTTTCTCAGTATACGCCAAGAAGTGAAGTGATAGTCCAGTGGGCCGACTAAACAGAGATATTTCTTTTATATTAAATGTTGTATGCGGTGGGATATTTCCCATAATTTGTATGTAAAAAACTGTAAACTTCAAAGGAAAATAAATAATTCTTAATTCCTTTTATTGTTTAGAATAGAGTATCTTACAAGACAACAACTAAATTAGAGTATTTTTGAAACTAAGGTAAGATTTGATTAACTCAGTATATTTTGCTCCATAAACAACTGTAAAATATTCTAGCAAAATCAATAAGAAGAATTTGCCGTCTTTATAATTTTTTTGTTTAAAAAAATGCTTACGTGGGCAGAAATATAAAATACTAGGGAATACCTGTTTTACATACGAACGTCAGGAACTTAACCGAATAAGCTAAAACGCAATGACTCATTCTCTTGGAATAATGAATCACATATTCTAAGGCCAGAAATTGTCGTTACTAGAAATTTTTAAAAGTGCCCGTTTACTCCACCACTTAACGCAATCTCATTGATGGCTTATAGTTATTGATGAAATTTTATCTGAAAGGGGACAGTTCTTAGACTACCTCTGTATCGTATGGACGTCAATTCATTTGAACTAATCTGGTCACATTTGAAGAGGTGAGTCTGAGTCATAACGTAACATTTAACACTGATTAAGGCTATGCGAAGAAAGACTTTCCAAAATTACTACGGACAATTGGAAAACTCGGTGCAAACACATCGAAAAAATTGAATCGGATTACTTTGAAAAGAAAGCAATTGTTGGAAACACAACAGAAAATATTATTATTATAAATATAGGAGATGATTTAATTAGTTGAGAGAATGACTGTAAGGAAGACAATTGTAAAAGTGGTGGTACATCAGGTATGAAAGAAATATGTAACGGTGAATAATTTTTGCGTACAAAATAAAAATATAACACATAACGAAACGTTTGTGTTAATCCGTTAGAGTATCTATTAAGTGCCCCATACACCATCGTGCATTGCATGGCACATGGTGAGCCCACACACTGGAAAAGTAGTCAGTCTCATGGCATGCCAGATACGATCCCAGTGTGTACGGTTTCTTGTTAGTACCGTGTAATTGAATTTATAGCTGAATTTATACAGGAATGTTGCGAAGAGAGCGGACAGTGGTACAGTCTGATATATGAGAACGGTAAACCATGAAGTCACGAACATTTGACATGCGATGAGTGCAGATACCAGGACACAAAATGTATGTTTTATTGGCGTAACATAAAAACAAGTTAATCATGGGTGATTACACACACACACACACACACACATGCGCGCGCACACTAGAAACGTTTTACCTAGCTCCAGATTACATACAATGTGTGTAGTTACCTATGCATACAAGGCTAAATTCAGTACACGTAGTTTTATAAGACGAAATAAGCATTAGACATAACAGAACGGGAACAATATGAACATTTCACAGTTATAAAATGTTGAGTAGGCCTATGTTATTATTTTGTAAACGGTGACTTAGCAATGTTGTGTCTATAACAAGGAAGTGTTTACCTGTTGGTGCTTCATAAAAGTAATATGTTTCTACTTAGTTAAATTCAAATATCAACAAACTTGTGTGTTTTGGAGTATGCGATGCTTCGTGTCAGGGCCGCTGAATAGGGAAGGGCTGTCTCACGGCGCGCGGGAAGTTGTACCCACTGCTGCTTGGCTGTGACGTCACTGCTCAGACACTGCCGCGCCACAGCTCTGCGCTAGCTACACATTTAATACTTCCTCGGCTACTCATCTTAAAATAAGCCTAATGAGTTAACAATAAATGTCTATACTTTCATTGCATGTATTTACTCTTCTATAAATAGCAATTATCCATAACATTATTTGTAAAACAATAGCTAGCAATAACGTGTAAATAATATAAGACATTCTAAAAACAATATGTGACATAATAACATTCTGTGTATTAAGGGCTGCGTAGAATACTCAGTCATATTACATTAGGGATATGAAATAACACAAAGAACAATTTTACAACCAACAATTTTATTTTTTGGAACGTATCCATTTCTTAGCTTTGTTCATACAGCTTCTATCGTTTGATTTGTTCTCATTAAAATGCCTGATCCTAATAAATGTCTTTAATCTAGCGTAGGCATAATAGCTTGTGGACACACATTTGGAAATTTATCCGTAAGTCTTCTTCGGAGTTCTTTAATGACTCCTCTCCGGACACTGTAGAAATCATTTTCGCTATGGAGTGATTTAAAAACAATTTCAAAATCGTCCACTGTTTTTTTCCACGATTTACTTGGCACAGTCAAACCCCTTGGGAAAGAGCTTCAATCCATTTGTCACTGTTATTAGAAGGGACATTTTTCGAGTAGGCGCCTAGTGTTGGATCCTTGTCCCGTACTTTGTACGCTATATACCCTGCAACGTAACAGAGGGCTTCTCTCTCAGCCCAGCATCTTTCTTTTTGATGATCAGGGTCATAAGGGAAGATACAAAATTCGTCAACTTCTTTTTCTGAAATAGAAACAACGCAATCCATATTTATAGAAATAAAAAAAAAACAAAGAAATAAATATAATGTAAATACAATACCTATGGTTAAATTGTAATCGATTTTATTCATAGGAGATACAAAAAGTATTGTTTACATGTGATTTTAAGAATGCAAGGCTTACCTTCCACAGGGAGGCTGCAGATTTCCTCCACTTCGGCTGGGTGAAATGCAGTTTGTAGGTACTCTGCTGTCAAGTAAACTGGTATGCTACTACTGTCTTTCTCGACCTCAGTGACATTTGTTTTGTTAGATGGTTTCGGCATCTTGTTAGCCAGCATTATTTTCTTAATTCGAGATATGAATTCCGTTGGGCTAGAGTGGTCATAGAACTGTCCAGTTCCTCGGATAAGGCTGAATAAGCTCTCCAGAGCATCCTGCGTTAGCCGTGTAGTTAATATGTATTTAATGTCATACATTTCACGGACATCTTCAAATAGTCCAAAAAGGGATGTTATAGATATAATTATACATTTCTGAAATGGCAACAAACTTCTTTTGTTTTTAACTCTCATTGTAGACGTAACATTTCTCATTTTATTCAGCACTTCTGCTTGCTTGTCAAAATGAGGCGTAAAGCCAAAACCAGCTCTCATAGGGTGTGAGTTAGAAGAGTGCGGTATACTGCTGTTCATAACGTCGGTAAAGGAATCTACCAATTCAAAAAATTCTGGTACTTCTTTATTACCGCTTAGCATCTGTATTGCTTTAGCGGTAGTTCTGGAGAATACTGCTTTAGCTGGCCTAACTCGTTGTCTTTCGTTTCCTTTCAAAGCTAAAAAAGACGGCTCAAGTTTAGGCACAGTTTATCTCTCCTGTGTCCTTTTTTAGTACATTAACTAAAATGTCAACATTTACTTCCGTGCCGTTTTCCAAGACTAGTCCCTCATCAAGAAAATGGTTTCTCAACAGCTTCAGGTAATGTGGCATGTCAGCAAAAACCCATACTTTTCTTTTACTGTCTGATGGATTGGTAAAGAACGTGCTCGTGGTGGATACGCCAAGTTCCTTCCACAGTATACCACAACCTCCCAAATCGGATACAATAGAGCAAACTTTGATTCCTTTAGATTCAATAGCATTAATGATTATGAACATTAACGACTTGTCCATTGTAACATCAAAGTTAAAAAACACAGGCTGTTTCCACCTAGAAACTAAACCTCTAACAAGAGCTACTTGGGCTTTTGAATGTGGCCCGAGAATTTGGTCCAAGCCAACATCGTAGACAACTTTGCTGTCGATGTGCATCTCGTCAAAACTTAACACACGCAACTTTTTGGCTACTGATAAGTTTTCGCAGCACTTGGAGACTAACGTCAGTACATTATTCAGAACTCCTGGTAAACAAGTAAATTTTGCACACCATCGACTCAATGTGGCGGCAGATGGCAAAGGAAAACCAACAGTTTCTCTCCAAAAATCATATGATTTACGAGACAAGGCCCTGATCATTATAGCACGTGACACGTCTTCACTTGTCCATCGAACGTTTCCTTTTATAGCTAACGCTTTTTGCTGAGTCGGTGTAAGGATTTTGTTAACTTAGGTGATCACATTTGACTTTTGTATACTTTCACGTTTCAATTGTACTATTTTTTGTTTTAATTCTTTAATTCCGCCAGCTCTTTTTTTACTTAACATACAATGGTTGTTTGTTTTCCGTGAGATTTTCCTCAAAAGCATTCGCCTCTCTTTTCTTAACAAATCTATTTGTTTTTTTAAATCAACAACAGTTTTTTTTAAACATTCGTTCTCTTCTACCACGAGGTTGTAGATCTCACAATTACATTTATCATTGCCTGGACCGGTCTCAGTTAGTGCAGGACTAATGTCACTAGATTCTGGACGCGGCTTTTTAGGGCTTAAATGTTCAATTTTTCCAAAGCGTCCAACCGAGTCCGTCTATTATTAAATCGCTCTTCTCTTAAAACAGTCGATGCGGTTTCATTTTGGTCAGTTTGACAGGGCATATTTAAAGAAGGGGCTGTGGTTACTTTCAATATCTTCCTTTGTGGCAACCCTAATAATCGGTTTTTCATGTCATCACAATAATCTGTTGGCGCAAAATGGCTGCTACAAATATGAGCGTACTTACAGTTTATTGAGTCCAACCGTTTACACTTTAACACCCATAACTTTGCAGTTTCAGGATCTTTAGGGAAACGGTGGTATACAACGTCAATTCCCAGTTTCTTTGTCTTACGGGAATAATTATTGCACGTTGCGACCGCACAACAACTCATTTTCGTAATTTAATCACTTGCAAATCACAACACAAATATTTCTCTACACCACTCATAACACAACAATAACTGTACAACATAAACAGCTTCGATTTACAACACAGCTGACAGATGTCACAACGCTACTGACTGAACACGCGCAAGACTTGAGTTGTCTGAGTGGTGACGTCAAGGCACTGTCCCCCCTCCACGCCACCGAGTACCGTGGGGGCAGTGGAAACATCAAAGTAGTGAGACAGCCCTTCCCTATTCAGCGGCCCTGGCTTCGTGTATAGGCCTATGTTACGATTCGTCGAAAACATAGTAATACATAGTTATCAGTCCCCTAAATCTGATGAGTAAGTAAAAACAATAACAGACTCGGATGTGAATGATCATGTGTGTGTGTGGGGGGGGGGGTGCAGACGCAAGCGCGCAGAAATAGGCTATTCGTTCAGAACAGAAGACAAAATTTTAATGCAACGATTAGACTAAAACTCTTAAGTAATATACTCTTCACTTAATTACGTAATTACAAACATTTATCTGTTGTTCCACCCACTTAGGCAATGTTTTCTTTACTGCTATCAACTAAAATAGTTGAGAATCCCTACTGTAACACATTCTTTGTATTTCGTTATTCTTACCATCTCTTTGAGCATAGCCTAATCTGCTGAAACAATTGTCAGAATTTAACAATAAATTTTGTGAAACTGCCAAGCGTTTATAGTTTTGAAATTTGTTTATTAAGGTAAGTTAACACTTTACAATGAATAAGCAGTTTTTCGTTTTTAACTGAAAATTCTTATTGCTAGTATTTTTTATAGGCACCTGAAAAATTGTTTTCAGGTACTAGTATTTTTATATTAGTACTTGAAAAACTAGAAATTATAGACAAGCTGGTTAAAGGATACACGGTTTATCGTTACTGCACGGGTTATTGGTACTGCTTTTATTACAATATGACAAAAAGTGAATATTTATCTTCACAAACATTAGCGTGGATAATTGAGAGTTGTTCATATTCCAATAAATGCTGTCAATAAAATGACACTTCAGCCAGGTGTGTTATGGCTTATAAATAGACATTTTAATTATCATTTTTCATTCTGTGTCAAAATATTCTGGATATTATGAGCAGTAGAAAACAGCTACAGAGTTTTGCAAAAATGTAAAATCTTCAGGTTAGCTGAACCTAAACAGTTCTTTGTAGGCAGCCCCCTTCATGTTCTTGTTACAATAGTCTTTACTTTTTACCCACCATAAACAATCGTGGTTTCTGTAGGCTTCAATAAACGTCGGGGGGAAAGTGAGCAGACAGAAAAGATGCCGAGTCACTCATGATTACACTACTACAGTCCAGCGAGAGCCCACACACCTTCGTGCAAAAAAAAAAAATCTCGTCTTGATCGCCTTCGTGCCATGCAAAGCATGATGGAGCCCACACACTGGTATTTTTCCTTCGAGCATTGCTGGTGTGCAATGTGCAATGCACGAAGGTGTATGGGTGTATGGGCACCTTCAGCCGTTAACCGACTGTATGGTATTAATTTTCACTGAAACGTACTGAAGGGAGAGATAAGTGATACGTACTTGACTCACTCCTTGTAACCACATTCCATTCAGTGAGCCCATACAGTTTCTGCGAGAAATTGTTTGCTTTGTGTTAAATCATCAGAGTACTTATTACTGTTAACTGACTTAGGGGTATTATTTTTCACTCAACTGTGCTGTAAGTGCGATGTTTGTATTTCTATGTTTTGGTGGGGGTAATTTTGTTACAAAATGCTTAAGGTCGGGTGACAAAAATTGCTTGCCTGCCAATACTGGTGAGAGTAAGTACAACTTTTAACCTTGAACTCGCAAGCAGTGAAACCAAGCTACAGGCCCCTACACACCTTCCAATCCAATCAGATCCGATCTTCAATTTAGGAAAGGAGACCACTATCCATACTGTCCAATTTCCTTCTCCGATGTCATTTTAGTCAGTACCATTGAGTTCCCGACCTGGTCACACCCTCGTAATGGCACCGTTTTTGTTGAAAAATCAAAAACTCGGAGTTGCTCTTACAACACTGTTGATCCTCCAAAAGCCCCCACCAGAAAGGAAATTTTGGGCAAAAAAGTGGTCAAGTGAAAGAAAGAAATTTACCCATTCGATATTGTTGAAGCAATTGAACTCAAGACGATATCCGAAATTTTTTACGAATGAATGAACAATGCGCTACACAGTATACGATCTAGGAAGGAAGGTGGAGGGTACAACTTTAATGTTTTATGCAAACTTATTTGCATAAATTAATTGATTATCTTTTTAATTAGGTCGTAACCCCAAGTTTGGGAGGTCATATACGACTGTTGATTCTTCCACTAAATCTTGCTTGTTGCCCCGCGTTGGGAAGCCATGTACAACATTATATGTTTTGTGCGAATGTATTTGCATAAATAATTATTCCATTAATTATATAAATTTTTATCTGTATTTATGAAAGTGCTGCCTGTACGAACTTTGTCGTACTTACGTGTATTTAGCCCCGCAGTTGGACGCCATATACAACGTTATTTTTATGCGAATTTATGATTGTAAATGTTAATTGTTCAATTAATTAAATTATCTTGATTACTATGATTGACAATTCTTTATCAGTTTTAATAAATTGTTTACTATTGATGATATATATATCTGTTCATAGGAACTTCATTACGCGAATAAACTAATTGTTTTATGTTTCATATAATGTGTTATGTCTACTACTCACTTAATCCATTTGATTCTAACTACACATGGGCGTGTTGTTACAATGTTATGTTTACCTTGCCTAATCTATATCTATACATAGTATAAAGTAAAGTCGGTCCGTTTTCTCTCTGTGTTTGAAATCGCTAATCTCAGGAAGTACTGAACGGATTTTATTCAAGTTTTTGCCAATAGATAAAGTGTCTATCGAGGAACATTTATGTGTATAATTAATACATATATGTTGTACATTAGCTTAGCTATCACGGTTTATGTCAAGTAAGTGGTATAGTTTACATCTTATATATAAAAATTAATGTTTCTTTGTTTGTCCCGTATGCATTCCTATACCATTCATCCGATTGCGATGAAACTTTGGTGAGTTGTTGTGCGCACGCCCGCGAAGGTTTCTATATTTTTTTCGGTGGGGTCCTTTGGGGGGTTCTTTGGGGTCTTCCACATCTCCTCCTAAACCACTGGACCGATTTCAACCAAACTTGGCACAAATATTTTACGCAACGGGAGAACCAACAGGATAGGTGTTTTTTCGATGGGGTCTTTGGGGGGGGGGTTCTTTGGGGTCTTCCACATATCCTCCTAAACCACTGGACCGATTTCAACCAAACTTGGCACAAATATTTTACGCAACGGGAGAACCAACATAGGATAGGTGTTTTTTTGATGGGGTCCTTTTGGGGGTTCTTTGGGGTCTTCCACATCGCCTCCTAAACCACTGGACTGATTTCAACCAAACTTGGCACAAATATTTTACGCAAAGGGAGAACCAACATAGGACAAGTGTTTTTTTCGATATGATCCTTTGGGGGGTCCTTTGGGGTCTTCCACGTCTCCACCTAAACCATTGGACCGATTTCAACCAAACTTGGCACAAATATTTTATGCAACGGGAGAACCAACATAGGACAGGTGTTTTTTTCGATACTATCCTCTGGGGGGTCCTTTGCGGTCTTAAAAAACTATTAGATCTGGTTACTATGGCAACCCAATAGAATAGATTCTGTTCTAAATATATTATCGCATTAAATTGAAGACCACGCGAACGAAGTTGTGGGCAACAGCTATTTATTTTTAAGAAGCCTACTTTAATTGAACTTTATTAATTAAACTAGCATTTTCATTACGTACAACGTGAAACTCCGTAGCGAAGCACGGGTATTCTGCTAGTTGACATAAAACCATGTAAGAAATTATAGTTAATAATGTTCCATTCTAAGGAGCTTACCATAACTGTGTGTTTTCACTACTGATCGTGCTTACTGCTCCAGGTCGGGCATACCATATATAATGATACACTTGGATATCACTGAATTTAAATACGTCCCGCGTTCTGGAGCACCATATGTAAACAGGTGTTTAGGTCAATAGCAATTATATGACTCAGACACTATGAACATTTGTGAACAATACAAATTTATTTTGTATATTCAAAGTCATTTTAAATTCTGAAATAAAGTTAGCGTTACTATACTATACATTAAAATACACAATGCTGCTATATTGTCTCTAACATTGTAACGTAACATAGTTGAGGTCCCCCAACGTTACATAAAAATTGAATGAAACATGGTCAAGGACCATACCCTGAATTAAGGCAGCTCAGTAGTTAATGTGTCTGAGAAGTACCTCAAATTAAAAGAGGCAATGACTAATGTTAAATATATAAAAAACCAGACCAATGAATAGTTAAATATAATAACATGCTTGTGTTTGTACTGTAACATGTTAAGGTCTACAGAGTATTTATGTTGTATTTTGAGTATGCTAAAAATGAACTAATGTTGCTTAATAGTAATACTTCATCAAAGATTATGGTTGTGTTTATGTTAAATTTGTCTTTATACAATCAAGTATAGTTACCAGTGTTAGGCATTATACTAAGTTCTAAGTATTGTATAAAGTTGAATAATACTGTTGTTTTAATTAATGTTGATAAACTGGGCCAGGAGGGTGACCAGTGTTTCATGTTTAACAAGTAGTTCTGACAATTATATTATAAATTAATGAAGAGTTCCAGAACCAGCTAACTAATGTAATAAAGTAGCTACCAGTAAATTAAAATTAATGTAATTAACCATTTAACCAATAATTAATTGTACAGTAGGTCAGGTAAAAGAAAATTAAGTTAAAAAACCAAATAATGTTATAACGGTTGTAAGAAAATCTATAGGCCTAAATTCCAACGAAATAACCCAGTCCAACGAAACTCTGGTAAAACATTTACTGTTTAAGAAGGAAGGTTAGGGGAGAATTTTAGGTGATTTAATATTAATCCAAGCATGGAGTATTTTATTGGAAAAGAGTAGTAATATTCTATAATGCCGGCTCAATGATATATAGAAAACGTGGTTGTTAAGGCAACTGAAATGTACAGAAGTTGTTGATATGAATTTATTCATTCTGATTGTTACAAGCTATTAGGTTGAGATGGACCGATATATTTAAAAAATATGAATAATAAAATAGGAAGAAAATGAGTCAAAATTGAAAAACCCTTTTTGAAAAATCATTGTAATTTAATGCTGATGAGTAATAAAAATTAAATAACCTTCCAAATTGTAAATGAATACAGTTAAAAAGAATTGAAAGCCTCTCACCTCATTCACCAAATAATTCCGCTGGATTCGGTATTAAACCAATTCCTTCTATAAACCGAAGATCAGTAAAAAGAATTAAAACCTGAACTAACGGAATTATTGAAAATACCAGAAGACTCAGTTTGGCAGAGATAACCTTCACTGGCAGCAGAAGAAGCTGGGATCCTAATTCCATTTCACCAGGACCGAGAATTGTTAAGATCATAAAAGAAGAACAGAAGCCCGAAGATTTCCTGAGGGTTTACCAGTACACGTCACCATCAATTTTATTGAAAACCAGAGCAATTTCACTGGATGAAGACGAGATAAGCTGAATTTTGGCAACTGTTTACAAACATCCACCACCAGTCGAAGTTTTCGTCAGCTTGGTAAAAAAAAAAACAACCTATTTTTAATTTCATTATATTTAGAATAAATAATTTTGTTTTGTAAATTGAGCAACCTTAATTATGCATTTTACCTGGCCTTACTAATGGTTCCAAGAACTTTACGAACCCTGGGGTAAGAATTATTTATTATTATTTTCATGCGTATATGTTTATAGAATTTGAGTAATTAATAATCGATATATTTCTGTATGATCGACTTGATCGTATTATTATTTTTTTGAGATAACGTGGACTGTGAATTAATAGAGAGAATAAATAAAGTATCTTTATTGTATGAGATAACGTTTGAAGTTATTGCAGAATAAATACTATATGTAGTGGTCGGAATAATTTACAAAAAGGTTGATTCAAACTCAATGAATAACTAACCTATAAGTACGCTTATTACAAGTAACAGCGCTCGACGTTTGCAGCTGGTGGGACGGGAGATTGCTGAACTAGCTGGTGTTTAATACAAAATTTGAATGGGATTTTCTAACATCGAGTGACTAGGGTTGACACAAATACCCCTTACATTCAGTCAATACTCCATACATATCGCTAATAGTACACAAACACTGAAAACTAAGTTAAATTTATAGAGTAGTATGATTATAAATTCAAGGAACATAATTAACAAGTAGTTCTTTACAAAATTGGCTTACAACAGTGGGGCTTGAATAAGACGGACGTTTCGCTAGTACCTCACATACTTAGTTTATTACAAATTGACGCTCACAACGTGGGGCATCATCATCGGCTATTTACACTAGTAACGTAGTTTATTACAAATTGGCGCATAACAACGTGGAGCTTGGTCAAACCCCGAAACCCAAAATAAATTTTTATTGATCCTAACAACTTAGTTTATTACAAATTGACGCTCACAACGTGGGGCATCATCGTCTTCTCTTAACATAGCAATAATCGTTTTATTACAAATTGACGCTCAACGAGTGGGCTTTAGTTAAGTAAAAAATCATATCATTTGTTACTTAACTTGAGCAGGCAACCATTAGAGGCAGAGGAATGCATACGAGAGGTGTTACGAAAAGAATGGAGAAGGAACAAGAAACAGAAGAAGATAGGAGGGAAGAAGAAACAGAGGCAGGTACAGATATTGAAATGGAACAACAGGCGAGCAATACAGAGGATGCCCAAGGGGATTAACCAGATAAATCCAACCAAAAAGAAGATATAAGCATACAGGAGATGTTAAGAATTATAATGGAAGGGAATAACAAGATCCAGGAAGATAATAAGCGAACCAATGAGGAAAATAAGGAGAATTTTAAGAAACAGGAGGAACAAAACAAGCAAACTAATGAAAAAATAGACAGTATTAAGGAAAGTACTAGTGAACTTTTGAGGCAAACCATAAATGAAAATAATGAACAATTGAAGGCCGATTTTATACAAATCAATGAAAGGCTGGAAAATAAAATAGACAGTATTAATGAAAACTCAAAAAAACAAAACGAAATTTTGAGCGAGAATTTAATCAAGCAAATGAACGAAAAGTTTGACAGGAATGACGAGAATTTGAGGCAGATTCAGGACGATAACAAACTAATGAACGAAAAACTTGAGGAAAACAATAAACGAATGAAGGCAGATCTTGAGAAAATCAATGAGGATAATATTATACGAATCGATGAGAAAATTGAGCATTCTAACAAGGAATTAAGGGAAAATGTTGATAAACAGAATGAAGGGTTAAGACAAGCTCTCAATAAGAAAATCGAGGACGCTAGTGAGGCAATCAGCCAGAAGGTAGGTAAGAACGACGGCGAAAGAAAACAGGAGATAGCTGAAACAAATAGAAAACTGAGAGTGACCGATGAGCTATTACACGAAATAGGGCTGAACTAGAGGTCAAGATAGGCCATATAGAAGAAGAGAACCGGGCTCAAGTGGAATCAATACGAGCAGATTGCGGAAACCAGCATCGAAACTTAGATACGGTCGTAAACGAAGTACAGAAGCAAGGACAACGTAACCAGGAGAGAATTGAGAACATACAACGGTCAGTTGACAACCGAACGATCGCTATTCCATATACACAACATATAGACGACCGGGTGACCATCAACTTTAAGTCATACAAAAGAAACCCAATGGAATTCTTGGAACGGGTCGGCGAACAACTAATGAGAATTGGTGAAAACAGGTGGCCAATAATTCGTCGTTACTTAGACGAACATTTCAAAGAAACTTATGATAACTGGTGGACAGCCAACAGGCACGACATCCGAAGCTACGAAGAATTTAAAATAGCTTTTAAAGCCAGGTACTGGTCAGACGCCACCCAGAACGTAGTAAGGGAGAGCATCAGCTATGGAAGGTATGACGCCAGCAGGGGAACAACACTTACCGCCTACTTCCTGGGAAAAGTATGCTTGGCAAGACACCTTGAACCAAAAATCCCGGAGGAAATTCTCGTCACCAGGTTAGCATACCACTATGATAACGGGATATCAATAGCACGATCGGGTGGACAGATAAAAACAATACAGGCCATGTCAACGCTATTGGAAGAGCACGAGCGTGAGGTACATTATCGAAGGAGTCTGCAGAGAAATGACCGGTACGGGGGATTTCCCAGACTACAACAATAGAAACAATAACCATAACAGTCATGAGACGAATAACTGGACGAACTATAATGGCAGGCCAGGTAATTATGGTAATGAGGCGTACCAACGACAAAATAACAACAACAGCCCAGGAACAACGAAAACAATTACAGGAATAGGCAGAATATTCCGAACAACCAATATAACCGTTCGTATAACCCAAGCTACCAGAATCAGAACACAAACAACCGAAATTATGATAACAGTAACCGTAACCCGAACAACCAAAACCAAAACTACAGGAGAGTTAATTATGTGGGGGCGTACGATAACTATAACGGGAGGACATACTACCAAGGACGTCGGAGTTTTAATAGGGACACCGACTGGAACCAGGATAATAATAACGATAGAAGAGATATTGGGACTAATGGAGGCAGAAGTCGGAGTCAGGAGGACTACCGCTGGGTTAATTATGAAGAAGACCGTCAACGGCCGGAACCCAGGTCAACGGGAAATGAAATAAATCAAACGGACCAAACCGGCAGAGGAGACGAAGAATCCGAGCCGCTTTTAAACCCCACATGGCAGTGAAAACACCAGCAGGACCCTCACTGAACCACTCTATCGGGTTTAACGACATAAGAAATCACAGTAAAAATAATAAGTGTATCACAATAATTTGTAGTAACTACTTGAAAAATTTAAGGGACAAATTGTTGGAAGAAGAAGACGGAAATCCAAGAAAAAACAATAACGAAATAATTTACATAACGGCAGAGATCAACAGTGTACAAACCAAAATTATGATAGACACTGGGGCTAACGTGTCGCTAATCGACGTGATAGAACTAAACAAAATACTTGAAGAAGGGAAGAAGCACATACTTACGTTACCAATAAGCAACATTGTACTGATAGGAGCGACGGGACGCCAAAATAGAACGGTCCGGAAACAAGCAAGGTTGGAATTAACGAGTAACAATAAAACAATCCCAATGACTTTTCTAGTAGCCAGTGGCTTACCATTTAACATGTTAATCGGTTGTGATATGCTGAAACAATACTCAGCTATCATTGACATGAACAGGTCAAAATTATTTTTAAAAATCAATCAAACAGAATGGACGGCTGACTTAGTTAACAGCGACAGCATGACCCCAACCCGAGTAACATATCATATACAGAGAAGTTTAAATCAACGAGAACAGTCACAAAGTAATAATATCTTTTACGAGTTGGACGATGAGCAATTGTGGCATGACAAAATTAACGAGATCCGTAATTTTAAATGTGGAATAACTGACGTGCAAAGGGAACAGTTAATTGAAGTGTACAATAGATATCGCCATGTATTTTCAAATATACCAGGCAAGGTAAGAGGTTACCAGTGCAAAATAGAGTTTCGAGAACCCGTAAACTTCAACAAAAAATCATACCCAGTCGCTTACTCACTGAAGGAAGCTGTGAGGGCAGAAATTGATAGATTAATAGACGAGGACATCATTGAACCCAGTTACTCCCCTTATACCAGCCCTATCCTCGCTGTCCCAAAGAAAAGTGGCCAAGTAAGAATTTGCTTAGACGCAAGGGAAATCAATAAAGTAATAGTGAATGACCGAACATCCCCGGGGGAAATCGAGGAAATACTTAAAAAGTTTCATGGGATCAAGTACATCAGCACGTGGGATACCGTCTGTGGATATTGGCAAGTCGAACTCTATCCAGAGAGCCGCAAGTACATGGCATTCATTTTCGAAGGCCGTAATTATCAGTTTAAACGGTTGCCATTTGGACTGGTTAATTCAGTAGCCGTGTTTGTAAAAATCATGGATCAAATCCTCGGACAGGAAACGCTCCAGTATACAACAGTCTATGTGGACGATATTTTGATAACTTCGACCAATTGGAATGACCATTGCCAACGAGTAGAACAAGTGCTAGAAAGGCTGTCAGAGAACCATATTACATTGAAGCTGGAGAAATCAAAGTTGATAGCGAGTGAAGTGAAATTTTTAGGGTTTAACTTGTCGGAGCAGGGAATCACCCCATCCCAAGAAAATATTGAGTCAATTCAAAAATTCCCAAAACCAAGGAACAGAAAGCAGCTCCAATCGTTCCTCGGCATATGTAATTATTATCGTAAATTTCAAGAACATTATTCGGAACTAACATCAAGATTTGTACGCCAATTATCATCCAAGGACAAGTGGACGTGGGGAGAAGAGCAAGATGCCACGCTTGAACTAATTAAAACTAAATTTTTGGAGTCAGTGATGTTGCACCACCCCAATTTCAATAAACAATTTTTTATGAATTGTGACGCCAGTGATGTCAGTTTGGGATCTGTTCTTTATCAGGAGGATGTTGAAGGAAATCATCAAGTGATCAGTTTCGCTAGTCGAGTCCTGAATAGTTGTGAAAAAAACTATAATGTAACAGAGAAAGAGCTCTTGAGTGTTGTATTTTCCTGCAACACGTTCAGGGCCTACATTTTAGGATACAAGACGACCGTCAGAACTGATCACAAGTCGATTTCATTTTTAAAAAGTTGTAAGTTGAATCATGGAAGATTGACCAGGTGGAGCCTGGCACTACAAGAGTATAACCTAAATTGGGAATACATCCCTGGAAAAGGGAATGTCATTGCAGATACATTATCACGAATCAATATCAGGGACCAGACGTTTGAGGGGGAAAAGAAACCATAATCAAACTATACCATATCATCAGTAATAGATCTGATCTGGCTAATATCATAACAGAACTCGAACAACGGCAGAAACAGGACCCCAGATTGAGCAAAATTTTTGACAGACTTGGAGAACAAGACGACCGCATAACACAATTCTACTGCGAACACCAACAAATACTATTCATTAAGACACATTACAAACTTAAAACTTGGAAAATTGTTATACCACAAACTATAGAAAAGGACATCATAATGGATTACCATGTCAGGTATGGCCACATGGGGGCATTGAAGGTAGTCAAAGCACTCCAGGAACACGTATACATCAGGGATGCCAACAGAAAGGTGCGAAACCAGATTAAACATTGTCACATATGCCAACTCGTAAAAGTTAACAGTCATAAGAAAGAAGGCACAATGATGCCAATAACATCATCAAATAGATTGGAGAAAGTATTTGTCGATATTTGCGGCCCATTCCCGCGAAGTGGAGGGAGGCACCAGTACAAATATTTTATAATCCTATTCGACCATTATACCAGATTCACGAAACTATACCCGATCAACCGGGCGACGACACAAAAGATATTAAACATTATTTGTCAAAATTATATCAGTGAGGTAGGAGCTCCGAAATCCATTATTACTGACCACGGAACACAATTCAAGGGAAGCAGGTGGAAAGACACTCTACGGGAGAAGGGAATCAAGACGTATAAAACATCTGTATACCACCCGAGCAGCAACCCGGCAGAACGAGTATTAAGGGAAGTAGGTAGGATCCTACGCACGTATTGCTTTAACCAACAGAGAAAGTGGGCCGAGTACCTACCAGCCGCAGAGGATTTCATAAACTTATCACACCATCAATGTATCGAAATGACCCCCTATACAGCAATGTTCCAGAGACCACCACCCAGAGAGATAGCGGAATTAATACAATTCCCTGGCGGGGATGAATATAAATTTAACAGTGTAAGATTTTATGAGAATATACTAGAACGAACCGAGAGAACGAGAAGAAAATATCAGCAATTCCAACCAAAACCGGAGTGATACTTAATGGGAGACAAGATACTGTTGAAGAATCGAGAATTGCCCAGCACAATGGAAGGCATCGCTAAGAAGTTGTTACTATTGTACACTGGACCATATACTGTAAGCAAAGATAACGGAAATAATACTTACGAAATATTAGATCCCCATACACTAAAGAAGAAGGGTACATACAACCAATCATCGATTATGCGATACTATGAAATGGTTGATAACAAAATAACTACAACAATGATAACTAGGACAGAAAAATATGAGAAAAAAAATGTGTATAAACCTTATACAGACAAGATGATTTAATAAAAAACCCAAAATTCTAAAGAAACTGTAAGAACAACTTACTCAATAATTATTCAGAAACAGTATAATTTAAAATAAAGAGAATAAATACCCCAAAATTCAAAAAATGAAGTAAGTTCAACTTACAAACAAGTATCTAAGAAAACAATTTATGAGGTATATAAGAAAGAGAATTTTGAAAATAAAAACAACCAAATTCGAAAAATAAGTAAGAACACCTTACTATATAATTCAGGAGAAATTACTTTAAACTAATATAAAAAAAAAATAAAAAATAATAACACTGATTCAACCTAATAAAAATCATCAAAACCAAAAAACAAAATGAGTTTATCTGATGTAATATAATAGTGAGAAATGTAATTTAGACTGTAAAAGGAATAATAATGATTGTGCCAGAAGAATATAACTACATGATGTAATGTATAGTACTAACCAAAATCTCATAACCAGCTGTATTGATCATAAAGGAATATGAGCCAATGAAGATAAGAGAATGAAGAAGCCAAAATGGAACCGTCAAAAGGATCACAAGAAAAGAAAAAAAAAACAAATGGTTACGAATTATCCGTAAAAAACCAATTAATAAATGTCAATAAAATAGCCAAGTATTGGAGAGGAAAAGTGTATAATAGAAGGAAGAATTAATATGAAGAAATAATATGATCTGAGTTAAAGTACAGTGAATAATCCCTAGAATATGATTATTATTTATTATTTTATTGAAGGTCACATGATGACTACCTTACGAGGTTTATTAATGAAGATTGACTGTAGAATATTCCAGCAATCATTTAATTGGGCAGAGATGATATTCCTCTGATCCCAGAAAGTATGTAACGGACGACGGTAATTGGTTAGCTGATAGAGCACCACCGATTCGATTCCAGTTATAATGTTAGGGAGGTTTAGGAAAATTAAATATTAGAGGGAAAACTCACAAATAAATATAGAGAATTAAATAAAACCAGATCCAAAATGTATAATTAATAAAGAATGTCACAAGAATGATTATAGAAATAAGATTTAAACTTGGAAAATAATTGATTTTAAGAAGGAACGAAGAAATGATAGTAATACAACGGATAATTCTGAAATATAAAAGTCCTATGAATAGGAAACCAATTGGCCAGATACAAGTTGTGTGTTTATTTCTTGCTAAACTTTGTTTATACAAAATAAACTTATTTCGAAGGGGGGGTGTTATGTAACGTAACATAGTTGAGCTCCCCCAACGTTACATAAAAATTGAATGAAACATGGTCAAGGACCATACCCTGAATTAAGGCAGCTCAGTAGTTAATGTGTCTGAGAAGTACCTCAAATTAAAAGAGGCAATGACTAATGTTAAATATATAAAAAACCAGACCAATGAATAGTTAAATATAATAACATGCTTGTGTTTGTACTGTAACATGTTAAGGTCTACAGAGTATTTATGTTGTATTTTGAGTATGCTAAAAATGAACTAATGTTGCTTAATAGTAATACTTCATCAAAGATTATGGTTGTGTTTATGTTAAATTTGTCTTTATACAATCAAGTATAGTTACCAGTGTTAGGCATTATACTAAGTTCGAAGTATTGTATAAAGTTGAATAATACTGTTGTTTTAATTAATGTTGATAAACTGGGCCAGGAGGGTGACCAGTGTTTCATGTTTAACAAGTAGTTCTGACAATCATATTATAAATTAATGAAGAGTTCCAGAACCAGCTAACTAATGTAATAAAGTAGCTACCAGTAAATTAAAATTAATGTAATTAACCATTTAACCAATAATTAATTGTACAGTAGGTCAGGTAAAAGAAAATTAAGTTAAAAAACCAAATAATGTTATAACGGTTGTAAGAAAATCTATAGGCCTAAATTCCATATTAGTGAAAGGAAATTAATACCTTTTTAAGAAACCCAGTCCAACGAAACTCTGGTAAAACATTTACTGTTTAAGAAGGAAGGTTAGGGGAGAATTTTAGGTGATTTAATATTAATCCAAGCATGGAGTATTTTATTGGAAAAGAGTAGTAATATTCTATAATGCCGGCTCAAGGATATATAGAAAACGTGGTTGTTAAGGCAACTGAAATGTACAGAAGTTGTTGATATGAATTTATTCGTTCTGATTGTTACAAGCTATTAGGTTGAGATGGACCGATATATTTAAAAAATATGAATAATAAAATTGGAAGAAAATGAGTCAAAATTGAAAAACCCTTTTTGAAAAATCATTGTAATTTAATGCTGATGAGTAATAAAAATTAAATAACCTTCCAAATTGTAAATGAATACAGTTAAAAAGAATTGAAAGCCTCTCACCTCATTCACCAAATAATTCCGCTGGATTCGGTATTAAACCAATTCCTTCTATAAACCGAAGATCAGTAAAAAGAATTAAAACCTGAACTAACGGAATTATTGAAAATACCAGAAGACTCAGTTTGGCAGAGATAACCTTCACTGGCAGCAGAAGAAGCTGGGATCCTAATTCCATTTCACCAGGACCGAGAATAGTTAAGATCATAAAAGAAGAACAGAAGCCCGAAGATTTCCTGAGGGTTTACCAGTACACGTCACCATCAATTTTATTGAAAACCAGAGCAATTTCACTGGATGAAGACGAGATAAGCTGAATTTTGGCAACTGTTTACAAACATCCACCGCCAGTCGAAGTTTTCGTCAGCTTGGTAAAAAAACAACAACCTATTTTTAATTTCATTATATTTAGAATAAATAATTTTGTTTTGTAAATTGAGCAACCTTAATTATGCATTTTACCTGGCCTTACTAATGGTTCCAAGAACTTTACGAACCCTGGGGTAAGAATTATTTATTATTATTTTCATGCGTATATGTTTATAGAATTTGAGTAATTAATAATCGATATATTTCTGTATGATCGACTTGATCGTATTATTATTTTTTTGAGATAACGTGGACTGTGAATTAATAGAGAGAATAAATAAAGTATCTTTATTGTATGAGATAACGTTTGAAGTTATTGCAGAATAAATACTATATGTAGTGGTCGGAATAATTTACAAAAAGGTTGATTCAAACTCAATGAATAACTAACCTATAAGTACGCTTATTACAAGTAACAGCGCTCGACGTTTGCAGCTGGTGGGACGGGAGATTGCTGAACTAGCTGGTGTTTAATACAAAATTTGAATGGGATTTTCTAACATCGAGTGACTAGGGTTGACACAAATACCCCTTACATTCAGTCAATACTCCATACATATCGCTAATAGTACACAAACACTGAAAACTAAGTTAAATTTATAGAGTAGTATGATTATAAATTCAAGGAACATAATTAACAAGTAGTTCTTTACAAAATTGGCTTACAACAGTGGGGCTTGAATAAGACGGACGTTTCGCTAGTACCTCACATACTTAGTTTATTACAAATTGACGCTCACAACGTGGGGCATCATCATCGGCTATTTACACTAGTAACGTAGTTTATTACAAATTGGCGCATAACAACGTGGAGCTTGGTCAAACCCCGAAACCCAAAATAAATTTTTATTGATCCTAACAACTTAGTTTATTACAAATTGACGCTCACAACGTGGGGCATCATCGTCTTCTCTTAACATAGCAATAATCGTTTTATTACAAATTGACGCTCAACGAGTGGGCTTTAGTTAAGTAAAAAATCATATCATTTGTTACTTAACTTGAGCAGGCAACCATTAGAGGCAGAGGAATGCATACGAGAGGTGTTACGAAAAGAATGGAGAAGGAACAAGAAACAGAAGAAGATAGGAGGGAAGAAGAAACAGAGGCAGGTACAGATATTGAAATGGAACAACAGGCGAGCAATACAGAGGATGCCCAAGGGGATTAACCAGATAAATCCAACCAAAAAGAAGATATAAGCATACAGGAGATGTTAAGAATTATAATGGAAGGGAATAACAAGATCCAGGAAGATAATAAGCGAACCAATGAGGAAAATAAGGAGAATTTTAAGAAACAGGAGGAACAAAACAAGCAAACTAATGAAAAAATAGACAGTGTTAAGGAAAGTACTAGTGAACTTTTGAGGCAAACCATAAATGAAAATAATGAACAATTGAAGGCCGATTTTATACAAATCAATGAAAGGCTGGAAAATAAAATAGACAGTATTAATGAAAACTCAAAAAAACAAAACGAAATTTTGAGCGAGAATTTAATCAAGCAAATGAACGAAAAGTTTGACAGGAATGACGAGAATTTGAGGCAGATTCAGGACGATAACAAACTAATGAACGAAAAACTTGAGGAAAACAATAAACGAATGAAGGCAGATCTTGAGAAAATCAATGAGGATAATATTATACGAATCGATGAGAAAATTGAGCATTCTAACAAGGAATTAAGGGAAAATGTTGATAAACAGAATGAAGGGTTAAGACAAGCTCTCAATAAGAAAATCGAGGACGCTAGTGAGGCAATCAGCCAGAAGGTAGGTAAGAACGACGGCGAAAGAAAACAGGAGATAGCTGAAACAAATAGAAAACTGAGAGTGACCGATGAGCTATTACACGAAATAGGGCTGAACTAGAGGTCAAGATAGGCCATATAGAAGAAGAGAACCGGGTTCAAGTGGAATCAATACGAGCAGATTGCGGAAACCAGCATCGAAACTTAGATACGGTCGTAAACGAAGTACAGAAGCAAGGACAACGTAACCAGGAGAGAATCGAGAACATACAACGGTCAGTTGACAACCGAACGATCGCTATTCCATATACACAACATATAGACGACCGGGTGACCATCAACTTTAAGTCATACAAAAGAAACCCAATGGAATTCTTGGAACGGGTCGGCGAACAACTAATGAGAATTGGTGAAAACAGGTGGCCAATAATTCGTCGTTATTTAGACGAACATTTCAAAGAAACTTATGATAACTGGTGGACAGCCAACAGGCACGACATCCGAAGCTACGAAGAATTTAAAATAGCTTTTAAAGCCAGGTACTGGTCAGACGCCACCCAGAACGTAGTAAGGGAGAGCATCAGCTATGGAAGGTATGACGCCAGCAGGGGAACAACACTTACCGCCTACTTCCTGGGAAAAGTATGCTTGGCAAGACACCTTGAACCAAAAATCCCGGAGGAAATTCTTGTCACCAGGTTAGCATACCACTATGATAACGGGATATCAATAGCACGATCGGGTGGACAGATAAAAACGATACAGGCCATGTCAACGCTATTGGAAGAGCACGAGCGTGAGGTACATTATCGAAGGAGTCGGCAGAGAAACGACCGGTACGGGGGATTTCCCAGACTACAACAATAGAAACAATAACCATAACAGTCATGAGACGAATAACTGGACGAACTATAATGGCAGGCCAGGTAATTATGGTAATGAGGCGTACCAACGACAAAATAACAACAACAGCCCAGGAACAACGAAAACAATTACGGGAATAGGCAGAATATTCCGAACAACCAATATAACCGTTCGTATAACCCAAGCTACCAGAATCAGAACACAAACAACCGAAATTATGATAACAGTAACCGTAACCCGAACAACCAAAACCAAAACTACAGGAGAGTTAATTATGTGGGGGCGTACGATAACTATAACGGGAGGACATACTACCAAGGACGTCGGAGTTTTAATAGGGACACCGACTGGAACCAGGATAATAATAACGATAGAAGAGATATTAGGACTAATGGAGGCAGAAGTCGGAGTCAGGAGGACTACCGCCGGGTTAATTATGAAGAAGACCGTCAACGGCCGGAACCCAGGTCAACGGGAAATGAAATAAATCAAACGGACCAAACCGGCAGAGGAGACGAAGAATCCGAGCCGCTTTTAAACCCCACATGGCAGTGAAAACACCAGCAGGACCCTCACTGAACCACTCTATCGGGTTTAATGACATAAGAAATCACAGTAAAAATAATAAGTGTATCACAATAATTTGTAGTAACTACTTGAAAAATTTAAGGGACAAATTGTTGGAAGAAGAAGACGGAAATCCAAGAAAAAACAATAACGAAATAATTTACATAACGGCAGAGATCAACAGTGTACAAACCAAAATTATGATAGACACTGGGGCTAACGTGTCGCTAATCGACGTGATAGAACTAAACAAAATACTTGAAGAAGGGAAGAAGCACATACTTACGTTACCAATAAGCAACATTGTACTGATAGGAGCGACGGGACGCCAAAATAGAACGGTCCGGAAACAAGCAAGGTTGGAATTAACGAGTAACAATAAAACAATCCCAATGACTTTTCTAGTAGCCAGTGGATTACCATTTAACATGTTAATCGGTTGTGACATGCTGAAACAATACTCAGCTATCATTGACATGAACAGGTCAAAATTATTTTTAAAAATCAATCAAACAGAATGGACGGCTGACTTAGTTAACAGTGACAGCATGACCCCAACCAGAGTAACATATCATATACAGAGAAGTTTAAATCAACGAGAACAATCACAAAGTAATAATATCTTTTACGAGTTGGACGATGAGCAATTGTGGCATGACAAAATTAACGAGATCCGTAATTTTAAATGTGGAATAACTGACGTGCAAAGGGAACAGTTAATTGAAGTGTACAATAGATATCGCCATGTATTTTCAAATATACTAGGCAAGGTAAGAGGTTACCAGTGCAAAATAGAGTTTCGAGAACCCGTAAACTTCAACAAAAAATCATACCCAGTCGCTTACTCACTGAAGGAAGCTGTGAGGGCAGAAATTGATAGATTAATAGACGAGGACATCATTGAACCCAGTTACTCCCCTTATACCAGCCCTATCCTCGCTGTCCCAAAGAAAAGTGGCCAAGTAAGAATTTGCTTAGACGCAAGGGAAATCAATAAAGTAATAGTGAATGACCGAACATCCCCGGGGGAAATCGAGGAAATACTTAAAAAGTTTCATGGGATCAAGTACATCAGCACGTGGGATACCGTCTGTGGATATTGGCAAGTCAAACTCCATCCAGAGAGCCGCAAGTACATGGCATTCATTTTCGAAGGCCGTAATTATCAGTTTAAACGGTTGCCATTTGGACTGGTTAATTCAGTAGCCGTGTTTGTAAAAATCATGGATCAAATCCTCGGACAGGAAACGCTCCAGTATACAACAGTCTATGTGGACGATATTTTGATAACTTCGACCAATTGGAATGACCATTGCCAACAAGTAGAACAAGTGCTAGAAAGGCTGTCAGAGAACCATATTACATTGAAGCTGGAGAAATCAAAGTTGATAGCGAGTGAAGTGAAATTTTTAGGGTTTAACTTGTCGGAGCAGGGAATCACCCCATCCCAAGAAAATATTGAGTCAATTCAAAAATTCCCAAAACCAAGGAACAGAAAGCAGCTCCAATCGTTCCTCGGCATATGTAATTATTATCGTAAATTTCAAGAACATTATTCGGAACTAACATCAAGATTTGTACGCCAATTATCATCCAAGGACAAGTGGACGTGGGGAGAAGAGCAAGATGCCACGCTTGAACTAATTAAAACTAAATTTTTGGAGTCAGTGATGTTGCACCACCCCAATTTCAATAAACAATTTTTTATGAATTGTGACGCCAGTGATGTCAGTTTGGGATCTGTTCTTTATCAGGAGGATGATGAAGGAAATCATCAAGTGATCAGTTTCGCTAGTCGAGTCCTGAATAGTTGTGAAAAAAACTATAATGTAACAGAGAAAGAGCTCTTGAGTGTTGTATTTTCCTGTAACAAGTTCAGGGCCTACATTTTAGGATACAAGACGACCGTCAGAACTGATCACAAGTCGATTTCATTTTTAAAAAGTTGTAAGTTGAATCATGGAAGATTGACCAGGTGGAGCCTGACACTACAAGAGTATAACCTAAATTGGGAATACATCCCTGGAAAAGGGAATGTCATTGCAGATACATTATCACGAATCAATATCAGGGACCAGACGTTTGAGGGGGAAAAGAAACCATAATCAAACTATACCATATCATCAGTAATAGATCTGATCTGGCTAATATCATAACAGAACTCGAACAACGGCAGAAACAGGACCCCAGATTGAGCAAAATTTTTGACAGACTTGGAGAACAAGACGACCGCATAACACAATTCTACTGCGAACACCAACAAATACTATTCATTAAGACACATTACAAACTTAAAACTTGGAAAATTGTTATACCACAAACTATAGAAAAGGACATTATAATGGATTACCATGTCAGGTATGGCCACATGGGGGCATTGAAGGTAGTCAAAGCACTCCAGGAACACGTATACATCAGGGATGCCAACAGAAAGGTGCGAAACCAGATTAAACATTGTCACATATGCCAACTCGTAAAAGTTAACAATCATAAGAAAGAAGGCACAATGATGCCAATAACATCATCAAATAGATTGGAGAAAGTATTTGTCGATATTTGCGGCCCATTCCCGCGAAGTGGAGGGAGGCACCAGTACAAATATTTTATAATCCTATTCGACCATTATACCAGATTCACGAAACTATACCCGATCAACTGGGCGACAACACAAAAGATATTAAACATTATTTGTCAAAATTATATCAGTGAGGTAGGAGCTCCGAAATCCATTATTACTGACCACGGAACACAATTCAAGGGAAGCAGGTGGAAAGACACTCTACGGGAGAAGGGAATCAAGACGTATAAAACATCTGTATACCACCCGAGCAGCAACCCGGCAGAACGAGTATTAAGGGAAGTAGGTAGGATCCTACGCACGTATTGCTTTAACCAACAGAGAAAGTGGGCCGAGTACCTACCAGCCGCAGAGGATTTCATAAACTTATCACACCATCAATGTATCGAAATGACCCCCTATACAGCAATGTTCCAGAGACCACCACCCAGAGAGATAGCGGAATTAATACAATTCCCTAGTGGGGATGAATATAAATTTAACAGTGTAAGATTTTATGAGAATATACTAGAACGAACCGAGAGAACGAGAAGAAAATATCAGCAATTCCAACCAAAACCGGAGCGATACTTAGTGGGAGACAAGATACTGTTGAAGAATCGAGAATTGCCCAGCACAATGGAAGGCATCGCTAAGAAGTTGTTACTATTGTACACTGGACCATATACTGTAAGCAAAGATAACGGAAATAATACTTACGAAATATTAGATCCCCATACACTAAAGAAGAAGGGTACATACAACCAATCATCGATTATGCGATACTATGAAATGGTTGATAACAAAATAACTACAACAATGATAACTAGGACAGAAAAATATGAGAAAAAAAATGTGTATAAACCTTATACAGACAAGATGATTTAATAAAAAACCCAAAATTCTAAAGAAACTGTAAGAACAACTTACTCAATAATTATTCAGAAACAGTATAATTTAAAATAAAGAGAATAAATACCCCAAAATTCAAAAAATGAAGTAAGTTCAACTTACAAACAAGTATCTAAGAAAACAATTTATGAGGTATATAAGAAAGAGAATTTTGAAAATAAAAACAACCAAATTCGAAAAATAAGTAAGAACACCTTACTATATAATTCAGGAGAAATTACTTTAAACTAATATAAAAAAAAAATAAAAAATAATAACACTGATTCAACCTAATAAAAATCATCAAAACCAAAAAACAAAATGAGTTTATCTGATGTAATATAATAGTGAGAAATGTAATTTAGACTGTAAAAGGAATAATAATGATTGTGCCAGAAGAATATAACTACATGATGTAATGTATAGTACTAACCAAAATCTCATAACCAGCTGTATTGATCATAAAGGAATATGAGCCAATGAAGATAAGAGAATGAAGAAGCCAAAATGGAACCGTCAAAAGGATCACAAGAAAAGAAAAAAAAAAAACAAATGGTTACGAATTATCCGTAAAAAACCAATTAATAAATGTCAATAAAATAGCCAAGTATTGGAGAGGAAAAGTGTATAATAGAAGGAAGAATTAATATGAAGAAATAATATGATCTGAGTTAAAGTACAGTGAATAATCCCTAGAATATGATTATTATTTATTATTTTATTGAAGGTCACATGATGACTACCTTACGAGGTTTATTAATGAAGATTGACTGTAGAATATTCCAGCAATCATTTAATTGGGCAGAGATGATATTCCTCTGATCCCAGAAAGTATGTAACGGACGACGGTAATTGGTTAGCTGATAGAGCACCACCGATTCGATTCCAGTTATAATGTTAGGGAGGTTTAGGAAAATTAAATATTAGAGGGAAAACTCACAAATAAATATAGAGAATTAAATAAAACCAGATCCAAAATGTATAATTAATAAAGAATGTCACAAGAATGATTATAGAAATAAGATTTAAACTTGGAAAATAATTGATTTTAAGAACGAACGAAGAAATGATAGTAATACAACGGATAATTCTGAAATATAAAAGTCCTATGAATAGGAAACCAATTGGCCAGATACAAGTTGTGTGTTTATTTCTTGCTAAACTTTGTTTATACAAAATAAACTTATTTCGAAGGGGGGGGTGTTATGTAACGTAACATAGTTGAGCTCCCCCAACGTTACATAAAAATTGAATGAAACATGGTCAAGGACCATACCCTGAATTAAGGCAGCTCAGTAGTTAATGTGTCTGAGAAGTACCTCAAATTAAAAGAGGCAATGACTAATGTTAAATATATAAAAAACCAGACCAATGAATAGTTAAATATAATAACATGCTTGTGTTTGTACTGTAACATGTTAAGGTCTACAGAGTATTTATGTTGTATTTTGAGTATGCTAAAAATGAACTAATGTTGCTTAATAGTAATACTTCATCAAAGATTATGGTTGTGTTTATGTTAAATTTGTCTTTATACACTCAAGTATAGTTACCAGTGTTAGGCATTATACTAAGTTCTAAGTATTGTATAAAGTTGAATAATACTGTTGTTTTAATTAATGTTGATAAACTGGGCCAGGAGGGTGACCAGTGTTTCATGTTTAACAAGTAGTTCTGACAATCATATTATAAATTAATGAAGAGTTCCAGAACCAGCTAACTAATGTAATAAAGTAGCTACCAGTAAATTAAAATTAATGTAATTAACCATTTAACCAATAATTAATTGTACAGTAGGTCAGGTAAAAGAAAATTAAGTTAAAAAACCAAATAATGTTATAACGGTTGTAAGAAAATCTATAGGCCTAAATTCCATATTAGTGAAAGGAAATTAATACCTTTTTAAGAAACCCAGTCCAACGAAACTCTGGTAAAACATTTACTGTTTAAGAAGGAAGGTTAGGGGAGAATTTTAGGTGATTTAATATTAATCCAAGCATGGAGTATTTTATTGGAAAAGAGTAGTAATATTCTATAATGCCGGCTGAAGGATATATAGAAAACGTGGTTGTTAAGGCAACTGAAATGTACAGAAGTTGTTGATATGAATTTATTCATTCTGATTGTTACAAGCTATTAGGTTGAGATGGACCGATATATTTAAAAAATATGAATAATAAAATTGGAAGAAATATGAGTGAAAATTGAAAAACCCTTTTTGAAAAATCATTGTAATTTAATGCTGATGAGTAATAAAAATTAAATACCTTCCAAATTGTAAATGAATACAGTTAAAAAGAATTGAAAGCCTCTCACCTCATTCACCAAATAATTCCGCTGGATTCGGTATTAAACCAATTCCTTCTATAAACCGAAGATCAGTAAAAAGAATTAAAACCTGAACTAACGGAATTATTGAAAATACCAGAAGACTCAGTTTGGCAGAGATAACCTTCACTGGCAGCAGAAGAAGCTGGGATCCTAATTCCATTTCACCAGGACCGAGAATTGTTAAGATCATAAAAGAAGAACAGAAGCCCGAAGATTTCCTGAGGGTTTACCAGTACACGTCACCATCAATTTTATTGAAAACCAGAGCAATTTCACTGGATGAAGACGAGATAAGCTGAATTTTGGCAACTGTTTACAAACATCCACCGCCAGTCGAAGTTTTCGTCAGCTTGGTAAAAAAACAACAACCTATTTTTAATTTCATTATATTTAGAATAAATAATTTTGTTTTGTAAATTGAGCAACCTTAATTATGCATTTTACCTGGCCTTACTAATGGTTCCAAGAACTTTACGAACCCTGGGATAAGAATTATTTATTATTATTTTCATGCGTATATGTTTATAGAATTTGAGTAATTAATAATCGATATATTTCTGTATGATCGACTTGATCGTATTATTATTTTTTTGAGATAACGTGGACTGTGAATTAATAGAGAGAATAAATAAAGTATCTTTATTGTATGAGATAACGTTTGAAGTTATTGCAGAATAAATACTATATGTAGTGGTCGGAATAATTTACAAAAAGGTTGATTCAAACTCAATGAATAACTAACCTATAAGTACGCTTATTACAAGTAACAGCGCTCGACGTTTGCAGCTGGTGGGACGGGAGATTGCTGAACTAGCTGGTGTTTAATACAAAATTTGAATGGGATTTTCTAACATCGAGTGACTATGGTTGACACAAATACCCCTTACATTCAGTCAATACTCCATACATATCGCTAATAGTACACAAACACTGAAAACTAAGTTAAATCTATAGAGTAGTATGATTATAAATTCAAGGAACATAATTAACAAGTAGTTCTTTACAAATTTGGCATACAACAGTGGGGCTTGAATAAGACGGACGTTTCGCTAGTACCTCACATACTTAGTTTATTACAAATTGACGACTCCAACGTTGGGCTGAATTAAGAAGGACTCTTCATTAGTAGTTTATTTACAACATCTATGAATCCTCATCTACAAATCAATAAAGGTTAATTAATTACTTTACAAATTTCAATATACCCTACTCTATAGATTCATATGTCTCAATTGGCGTTACTCAGAGCAATTAAATAAATGTATAGGCTACTCAGTGGCGAGTTCTTTTTGAGTGGCAGGACAGTGGCAACCTAATCTAATTGTACGTGAATAATAATATTTTACTTGGCGTTTGTATCCGATTTGCGGTGACTAACTGCGTAGTTCCTCATCCTGCGGCGAGGTCCTGGCTGTAGATAAGATGATTAATCCACTCCACGTCATTGAATTGTGATACTCCAACTCCACTTCACTTGACACTCCGTCGACGACACTGTTCCACATTTGATTCGGATACGCTCAGTAACGGAAATGGCTAATAGCGGTCATTCGTATATTACTTCATTGTCTTAGAACACTTTCGCGTGCGGGTTTTCTGTCACTCTCTGTGTACATGCGTAATAGTTTATGCCGCGTTCAACTAGAGCGATTGTGCCATTTATGATGTATTTTATTATACGAATATAAATGGTTTTATTTGCACTTCAGTAAGTTAATTCGTGGCGCAATCTCACTATATTGTCCCATGTCACTTACGTCACGGTAAAGTGATATATTGTCAATACTTAATCACACGCGTTCGATTCTTAAAACTGGATATAACAAAGTCTGATTGAACTTAACTCGACATTGTCTTAATATTTAACTCCCACGATCTAATGAATTCTCTTAACGCACGGGTTAGTTCTACAGTTAATTTACTACTTTATTTCCACTACTTAATTTTGGCGTACTACAGTTTTACATAGTTTCTGACTCACTCCCGAACGATCTATCTGCTTGTATGAATACACTTTACTACAGTCGTTCTGAAAGATTGTGACTGATTGAAATTGAAATAAAACTGCACTGCTAATTGGAGTAAGATTTAAAATAGACTGAAACTGTCCAAAATTACAATAAGAACTGAACTCTGATTTAAAAATAGACTGACGAAAATTAAAATAAGACTGAACTGAACTGAAATTTGAAATAAGACAACTCAAATTGACCGTTTGAAAATTGAAAATCGACTGAAGTCTCGTTCTCTGCGAACACCTAATTTTTATTTCTTCAGCAACACGACTCTCTCCACGGATCGCATACCCTTACTCCTCTCTCCGTCATGATTGGCTTCTAGCCTCCGATTCTGCGAAGACTCCTCCTAGATACCCGGGCTGGGGTCCCTGGTCTACTTCCCATTAGCTCTTCACCCTCGTCTCCATGGTGATGTCTTCTTAACACCCGCCTTTACCGAACTCCTTGTTCCTGATAGGTCAGTCTAGACCCCTCCCTAAAAGTCTTGCTGTTCGCACCACCTCCACGTATGACGATGGACGTAATTACACGGTTGTCTGTTACGCGATTGTCTTATGTTCCCTTCTGTCCTTCCCAAGCAATTTCTGTCCAGCACATGTGTGTTCCCTAACTCGGGTGTGTCGAATCGCCGTATTGTCCTCGACTTCCCTTGTTACGTTCACTCGCTGATGGTGGTCATCTTCCAGGAATGAACATATGCTCTGCAGCCCTCCAAGATGCTCCGTATTTTGTGCCAGTAGGCAAGTTACCCGCTGTGCGGCTATGCATGGTCTTTTGTTCTTAATTGCATCCGTTCGTATACTGCCTTTGTGGAAAATGTCATGTCCATGTGCAGTCGCTAACTCCCACCTGTAGGTCGACAAATACTTGCGTCCCCTTAGTACACGTTTTCTCGGTAATTTTGACGAAAAGACGTAGTCTTTTGTTTCTTTGTTATCGTAGATTTTTGCGCTTATGTCGTTCATTCACGTCTAACATATGCTGTGCTGAGGCATTGTCTTTCTCAAGTCATTGTCTAACGGCGGCCGTTTGGCTATAACATGCATCACTCTTGACAGTTGATGCCAACTACAGTGCCGTTTACTCAAAAAAAAAATTCTCTACAGTAATTGCTTCACAAGGGATCTGTCCTAAGTCGGCTAGTTAGATGGGGAGGACCGCCCGACCTTCCTAAATCGGATTCAACATTTTTGTAAAGACGATCATCCTACACACTATACAATTTGCTATTTTCATCCTACATTTAGGACATCGGATCGCATTGGATTGGAAGGTGTGTAGGGGCCTTACTGCGGACTAGCTAATATTCTCATGAACTCGCACCAGACACTAAAATATTAATTAGTTATGGCACATTCTGTTAATCAAATTTTAACACTGTTCAGGTTATTCCCAGAAAAACTTTTCTCCACTTCTTTCTTTGATTGTGTTCTTTCTGCGAATGTGCTCACAAAAATGAAACGCAATAAAGTCAAAATCAACGCACTGATTTGAAATGTTAAAAATATATGTTAATAACCTATTTCTGAAAAATATTTAATAATTAGGTCTAACTTAAATATGAAACATTTAGTTACATTCAAAAATATTTATTCACTTAAAATTCCGATCCCTATTTAACACCTAGGCCTACTTTAATGACTTTATCCTCATATTTTTGCAAAATGTAATTTTCGTTAGAAATTAGTGACCTTGCTAAAAAAAATGTGGTCACCTGGATTTCATTTTACGATAGGCATGTATAAATTCCTATTATTATTTTAGAGTAAAACAGCAACCAATTATAATAAAGAACAAAATTACAGCAATTAATAAAACATAAGAAATATAAAGTAAGCATATATTACTTACATATCTATCCATCCTTTCTGCTGCGACGTACTTGGTGAGGCACCAGTTCACTAGCTTCTAACTAGTAACACTAACTGTACGCTTCTGCACTTCGCAGTGTCAATGCTGAGTGATGTGATGACTAAGAGAGCAAGATGATAACAACTCTTGGAGCGCTCCAGGTATGCGTCGTGCTTGTTGGAATTTAGTTTTTTGGTTTAATACTTGGTTATGTACCAGTGTGAATCACTGAATTCCTGGATTAATATACAGTAAAGCCCCGGTTAACCGAACTCGGGTCAACCGAAACCGGGTTATCCGAAATGCCTCCGAAAATCGAAAATCCAAAAAATAATACAGCACAGTACTGCACGGAAATAATTCGAGGGCGAGATTGTGCTGGGCTATGGCTAGTGAACGCCCGACCTTGAGTTGCTTCCCCAGCCACCGGCTCACCAGTCTAAATATAGCTACACTGCCAACTCTCCAACCCCTCCCAAGACCATGATGCCCGCATCAGTCACTAGCTGTCAACACACAAGTGCGGATCTGCGATACAATAGTGCCTTCAAGTGGTTGTTTATTTCCGTTGCGTGTGTATTTTTGTGCTATAGCGACTAAGCGGAAGCGTGTTGTGATTACTTTCGCTGATAAATTAGCTGCTATCAAAGAAGTTGAAAAAGGAAGTTTATTGAAAACTGTTGCGGCTAATTACGGAGTTGGTGTTTCTACCGTTTCAGAATGGGTGAAGTCTACATCTAAATTTCTAGAGCAAGCTGTGAAAAATCCTCATAGAAAAACACTGAAAACATCCGAAAGGCAAAGCTCTTTATCTTTGGTTCACCCAACAACGAGAAAAATGCATGCCTTTGACTGGCCCGATACTGCAAGAAAAAGCTAAGATGTTAGCTGAGTTGTTAGGTGAGGAAGGAAAAGATTTTTGTGCAAGCTCTGGGTGGTTAGACAGGTTTAAAAACAGATACGGCATTCGGCAAATGAATGTATGTGGAGAAAAGTTATCTGCAGACCCAGACGCGGTTGCTGTTTTCAAAACAGAGTTTGAAGATTACACCCAAGGCTACACTAAGGACCAAATTTACAATGCCGATGAAACGGGTGTTAATTTCAAGATGTTGCCTACAAAATCCTTAGCTTCCTCAAAAGAAACGTCTGCCCCAGGACACAAAATGCAAAAAGAACGGATAACTGTTCTTTTGGCATCAAACGCTTCTGGCACACATATACTGCCCCCAATGTGTATCGGGAAGTCGAAAAAACCTCGGGCCTTGAAGGATGTTGCCAGAAATGCGCTACCAGTTTTTTATAGAGCCCAAAAAAGTTCTTGGATGTCTTGTGAACTCTTTGCTGAATGGTTTAGTGATCAGTTTGTACCGAAAGTTGAAAAGTTTTTAACTGAAAAAGGTCTGCCTAAAAAAGCGATCTTATTAATTGACAATGCGCCTACGCATCCTTGCGAGTTAAAAAGTGGCGATATTGATGTGCGTTTCCTTCCCCCAAATGTTACCAGTCTAATTCAGCCACTGGATCAGGGCATAATAGCGACATTTAAACGGCACTACCGTGGGCTGTTTTTGAGAACCATCCTGCAAGATAGTGACATGCAAAACAAAAACATGAATGAAGCGCTGAAGGCAGTAAATATGAAACATGTAATTTATTGGTGTGCGCAAGCCTGGGATAATGTGAAAGCAGAAACTCTTCAAAGGTGCTGGAGCAAACTGTATGATGGGCTTGAAGGAGACGACTCAGAAAATTTTAAAAACTTGACAGAAATGGTAAAAAGAATTCCCGGATGCGAAGACATGGATACGTGTGAGGTGGATGAATGGGTTGTCGCGGACGATTCGCAAGAAATCATGGACCAAGAAATTGTAGAAACAGTGTTGCAGTCAAATGCTGACGCGATCGAAGAGACCGAAATAGATGACGTGGATGACGGAGTGACAGCTGACGATGGTTTTCGAGCACTAGAGGTAAGCCTAAATTAAGAATTTGTTATCTTTCAAAAACCTACTGGGTATAGTATAACACAAAAATTACAGTACAGTACATGTGTTGTTGTTAGGTTGCCCTAAGATTTGTTGAACAATGCAGTGAGTCAACGCCGGCTGACGTCCTTCTAATGAAAAGATGGCGGGACATCGGTGCTCGAAAACGTTGGGAGGGACGCAAGAAACAAACAAAAATTACTGAGTTTTTTAAATGAGTAGTAATTCATATGCTCCAAACTATTAAGTACAGTACAGTCATCCCCCGAGATACGTAACACGCGACTTACGTAAATTCGCAGTAACGTAAAATTAAAATTTCAAAAAATGGAAAAATTGTTGAGTAGAGTAACATACAATTTTACAAAGAATTACTGTACTGTATTCTATTTCAAGCATGCAGTACTGTACCTTGTAGCAACTGCGTCAATACACTATTCACTCTCACTCTCTCTTTGTAAACACACACACACACACACACACACACACACACACACACACACACACACACACACACACACACACACACACACACACACACACACACACACACACACACACACACACACACACACACACACACACACACACTCTCTCTCTCTTACTTTATTGCTCTGCTAATCCTTTACTTTTCGGTCTAAGCATGAACGCAAGCGTACCGGGCACTCTTTCTCGGAAACTTCTACTCAGTGAAGGTTGAGCAGCGGAACCGAGCACATGTTTATCGCTCGTTTTTCTAGATGTATTGTTTCACGTCATTAGTGTAGCTTGCCGCGAGTGATTTGTTCGTACTCATGTATGTACGTACATACCCATACATATGTCTGTATAATAATAAGTACGTAGGTACACTTAAGCAATGTTCAAATTCGACTTACGTAAAATTAGAGTTACGCAAAAGTCTACGGTCCGCATTAATTACGTATCTCGGGGGATGACTGTATACTGTATATTGATGTACTGTAATCCTAAAAATCTAATTTTAACTTTAATAAAGAACATAAGTGTAGCCTACAAAGAGATTTTTGAATTCGTTTGACCTTCAAAACCTTTAAAAAATACGTACTGTAATTACAATACAAAATACTGTAGTATTAGATGTTCATGGCTTAACCGAAAAAATTGTTATCCGAAATGGCTTCCCCCCCTTAGTTCGGTTAACCGGGGTTTTACTGTATTAAGGTTTCTGTAGTGTACAGTCGCCCGCCACATAATAACAATTTTGACCACAAATTCCTTTAAAATATCAGCTTTAAACTTGCTAACGCACCAGTGTAAATAACTGACTTTCTAAGTAATATCCTGAACCTCTTGTACTTTACAGTTATCACATATTTTCGGATCTGAATATAAATACTATTAAATTAAACGTTAGGTTCTCGAAACTTTCGCAGGCATCACTGTACAAGGTTTAAATTACGGATTTTGTTCTTGTATATGTGATTAAGCACCAGTGTAAATTACTCACCTTCTGAATAGATATCTTGGCATCTACAGTTTGCTAAAATGAAATTATAAAAAACTAAGGGAATTATGGTTTGGCACAAACTTTCTCCAATTAATGGCGATCTAAGACCCACTGCACATGTAGTGACTGCCATCGCTAGGTGACTAATGTTTGTTCACTCTTGGAGTTCCTTATAAACACTCTTAATAATATAAGTGTTTACGGAAGTCATAAACACACTGGCTAAAACTTAAATTAAATTGCACCTGTCAAAAACAATTTATATTCATACTACACAATATTTGAAAACTGAAATTAGTTTATAAAATTCGTTTGGTTAAAGTTTAACTAATTTAGAAATTACTTAATGTCTACGAGGTTTTACTTTTTTTTTAAATTATTTCAAAAAAATTTAGAGGTCTTGTATATTTATGAGTTAAAAATAATTGTTAAAAGTCAATGAATATTATGAATTTAAATAAAAAATATAATATGTAATCGTAAGCTTATTTTGAGATGTTAATATTTCTTAAAATCATTCATCAAAATAAATGTTTGAATTGAACTGAAAAAAAATTATTATTTGTGGATGTATGAGTCTTTGTAACGATAAAAAGTGGGCTCGGCCATGGCTAATTATTTGCATAAAAATTTTAAAAACCACTAAGAAGATAAATCGTAGGCCTTTTCGGTCAGCCCATGGTTGGGATAAGCAGTCAATGTGTCTCCTCATCACACCGTCAGTTGTCATTCAATTATAAACATCTACTATCGGTTGCCTGGCGTGATGCAAGCGCATGGTTAGGCGATGTAATCCAACCACTAAGCTTACCCCTGAGTTATGTTGTTGCTCAGAAGTATCTAACTCTGTTTAAACTAATCTAGAACATTGAACAACTGAAGAGTACAGGGCTGCGGTGTTACTTTAATAATTATAAACACGAATTCACCTTACTCTCTGAACTAAATGTAAAAATGGAACTCTACCATGAATTTAGCTTTTCGTAAACTAACTTGTAGAATCTAAAAAGGAATTCTAAAAATAACCTATTTTCGAACATCAATAGCTATCGTGTTTCTGTTAAACGTTATGGGTTCATATCTGTATGGGTGGTATGTGACGACCATTCATTGAAAATATACACCTTGGAAGTCAGCGAGAATTAAAAGCTAACTAAAGGATAGCGTACACAAGTTTATTGCTCGCCTAACATCTGGCAATGCGGTGTTGCCAAATTTCTGGTCGTCACTTAAGCGAAGAGATGAACAGACTGCCAGACGAAATATTCAGTTCCGATATACACCTGTGCGACTCTAGTGCGGCGCCCGGAAATTGCTCGAACTAACTGTGTATACTTTTTTTGCATGAGTTCATCAATATGACGACAAACTTCAAAAATCAAAATGAGCTCTATCCTACTTTTCGTAGCCTCTAGAGCTGAAAAAAACGATGTTGGTAAAGTGACGACCGTATATGGTCGCCATTTTACATGTGATTTTACCCATTGGCGGTCGCAACTTTAACAATGAGATGTACATATATATTACAACGATACATATACATAAATGTAGGCGTGTCAGGCCTCACATTGAAGGGCGACAAAATTTTGTAACAATATAACATTGTATAAATACAATTTAAATTTGTGATGCTCCACGTTGGAAGCGATAATTTATGTAACAATAAATATAATTTAATTTGGGTTTCAGGTGTATCTGTAATAAGAACTCGATGTAACTTGTAACGGTATTTCAAGTTTATTTGGTACTAATAAAATCGTGCGCATGGCACTTGATTCGAATTAAAACATTCGTTATTATTTTGTTACTATGCCATAAGGCTTATGCTATATACATCCTTACTGACTAAATATTCTATTCTACTAATTATTGTATTAAAAAAATCTCATTTCCAGACTACTCAGTCAATTAGTGTGTTTCGAAATATCAATGTTTAAATATCTTTTTATATACTGTAATGTAACTCAAAAATATTAATAGTTACTGAATTTATCTTTCTTTTCTCGGTACTGATTTATATAAAACGCTAATTTTTACTTAAATGCTTTGCATTCTTTTCATTTCAATACTAATTTGAGCTCTTATTTACGTTAATCTTACTTCAATAACATCTATGATTTAATTCTATATTTACAATAAACATTGGCTCTTACTTTTAAATAGAACAAGAATGTCTTTAATTGTCTTTGAGTTAATTGTTCGATTAAGAGATAAATAAGTTGTTTATCACCTTATTGTCGTCAATCATACTCAGTCATTGGATCCATCTGTAATCGTCCTCGTCTCAAACTCCAGCATCACTTTCTCTTGTCCAGCATCGCTCCTCTAGAGTCCAGCGTCGTCTCTCTCTTGTCCAGCGTCGTCTCGCACTTGTCCAGCGTTGTCTCTCTCTTGTCCTCTTGTCCAGCATCGCTCCTCTCTTGTCCAGAGTCGACTCTCTCTCTGTCCAGCGTCGTATCGCTCTCTGGAACTCCTTCTCGTGCTGTTTCGGACATCAGTTGATCTTCTTATGTGGATCTTCTTATGTAATTCTGTTACTACTTAAAAATTGTTTGTTTTACAATCCAGTTACATAACTGTATGTAACTGGAAGAATGAAACTATTTACAAAAATTTAAATATTCTGTGCGGACGGGCAGAAGCTCCCGCTGCACTGTGGGTGATTGAAGAAAGTGAACCACTGTAGCGTGTGTGTCCTATTTATACCCATGTCTTGGTCAACACCTGCAGTTGTATGAAATCGACATGTCAGAAACTCTCTCTGGGTTCAGTTCCCCCACTCTTTGTCAATTTCGCTATTTCTTATATTTCTGCGAATTGCAGAAATATAAGATGAGTATAAGTATACTCTTATACTCATCTTATAACTATTTTCACTACACATGTTCACTGTAATTTTGGACATTGCAACTTAACCCTTTCAATTTGTACACAGTTATTTCACTACTACACTCGTACGGTGTGTCACTTTCACGTGGTTTTTGTACACAGTATTTAGTAAATTTTCTTACATTTTATTGTGTTTTTGGATTTTACTCCTTATTTATAGTTTATGAATAATTACGGAAAACAGTAATTATGCAATTATTCATCTTGGGGTGGTAAACTCGCCTGCATAGACCTGCGTTACACACACATGCAAGATACTGGTGTACACACTTACAGTTACATTTGTGTGTGTGTGCACGTCGATTCAGGTCGAAACACCTGTTCATATTTTTGTCTGAGCCAAGCTTGCAATCCCTGACATGCTTATTTCTAATACATTATTAATTATTTACAGTTTATTAGGTATATTTAAAATTTTATATTCAATGCTCAGTACATCACTTATTTGTACTGTCGCAATATATATATATATAGCACAGGTAGTATATGTACTAAAGGTACTAAGCAACAGAACACGTGACTCATGTTATATTCAGTGCTTGATTCAAAGCTTTATATCTTCAATAAAGCTTTCTGCCTATTAAGATAAAGGCTTATATAAATTGAATGAAAATTAAATTCAATTGATTCCGATAATTTCATTCGCTTTGTTTACATATGTATCTCTTGTAACAAAAAACTTTCACACAGGCCATCTTTTTCATATCGTAATTCAAAAATATTGTAACCAAAATATAAGTTATGTTTATAGTTCAAAAAATTGTTGAAATGTCCAATTTCTTGCTTTTATATTTTTTACAGTTTAGTTTATGGTCAGAGTAATATAAGAATGAATGGAATTATGGAGAATAATGACTTTCATATTATAAAAGTTTGAATATCTTATAACTTTATTTTTTTATGACATAGTGTAAATTTTCAAGTCATGCAGTACATACGACCAAACAAAACCATATATGCAGTGTATTTCCCTATCTTTACCATCGTGTCATGCAACTTTTGAATGAAGTATACATGCATACTTACTAACATTGTTATGATGGTCTCATGGATCATCGTATTGTACAGCGGAAACAAAATACAGACTCCAATGAAGTCACTAATTACCATCTTCAGTTTAGTCGCAAATAACATTTTGAAATCAAGAAGGTATTCTCATACAGTAATTCAAGTTAAATTTATCCACACATAATAATAATGTCACTGTGACGATTTCATTAATTAAAAATAAAGTAATTAATAAATAGGTAATGTAAAAGCTGAGAAATTTTAAATTTTAATAAAATCGCACATTTAAACTAAATTTTATCGCTATCATAAAATTATAATAATATTTAATAAAGAGTTTTAATAATAAAATAAAAAGGAATACGAGTGTACAGATAGGGAAAACCTTGTTAATTAACCCTGCATAGACATGCGCTAACCGGAATTAACTTGAATACCGACCCCTAAACAAACTAATAATACTTGTAAATTTGATATTAATTAAATAAATAAACAAGACCACAGTAGTGTACTATAATGACATCTGTAATTAAGAATATCTTTGGATAATTAAAAAGTCAAACTTTAACCATTTAAATAGAGGATAAATGTGGAACTATTTCGTTGCGACGCGTAACCTCCGCGCGATTAACTGACCCTTCCTACATTGTAAAGAGTCGAGATGAAGCGCTCGCGTAGAAGACACACGCCTGAACCATGTCTCCGCGAAAGACATTTTATTTTCATTTAGAAGACCTATACAACAATGTGTAGCTAAAGTATTGGCAATTTAGTGTGATAGTAAGTCTAAATGTTATAAAACCGAAATGCATAAAATAACTGTGTAAGGGATGACATCTCATCTGTTTAATTGGTAAGATGTTTATGTTGTTTTAAATAATATGGTACGAGCTACCAAAAGTGAGAACTTTTATAAACAATAATGTGACGTGCGATTCTGCAACAAACGAGAACAGTTACGGCACTTATACTACTAACGATGTTTAACCACGAGACTTCTGAGAACCTCCTAGCTACTTCATTATGAACTAACCACTTCAAGAACTTCAACAGAAAAGTTATCTCCACTTAAGATCAACCGCAGACGAACACCATAAGGACCAAGGACCCTGATTACGAGTAACCTGATGGATTTGGCAGGTGACACGGAGACTTGTTCTCCGTGATTAATTAAAATTCTAACCAATGAATTGCTAAAGACAGTTGAAATAAATAAATAGAAAGACTTTAACGATAACAACATTATAAGATATAGTATGTTATAGAATTCAAAATATTTGTAGTAACGAATAATGCTGTTGTATATGTATAGCTTCACTGATACAAATTCTTAGATTAAGTCCATTCTTCAAATGGCCCCCCCCCCCCAAATAGTATTTATAGAATATAAATAAGCGAGCTTAACTCATAAACAAGTTTAAGGTCCTGGATCCGTGGATAATGCTAGCACAAATAAAGCCATATGTTTTGGCCCCCAGTTTTTTTACAAATATCTGTTATAAATTGTAATCTCTTATTCAGAAAACCCAAATGGGAAAATTTATGTACAGCTGTTGTAGTAATGATTTAATAAAGAGATGTCGCTACGTTACACTAAAATTGTGAGTGAATAAATCATCAGACCCCCATGTAAATGTTCCTTTAGTAATAACTACAGCTGGTTTAATTAATTAATAATCAAAAGTTGACTACGAGTATGGCAGCCTGTGCAATTGATCAGAGGTAAGTATGCACAGGTTCCCGATGTTATAACATAAGTAAGAAGATGTTATATCACCTCATTACGGTACCGTACTAATTAACACAGTAATCACTTTCCACTAATCTGGAACAATCACTTGATCCTCACTAACTTAATCACCAACTGTAACTGACTGCTAAGCTGGCCGGTGGCGCTTATCCAGCAGAGGTTCTAGAATAATTTTCCACATTCGTGGCAGTGTGTCGACATAATTTGTGTAGTTAAAGAGTTCGAACAGTCTGGAGGTTATGTCAGTGCATGACCTTGACAGCTGCATGCAGTGGGCTAGTCAAGAAATGTGTAGAATGACGTTCTAAATGTTTGAGACCGTACATAAGTGTTATAGCAATATTGTATCTATGCCTGGAAATAACTCATTTGCAGTCACTCTTTCAATGTTTGTGATGAGTTGTTGTTATTGAGTGTGTATGAGAAAGCATTGTTTTTTGTGGTGTTCATGCAAATAATATTATAAAATACACTTGAAAATCAAAATTTTTACTGTTACCTTGCAAAAATTCAAAGTTTACAGAATTTAATTTTTGGTTTGAATTTTACCACTGATCAAAAAAGTCACATTAAATTTACTATATTTATTTCACTGTACCTGTGTATGTTCAATTGAAGTTTTTCAGACAGCAATACTATATGCCGTGTAGACAATCAAATGTCACACAATAAGCCTGAAAACATTCCGATTTGAATCATACAACTTGCAAAGCGAGCTGACTTGAAGTGTTAAATATTACATGATACTAATGTGATCTTATGTGTCAAATTACATGGAAGATATTCAGTGCCTTAATGTTTTAATATTTGTATAAAGTGTAAATATTTATTTATTATTTCTTTAAATAAACTGTGCCATGCCTAACATCAGTTCATTTGTTTGTGTGTAATTTATTGATAAATAATTAGGATTTGTATGGGGATGAGTGGTTAGCGCATGCGTACAGGTGTGTGTGTTTGTGTGACTATGTTTTCAATGTAGGAATTTTATTAAACTACTATGTAAGTTCATAACTACTTGTGTATAAATTCTTTAATTCTATCATCAGATATTGGTCTAGAATGTGCAGGATTCTTAAAGGCATTTGGTTTTGATGCCACAGTTATGGTAAGATCAGTAGTATTACGTGGCTTTGATCAACAGATGGCTGGTCTAATTACAGATGAAATGAAAGACCGTGGTGTCAAGTTCCTTCACAAGTGTATTCCTTTAAAAGTTATAAAGATGCCTACTGGGAAACTTCAGGTGTTATGGAAAAATGTGCAGGTAAACTGATGAAATACTGTAGGCCTAATTACAAATTTAAAATAAAAGGAAATTGGTTGAAATGATTAATTGTAACTTTCACAGTTAGAAAGGCCATTGTATAAAATTCTTTTGAAGATGTAATGTGATACAGTATTTGTTATGTCCAAATTTTATAAAACAGTTTATATTTAGTATTTACAAAACCGTTTTGTGGTACATTAGTACTTACAAGTATTTCTACAACTTGTCAAAGATTTATGTATTTAATCAGTTTGAACTACACTGTTTTTTTTTAAATATTTGTGTTGCAGGAAAATGTTGAAGGCTCTGAAGAATTTGATACTGTGTTAATGGCAATAGGTAGGAAAGCTCTTACAGATGAACTTCAGCTGAATAATGCAGGTGTTGAAGTAAATAAGAGTAATCATAAAATTGATGCTGTTAATGAGCAAACAAGTGTTCCACACATATATGCCGTAGGAGACATTCTCCTTGTAAGTTTTATACTAGTTAACCTCATTTTTTAGTAAATTGATTTTTGAGTTAATATTTCATAGGTTACTTATATAGAGTACTATATTGGCCCGAATATAAGGTGGCCTCACTAAGACGACACTGAATTTTTTTTATGTTCTATGGGAACATGTCTATGTCACCATTTACATTTCTACGTCTATATCACCATTTACATTAAAGGTGACATGTGTGATAAAGTGCCTTATTATTTTTAGTCCCAGTCATATAGTCTTCCTTCCCACCTCCTCCTCCCCTCAGATTCATAACTGAAGTATTCCAAAAAATGTCACCCTTACTCCCACCTATGTTATTAGAAACAACATTTTTAAACCCATTCACAATGGATTCAGTTTTTGATTTTCCCCCAGACTGTGATTATCCACTGGCCAGTAACTTTATCCTTGGTTTCTTCAACTTGCCTGTTGGAGTTGATGCACGGGATCCATTAATTAATCAATCACTATAGTTTTTCTATAAGTGGTCCTTAAATGTTTTATTAACAACCACATCAAGAACTATATATGACTGTCTCAGTCTGTGTACCACATAAAGTGTCGTTTGTAATAAAACATATTATAAATTACTAGAAGATAAGCTATAGAGCATGTTGCATAAAAACAATACAGGATCTCACATATACTCAGACTTGTAGACTTGCGTGGTTGAACTTTTAATTTTTGTCTCCCTTAACAACCACTGTTTCTTAATACTTAATGATGTTAATAAACAGAATAGAAAGCTATTCTGTGATGTGGCATCCATGTTACTCCTGAGGGTGCACTCAAACAATGAACAAAACATTTAATGATAACAGCAATATCAATAATATGTCGTCAAATAACTAAAAACATTGTTATTTCATATAATTATGTAGTGTGCTATGTACTTTTGTATCCTCTCCTGTATGATGTTCTTAGCAAACTGTTGTGGAATCTGTATATTGTTTTGTCTCTGTACCTTGGTGCAGTAAGATACAACAACCCTTAACAAGGGTTAAAGCAGGTCAATGCTTTAGTAATTAAACTATTTAAAATTCGCCCCTGTTTCGGGCGTCGACTAAAGCTGTACGAGTTTAAAATAAATATTTAAATCTAGAAAACTGTGTATACAACTGAAACTCTACTTGCTTTTTAAATCAAAATATTCGAATTTGTCCCACTTACCTTCATTGCGAAATAACCAGGGTGTCGTCTGATGTACTTAGGCAGAGAAAAACAACAGGTAATGCAATGACACACACGTATTTTACAAACATAAATAAAATGATATTTTATTTATATAGCATGACAATTTTTCTGTTTACCTTCTGGTTTAGATTTACTAAAATACGCCTTATGGCTGAATTGTGAAACTACGTCAAATTATGATTTCTACTGTAGTTATGCTTTTTCTACCAATAACCCTCCGAACAATATTTGATTCACCTAGCCATGCTATCAAGATTTATTTATTACTGACTATATATATACTTACAACTAACTTATTTTCTACTCAAAAAACGACCCAGTATATGCTCGCTCTCTCCCTCTCATACTGTAAAATTCCCCATAATTTAGATTTAGCGCTTTTAAATTGATTTTAATTTGTTAATAGATGTTTAAATGATTACTTTCCTGAACTTAGATCCATAACGACCACGTGGTGAATTTAGTTCATTGTTGTTTTCCTTGTTGCCTGAATAGGGTTCACTTTTTTATGTCCGAAAAGTTTCTGCTGTTAATTTAGATATTCACCAATCACATTTTGCACTGCTTTTTTTGTTTCTGCACTCACATAATTAAAATTTTGCTTTAACACGTGATACTGTTGTACAGCCGGCCGGCTATCGGTGTTGAAGGCGACAACGTAGTTTTCCTAAGCGTCTATATAAACCACACCTTCTCCATCCATGGCAACTATGTTCATGATTGGTCGGTAAAAATCACGTGACGCTTTAATGAGTCGTCACGTGATATCACTTGTGGAGCGAGTTTAAGTAGTTTCGTCTGTCTTTGGGCTCGCTAAAAAGTTTGTGCTTTTTGCCAACGGAAAACGCAATCATCCGCGCACCGGTTCGCATTCCAACACCTCAAAGAGCAGTGCTTATTGCAGGGCTCTGACAAAATATGCGTCTTGGTGCCCCGACGAAGTAAAACAAGGAATGTTAATTGTTCAAAACTGAGGCCCTGTTTGGGTAGACCTTATGTTACACTTATAATTGCAATAAAAAATAAAACCCCTCAAAATTGTCCCATCACAATACCCCCCCAATGAGAAATCTTCTGTCGAAACAGAAGAAATCTCATTGCTAACCCTAAGAGGATCGGTGAGGATATGGAGCCAACAACCCCCCTTTAATTTCTTAACACATCATGGGTAAACTACCCCCCTGGCTCGGCGACTATGGATGCATCTGAACGAGATCCCTGGACTTCTCTGTAAGAGATCCCAACACCGAAAAATCGAACAGACACGCACCACGGCGCACCTTACCTTCTATCATGCTACCCCAAAAATCCTCAATCCCTGGCTTATATCATGCCAAATCCTCAACCGATGTGTTCCCCCTTATCATGCACACTGGGTCGCCTTCAGCAATACTGGGCGCATACATGTTAATTCCTACCTATCAAATTTTAAGTTTCAGTTAAATTAACATCAAAAAAATTTTTTTTTCTTCAAAACAAAAAAATTTAAATTCAAAAATTTACATTTTATAAAATTTTTTTTTTCTCAATGGGAGATTCATTTGAACTTATTTAAATTAATGAATAAACAAAATTGGCATCGCTTCCTTGCCCAAACTGTAGTATAGAACACCACCCATCAGCTGACCAAAACTGGGTCAAGTCCAGATCCTTGACCTACATACGTTATGTACAAGTTACATCTGTGAATACATTAAACTCCTGTAAAATTCAGTCTTGCAACGCAAAAACATAATAAAATACAACATTTAAAATTAACAAAATATTATTATACTTAACAATTGGATTGACATTTAAATTATTCAAATAGACACTTTATAATTTTACATTTTCAAATTCTATTAAAATTTTCCCTGGTTTCAATCAAAATTTTACCTTTTTACTATGAATCTCTTTTCTTTGATAATCTCATCTCCACTACTTTGGGTGATTTAGTTATTTATACTGGCTTGAACAAATTACAAATCATTCCTAAGTGATATTCTACAGCTGGTCAGCTGACATCCCTAGCTAATTGTAAACACATTTCAAAATTGAGCAAATTGCATGAAATATATTTTTATCAATTCTTATATCTAACGTACAACAATAAAATAATACACTTAAAATTATAGCATGAACAACTTGTATTGACTGTCTGAGCAGCTAGTTATTTAACAGAGCACAAGCAGTTTTTATAGGATCAAATTTGAATTAGTAAAACATTTTTATGTTATAAAATTTACATTCGTGGCTCCTCTGAGCCACCTCCCGGCCACACACACTATTTCAAATTATGGAGGACTGTCTCGCCCTGGCGCTTCGACAAAGACTGTATATTTTGGAGCAGGTTTTACCTCTCCGTGTCTTTGCTTCCGCTATTACGTTTAAACATTCTCGAATATCAACATATTCTCGTTATATAATTACACACCCTTAATGCGGGTCTACCACCTGTCTTTGCTACCCCCACGCGGGCAGAGTGGCAGCCGCTGTTTCATAGTTCCGGGAGATTTCCCCTAATGTCGCCCCCCCATTGAATTTCTAATATGTACCAATTTCAAGTCAGCTATGGTCAAGGGACTTGATATGACCATAGCTGGCCGCTAGCCAAATCCACGATTAGTGCTGGTAAGGCAGTAATCGCCCGAAAAGTCGGGGAAATCTAAACTTGCATTTCACTGCCTGTTACAATCATTATTACTATGTGCGACACGGTCGTTTAGCAGTGTGTAAATTTTAATTTACACGAATAAGGTGTGCCGCACATTTTCGCCATTTTGGCCTCCGATGGGGGTAACACTCACTGCTACCCCCAACCCATTTCACTATATACGGGAGCACAGGCCACCCCCGCAATAGCACCTTAATAAGTAGCTAAGAAATTGAAAACTAAACTTTCTACAATTGCAGTTCCACACTCCACTGTTCTATCACTTCATTGAGCACCAATCTACCCCCCAAAATTATCCCCACATCTTGTATTGATAACAAGTTTTTATTTTATTTAACACATTTTTTACGCAGACACCTTTGCCAGTCCAAACTTTTTCTCTATGACTAAAATAGGAACTACAACAATGGATTATCTTACAGATCTACCTTAAAAGTACAATACACTTTGTTTTCTGAAGGAAAACAACTTCTTGAAAAGTTAAATATTTAAGTTTTCATTTTGAAAATTTCCAATTTCAATTTCTAGAACAACCTACTGTAGTTCGTGGAAAATACTACTTTTTTTTTTTCACGAAACTAGGGGTCTCCCTCCCCGTTCAATGATAATGTTAAATTTCTAGTTTACACCAATTTGCGGATTAGGACCATTGTTGGTTTCGCCCTTTTCGGGGCTATCGTCAACCATGGTCTGCCTCCAGAATGCCAAAAACCACGATCAGAGGTGGTGAATCTGTGACTGCCTGAAAATGGGGGAGGATCCCTTCTACTTTTAAAATACCATAATATGTATATAAATAATAATAATAATTATAATAATAAAATATAAAAGGTCTGTCTATGTATGAAAATTTTAATATTTACAAATATATCTATCATCACTCAGCTAGATAATACTTTTTAACTGGGTCACATTATAAGTTCCTTTTATTTCTCGAGTTTGCAAATCTACTAAAACATAAGCATTCTCCATTTTCACTTGGCTAACCTCATATGGACCGTCATACAATAGGAAGAATTTCTTAATTTCTTTGTCCAATGCTGATGATTGATCGTGATTTTTTATTAATACTAGTTGTCCTACCTCGTATTGTATGGGTGTTAAATTCCGGTCATGTCTCCGTTTCCGCTGTTCGGCCTTACTCAGCAGGCGCTCCCTAGCGATTACCAATTTCCTATCATGCGGTATTTCCGTCCGGGTTGGAAATTTTACTAGCTCTTCTAATATGCGTAACGGCCTTCTCTGAAACATTAACTTATATGGGCTGTAACTGGTGGATTCATGTAAACTATTGTTAATATACCCCTCTATTTTGCACACAAAAGTGGCCCACAAAGAATGTTTTTTATGGCAAAAGGTCCTAAACATTCTCCCTAACTCCCGCATAACACGTTCACTTGGATTTGACTGTGGATGATACACTGATGTATGTTTAACTAAAATATTTTCCCAACCTAAAGTTTCCCGCCAAGTGTTGCTGGTGAACTGCGAACCATGATCTGATAATACTACTTGAGTCTTACCTACTTCAATAAGGTATTCATTTACTATTTTCCTAGCCAACACTGATGAGGTCGCCTTTTTAATCATATACAATTTTACAAATTTAGTAAAAACATCTAATACAACAAATAAATAGTTTACCCCTCCTCGACCTTTGGGTAAAGGGCCATATAAATCAACGGCAACTAATGCTAAAGGACTATCTGGCATTACATGCTGCATTAAACCCTCCTGTTTACGATTGTTTACTTTAGCTTTCTGACAAATTTCGCATGTTTGTAATATTTTACGCACCGTTCTTTCCATATTATTGAATTTACACGACTTTTAATATGTCACTACATTTCTTGGGGCCTATGTGACCATACCTTAGATGGCAATCTCTTACTACTTCAGGTATTATGACTTTAGGGATACGCAACTTCCAATCATCTCCCTGTTCATTTGCCCGATGAAATAGGTGTTTATTAAACAAACTAAAATGTTTCTCCCACTTATGAGGTACGTTGGGTATTTGACTCAAAGCTAATATTATTTTATTAAGTTCGGTGTCTCTCTCTTGTTCTGCGGCTAAGTTACTTATTAATTTTTTCATATCTACTTCCCCCAATTCTTTTACTATAAATATTTTATATGTATTTGCTATGTCTACTTCGGTATTATTATCAAAATCTGTTCTGGATAGGACATCAGCTACTACATTTTCTTTGTCCTTACAATACTCAATTGTTAAGTCATATTCTTGTAATATTAGCATCCACCGCACTAACCTACCATGTGTTAATTTACAGTTCTTTAAAAACGTTAATGCTTGATGGTCGGATCTTATGATTACCTTATTTCCTAACAAGTACGTTCTGAATTTTCTATAGGTGAAAACTATTGATAACGCCTCCTTCTCTGTCGTAGTATAGTTCTTTTCACTAGTTAATAGAGATCTACTTGCAAAAGCTACTACTCTGTGGTTACCACTCCCATCTAACTGAAACAACTCTACTCCTAAGGCAATGTCTGACGCGTCTGTGTGTATATAAAACGGCTCTGAAAAATTAGGATGAGCTAATATAACTGTGTTTAAGAATTTATTTTTTATCAGCTCGAATATATTTTGCTCTTTTAAATTCCACCGCCATTGATTGTCTTTATTTAATAAATGGCCCAATTGTACTGTTAAATATGAATATTTGTCTACAAATTGCCTATAATAATTGCACAATCCTAAAAAACTTTGCAACTGTTTAACATTTTTTGGTATCGGAAAATTTTGTATTATTTCTACCTTCTTAGGGTCTGTACTGATACCCCTTGCTGAAATTATATGTCCTAAAAAATTAACTTGTTCTTTCAAAAATTCTGACTTCTTAAATTTAACTGTTATGCCATACTCATGCAGTCTACTTAGTACCCTATCTAACCTTTCACAGTGTGTATCAATGTCTGGTGATGTAATTACTATATCATCTACATAAACGGTTGTGAATTCCAAAATCTCTCTCCCTAGCACATAATCCAGGCATTTGATAAAAATTGAAACACTTACATTTAGTCCAAATGGTAGTCGGCGAAATTGGTAATTCCTACCGTTGTATAGAAATGCCACATACTGCCGAGACTCCTCTTCCAGCTCTATCTGCCAGTAGCCTGCAGTCAAGTTTACAGTGGTGATGTATTTGGTCCCACTAAAACGTTGCAGAATTTCGCTTACTGGTTCCGGTGATTCTCTGTCTGGAACAATTATTCTGTTTACTTGTCTTGCGTCTAAACATAATCTTATCGATAAATCTTTCTTTGTCACCACTACTAAAGGGTTGGAATATGGTGATGTAGATTTTTCTATTATACCTTCCCTCAACATTTTATTTATTTCCTCCTGTACTAAACCCATCTTGGAGTATGGTACCGGATAGGTTTTAGGTGCAAAGGGTGTTTTTTCTTTAACGACTAATTTACCTTTAAAATTCTTTACTAAACCGGGTTCATCTGAAAAAACTGATTTATTTTTGTTTATTATTAGTACTATTTTTTCCCTGTCTTGATAGCTAAATTCCCCACCTTGATATAGGATTTTATTCATTTTCTCCTCCCAATTATTTTCATTTTCAAATAACTCATTATTATTTACTCTCAAGTTACAATAATTTATCATTAAGGGCCTACACTCGTTTATATCATTGTCAGAAATTAACATTCCCTTACTAATTATTTTTAAAGCTTTCATTCCTACAATTTTCTTTTGTATGAATGGTATTTCAATTATATTATTATTTAATTTCATAGTCTGTGTGTAATAGTTTAATTCTACTTTGAAATTATTCAAAAAATCATTACCTATTATAGCTCCCATATTTAGTCCTGGAATAACTAAGAAAGGTACATTTATTGTGTTCTCATTTACTTTTAATTGTAGCATTATTTGTTTAGTTACTTTTTTACTGCGAACACCCGTTACTCCTACAACACTAATTCCCAGTACTGGTAATTGTGGAATTGTTTCTGTAGTCTGATTTTTGATTTTTTCAAACATTCTATCGTCTATAGCAGTCAGTTCACTCCCTGAATCTACTAGAAAAATATATTTAGAATTAAACACTTCGGCTTCAAATTCTGCCATCCCGAAAGCATTATTACTCTCGCCCGCTTCTTCGTCAGATAAATCATTATGTATATTAGTAATTAGTGACCCTATTGTTAGGTGATTACTAGACGGCTGGGGGCTTTCTTTTTCAACCGTCCTGATTAGTTTAACGGCATTGGAGGTGGTGGTTCACTGTAAACCCCCCTACTGTTTTGGTTATGAGCTGGTGCTTCCACGCCCCGAGTTTCATTTGGGTTACTAACATATCCCCCTCTTCCTCTATGATTAAAATTTCCTGACACTCCCCGATTACTAGTAAAACCTCTCCCCCTATGATTCCCTCTAAATTGATCGCAACCCCTATTATAATTCTCCACTCTCCCTTGGGCACTACTCCTCGGACCCTGACACCGGTAACATTGATTCCGCGACCCATTATAATTACTAGCTCCACAACTAGGGTTTGGACACAACCACGCCCCCTCCCCTGATCTACTCACATTACTAATAAAATGGTCTGGTTGTCTTGTTTCTGTATTTATTTGATTCGATTCATTAATTCTGAACTGGTATTTATTATCTTCTTCCTCTTTCATACTCTGGTATGTTTCTAGTAGTTTTTCTAATTCTGCGATATTAGCAAACTCCCGGGTTCTGATTGTGGACCGTATGTCCTTAGGTAAATGTTTACTAATGTATCTTATAAAAGATGAAAGAGGCATTGGTGGTTCTAAATATTTAACTTGACTATATAGTCTCGTCACATACGATGTAATACTCATGTGTTTAATATTAAAATTTCCCCACCCCATTATGGTACTACGTAACCCCTCTTGTTTTTCTTCCGACCAGTACTTATTTCTAAATGCTAGCTCAAACTCATTAAAATCTACTCAGTTATCGTTATGAGCATCCGCCCATATTTTAGCATCACCTTTAAAGTACTTCAAAATTCTGACTAATTTAATCTCCCAACTTTCTTGGTTATATTTATTAAAACTCTTTATAGAGTTCAAAAATTGTATGGGGTTCACTCCCCTACTTTCATTACTAAAATATCCTAATTCTACTTCCACATTCACTCTCTCACTCACATTACTTAATTTCTGGTTAATGGTTACACTCAAGTCTTCTCTGACTTTAATTATTTCACGCTCATGTTCTGCTTGTTTATTTTTTAAACTAGTTACATTAATTTTAATTGCATCAATTTGTTCACAGTTACTTCTGAATTCATCATTTATATTTTCTTGTATTTCACTTGCTCGTTTAATTTGCTCACACTCATTAATTATACACTGAACATTACAGTCAATTTTGTCATTTTGCTTTTTAATTTTATCATTAAATTTACTTGTCAATGTGTCTAAAATTTTTTATTTGTCTCTAACATTCTCTCTTTTTGTTTTTCGTTAATTATTTTTATATTCTTGGATTTCGTTGTCCATGACGTGTCCGTTACTTAACTAAATATCACTATAATATTGACGACTCGGAACACAAAGTTTTTTATAAGCAAAAACGTAAAGTTTTACCTTACAGCCTAAACCGGCTTTCACCTATAGAAGGCTTCATCAGAGGCTGTCGTTAGTAGCGCTGCTCGTCTTGTTGTTGACAACAAGACGAGCAGCGCTACTAACGACAGCCTCTGATGAAGCCTTCTATAGGTGAAAGCCGGTTTAGGCTGTAAGGTAAAACTTTACGTTTTTGCTTATAAAAAACTTTGTGTTCTGAGTCGTCAATATTATAGTGATATTTATTTTTATATCGTTTTGTATCTTATTTATAACACTAGTCAGTTCATCTCTCACTCCAACAATAGTCTTATTCTGTTCTTCTAACTTATTGTCTATTTCTCTTAATTTTTGGTCTTGTTTGTTTATTTCTGTTTTCAATTCTATGTTACTAGCATTTATTTCTGATTTGATTTCAGTTTTTAAATTATTATTTTCTGACTTGATTTCAGTTTTCATTCCTGACATCATCTCCATTATTAACGCTAACTGATTAAATATATTTACATTATCGCTTATTTTTGCGTCTACTGTCTCAATCATTAATTCGTGTGTTGTATTGTCTACACTCTCATTAATATTTGTCGATATTAAATCGTCTTGCGTAACATTTAAAATTGACCCCTCCACAATATCTACACATAAATTTGCACTCTCGCTTTTCTCTGCCATTTCGATCAGGTTGTAAATTAATTTATTTTATATTACATTAAAAATCAATTTACAATGTCCCTGTTCGGGCACCAACTAAAGCAGGTCAATGCTTTAGTAATTAAACTATTTAAAATTCGCCCCCGTTTCGGGCGTCGACTAAAGCTGTACGAGTTTAAAATAAATATTTAAATCTAGAAAACTGTGTATACAACTGAAACTCTACTTGCTTTTTAAATCAAAATATTCGAATTTGTCCCACTTACCTTCATTGCGAAATAACCAAGGTGTCGTCTGATGTACTTAGGCAGAGAAAAACAACAGGTAATACAATGACACACACGTATTTTACAAACATAAATAAAATTATATTTTATTTATATAGCATGACAATTTTTCTGTTTACCTTCTGGTTTAGATTTACTAAAATACGCCTTATGGCTGAATTGTGAAACTACGTCAAATTATGATTTCTACTGTAGTTATGCTTTTTCTACCAATAACCCTCCGAACAATATTTGATTCACCTAGCCATGCTATCAAGATTTATTTATTACTGACTATATATATACTTACGACTAACTTATTTTCTACTCAAAAAACGACCCAGTATATGCTCGCTCTCTCCCTCTCATACTGTAAAATTCCCCATAATTTAGATTTAGCGCTTTTAAATTGATTTTAATTTGTTAATAGATGTTTAAATGATTACTTTCCTGAACTTAGATCCATAACGACCACGTGGTGAATTTAGTTCATTGTTGTTTTCCTTGTTGCCTGAATAGGGTTCACTTTTTTATGTCCGAAAAGTTTCTGCTGTTAATTTAGATATTCACCAATCACATTTTGCACTGCTTTTTTTGTTTCTGCACTCACATAATTAAAATTTTGCTTTAACACGTGATACTGTTGTACAGCCGGCCGGCTATCGGTGTTGAAGGCGACAACGTAGTTTTCCTAAGCGTCTATATAAACCACACCTTCTCCATCCATGGCAACTATGTTCGTGATTGGTCGGTAAAAATCACGTGACGCTTTAATGAGTCATCACGTGATATCACTTGTGGAGCGAGTTTAAGTAGTTTCGTTCTGTCTTTGGGCTCGCTAAAAAGTTTGTGCTTTTTGCCAACGGAAAACGCAATCATCCGCGCACCGGTTCGCATTCCAACACCTCAAAGAGCAGTGCTTATTGCAGGGCTCTGACAAAATATGCGTCTTGGTGCCCCGACGAAGTAAAACAAGGAATGTTAATTGTTCAAAACTGAGGCCCTGTTTGGGTAGACCTTATGTTACACTTATAATTGCAATAAAAAATAAAACCCCTCAAAATTGTCCCATCACAGGGTTAGCCAGTGAATCTTATACTTCTGCCAACAGCTTGCTATTCAAAATAGTACACTAAACATAAATATTGTATAATTTTCAAGGTTAAAAGAATTCAGCTCAAGCCTAAAAACCAGGCCATTTTAGAATCACATACGTTTGCATACTTTTTTTTTAATGGGACATACATTTGTACAGATAGGACACGTTTGTATAGGTATACGTTTGGGAACTTGTATAAATTATCCATGAGACAACTTACTCATAGTTCTTCAACAGATCCATTAAGCATTACCCTGTGAACTAGGTATGATGTAGGTGATACTGAAAACAGTTTAGTTCATATATAGAACAACATTCGTTTTATTTATATGAATAAAAAAAGAATCATCAAATCACACTAAGGTAAAAAAAAACTGTAAGTAATAAAAATCAATTTATATGCATAAGGTAAGCTGTACATCATCATAATGAACTCAGATAACAGAATTCAATTTTCCATGAGGGCAGTTTGAAAAGTTTGTGACCTGATAATGGAAGGCTTAGGTTTTTGAGAATTTTTTTTAGCATGCTCTCCATAAAGTTCAACAGACTTAATCCAGTGATCCTTCAGTGCTAGTATCCTATTCTGGAAGCCCAGTTCTTCTAGGCCATCAGAATAACCATTTACTCATATGAGAACCAGTTTATCATATGAGAAAAATTCTCCTCCCCCCTCCAGAATTTTTTGAGGTTTGGGAATAGGTGAAAGTCAGATGGAGCTAAGTCAGGCAAATAAGGTGGATGTTGTGACATTGTAATTCCATTCTTCAATGTTTACCACTGAACATTGTGTGTGAGGTCATACATTATTCTGACAGAAACGATCCTTTTCTTTGGTAACCCCACTTTTTTCATGAATTTTTTTTATGGAAAACATCTTGCACTGCAGCCCAGTATGGAGGGGACCTATGGGAAAATCGATGTTACGATTTTGTATGTACCAGACAAACTTTATTATCTTTAAAACTATAATGCATATTTAAATAAGCAATATATGATTCAAAAGAGCAAGGATGAATGAGTGTCACATGATATTAACCTTGAAAGCATGACAACACACGCCATCACTAGGTGGCCGCCTAGTTGGAGTAGAAAATCACTGGTTCGCTACGCCGGAAAATTAGTATAGCTCGGGAACGTCTATCCATAGGACGTTATTTGAGGTGCCGTTTTATAAAGCTCCACTAGTACTATAAAATAAAATACTGCTAATAATAATAGTGAAAGAACTTAAATGCCTATCGTAAATGCTTACAAAATAAAGGAAGAATAACGAGGAATCCAAAAAGCCCCCTATGACAGCAGCAGAACGAATGTGGAGGATGAGGCAGCGTCGAAAAGTCGAGGCGAGCACCAGCTGCACAGACGCCGCAACACCTAACACCAGTTCACAAACAACGAATGTCGGCAGTGAGGTAGAACTGATGGAATGCTATGAAACACAAGCAGATGGGACATTTGAGAATCGAGATTTAGTGTTTATAACCATGGCATCTGGCAACAGAGCACTTTCAAAAATAATTTTACGGTAAAAAGTTGGGTTTTGTTTGTGGCATTTGTGATTGTATATGGTTCCAAAATGATTTAAAACGACCCAGTGCAGCTATATTGCTATTCTTACAACAAGAATTCACAGATGAAGACGTTCAACAGTTTACGTTGTGCTCAAACTGCTGGACATCTATAAAACAAGGAAAAGTGCCAACATTGAGTAAGAGTAACGGCTTCATGTATCCACCGAAGCCAAAACAATTGCTGCCATTAGATCCACTCAGCGTATGTCTAATATCTCCACGACTACCATTTATGTAAATCAGGCACCTTCGGTATGAGGGCAACTACGCTATTGTGGGCCAAGTGATTAACATACCCTGCAATGGTCTAGCAACTTCCCAAACACTTGGATGATGACCAAGCAATAAATGTCAACTTGAATAAAATCATAATCCACAAGTCGGCATACTTGAGTGGTTAAGTTAAGAAATCTGTATTGAAAGCTTGGTTACGTTTTTTAGTTAAACTACCATTGTTCAAGTTCCACAACATAACAGTAGATTGGTCTTGTGTTGATGGACGTTTCGAACAACACAGTGAGCTGATGACCGACAGTGAAGTGACAACGGCGGATGACGTGGATGTAGACATTGAGCGGACGAGAAATTCTGTGGATTCAGTCAATACAACTAAAATATTGATGATGACCACACCAACTACGAAAGAGAGTCTTTCATAGTGTACATGTTTAACATTCAAAATTTGGTGGCACACAACTAGGACTTGAGCAGCAACCCAGTCACTTCACGCTCCGACTACTTGGCATTCATGGAGACTTGGATGGATATAGACAAAACTGTCGACATACCCGGCTTCAAACACGCTGAATCCGAAGAGTGCGACAGACATGGCGATGAGAATGGCCAACAGCCCATTACTAGTCACAGCACTAAAAGAAGCAGCGTGTACGGTGGCACAGCATTCTTCAAGAATCAGAACACTTGCAGGGCTCATGTCACTAGACCCATTCCACAATGGACAATACCCAAGTATTCTGAATTGAATTGTTTACAATACGTTCATGTTGGTGAAGGCATATTAATGTAAGTTGCGATGACCAACCAATTCAAATTCATTTTAGTGTCAGTCTATATTCATCCACAAACACCATTAAACTACATCAAGATGTTTCTCTTCCAACTGATGCTTTACTATACAGAGCATGTCAGAACAATAGTTAGCGATTGTCCCTGCAATCCAAACATACCACTTCTTCTCACCTGGGACTTCAACATTGATGCGTGAAATGATCATCTGAAACAATTTCTGAATGACAAGTTTAGATTGGTGTTGGCCACGGATCCAACTGATTTCACAACTTTAAAATACTACGATAGACTTAATGTTCTCTAGGGATATAAGTGTAGCATATAAGTCTTACGTATAGTACTACTCATACCATTGTCCTGTCTTAACAAAATTTTACAAATTAGTGAGCATTGTGAGAAACAAATATAAAAGACATGCAAGTTCATTCATTTCTGTTTTACCAAACCTACAAACACCCCAACCCAGCAACACTGCCAGGGTAAGATGTTTTCCCCCAAAAACCTGAGCGGTGGTGACCCCAACACTACCTACTCCCTTTTTTTATCTTTGATGGTCTATAAGGTTAGCATAGTACTCTATCGTTTGACCCTTTTCAAGATAATCTAGTAACAATATTCCCTTGGCATCCCAGGAAATCTGTGTACTGATTGTATTGAATAGTTTGCTGTTTTCTACTATCAGACCTTGTATTCTGTATAGATGGTAATACAGTAGAACTTGGCTAATTCGAACGTGCATAATTCGAATTCGTGGATAATTCGAACTTTTACCGTGGTCCCTTGAATATCCTATGTAAAACCATGCAAAAACATCGTCTGTAATTCGAACTTTTTTTGGTTAATTCGAAATAAAAATTTTGCTCAAACTACAAAAAATCGCCTGCTGTATGGGCTAGACCACGTAACAATAGAGACACGACTGGAAACAGACAAGCAGGCATCGCCCTTTGTGAACAGACGCTTGTCCTTTGTGTCAAATTCGTGGAATTGCCATCAGTATCTGGCGATGACACATGACTGGCTCGTGTAACGGTACCGTCCGCCATTGTCCCTGGTTCCACACCTAGTCAGTCAGCCACCCTCACTGTTGCTTTCAGTTCAGTCTGCCTGCATTCATGGAAGTGTTAAGTCTTTTTGAGTTTGTACTGTGCGAGCTGTGTCCTGTAGTGAGAGACCGTTCCTTTCTTTATAGAGTACTGTATATACAGACTGGTGTGTTTTAGTGACGCTTATTGTGCAGTTTTATTGTGTTGTGTGTTCATCATGGCCCTTTCAAAACCAACACAGACCCAATACAAATCATTGACATTTGCTGAAAAAGTTGCCGTTATACGGAAAGTGGAAAAGGGACAAAAAAAGAAATCTGAAATTGCCAAGGAATTCGCGATACCGCCAAATACGCTGTCAACGTATCTAAAAAATAAAGAGAAGATTTTGAATAGTGTGTGTAAAGCCAGCGACAAAGATAGGAAAAGAGCGCGAGGACCAGAAAATCCTGACGATGAATGTGTAGTGAAGTGGTTTAAGCAAGCAAGGGACAAAAAAATTCCAGTCAGTGGGCCCCTCGTCAGAGCCAAAGCTGAGGAATTCGCATCTAGCTTAGGGAAAAATGATTTTAAGGCCAGCACTGGTTGGCTCGATGGTTTTAAAGAAAGGAATTTCTTTCAAAACTGTTTGTGGGGAAAGCGGATCTGTTGACGTTGAAGCTGCAAATTCATGGAAAGACGATTTGTTGCAAATGATTTCTGATAGAGACGCTAAAGACATTTTTAACGTAGACGAGACGGGCTTATTCTTCAAATGCACCCCCGACAAAACACTTGCTTTTAAAGGAAAAAGTTGTAGTGGCGGCAAACACAGCAAGGAGCTCATAACACTTATTTGGAGCAAACATGGATGGCTCAGAAAAACTGCCTTTGCTAATGAAAGGGAAGTCAGCCAACCCACGTTGTTTCAAAAATGTAAAAACGAAACCAGTTGAATACAAATCAAACAATAAAGCTTGGATGACAGGTGAAATTTTCGAAAGATGGCTTTTGAAAATCAACAGGAAATTTTGAAATCAAAACAGAAGAATCGTCTTCTTTATTGACAACTGTACAGCGCACAACACTATTCCTCTGATGGAAAATGTAAAGGATGTGTTTTTCCCTCCAAACATGACTTCAGTAGTTCAACCTATGGACCAAGGTGTAATAAAAAATGTTAAGCATTTTTACAGACGGCTTGTGGTCCAAAACATTCTGTCAGGTGCTTATTTAGATGAGCACGAAAATATCAAGATTAACATCCTTCAAGCTGCCCGCATGTGCAACAGTGCTTGGGACTAAGTTACGCAAAAAACAATTGCTAATTGTTTTCGTAAAGGTGGTTTCTGCCACATTGAAGGTGAAGAGGAGAATAAAGCTGCTAGAGAAGTCGTACCCACTATGGATAACTGGGAAGATGTTGGACATGATGCAGGCATTCGTTGCGAAGAGTTTGTAAACATGGATGAAGACTTGGCGGTGTGTGGTGAACAGACAGATGCGGAGATCGTGGCTGATGTTATGAACATAAGAAATAATGGTACATCTTCAGATGAAGAAGGGGACCAGCTAGAACTTCCAGAGATACCGATTCCAACGGCTTCACAGGCATCAAATTAGATTCAAGACTTGAGACGGTTTGTTGAAGGACAGCAGAACGTGACGCTATTTTCCAAGCACTTAATAAACCTGAAGAGTTTACTACAACTCAGTGTATTAACTGCAAAATGCAATCAAAAGTTTCTAGCTTTTTAAAAAAACTGTGAATGCTGTATTTTGTACTGAAACGTGTTTATACATTTGTAATACATATGTATAAGGAAATTGTTTAATAAAATAACATATTGCTTTACTGAATTTCGGTTTTTGATTTGATTTTTCTACCCTTATTAAAAGTTTTCCTAATTCGAATTTTTGGATAATTCGAATTTTTTACTGGTCCCTTCAGCTTCGAATTAGCCAAGTTCTGTAGTAATCTACCTTGGTAACTAAAATTAAAATGGAATTTTAATTGGAGTTGGTAAATGAAGTTAAATTATTTTGGAGTTTAAATTTTTTATTTTGTTGTTTGTTGTGTGTAACCTAAATGAAAAGGTATACTGTATAGGTTACAGAAGTAAAAATAATATGGAATAAATAATACAGGAAAATGTAATATTGTAACGGGACATTTTGGCCTAATTTTGGGGTAATAAAGAAATTTGTGTTTTTTAATAAAAACAAATAACATTTTTTCGATAATTGGGAAATACCGTAAACAAAGGTATATTTATTGGTAGCGGCAGTGGTAACACTGATTGTGAAAATTATTCATGAATATCAAAAGACGCAGAACTCAACAGACCGCGGAACTGTGCCAAGGTCAACCAATGACATACAAAAACAGTGTAAACAAGTTATGTAACCGCATCGGACGTTGTTACGTCAGCGCCTTACATAACGAGGAATGTGGGTGTAGCAGTGCCACTAGTTTCGTTGCACTGACAGAACAAAGGACAGTTGGAAAACAACATCTATAAGTGTCGGACACGAGCCGTTTTGTGCGTCCGCCGGCTGGCCGGTTAGGCGAAGTTTTTGCGTCGCCCGCACATAAGATGTGAACACCGCATGCACGTATAACTTGTAAAATGTGAAATAACTAATTAAAACCTTGATCAGAGTTAATTAACAGAAAAATTGGTTTTTAAAAAACACATGAAAGCAGTGAAGTTGAAATAGTGGTGTGCGTAGGACAATGCGGCATCTTAAAAACTCTTCAGCAGCGGAATAACAAATGGGGTAAAGTACAATAATTAAAAAGGGCTAGACAAAAATTATAATGTTATTATTGTCTTTTAAAAAACTGAGATCTCTAAAGGTATGGGGTAATAGTGTGTGTGAGTGAGTGAGAAATATGTTAAACAAAGAAGGCTGGTTTGTGTTTAAATTTAATTTGCATTTAATTTTTGTCATAGAAATAAAACAATAATTTTATTTGTTCGAGAGGTCTACAAAATCAGATAACCAAGATATTGTTTAATGTTAAATTCATAACTGGTAATGAAGGGGAAGATATTTGTTTGTGATGAAAGAATAAAAAATAAAATAATTAACGAATAAAACTGAATTTATGGGAACAAATAAAGGTTTCTTTATTTCGACAACCATATTCTGTTCTTCGGTGTTCGCCGAAAAGAACATGGCCCTGGTAAGTAGCAATTTTTTCATACGTAGTTGGCAAACTTTAAAGATGACGTCTGAAAGAAATAGACGTTAACCAGTGTTTCTGTGCAAATAGTAAACAAATAATTAAAGTTATAAACAAAACATAACAATATGTTCAGGTTAAGGATACATGTGTTAAGAAATATTGTTTATTTAAGTAGTTCATTGAGATATACAACCAGTACTTTGCTAAAAGGCAAACCAGTACGACTAAGGGGAAACAAGTCAGTTAAGGATGTGGTATGTTGAAAAGCCAGTAATTGATATTTTTTATTGAATGTTACAGAGTCTGGTGATACTGTGGCGGGTGCCTGTCTGACTTTATGGTGTTGGGATCTTAACAAGAAGTCCAGTAATGTCATTCAGGTGCAGCCAGAGTCACCGGACTAGGGGGGTAAGTTACCCATGATTGTAATAAGGATTTAAGGGGGGTTGTTGGCGCCATATCCTTGCTGGTCCTCTTAGGTTTTTAGCAATGAGTTTTTCTGTTTCGACAGAAAACCTCTCATTGGGGGGGGGGTATTGTAACGGTACAAACCGATGAGACTATACAATTTAAAGCTTTTATTTAACCAGAGTATATTTTTGTGTCAACGACTATAGCTCCGTGTGAGGTACGAAATGGTACAGGAATGCAGACTATGAGCAAGGGTGCGTATTCATGCGTACGCGCGCACGTGTGGGCCAACTTTCCCTGCGTGAAAGACACGTACATACATTCCAGAGCCAAACGTGATGGGAACAAAGGATCGCAGAGTGCGAGCTCACGGCAACACCTAACACCTGGCGGGTAGGCAACCAAACGCACACACACAGTCAGTCGTCGCAGAGCAGGGCAGTTCGCTACAACCAATTACAAGGTACAGTTGCAAATAACGCAGCCTCGGAATTTCGGTAGACCGACGTGAATTGAGTAGCCGAGGTCTACCGAAATTGGAACAATTCATAAAGAAACAAACCCGGAAAGAAAGTGACAGTAAAGGCGACATAATACGTAAACGTGAAGTATACGAACAGTGTTTAGTGATGGAGTGAAAGTGCGGTAAGGAAGATGGCGGGAGTTAGTGGATAACTCGGGCAGGTACAATATAGAAAACAATCAGTTTGATCTGAAATAAAATAGATATTAAAGAGCTCATAAATAAAACGGGGGGTAAAGCAATGTAAAAAGAACCGGGGAAAATCAAACAAAAGTACTGGTTTAATAGTAGGGATTAGTATAGTAAATATTAGGGAATATAAGTTAATAGAAAGAAGTGCTTACATTTGATTAAATAAATAAAATTTGTTTCACCAGAATAAATATGTGTTAGAGTAATTATTACGCTTTAGAACCCAGCAACCACTTTTACAGGTCGTAAGTTCGTGCAAAAAACCCTGGACCCAAACAAGGTAGGAATTAAAACATAGAAAGGGGAAAGTTAAATTTTTTGGGTGTTTTAATCGTTTTCAAATAATAATTAATTAATGGTAACTTCTCATGGATAGCCGCTGTTCCATAGTTCTGGTGATTCCCCTGAGTTATCCCCCGGTTAATTTCTAAATTCACCTCTTACAACGATAACAAGCTATGGCCAGACTTAGGCAGCACGTGACGTAATGTGCCCTACCATAGCCAGTCAAAGCTGAACCAATTCCACGGTCAGGGTTCGGTGAGGCCGTGACCGCCCGAAAATGGGGAATCACTTTAAAATATACAATACATGTCACGCATCTATACTTAATTACATACTACTCAACTAGTCATTTATAATCAACATAATACAACTTTCAACATGACCATTATCATTGTTACATTTACATACACATTTTAAATTCAAATTCTACTAAAATTTACACACCTTCCCTAAGTTAAATTATTTCAAACTCATTTAATGTCATTATAAGACTTTTACTTTACTTCAAAGTCATTATCAAATTTATACTTATATATGGTCACTCAATCAAATGAACACATAATCACTTGTCATAGACTCAAACTATAAACCTTTGTCACAACAAATATAGTGTACATAACCATATGTACCTTCTGATACATTATAATAATAATATAACTCAATACCTAAACACAGTGTATGTTCAATCATTTACCATTTATTATAAAGTCTAACTCTCAGAAAAATCATTTGTCTTTATTACCAAAATCTATTTATACAATATTTTAAATTAATTAATTAATTCATCTCGATTTTATTTAATTCAATCAGTTTCTAAAACACATTACTTTAATCACCTTATTCCAAAACAATTACAATTCATTTGCATTATAAACTCTCGTTATTTATTTAGTCTGATAAAATATTATTATTATTAAAATCAATTCCTATTTCATACATACATTGTTTACCAAAAATACAAAATACAACATAATCTATTACACAATTACATTTAACATCAATACAGAAGTATATACAATCCACATTGTTATCTGTTATTATTTACCACAAATCATTTCATAATTCAGTCCATTTCAAAACCACTACACTCACATATTTAAATGTTTATTAACAATACTCTTTACCCTCCGTCATCAAACAGCAATCTTATGTTTTTATTACACAATTCACTTTTAATTACTTTCATTTTGTTATTATTATTATAATAATTATTTACTATTTCACATTGTTCCGTTATACCCACATAATAATCTACTGGATTATCCCTCATTATTATTAAATCATATAACCTGTCTACATCCGTAATTCTGGTCTTGTCACTGTCTGTATTATTGTCTATCACCCTTAAGCATTTTAACCTCTCTTTATTTTCAGAATCATCTATTATTAATATCCCACGTCTATGTACAGGTAAGTATTCAATATAATTACCAACGTTATCATTTATTTCTGCACCATTCTCACAACAAGGTTAGTCTACAATATTACTAATTCTCTCTCTTTTTATTTTATCTAATAGTTCTTCATAACTTTGAATAACATTAAATAACACAATCTCTCTCTCTCTCAATGTGAATAATTCTATATCTCTCACTCTCTCACAATCGCTTACACAACCCCATTTTACTCTTTCCACACCAAAGGCAACGCAACGTTATCATAACACCTCCTGGCTCTTCCAGGGAACTCATGATAAAAAGGGGACCTACTTAGAGACACCTCGTCTCTCATATAATTACTGGAGGAAACTTTGTCCTCATAATACACTAATGGAGTCCTTACTCCATTTAAATCATGGGGAAAATTTGCCCTTCGCCAACCTAACCTCTCATCAACCACTATCTTATTACTACTCTCTATTTCCACTAAAACTTCATTGCCACTATTATTATTCACTCCTTTACTTAATGTATCACACATGGATATCTCCTTTTCAACTACCTCACTGTTATCGCTTTTTACTTCAATATTAAACTCATTACTATAATTACCACTTACCTCGTTGATTGTTTCTTCATTATTATTCATATTTATCTCCCCATTATAATTAACAACATTATTACCACTTACCTGTTTTAATTCGACGTCTATATTCTCTTTTAATTTACGTCTATCTCTTTCCCATTTCTCATTGCTTTCGTCAATATGTGTAATTAATCCATCAAATCTAGTATTCATATTGTTACGACGGTCTACTCGATCGTCGTAGGTACAGTGGAAACAAAATAAGTACAAGACACCAATTAAGTCACTAATCACACCTTTAATTGTTATAGTAAAACAGTTCGTAATTAACAACACAGTGTCTACAACAAATCAAATGAAAATTGTTCATACGCAATAAAATGTCCACTAATATTAAAACTCAACTGTATTACAATTATACCGTCCGAATATAAAACGCAACACTTCACTAATAACTACTTGAACGTACACCGTAATAACTCGAACCGCTCTGTAAATATATCGCACTAATACTCTCGAACCGCACAGTCAAAAATCTCGCATTGAACTGAAAACTAAGGCCGCGACGCGATGTATTTATAGTTACGCTCACACACCAGAAGCTTCCAAACTGCGTCTTATCTCTCGCGAACTACGTAATTGCTACGGCCTTGACACAGTCCGAGCGCCCGAGCGAAGCCTGGCACAGTCGAGAAAATTCTCGCAAAATGCGTCTAGTAGCACGTACACCACACACTTACGTCGAGACCTTTCTGGCACATTCGATAAACGCGTAGATTGTTCTGTGCTGTCGTAGCACTGCCCCCTCCTTAAGCCTGTTCGTCCCGAACTGGCAAAGCGTCTCTAAATTTGTACTTAGCCAGGCGATCTAAGTGGACGACCTTGAACTTTCGCTGTCCTTCCTGTTGAATCCGATAACATCGTTAATTCTTTTTTTCACAGTGTAGGGTCCTTCCCAGTTAGACTGAAGCTTAGGTGAGCGACCACGACGGCGCTTTGGATTGAACAACCAGACCTGATCTCCTTCTTGGAAACCCACACTATTGCTGCGAATGTCATACCGAGTTTTCATTTTATCACTGGCAATCTTCAGCCATCCTCTTACCAAACGATTCATTTCTCGCAGTTGGTTTTCTAATTGCGAGGAATAGTTCTTTGGCTCTTGGGACTGAGTCTCAGGTGATCCAAACATCAAGTCCCCAGGAAGACGAATCTCCCGCCCAAACACCAATTTTGCTGGAGTCATGCTGGTTGTGTCATGTACTGATGACCTATACGCCATAAGGAATAGTGGTATATGTTGGTCCCAGTCTGTTTGGTTCTCGCCAACAACCTCTTGCGTAACCTCATCTTCAGCCACTTTACCCTCGGGCGCTTCTATCAGCTCAGGAACAAGCAAGAGTTTTGTCTCGACACCCATAGTTGGCTCTCCAATCACTTCTTTTGTCGTTATACTTATTTGTACTTCCTCTGCTAGTTCTTCCTCCATTTCCGCTTGCAACAGGGAGGTTTCCTCTTGACCAGACTTGTTGAATTTTTCTTCGATTAATGCCACTCGCTTAATCGAATGGTTGGTAGACCCTGTCATTTTAGCCATGCAAAGCTTTATCTTCTCTTGGCCAACTTTCAGGACATTCTCTCTTAAGTCCACAACGAATCCGTAGGCATTCATAATGTCCGTGCCAAGAATCACTTCATCGACAATGTCTGCAACGAGCATTTGGTGGCTAAACTCAAGAAGACCCAGGCGTACACGTACGTCTACCTTTCCTAGCACCTTGACGGGGCTTCCAGTCACAGTCTGTATTGTACAAGAGCTAATTAGAGGATGGCGGTTACAGACTAAGTCAGGGCGCACAATGGACACTGTTGCGCCCGTGTCAACTGTAAATGATGTTGGTTTACCATCCGCAAATCCACTAACAATCAAGTTTCCACTGATCTTATGTAGCGTGGAAACTGTGTGCTGTTCTGGGCCTTTACTTCTCCAATTGGTGCGATCAGTCTCTTCTCTCTGTATCTTCTTCTCCCAACAGTCTACCTGTAGATGACCACGTTTTCCACAGTTGTAACATTTCGGTCTTCTGTCTTTTTCAAATCGTTGCGACTCTCTTGAACTTTTGAATTGTTTGTCCGACAACACTGTTTTTCTGCACCCATTGTAACGGTAATGTGATACAGGGATCTTCTGACTGCAACGTGATGGCACAAACCCATTAATGTAGCGGGACGCTGACTTGGCAGCTTCAAACTCTAGGGCGTGAACAAGAGCTTCTGAGCTATCTCGGTGTCTTGCCATTCGTAACACTTGCTGAAGTTCACAATCTCCGATGCCATCAATAAATGTCTGCACCGTAAACCTTATTCGGAAGTCTTCTGGTGCTTCAGGATAGGCCAATCTAATCAATCTGTCGATACTTGCTTCAAATTCTTGAAGACTTTCCCCGGAACGTTGTCGTCTTGTTCTCAACTGAGCGTAGTACACCTCTCGCAAATGTTTATCACCGTAGCGTAATTCTAGAGCTTTTATCAACTCGGCATAGATGTTCTGGCTGTCAGGTGGCACTTTCTGTAGTAGTTCTGCCGCGGGTCCTTTTAATGAGAGAACGAGTGAAGCAGCCTTGTCTTTCTCTGTCCAATTATTAGCGCATGCAGCAGCTTCAAATTGGTGGAGGTACGTTGCCCAGTGAGTGCTTCCGTCAAAGGTTGGAGCTTTGACATGAACTGTCCCTACTGCAGGCAAAGTGACTTTCTCTGTTAACTTATTTTCTGTCTTGATCACTGGTACAGTCTGTTCAGAAATTTGTTTTGGTTGAATCTTCATGCACTGTTCGACTTCACTTTTAATTTGTTCTCTTATGTTTGCCATTGAGTTTTCTACTGCAGATATTTTATTTGAAACAGATTCTTCTATAACAGATATTTTTGTAGACATCGATTCTTCAACAGTCAAGACAGATTTTTCTACTTCAGCTATTTTTAATGTCATTGATTCTTGTACCTCCGATATTTCAGTAACTTGTTTATTAAGCTCACCTCGTAGGATACCCAATTCTGCGGTACTGTGTTCTTGCAACTGTTTCTGCATAACTTCAAAGAGAGCTTCCGTTTTATCTGCTTCTTGCTTATGTTTTTCATCCTGTCTTTCTTCTGTTTCTAGCATTAGTGCTTTCTGACGTTCCTCAGCTTCTTGTCTTTCCTGCCTGTGTTTTTCATCCTGTCGTTTTTCTGCTTCTTCTCTTTCTTGTCTTCGTTCTTCTTTTTGTCGTCTTTCTGCTTCTTCTGCATCCTGTCGTCGTCGTTCTTCTGTCTGCAACAACAGCGCCTGGAAATTTTCCATCATCTGACTGGCATCCATTGTTTTTCGATTAATTACGAATTACACTCGTCTTGTACAAAGTTTCCACTGTTAACCGTTCTATCCCAATTCTGACACCACTGTTACGACGGTCTACTCGATCGTCGTAGGTACAGTGGAAACAAAATAAGTACAAGACACCAATTAAGTCACTAATCACACCTTTAATTGTTATAGTAAAACAGTTCGTAATTAACAACACAGTGTCTACAACAAATCAAATGAAAATTGTTCATACGCAATAAAATGTCCACTAATATTAAAACTCAACTGTATTACAATTATACCGTCCGAATATAAAACGCAACACTTCACTAATAACTACTTGAACGTACACCGTAATAACTCGAACCGCTCTGTAAATATATCGCACTAATACTCTCGAACCGCACAGTCAAAAATCTCGCATTGAACTGAAAACTAAGGCCGCGACGCGATGTATTTATAGTTACGCTCACACACCAGAAGCTTCCAAACTGCGTCTTATCTCTCGCGAACTACGTAATTGCTACGGCTTTGACACAGTCCGAGCGCCCGAGCAAAGCCTGGCAGAGTCGAGAAAATTCTCGCAAAATGCGTCTAGTAGCACGTACACCACACGCTTACGTCGAGACTTTTCTGGCACATTCGATAAACGCGTAGATTGTTCTGTGCTGTCGTAGCAATATTATCATACATTGTTTTCAGAAGATTCATTACAACAGCCAATGAACGCCCTTTTTCTTTGGTTTCTCTTAAATCAGCCATGCTTATGAAATTTTTATATCATACCCCCTTATAAAACTACAATAATTATTCACATTAACTACAAATACCCACTACCTAAAATCATTAGCATTGCGTAAAAGTAAACACAACCTTGACGCTACCAAAACATAACCTTATCACATGTACGTAAATCTATACATAATACAACTTAACCTCCAGCAATCTCACTTTTACATTCGCAAGTAGGTACAGTTCGTATATAATAAATTAATACAAACTGTCCGTGTTCGAGGTGCCATTGAGAAGTTACAATTAATTAATTATTATTTGAAAACTATTAAAACACCCAAAAAATTTAACTTCCCCTTTCTATGTTTTAATTCTTACTTTGTTTGGGTCCAGGTTTTTTTGCACGAACTCATGATCTGTAAAAGTGGTTGCTGGGTTCTAAAGCGTAATAATTACTCTAACACATATTTATTCTGGTGAAACAAATCTTATTTATTTAATCAAATTTAAGCACTTCTTTCTATTAACTTATATTCTCTAATATTTACTATACTGATCCCTACTATTAAACCAGTACTTTTGTTTGATTTTCCCCGGTTCTTTTTACATTGCTTTACCCCCCGTTTTATTTATGAGCTCTTTAATATCTATTTTATCTCAGATAAAACTGATTGTTCTCTATATTGTACCTGCCCGAGTTATCCACTAACTCCCGCCATCTTCCTTACCGCACTTTCACTCCATCACTAAACACTGTTCGTATACTTCACGTTTAAGTATTATGTCGCCTTTACTGTCACTTTCTTTCCGGGTTTGTTTCTTTATGAATTGTTCCAATTTCGGTAGACCTCGGCTACTCAATTCACGTCGGTCTACCGAAATTCCGAGGCTGCGACTGTACCTTGTAATTGGTTGTAGCGAACTGCCCTGCTCTGCGACGACTGACTGTGTGTGTGCGTTTGGTTGCCTACCCACCAGGTGTTAGGTGTTGCCGTGAGCTCGCACTCTGCGATCCTTTGTTCCCATCACATGTTTGGCTCTGGAATGTATGTACGTGTCTTTCACGCAGGGAAAGTTGGCCCACACGTGCGCGCGTACGCATGAATACGCACCCTTGCTGATAGTCTGCATTCCTGTACCATTTCGTACCTCACACGGAGCTATAGTCGTTGACACAAAAATATACTCTGGTTAAATAAAAGCTTTAAATTGTATAGTCTCATCAGTTTGTACCGTTACAAAAACCATGCACTTTCTAGCAGACAAAATTGACTTTGCCTGTTTTGGAGGTAGAGAATTGCTATGCATCTATTGTTTTGACTGTTGTTTTGTTTCTTGAGAGAAGTGATGGGCCAAAGTTTCATCAGTCATTACAAATCTACAAATCAAATCTTAGGATTTTTCTTAAAATGGACCAAACACAAACATTCCTGAGAAGCATGCATTTGAATGTGCTTTTGATAAGTTGTCACAAACTTGGCACACATCTTACAGACAGCTTTCTCATACCCAATTCCTCAATAAGAATGTTACATACCCTTTCATCTGAGATGCCCACAGTTTTAACAATATCAGATACTTTCAAATGGCGATCTTGCAAAACAATATCATGCACTTTTTGTGAAGGGGGTTGAAACAACTCAATTTACTTCAATGTATATTAAGACTCTTACCTGAGGTTTCTATTCCAGAGTCGTACAGATGAACACAGCTGCAGAAAGGATTATTTGGATTTGATGTGTGCAATAATTACGTTAACACATTTGATACTGTCTAAATCACACTTATTTTTATTTATCAAAAATTCACGCCTTTCTTTTACGTTTTACAAACAATAGTACAACTGGTTGAAATTATTTCTTATCTCTATTGAGTTTTGTTTTGACTACTATTATGAGTGATATTACTAAATAAATAAAACATTGAAAATGAACCAGTGTGTAACCTCTATATTACCACACACACACTCATTCTGTTACATAAAATATATATAATATATTTAAATAAACTCCACCCCTTAGAGAGCTCTATCATACAAAGTATTTTATTTTTTTTTTCTTTTATAGCGAACAATCACTGGTTAATTGGAATTGGTTTTAATATGCCTATTAAGTGTTTCTAGTTACCCATACGCTGCGCGCTCATAGTTGGTTGCACGAACTGGTGTTGAATACTTGCTTCGATCTCACGCACTCCGGCACTCGTTTATTACGTTTACTGTTTGTGTTTGAAGGTTCTTACTGTTTTATTGGTTCCACATTATACAATACAATAAAGTCGGCCGACGTAATTTTATTCGCACTAATATGTTGTAGGCTGGCCGCGCTATGTTATTTGAACACTTTTTTATAAAGGTTTTAATGCTTTAATAGATAGGCCGTTTTACTTTACAGCCTATCTTGCACGCCCGAGGCCACTGATTTTACTGAACAACTGTATGCTGCTCCTTACTGTCTGGTTTTACTCTGCCATGCTGGTGAAGAACTCTGCTTACTGTGATTCACAAGGACTGCTGCTGGGGCAGTTACGTAATATGTCTTGACAGTTGTTTAGGCTAACAGTGTGTATTGCTGGTTAAACTGGGGCACCTCACAGGTTGATACTAACAATTGAAAATTAAAACTGAATTGATATAAAATAAAATTGAAACTGGGGTAGCACACAATTCTGTACCGTTACAATACCCCCCCAATGAGAGGTTGAAGGCCGAAGCCTACAAACTCTCATTGCCTAAAACCTAAGAGGATCAGTGAGGATATGGCGCCACAACCCCCCTGAACTCTTTACTAAAATCATGGGTACTTACCCCCCTGGTCTGGTGACTGGCAGCACCCCTCCGATCTTACTGGACTTCTCTGCACGAGATCCCAACACCATAAACTCGGACAGATACCCGTCACAGTAACGCCTGACTCTGGAACATTCAATTAAAATTTAACAAAAAGGCCTTCCAATATACCGTATCCACAACTGATTGGTTTCCTCTTAGCCGTACTGGTTCATTGACAAAGTACTGGTTCATTTTTTATTAGTATAAAATATAATGTGCATTTGACTACCTAGTGATATGACTTCTAAATCGTCCAGCAGGTACCTAGATCAATTAAAATTTAACTATCAGGCCCATCGGCTCTTCTTCAAAAAGTTACCTGGTTCAACAATATAGCTTAACCCTAGAAGATACAGTGTTAACAAAACAATATAAGTTTACAGTAGTACATATGTGTTCCAGACAAATTAAATAATGTTCCCCGTACAATATTGCCCAGCCAAAATAACACATCAATTATACCAGTTATCCTTAACTACTTTATATATATATATATATATTTCAATCACTTTCTGCTACAGTCCGTTTCTTGATGTATATAATACTATAATACTTATAACTATTTTACCTCAAGATGTATTTTTTCTTTAGGGACATGTTTCGGGAGATCCTGTTCTCCCATCTTCAACCTTCGCCATCTTGCTTCTGGTGCAGTATTTGTGTGTTGGCTTCTGGATGTTATTATGGTGGTTTGTTGGTCTTTGGTCCTTCAATGTTGCATTATTGTGTGTGGTTGTGGTATTTGTTTTTGTATTTTGTGTATTTTCGATGTTGAGTGCTTTGAATATTGTGTCATGTTTTGTATTGATTTGTATTTGTTCTGGTATTAATTTGTTTTGTGTTTTATGTTTGTAAATTTGTAAATTTTCCCAAATGTTCATTATGGTGCCTTTGTGTGGTATATGTTTTATTAGTGTTACATTGGTTATGTCTGGGAATTCATGTCCTGTGTTTATTGCATGTGTGGCTAAATTGGATTTATATATGTTTGGTTTTTTGTATGCATTTAGGTGTTCAAAATAACGTTTTTTCAGCTGTTTTTTTGTTTGTCCTATATAACTTTTTTTGCAATCTTGGCATTCAATTTTGTATATACCGTTGGTTGTTGTATTATCTTTGTTGTGTGAGTTATTTAGATTTTGTAATTTATTTTTATTAGTTTTGTATGCTATTTTTATATCTGTGTTTTTAAATAGTTTTTAAATAGTTATAGAAAACCAACTTCCACTAACATCATTATACCTAACCATTCTGACCACCCACCACAACATAAAATGGCAGCATTTTATTCGTTATTTAACAAAATGTACAAAATACCCCTAAACAAACAAGAAACTGACAAAGAAAGAAATATAATATACCAAATTGGTTATGCAAATGGATACAATAAAAATACTATGATCAAAATAGAAAATAAAATCAAATACAAAATAAAAACTGAACAATTAAGAATTAATCAAACTGAACAACACATAAATAATAACAACAACAAAAAATGGGCCACATTCACATATATAAATAATAAAATGTCAAAACTAACAAAACTATTTAAAAACACAGATATAAAAATAGCATACAAAACTAATAAAAATAAATTACAAAATCTAAATAACTCACACAACAAAGATAATACAACAACCAACGGTATATACAAAATTGAATGCCAAGATTGCAATAAATGTTATATAGGACAAACAAAAAAACAGCTGAAAAAACGTTATTTTGAACACCTAAATGCATACAAAAAACCAAACATATATAAATCCAATTTAGCCACACATGCAATAAACACAGGACATGAATTCCCAGACATAACCAATGTAACACTAATAAAACATATACCACACAAAGGCACCATAATGAACATTTGGGAAAATTTACAAACATAAAACACAAAACAAATTAATAACAGAACAAATACAAATCAATACAAAACATGACACAATATTCAAAGCACTCAACATCGAAAATACACAAAATACAAAAACAGATACCACAACCACACACAATAATGCAACATTGAAGGACCAAAGACCAACAAACCACCATAATAACATCCAGAAGCAAGATGGCGAAGGTTGAAGATGGGAGAACAGGATCTCCCGAAACATGTCCCTAAAGAAAAAATACATCTTGAGGTAAAATAGTTATAAGTATTATAGTATATATATATATATATAAATTCATTTTTTTCCCATCAAGTATTATTTAATTTACCATTCAGATCAGAATTCCAATCCAAAATAAATTTAAATTCATTATTAAACTTCACCTTTTCAATTAATTTAATTACCAATTTCATTTAATTTAATTTCTCAAACTTCTCATTAAATCAATCTTATTTGTTCAAAACAATTTTATTTACTTTAATTACGTCTTTCAAAATGATTTTACATTGGCACATTCTCTCACATCAAACCATTAAGTCATTTCCTTATTCTGTCAATCTTATTTGTTCAAAGCAAAAATATTAAGCCTAATTGCATTACAATCCTTTTCTTTTGTGATTCATAAAGAGCTACCTCCATTTCAACACATCTTACATTTCTTTTGTTTCATAATAAGGTTTTACTGCTGGCAATGATTCAGCAGAATACAACATTTATCAACTTCAACACCTGGCTGTAAACATTAGTCAAAACATACAGCACACCTGTTTACATTAACAATGGTCTGCAAGACTTGTTTTATAAACACTGTTATAAACACTCACTCAGTCTAAACATTCTGCTTACAACACATACTGACACATGTGCTTACTTCAAATTTCAATTTCTATAAATCCTTTTGTGTTAACATATTTATCACTTATTTGTTACAATTCAAATCAAAATTTAAATCAAAATTAATTTGACTTCATTTTAACTCCAATCAGAACCATTGAACTTTTAATTACATGATTTAAAACATTTTTAATATACACACACCATACAAAATAGACTTCATGAATACCTTTTGTTCATTATTTTAGTGGAATAAAATATTATTATTTATTATTATACCTTTCCCTCTCATTACAAACATATGTTACATATGCGCTATAATATACATTACAACAAAATAATATTAACACACTACATTTATTTACAAATGTTTCGTCATATTTTTTATCATTTACCATACTTCATTACATAAATCAGCAAGGTCAGAACCATATACTAAGGTATTTAAAAAATGTCCGTTCTTATATTCAACCTCCATCATCAAAAATTAGTCTTTTCTGCACATAACACTTTTCAATTTTGCTGATACACAACATACGGCTGTTTTTTGTTTTATAACCATAAGAACTTATTTTTTCCATTGTACCAAAATAATAATATATAGGGTTACCCCCCATAATTATCTTATCATAAATCAAGTCTGCATTAGTATTTTTTATAAAGTCTCCTTCAGTGTTTGTTATTACCATTACATCATTATTACAATATTCTGCTACTACAGGTACATTAACTCTCTCCACAGGTGAATGTTTATCATCCATATACTCATTGTTTATTATAATTCTCTTAATATTCATATTCTCTATCAACTCTCCATAATCTCTATTTAGCTTAAACCACTCTTTCTCTCTCTCATAATTACTTTCATCACCACAACATTTCACATTCTCTCTCTCACTCCATGCAGAGGGTACCACTTTGTTACTACAACATCTGGCTTTAACAGATACACAAAAAATCAAGGGACAATTATTTGTAGACCATACGTCTCCCAAATACACTCGTGAAGCATTTTCTTCACCCACAACCACACCACGGGAAAATGTTGCCCTCTGTACACTCTCTTCATACTTTCTCTCTAACTGATTAACATTTGTTTCTCCCCGTCCGCCTACAACCCATTACTCTCTCATTCTCACTCACTATCTCACTGACTCTTTCTGTATCATCACTATCTGATACCACATTTTCAACATCATTACTCTCTTTACTTACCAAGCTTTCTGATTTGTCATTTACTGTAATTGTTTTACCGTCTACCACACACACACACACACACTCTCTCTTAACTTATCTGTTTTTCTTTTTGTTTCCCTACATATTTCATTTATTTTGCTTAATTCGTATTTCAATTCATTAAAGTTACCTTCACACTTAATTTTTACTTCATTAATATCAATTTTGAGTTCATCAAACTTTACACTCTGTTTTTCTATCATTGCTTGTATTATTTTAAACATTTCATAGCTATCGTCAGATTTTTTACCTTGGATAGGAGTCGATTGATGTTCGACATCTTTCATTATTTTTGATTCTGTTAACTGGCTATTACTATCAGTGAAGCTGGCTTCATCATTATTTTCACTCGTTTGAATTCCTGAGTCGCCTTTATTGGCCGACTCAGTTGACATATTTTCATACATCGATTTATTTTCGGCCTCATTGCCGACAACTACATAATTTCATTTATTTGATTCTCTACGTTCTCCATTATGAAATTAATTTATTTAACAATGCCCTCACTTCCAAATAACGTGTTCTGCAGCTTAATTAGGTCTGGCATATGTAATAACAAATTACACTCGCCGTCCCTGTATCGGGGGCCAATGAAACTATATCACTTAGTGCAAATAATAAAACTACTCGAGTCCCTGTTCGGGCACCAATGAAACAACTCAATTTACTTCAATTTATATTAAGACTCTTACCTGAGGGTTCTATTCCAGAGTCGTACAGACGAACACAGCTGCAGAAAGGATTATTTGGATTCGATATGTGCAATAATTACGTTAACACATTTGATACTGTCTAAATCACACTTATTTTTATTTATCAAAAATTCACGCCTTTCTTTTACGTTTTACAAACAATAGTACAACTGGTTGAAATTATTTCTTATCTCTATTGAGTTTTGTTTTGACTACTATTATGAGTGATATTACTAAATAAATAAAACATTGAAAATGAACCAGTGTGTAACCTCTATATTACCACACACACACTCATTCTGTTACATAAAATATATATAATATATTTAAATAAACTCCACCCCTTAGAGAGCTCTATCGTACAAAGTATTTTTTTTTTTCTTTTATAGCGAACAATCACCGGTTAATTGGAATTGGTTTTAATATGCCTATTAAGTGTTTCTAGTTACCCATACGCTGCGTGCTCATAGTTGGTTGCACAAACTGGTGTTGAATACTTGCTTCGATCTCACGCACTCCGGCACTCGTTTATTACGTTTACTGTTTGTGTTTAAAGGTTCTTACTGTTTTATTGGTTCCACATTATACAATACAATAAAGTCGGCCGACGTAATTTTATTCGCACTAATATGTTGTAGGCTGGCCGCGCTATGTTATTTGAACACTTTTTTATAAAGGTTTTAATGCTTTAATAGATAGGCCGTTTTACTTTACGGCCTATCTTGCACGCCCGAGGCCACTGATTTTACTGAACAACTGTATGCTGCTCCTTACTGTCTGGTTTTACTCTGCATGCTGGTGAAGAACTCTGCTTACTGTGATTCACAAGGACTGCTGCTGGGGCGGTTACGTAATATGTCTTGACAGTTGTTTAGGCTAACAGTGTGTATTGCTGGTTAAACTGGGGCACCTCACAGGTTGATACTAACAATTGAAAATTAAAACTGAATTGATATAAAATAAAATTGAAACTGGGGTAGCACACAATTCTGTACCGTTGCAGGGTGTCTCCAAACATGCATGACCATATTTAAATTCAGCAGCCCATTTTTGGACTGTAGTAAAGTTACACCATCACCCAACACATCTTTCATCTCGTTAAAAAAAAATCTGTTGGCAGTAAACCTTTTTTAGAAAAAAATGTGATAACTACAATGTTAAATTTTATCCATTTTCTATAGTGTACTAAAATGACTTCTTTACTTACACGTGTGGCGACTTCTTTACTTACACGTCTGGCTCTAATTAACAATGCAGCAGACCGACGTGATACTTCACAGCAGTTCATGGGGCGAGTGTGGCACCATGTTACTATGATGCGGTGAAAAACTGAAACAATATATACCTTTATATGGTAGACTCTGAACTTTTCAAATTGACATCACAACAACTTCAGTTGCTAATGAGTTACCTGAATGATTAAATTATTAAGTTTTGAGATATTACTGTGGATTTGTTATCACACTGATAAACTAATTGGGCCACTTACATTTATAAAAAGTTTTTGATATTTTTGTTCGATTACACTAATTATGAAATATATGCTCCTGTAGTTATATATTAGACTTTGTAATAGACTTGTAGATTATTCTGCATAGCTTCTAATACAAATTGTAATTTAAATCAATTAAATTGTTAGTAATTAATTTTTTTGTGGTATTTACAATATACATGACCACTCCCTTATTTTGTCTGATGTAGCTGTTCATAATAATTTCCCCTTGATCTGGTTTTTAATAAACAAAAAATGTTTATTTCTCTTTTTTCAGAAATACTGAGGTAATTTTTCTGCAAATGTGCAGATCCACTTCATTGTATAGTGTTATCCTTCTAATTTCAGCATTCTCTTCTACTCACTAAATTAACTTTTGTGTAGTTGTAAACCATGGCAACCTGAGGACTACCACATTTGGTATTCTAACTCGTGTTGCTGATTTATCCCCACTTAAATGTGGTCCACTGCACTGTGTGTTATACTAGTTTTCTCAGATTACTTGAGCAAGTATGTAGTTTCTGTTAATTTACATAAAGGTCCTCTTTTACTTAAAAGTGGCAATAACGGTAAGATAACTTAAGACTTAATGGTAAGCCTTTTTAGTCTTTTACTTAAAATGATGTAATCGAACCAATAAAAAGTTTCAGGACAAAGTGGCTTGACTAAAATAATTACACTCTCTTTCTGCACACCACTATGGTGATTCATTTGACCTTGATTGCATTAAGACTTTATATTTGAAAAAATATTCAGGTATTTCAAGTTATATTAAGAACTTCCTTCAGATTATAAAACACTAAAAAAGTCATACAACTGACCGAAACAAACTTGCTGTTATTAGTTAAACATTAAGTACATTTGGTATGCCCTATCTGTGCAATACTTTTAATGTGCTTATACTTTTTTCATCTGCCCTGATGTTATTTTAGCGTAAAGTAAACTTATTATTATCTCATTTGTTTTGTTGAATATAACACATCAGTTCTTAAATTGTTGCTATTTAGGAGAGGCCAGAACTTACACCAGTGGCAGTTCAAGCTGGTAAATTATTAGCAGCTCGTATATTTGGAGATAGTAATACTTTGATGGATTATGATAATGTAGCTACAACTGTATTCACTCCTCTTGAATATGGCTGTGTTGGTTTGAGTGAGGAAGATGCACTTAAGTTGCACGGAGAAGATAATATTGAGGTAAATAATTATTTTGTATAGTAAATAGTGAAGGTCCAGTATTTGTTGTTACTTACTTTTTGCTATAGTGAATATTTGAGGAAAGTTAATTTTATTTATAAATATTTCTCTTGTTTGAATTTTCACAGATAATATGACTTTCTATCACAAAGCGTACCGTGTTTACTCCATTGGAGTTGATGGTCATTATTGATTTGAAGACGCGCGTGCGCGTGTGTATGTGTGTGTGTTTACGATATTACTTTAAGTTAGATTCTGTTTACCTTTATAATAAAAAGTTGTATATTGTATGTTTGTGTAACCTGTTGCAAAGATTTTACACATAAGACACGGTCATTAAAAAAAAAGTTAGGATATCTGCATGACATTCTCTTAGGTCTTTTCAGACAAAGTTAATTTATTAATTTTCTTTAATCTCTATTCTAATCATAAGGTTAAAAGTAATTGTTGCAGTTGTTGCTGCAGGACTTGAAAATTCAAACATACTTTCAGAGAAAACAACTGAGAAAACTTAAATTCAATGAAACTTTAACAATCATCATATGGACTTTCAACCAGACTTGTATATTATGATGATGTAAATTATTGGAAAAAAATAATCAAGAGTATGTAAAATTAAAGTTTAATCTTATTTGAGTACGTTTGCGCAGAGGGTGGACGTGACTATGGCATTTTCCTAAAATGTTTTTGTTTAGGATGGATAGACATTGCCATGTTGAATACCAAATGTATTCTATGTTTTTCATAAGTGATAAATTTGACCAGTATTTGAAACTAAGAAGTACTTATTCTTAGTATTAAAGAACTTTAAATCTTAGGTCAGGTAAAAAAATATAATTATTTTGCTGTTTTGCTAACAGCAAACCAAATAACAGCATTTGTCTGCTGTGCAGACAAATAATCAAATTATAATTGCTGTTACAAAACGTTTTTTCTGAATGCATGATTCCCACAATTGTGTAGTGATCACAAAGTTTAAGTAATTTGATATTTGATTTTACCTCTCTGACATCGTATAACGGTTCAGCATTCATCTCGGTTTGGTGTTCGTGATAAAAAATGGTTCCTGTTTATGTGGATTTTTGTGAATGAACTGCATTAAGTATTGTATTTCCTTTATATACTTTTTGAAAAGACATATAAATTATTTATTTAAAATGCTGTAAAAATATATGTAACTCAAAGGTAGTGGTTATTTTTATTATTGTTTGTTATTATGGGAGACATACCAAAATAAGCAAGGCCACTGCTATATTGCCATGTCGCTTCACTCACGCACTACACTACACTCATGGGCGCGTTACACTACGAAGACAAACAAACGTCTGTGCATTGTCATACAATAGACATAAAACACACACACACACACACACCTCATGGTACTACATCGGTGAGCTACTACGGACAAAGAAATAAATCCTCTTTCCTGTTTTTTCTTTCTTTATGTAATTTTTGTGTTATGTTTTCAAATTTGTAAGTTATTATTTTCTTTATTCTTTATTAATATGACATTACATTTTATTTGTTTTTAAAACAGTCATTTACATTATATGTTATTTAATAAAACCTTTCATTTTTAAATAAATTTGGTAAAGAAAATTTATAAGGCGTATAACCTCATGACCCATTTCATATGCATAGACCCATTTGATCAATTTCATATATTTTCAGCTCATTTTTTTATTTCGTTTTTGTTTAGCAATTGAGCCCTCGTACCTTGCATGGAAAATTCAGTTTTATGATTTCTCAGCCATTCTTGAATTTCCATTTTTCTCCAGTTTGATTTAGGAGCTTTCTCAGCAAGTGCGGAATGATAACTCGCATTATCCATTACTATGACAGAACTTTCTTCGAGTAAATAGACGAAGTTGACGAACCACTCTTTAAAAAGTTCCGAAGTCATTTCATTCTCATAATCTGTATTTAATGAAGATTTCTGTGCGTGGAAAATTAATTTGCATTCCTTTATGAACCCTGTTTCAGCTGACCCTGCATGAAGTACAATTAATCTGCCACCTTTTCCGACTGGCACTTTTAAACTACCCCTTTACTCTGGGTCCTGCCAAATCATTGATTTGTTGTGATTTTTGTTCACCCATGTGTCGTCCAAATAAAATATGGGCCTTTTTAAACTCATTCCGAATTTGATGCATGTTTCTCAGAAAAGTGCCGCGAGTACAAGCAATATCTACTCTTTCCATTAAAAATTTTCGGCCATCATTACACTTTTTATATTTAAATCTAATCTACGAGGGGTATCCAAAAAATAAGTTTCCCTAATTTTTATATCCAAGTATGAGCGACTCAGGCAGTTCCCGCGCACAGGGAATTTTAGTTTGGGTGTAGTGGCAGCGATCGCAGCCGGTCTGGTGGCCATGAACTCTGCTCAAGCGTCAGTAGGGAGCTGAATGCCATGGAGACTCCACTTCATTTTGCCCCCAGTTGTGAAATATATAGTGTTATTCGTTTTTTGACTGCAACTTCAGCCAATATGTTGTGAAGAGAGGATCGGCTAATTTTAATATTTGGTGGCAGTAGAGTCATGATTTCATCGAGTGTGAGCCGCTTGTTGGAGTCAGTGACGTCACGTACAGACGTAATGGCGTCGGCTTGGCACGAAGTTGCTGGTCGGCCACTGCGCTCATCATCATGAACATTTTCTCTGCCTTCAATAAATACTGTTCGCCAACAACGAACCATTTGTACAGACATGACATCTTCGCCATAAACACTGCATAACTGACAATGAATTTCCACAGCCAATTTATTTTTTGCAGTCAAAAAATGATAAATTTTTATGTAAGAAGAGAGAAGAAGCTTTTGTGCCGTGGAATAAATACTAATAAAACATTAATTTACATTTTAAAAGATCTTAAAAATTTGAAAAGAAATATGTTTTAAATGTCACCTTTTAAAAGAAGCTGTATGTCGTAGTATACATATTATAAATCACACATAAATAATATACAGACAACAAAAATAAAACACAGGTATGAACATATAAATAACAAACATAAAACATATAAAAACAATATTATAAAAATGTTTCAATTACTTGTGTGTCTGACATTAAAATATAGAATCCAAGTAATTATTTTCAATGTTGCAAATCATGTTTAAAATACTATTTATATTTACGCTTATTTGCAAACATGGCTTATAAGCTTTTCAAAAGCAATCCAAAGTTTGCAAGGGGTGTGATAGATATTAACTAGTTTTGTTAATTTGTTAAAGTTACTGGGTTTGTATTTTAAATAAAATCCTCATAATTTGATGGTCCACATAGATTTCCACATTTCAAAATTTTGAGTTCCATTTTTGGCCTGTGGTGCCTCTAATGTTAAACAGTTTTTTAAAGTAAGCGCTACATTCAGATTTGGTTTAAAATTCCTTTTATTCTGATACTTTCATGGACTTTTTACAAGTTTTCGATATTGTGTTCTAAAATTTTGAAATTTCTAAAGCTGAACACTCAGCCAAATGGTCGAGTTCAAACTGAGAATTTGCTTCGGTTGTTCAAAAAAATAAGTTGATGATTTGTACCGGTATACTATTTTAAAAATATATTTAATTCTGAGGCAAAGATATAGTAATTTGCCTTGGCTGAAATATACAAAATGTAGATGCGTTTCAAGAGTACTGTAAGGCAAAGATAGTTTTTCAAGAGCATGTAATTTATTCATAACCATAATGTATAGTATGCATATGTTTATGTATTATGAACATAAATAAATATTTCATTTTCTTTTTGTCATTAAAAAAGGCCAGAATGTGTAATATAGACATACTATTAGATGCTGAATAGCTATTGTACATAAATTTGTTTTTCTTGCCGATGTTATAATATTTGAATGTTTTTTTTTAGGTTTATCATGCCTACTACAAGCCAACAGAATTTTTTATCCCTCAGAGAAGTTACAAACATTGCTATCTGAAAGTGATCTGTTTACGTACTTCACCAAGAACTATCCTAGGTATGCATTTCATTGGTCCACAAGCAGGAGAGGTGATACAAGGTTATGCTGCTGCTATAAAGTAAGTGTTTTTGGCATATTCTTTTCACTGAACACTATGAGTAGAATTTTGTTTTTTTTATTCAAGCATTTAGCATACCACCTCTCACCTGCTTCCTATTTATTTCCTCTTCTCTATTTATTTCCTGCATTCTAGTTTATTGTAACATGACTGTGTAAGTTTAGCTACTGTACACTATTATTTATATTATTCTACACTTATACATCATCCAGTCATACAATGAAGATTTGTTTCTTACATAAGTATACCTATGACATCATCTCAGTACCAGACTGAAGATGTTATAAGATATTGTCGATTCAAGTTTCAGCTTCTAGAGCTACCAATATGTTTTACCTTCCTTAAGACCTAAAGTGAGACAACCATATTAGAAATGTTGCCATAATTTTGGTAGTAGAAGTATTTTGTACAGTGAACGTATGTTGTTTGTTTCCCTTACATGTGTTCTGTACATCCTTTTATCGTATCTGCTTTGTTACGACGGACTACTTGATCGTTGTAGGTACAGTGGAAACAAAATACAAGACACCAATTAAGTCACTAATTACCAGCTTTAATTCTCACAGTTAAACAGTTCGTAATTAACAACACAGTCTCTACAACAAATCAAATAAAAATTGTTCACATGCAAATAAATGTCATCTAATATTAAAACACATTTGTATTACAATTATACCGCCTGATTATAAAACGCAACACTTCACTAATAACCACTTGAATGTACACAGTAATATTCCCTGATAATAACTCTCGAACCGAACTGTAAATATATCGCTGCTATATTGACTTGAGCATCCCTCAGTAATTGTATTTATAGCCGCTGAAAATATAGACGATTCCTAATTGCGTCTTAGTGTCCGTATGAACTACATAATTAACTGCCACCTTGACACAGTCCGCACTGCTGGCGGCATCGAGAAGACTCTCGCAAATGGGTCTACAAGCACGTACGCCACACACAGTAGAGCGAGATTCTTCTGGCACATTCGACAAACATGTAGATTGTTCTGTGATGTCGTAACAATATTAATATCCTTAAAACATTCAGTGATGCCATCTATATATTTGGCCAGATTTGATTTTCACAAAAAGTACAATTTATAAGATTGTTTCTCTTTAATATTTCTTTGTAAGTGATGTAATTTAATGTTTGTGCCAACTTGTAAGTATGAAGTAGCATATAGCCCAGCTATACTTAAAGCGTTACGAGCTTTAATTAAGTATTTGAATCTAGAAAACTGTGTATACATCTGAAACTCTACTTGCTTTTTAAATCAAAATATTCGAATTTGTCCCACTTACCTTCATTGCGAAACAACCAGGGTGTCGTCTAATGTACTTAGGCAGAGAAAAACAACAGGTAATGCAATGACAAACACGTATTTTACAAACATAAATAAATGATATTTTATTTATTTAGCATGACAATTTTTCTGTATACCTTCCAGTTTAAATTTATTAAAATATGCCTTATGACTGAATTGTGAAACTACGTCAAATTATGATTTCTACTGTAGTTATGCTATTTCTACAAATAACACTCCGAACAATATTTGATTCACCTAGCCATGCTATCAAGATTTATTTATTACTGAATATATATATATATATATATATATATATATATATATATATATATATATATATATATATATAGACTTACGACTAACTTATTTCTACTCAATAAAAACGACCCAGTATATGCTCGCTCTCTCCCTCTCACACTGTAAAATTCCCCATTATTTAGTTATAACCCCATAATTTAGATTTAGCGCTTTTTATTGAATTTTCATCATTAAGGTTGGTGAATTGAAACTAATTAAAATTGAAATATTTTGTCTGTTCAAACTGCTTAAATTAGGTACTCATCCCTTCATCCACGTGGTTACGCCATCACTGTTAACACTTGATTCTGCTGGTACACTCCGAATATAAAGTTAGAATGTTATTATTTGTCGGTTACTTCTGTTCGATCACTATAACATGATTGACTGTTATTTTGAATTAAAATAGCAAGATTTACTGGTCGGCCGACCCTAACTAGCTCGAGCAATGTTTTATGTGACCTCGCGAGGTCTGGAGTTCTAAGTCGACTGCTTACGCTATCTTAGCGTCACTCCCGCCACAGTTCACCAACTTGCGCTCTGATTCGTGGATAGAATCACATGACATAGTCATTAGTGAAGTTACAGCTTACGCTCTTGGTAGCGAGTTTGGGTATTTTTGTTCTGTCCTGGGGCTCGCCACAAAGTTTGTGCTTTTTGCCAACGGAAAACACAATCATCCGCGCCCCGGTTCGCATTCCAACACCTTAAGGAGCAGTGCTTATTGCAGGGCGCTGACAAAATATGCGTCTTGGTGCCCCGACGAAGTAAAACAAGGAATGTTAATTGTTCAAAACTGAGGCCCTGTTTGGGTAGACCTTATGTTACACTTATAATTGCAATAAAAAATAAAACCCCTCAATTTTGTCCCATCACATACTCTAAGCTGAGTTGGATGAAGTAAAGGTTAAATTTGTTTTTATGTCATTGACTTCTCCCTGTATCTTCATTGGCCATTAGTTAAATATAGTGATGTAAACACTAAAAGGCTAGCTGCATACAAATCGTGAAATAGTTTATCATAAAAACATAGAAAAATAGTGTGAATAAGATTAATTAACTTATGTAATGTGAGTCGTTTAGTTTCAAAACCAGATGCACCCAAAAAATGACAATTTTCAGGAGGCCTAAAAAACTAATATCTCAAAAATGTGAAATATTGGAAAATTGTGATTTTGCAGATGTACTGCTGTGAGATAGACTACTTAGATACTGAAATTTAAGCCTTTAAAATTGTATTATTATTGAGATATTTGAGAAAATGTTTAGGATGTATCTTGTTTTGAAACAAACTAGAAGTCGGTTACAAAAAACTAATTTTTATTTAAATTTATGATACAGAATATTCAAATCAGAATTATAAAAATTATAAAAAAACATTTTTTATTCTAGATAAGTAAATATGAAACTTACTCCATTCTTTCACACTCTGCCTATGGTTCATCATTTTCTTCTGCTGTAACACTCTCTAGTTCAAGTTTTTATAAAGTGTTAAGGCCTCTAGTTCTCTCCAGTTTTCTCGAAAATGATTTTTCAAAAGATTCAATATGCCTGTAATCTTTTTTGAGAAAGCTTTACTCCTTTTTTTTAATAATAATTGGAATACTGGTGACTTAATAACTTTCCCACGTTTGTGTATACTTTTAAACGGCCCTATTTCAGAACAGTAATGCAAATCATCTTGCAGAAAAACATTGACTCCTTTCTTGTTTTCCTTGAAGAAAAACTTTTGTTGGGATTGAATAGGAATTGCCATTGGCCTGGAGGATGAATCACATCTTGAAGGGAATGTTTCCAGTAGAAAACCTTTTCTCTTAATGGAACTGCTGTTCCATAGTCACTGAAGATGTTTGTGTATTCAGAAGGATCAATGATGACACTCTAATTTTTAATTTGTTTCTTAATTGGAGAAAAGGCACAGTTAGATGGCAAGAATGAATGTCCTACAACAGGATAAACACATTCTAATTTTTCTACATTTTGGGGGGCAAAATTCAAAAACTAAACTGTCAACATTCCAATCAATGTTGAAATTTTGTTCTGTCTTCCACATCCGTCAGAGGCAAAACAAATTACTTTAATATGTTTTGGTATTTGGAGGTTTTTAAGCAGTGATATATAGCTGAACTAATTTCATTGGATCCTTATGCTCAGTTTCATCCCATTCATAGATGTATGTATTATTTTTTGTTTGTGCACACCTAGAGCCGCCAACAACTACTGTAAAATTGCATTTGTATAATTCTCTGGAATTATAAGCAATTTGATCAGGGACCCTAGGCAGTACTTGACTCTTCTGACAGTCGAATGGTAGGAGTAAAAAGGTCGTTTCTGTCTTCTTTGAATAGGTTGTAAAAAGCTTTGTATTTTAATCGATGGCTTTCTGTCATCAGCGGTTGTTTTTCGTACAATTTTTATCATTTTGTATTCTTTCATGTAAGGATGTGCATGTTCAACATTCATCAACACATGGTCTACCAAAACCTATATTAAATTTGGTTCTGAAAATATGATGGAAAAAATTGTCCTTTACTTTCATGGTACCATCAACATGTAATTTGCACAAACGGCACATTTTTTAAAATAATCAAGTCTGAAATTAAGTAAACATGAGAATTTGTCTTACTCCGGTAATAACTCCGGTATTGTCTCACTTCAATAACACTAAACTATTTAATAAATTTCGGATAGTCGGTCACCACCTCTTTGTTCTATAGGTACACGAGTGTTCAACAAATTTTAGAAATGACATTATTAACTCTATTTTTTGAAAGGTTCAGTTTATCTAAAAATGGATTCTGGTAGACTTGACGTTTTTCTCTAGTATCAACTTTAAAGATATAGTATTTTATTTTCAGTGTACAATTTCCTTTCATATTGTTCAATGTGGATTCTTTTTGAAATACTAGCTTTAGTGTATTTTAATATAAAATTATCCTATTTCAGTTTTATTTGTGAATCATTTTTACCAAGATCATAAAACTTTCCATGGAAATGTTGCTGATATCTTGCATGTATTTTGTCATACAGATATGTATTAGTTTTTTGTTATTGTTACAAGTTAATTTGTTTGAAAATCATGGAGCCCTGTACCTGTAAGAGATACAGAACATGTAAAATATTGATAATACACCCCACATAATTAAATTGACTTAAAACAAATGTAACTTAGTAAAAAAAAAGTACTTGATTAGATAATGGTAGTTTTTTATTCCATAAACAAGATTCTTTGCTATAAATACAAATATTCCAATTTTATGAACCATGACTGCTGTTCGTATTTATGTCTTCCATGAATCAACAAACAGATTATATTTATTGTAGTCGTACATTATGTTCTGTACCACTTAATTATAATCTAAATCATTGTATATTTACGAGAGGTAAAGATACCCTAAGCTATGAATAAAATTTTAGTGATTTCCCATAGCATTTCTTTTCAATGTTAAGTTTATGAATTAATAATTAAGTTAACACGCCATCCTTTCGATTTTACACTATTATGCTTCTACATGGCCTAACAAACTATACACTAACATAAAAGCCACAGAAGCAATCATACATACCTGTGTCGCTTTTCTTAATTCTGTTTCCACATGGTTTCATTTTGTTGACTTTTGCGTGATATATTTACAGAAACTTCTTCTGAATTACAACCCATTTTGATTGATAATGTTAATATCACTGTTAATGAAATAATTAGTTTTGGTAATCAGTCAAGAAACAGTTTTAAATCTACTGTTCAATGAACATAACTTCAATTGGAAATCCAACAATGCCACAGCCGGTGTCAACATTATTAGAACTGCTATTTGCCCCGGCTGTTAAGCCATGGTCTACTGCTTATATTCAAAACAGACTTTTCGGCCCCACCATAGAGACCATCTTCAGCGTAAAATGGTTAACAAATTGGAATAGTTAAATTTTTTAGAAATGACATTAGTAACTTTAGTTTTGAAAAGTTCAGTGTTTCTAAAATATGTGGCCGCGGACACCGTACCAATTTGTTGTTAATCATTTCAGCACTGAAAATGGCCTCCAATGGTGGGCCAAAACATCTGTAATCAATATAAGTAGTAGACCGCGGCCTAACAGCTGAGCAGCAGTCAACTATTAGGAAAGGTCATATGAGGCTATTGGATGTATCTGGTTTTGCAACTAACCAGCAATTTCAAATCCAATTTTAATAAGGATCATCTGTTTTTGAAACTTGTGAAGTAGATAGGGGTATGTAGAAGGTAATAAAGTACAGGACTGTGTCTCGCGTATCTGACAAAGGGCCGTTAGAACGTCAGATAAGCGAAAATGTCGGATAATAGGGAGGTGTTAAGAAAAAGCCTATTAAACGTCAAACTGTGTTATAATTTTACACATTACGAACCTAATAATCATGTTTTACAACAAAACAACAGAAAAAATTAACTGAAAAAATGAACTTACAGGTACAGAATTGTCTGAAGTTAAATACACTTAAAAAGTTCAGTCCTGTGATAATTTAAAGAAATTTTTGATCGTAGTCTGCTTTCCTGACGAGTGCCGTTTCTTCGCTGCCAAGTCTTGCCATATTTGAAGCATCATTATGTCGATTCCTGTAGTTTCTTCTTGTTGCTCAATGTATTTAATTGCAGTTTCTAGAGCCTTAACTCCGTCGTTATGTGAAATTGTGAGAGGCTCAACAGTTGGTGCTTGATCTTGATCTTCAATTTCGTTGTCATCGCAATTGACAAGAGCGACAATTTCTCCATCAGTTACATACTGATCATCATCCTTCATCCAACTTTTGATTTCTTGCAAAGATGCATCCTCACATCTAGGGATACGTTGCACTAAATGTAGAATGGTTTCTTTGGTTTCATCTGTGCTTTCCATTTCCATACTTTCATCATCGCCTAGCAGCTTCTTCCATGATTTGGCTATTGTTGGAGCCCTTACGTCAGCCCAGGCCCTTGCAACCCAATAAGCAACATCCTTTACATTGATGCGTTTCAATTTTTCAATCATGTCTTGTCCTTCTTCAATTTCTTCTATCACTGTGGACAGTAGCTTCCTGCGATAGTTCCTTTTTATCGTTACCAAAACGCCCTGATCCATAGGTTGGCATATGGCGGTTACATTGGGGGGCAGAAACATTGCCTTAATGTCACCATCTTGAAGCTCCTCTGGATCAGGGTGCGTTGGAGCATTATCTCACCAAAAAACTGATTTTCTGGGTAAATTATTTTCTTTCAAAAACTTCTCTGTTGAAGGAATTAATTCCTTAAAAAACCAGTCTTTGAAAATTTCACTGCTCATCCATGCGCTTTTCTGACTGTAGTATTTTACAGGAAGAGCGTTTTTTGAAACTATTTAAAGGCTCTAGAATTTTTGGACTTTCCAATCATTGCAAGGTTCATTTTGAGGTTTGCTGTAGCATTGCTGCATGCTAAAATTGTCAGCCTTTCCTTACTACGCTTGTAGCCAGGGGCTGCCGCTTCAGTTCTGGCTGCAAGACTCTTATTAGGTAACATTTTGTAATTAAGGGCTGACTCATCACAGTTAAATATCTGATCATCCGTTAGGCTTTCAGTTTCAATAAATTCCTGAAATATTTTCTTGAATGCTTCCATTTCTTCAAAATTCGATGATACTTTTTCACCACAAACACAACTGACAGATACCGTAGCGTTTCTTCCATCAGTCGAGCCAACCGACACTTGCTGTGAAATCTGGGTCCCCTTCATTGAATTCATTACGAAAATGCAACGCCTTTTGCTATAAAATAGGCCCTGAATAGGCACACCTTTGTCCCTGAACTGTGTAAACCAAACATACAAAGCTTCACTAAGTTTTTCATAGTCATATTTTTTCGTAGTTTTTCTTTCTTTTACTGCACCCTCCATAACTCTTGATGCACACCATTTTTCTATTTCTATTCGTTTTTTTTTCCAGTGTCCTACTGTTACCCGTCCAACGCCAAAGTCGTCAGCTACCTTCTTCATTATCTCTCCCTTGTCCAGTCTCTTGATTGCCTCAAGTTTTTGTTCCATCAATACAACAACTTTCTTTCTTTTCTTCGCCATACTTGTGTAAATTTCAACTTTTAAACAACACAACAACGTTTGTCAAATTAACATACATAGACACATACGCATGTAACAGACAATAAACCGATATGCATACAATGATAAACTGCACTGCACTGAGTAGTGAGTTGTGACAGTGAGTGAGTGAGGGTGGGGCGAATGACAGACACATGAGTCATAGTGTAGACTGTACAGTCGGGGTAACTAATTAGCTGCGGTAGAGTTGGGAGCAACAAAAAAATAGACTACGCTCACGCTCGCAACTTGCAGTTCTTGTTGCCGATTAATGCGTTTTGTTGTTTTTTTTTTTTTTTGTGGTGGGACTTCGGATAATACGGAATGTCGGATAAGCGAAGGTCGGATAAACGAGACTCTACTGTATAGCTAAATACAAAAAAAAAAAGAATATGAAAAAAGTGGATGTATCTGGTTTTGAAACTAGACGACTCATCAACTCATGTAATGTCTTGGCTGCAAATAAACTGGAGATTCAAATTGAATGAATCCTTTGCAGACTGTGACCACCATGGAAATAAATTGTTAAAAATTTCCATAGTTTGATTACAAAGTGTTATTGGTTATGATGCAGTGGCGAAGCGTCCATATATGCGGTGTATGCGGCGCATACAATTTAAAATTGTATGTAAAATTGTATACAGTTTTGTAATTAATTTAAAATTATTTGAGACGTAAAAGTTTGTCATCTCAAAAGCCAAAACTTAATTTTCACTTGAGTGATATAACGACAGTTAATAAAGCATTACTATTTACAACCAGGCGCACAGTATGCGTTGTAGCTAACGAATATATTCTCTCGATAGTGGTCATTAACCCGTACGTTCTCTCGATTTTCATGTGTGAACAGGCAGGAGTTCTGACTTGCGCTCCCACTCCCTACATTAGTACACTGTCTGTGAATAGTTGTAACCCTATGCGTTACTGTTTCTGCATATACAGTGCGTACGCAGACCGTGTTGTTTAAAGTTTTTTAATTATGAGTTCGTTTGTAGTAGAGCCTGTGGCGGGAACATCATCGTCATGTGTAGTTGAGTGCAATTGTGTAATTGAAAGTTTATTTATACAGCCATTCAATAGTAGAAGTTGTGCAGATAAACTAAACATTATTTCTAGCGGTAGACCAGCCCCATTAATTCCCACGTTACCGTCAAAAACAAAAAATAATACACATTTAAAGGAACAACATTATGAAGTAAAAACTTGGCTTTGTGGCTGTAGAAAAACTTCAAAATTATACTGTTGGCCATGCATTCTTTTTTCAACTGAAAAAATGTCTGGATAAATTCAGGAGGTTCTGATTTGAACAATTTGTTTAATTCACAAAAACGCCGTGTGATTTCACAGAGTCAAGGTGCTTCCCTTCTTGCTTTAAAAAAGTTCGGTAAAACCAGAATTGAATATGCCCTTAGAGAACAATTTAAAATTAACATCAAACAGCACAATGACATGGTAAAACAAAACCGGTACATTCTTCGTTGTTTAATTGACGTAGTGTGTTTTTGGCTGAAAATAAACTCCCATTTCGTGGACATGACGAATCTGTGGCATCGTCAAATCGAGGAAATTCTGTAGGGCTGTTAAATTTGTTACAAAATTACGACGGAATGTTAGACAACCACCTTAAAAACTCTACAGTCTTTTCTGTTTTATCTAGCGATATTCAAAATGATTTGATTAACTCCATTTCTCAAGTCTTATTAACAGAAATAAAAAATGAAATAAAACAAAAGTCCCTTTGTAGCAATAATAATGGACGAAACAACAGATATCACAGACACGTGCCAGGTGTCAACTGTGTTTCGTTACGTCGATAAGTCCGGAGCTGTTCAGGAAAGATTTATCGATTTTAGCGATTTTAGTGACGATCGTACAGCTAAGGAGTTGGCAAACTACGTTTTTAATGTCCTGACTGAATACGACTGTTGTAATATTCTTCATTATATAATCATAATCTATTTATATTTATATGTATAAATACTACCTTTGTCAATAAACTTATTAACTACCTGTTCTGGGCGCAATTCGTCAATAAACTTTAAATATATAATCATGTCCCTAGTTCTGGGCGGCATTTGTAATACTCTCTATTATTACTTATTTATTACTACACATACTCTGGTAAAATATGTATAACAAATACCATAATTTGGTACCTCTAAGTACTTACCAGTTTCATCGGTTGCCGGGCTCATATTCTTCTTTTATAAACGTGTTTTTACCTAAGGGGTGCCAGGGTTCATTTACAGCGAGATTTTGAGACACAGATGACGACATAAATGATAACAAGGTATTGTTGAAAATAACCATCAAAATTTAATTCACTATAAGGTATTACAGATACAACCATGCGGTCAAAACAATGATAAGACGACCCAAATAATTATAAGGTCATATAAGATGACCCAAAACAAAATGGCGGTTATTTTTTATATCTCATTTTATTCTCTATACTTCTTTTGTCTGCTAAATTAATATCAGTGTAAACTTTATTGCTGCAGCTTAAAACCATTTATTAATTGTTAGTTCGTTAATACACAAACCAATGCCCTCAGCATCTGTGGTTATGGCCATACGTTCACTCGTTCACTCTCACACACATTCACCTTTAGACCAGTACATTCTTTTAATTAGTGATTCTGTATTAATGAGCTCATTAAACTATAAAAAAATGATAAAATGGGACTTCTCTGCTTATCGTTTGGTGTTGTCCATCCGTTGCTGGTGGGTGACGCCCATGGTGATGGCCGGTTTTCGCCTCTAATTCTGCTGAGTTTAACTGGAGAGATATGTGCACTGATTTTACATTTTAATATTCATACTGTTAAACAAGATGAGCCTTCATTGCTCCACTATTACTGATAACATTTTTAGCTAGTTATTGTAAACTATTGTTAGAAAATTGTACACACAACGATACATCGCTGTGTCTCCTCTGAAGAACGGCGTTGAAATGAGAACGAGGCAAATGTAAATTTGCGCTTGTGTGTGTGGTTCTTACGTCATCCAGCTTTGTCTTTCTGGACAACGCCTCGTTGCACATATTGTATTCAGTGCGTCATTGTTTTTAGTTATGACGGAACCGTGCTATGATCCAATCACAATTCATATTGTAGTCCTTCGTCACAAACACCGCCATGGCCTTTTCCGATTCCAGCACGTCCTATGGTGACCTTGGTGTCTTACTCTTGCTGAATTTGCGTTGTTCCTTTTTCCAGAGGGACAATGGACCTAACCATTCTGTGTTTTAATAATTACATAATACAAAACATTGAAAATACCTTTATAACCCATAATTATGGTACTGGGTCATTATGTACTGTTACAAACCCCCTCAATGAAAATTTTTGTTTCGAAACAAAAACTTTCTTTGACTCATTCACACTTTCCTAAAAGGATCAGTCTAGATATGTCACCACAACCCCCTGTAATGTTACTATAAAAAAAATTATCATCACTTACCCTTGGTCCCATGATGTTTGTTCGCACCCTCTGACGTTACTGGACTTCTCCTGAGAGATCCCTACACCATAAGGCCCTCTACACTCCTGTTCTGACGCTCCAGCCAGCCCAGGATTGCGGTCACAACACCACAAAACTGAAACATTGCATACAAAATTTTAAAATAGTGGTCTAATACACTTCCATATCTACAGCTGATATGTTCCCTTTTAGACGCATTGGTTTGTGTTTTGGGGCATTGGTTTGTTTTTTAATTCAAAAGTTTCAACCTCACAACTACAAGACTTCAAAATATATTGATTTTTACCACCACCAAACTCAAATTCTTCCTTGTAAGAAAATAAACTACATATATATAACTACAACTAACACAATACATCCACAATTCTTTAATATACCCTGAAAATACCTTCACCTAATTATTTCTATAAATTCAGCTTACAACTATTATGGCAGACACTTTTATTATTTAAATTTTGTTACTCAACTTAGATTCATTTCATCTATTTTGTAAATGGCATCTTACTACATTTTTGCACAACTTCATTTGTAACTTTAGACTTTCAATTTTTAAAATCTACTATCTCTTGACACTTGTTAACGTCATTACTAATAACAATAAAACATCATAAAACACTAGACATTACACATTAACATTGTTACATTTATTTTACATTAAACAATTTACATTTACATGACTTGTACCCACAACTTTATCACATTACTACTTCAACAATTCTCTATTAACTTTTAATCATTTAACATTCATCAGATTCTATAAAACAATTTCCACTTTATCCTTACCTTTCCATTTACATTACCTTTCAGTTACGAATTTTCTTTTTCTAACCCTTTTATCCTTACTAGTTTGGGTGACTCTCTATTATTCACTATTTTCTCTATCTTATTTTGGCATTGTCAATCTAACCTTACTCACCTCTTTTTTACACTAACCGCTTCTAACCATTAATATATCATGACACCAATATCTCTATAATAACCCCCTTCACAAATCCCATTTAAAACCTCTGGCACCGCTCATTTTTGTACTAGTATGTGTGTATTCCCTATCTATGCTCATTCCATCATTGGTTCCTGACCCTTTCAGATAACCCTTTCCGGCACACAGCGGTCCTTTCCTGTCTCAACACCTCTCGTTGCAGACTCCCTACACCAATAGCCTTATTACAAAATATCACCATCTACAAAATATATAATTACCATTCACATTACTCAACTCTACATATAATCCCTAACCACTGTGTCCCTAAAATATCTAACACCTCTTTATATATTATCAGCATCTCAGCACTTTATTTTCCCTAACTCCCATTAACTCTATTTAACTAACTCCAATGCCCTTATTTATCCGTACTACACAAACTCTTTTACAACATTTCAACTTAATATACCACTAGAAAAATTCAGCCTTTATCTACTAACAACAATACATCTCCATCCCCAAATATATTACCTGCTTCCTTCATTAACCATTAGAATCTGAATCTCATAATATCATTTAAAATTCCTCATCGAACTTCCTTAAATTACTTAAAATTCTACAATACATGTTTACATAAAAAATACATAAAATACACAACAGCAAAAATACACAAATACACTGACACTAATATACACAAAAATATACAATCCACATAATCATTAATCATTTACCATAATCAGTCATAATCAGTCCATCTTAAAAAACACTGTTCACATAATTAAATGTTCATAACACAATAAAATAATCAACCTCCATCGTCAAATAACAATCGAACCTTAAAACTATATACATTGTTTAATATTAGGTATCTTATACTATCATTATAAATACCTATCCAATTCAAACGTTCATTATTATCCCCAAACTCATTTAACATGTCATGATTTGATCATTGTCCTGTCACCTCCTGTATAATAAGTCATAATCATGTATTTTACAAAGTCATTATTCTTATCCACATCACCTCCTACTGCTTTAGTTTCAATACAAGGTAAGTTTTTATTATTTTTATCACATCTACCTCCACCTAACCTTTCAATGAACTCTTCATAATCTCTACATACTCTATATAACTCTATCTCCCAATTATCACACAACTCTCTTTCACAATAACTCCTATCATAACCCCAAATCACATTCTCTCTCCCAATATATGCAGGGTACACTACAACTTTATTTTCGCACCACCTATCAGGTGCACAAAAAATCCAGGGACAACTATTTTCACACCTTTTGTCTCCCAAATCTACATCGAAGGCACTCTTGTCCTTCCTAAAAACATGTATATCACCCCCAAATACACCATTAAGGGAAAAATCTAACCCCTGCAAATCTTTTACAATTATACTTTCTCTACACACTTTCTTCAACCCTTTAACACACACTATCATTCCATCATTATTATATTCTATTCCCCATAAAACCTCATTATTACTACTCTTGTTTGCACAATCATTCTCTAACATCATACTTTTATTTATATTATCATAATTTTCTACCCCACTTACCTTGTTTTTGTTTCTATCTAATTTGTCTATTTCTCTATTCTTATTTTCTAACTGTATTTCCTTAATTCTCTTGTCTAATTTCTCCTCTACTTGATCAAATTTTACATTTTGTAAAGTATTTTGCTTCTTGAGCTCACTCTCAAAACTATCTAATTTTACATTAAATGTACTATTCATTTGATTGAATTTGTCTTCAAACTTATTATTTTGTTGTTCGAATTTGTCACTGATTAATGTGAATAAATCTTCTAATGATATTTTATTTTCAGCTACTCTAGGTGTCGAGCTAACATGTTTTCCTAATAAAATGGATTCCGTGTCTGTATTGTCCATTTATATACTATTATTATTTTCTGCCATCATTACTTCAATATTTAAATGGTTGTTTATCTTTCACTTATACTTAACTACGCAATTAACTCAATTTGTAATTAACTATGCAACTTTGTCAACATAACCTCTCATTCATTATATATCGTCTTATATCATCCTCTGTGTTTCTCAATCTGGCTGTTTTATATAAATTAATTTTATATAATGTCCCAGTTCGGGCACCATTTGTAATATTCTTCATTATATAATCATAATCTATTTATATTTATATGTATAAATACTACCTTTGTCAATAAACTTATTAACTACCTGTTCTGGGCGCAATTTGTCAATAAACTTTAAATATATAATCATGTCCCTAGTTCTGGGCGGCATTTGTAATACTCTCTATTATTACTTATTTATTACTACACATACTCTGGTAAAATATGTATAACAAATACCATAATTTGGTACCTCTAAGTACTTACCAGTTTCATCGGTTGCCGGGCTCATATTCTTCTTTTATAAACGTGTTTTTATCTAAGGGGTGCCAGGGTTCATTTACAGCGAGATTTTGAGACACAGATGACGACACAAATGATAACAAGGTATTGTTGAAAATAACCATCAAAATTTAATTCACTTAAGGTATTACAGATACAACCATGCGGTCAAAACAATGACGTCATATAAGATGACCCAAAACAAAATGGCGGTTATTTTTTATATCTCATTTTATTCTCTATACTTCTTTTGTCTGCTAAATTAATATCAGTGTAAACTTTATTGCTGCAGCTTAAAACCATTTATTAATTGTTAGTTCGTTAATACACAAACCAATGCCCTCAGCATCTGTGGTTATGGCCATACGTTCACCTTTAGACCAGTACATTCTTTTAATTAGTGATTCTGTATTAATGAGCTCATTAAACTATAAAAAATGATAAAATGGGACTTCTCTGCTTATCGTTTGGTGTTGTCCATCCGTTGCTGGTGGGTGACGCCCATGGTGATGGCCGGTGTTCGTCTCTAATTCTGCTGAGTTTAACTGGAGAGATATGTGCACTGATTTTATATTTTAATATTCATACTGTTAAACAAGATGAGCCTTCATTGCTCCACTATTACTGATAACATTTTTACCTAGTTATTGTAAACTATTGTTAGAAAATTGTACACACAACGATACATCGCTGTGTCTCCTCTGAAGAACGGCGTTGAAATGAGAACGAGGCAAATGTAAATTTGCGCTTGTGTGTGTGGTTCTTACGTCATCCAGCTTTGTCTTTCTGGACAACGCCTCGTTGCACATATTGTATTCAGTGCGTCATTGTTTTTAGTTATGACGGAACCGTGCTATGATCCAATCACAATTCATATTGTAGTCCTTCGTCACAAACACCGCCATGGCCTTTTCCGATTCCAGCACGTCCTATGGTGACCTTGGTGTCTTACTCTTGCTGAATTTGCGTTGTTCCTTTTTCCAGAGGGACAATGGACCTAACCATTCCGTGTTTTAATAATTACATAATACAAAACATTGAAAATACCTTTATAACCCATAATTATGGTACTGGGTCATTATGTACTGTTACACTGTGAAGAAAAATTAGTTGCAGAAACGTACGATGGTGCTGCTGTTATGTCTGGTGAACATGGAGGGTTACAGGCCCTAGTCAAAAGTAAGTGCAGCCAAGCAATATTTATCTATTGTTATGCTCATAAAATGAACTTCGTCTTGAAAAATTCAGTAGATCACATTAAAGAATGTAAAATATTTTTTAGCACATTATCTGGTTTAGCTTCATTTTTTTCAAAATCATCCAGACGAACTCACGCACTTGATCAAGAAGTAAAGAAGCGAATTCCATCAGTTGCACCTACTAGATGGAACTACAACAGCAGACTAGTGGCCACTGTAATAGAACACAAGGCTGACATCATAAGTCTCTTCGAGTCTATGATTGAGAACGGAGATAAGTGGGACAACGAAAGTTATACTGGAGCAATAGGTTTTCTTGCTACTCTTCAAGATTTTGACTTCACATTTTACTTCATCTGTTCGGTTCAGTACTATGAGAACGGAGATAAGTGGGACAACGAAAGTTATACTGGAGCAATAGGTTTTCTTGCTACTCTTCAAGATTTTGACTTCACATTTTTACTTCATCTGTTCGGTTCAGTACTACCACAGGGGGATTCCATATTCGAAATTTTGCAGAAAAAAAGCATATTCTGGTTTGCAGATGTAGGTCAGCTTGATTTTATCGCTCTACTAGAATCACGACGTTTTCCAGAATTTTCTAAAAAGTTTCCAGAATAGTATTTTGAATCTCTAAAGCGCTCGTATGGCCAGTATTTTGATTTTCCTTTACTAAGGAGTGAGCTTTCTGTAGTTTATTCGAATGAGCAGTTTTGTAAAACTAGTGTTAGTGACTTGTCAAAGTACTTAACATCAGCATATCTGAGTGACACCATTCCTCAAGTGTGGAGGCTTGTAAACCTTATAATGACAATTCCAGTTACAAGCTCTTCAACAGAAAGATCGTTTTCAGCCTTGAAGAGAATAAAAAATGTATTTGCGTAACTCGCAAACTGAAGACAGGCTCTTGGCTCTATCAGTGTTATCTATTGGAAAACCGCTTCTTTTGAAACTACAAACTAATTCTGCTTTTTACGATACGGTTGTTGACTTATTCGCTGAAAAAACCAGGCACATAGAACTAACGTTTAAAAAATAACTCCTACAACTAACGCATAATAATTAACGATAATGTGAATAATAAATTATTGCGAGCCTTTACAATGAATGAATTAGTGTCGTTGTGGACGATTTTAATTATCATTGTGAATCTGTATTGTTTACGAATGACATATTAAACAGCAGAAACAAGATATTATAAATTATTTTAAATAAATAATTGTCCAGTGTGTTTATTTATGGATCCTGTGGCTTATGTGATTAAAACAAGTGGAAATAACAGATGAATCGGTACCACCAGATGCCACTCAACGTGCTGGTAACTCCCTAATACAGTCTGCTTCATTTAACCAAAACAATTTATATAATTAATATTATTATATTGGTCTCTATTAGAAAAAGGAAAAATTGTAATAATTACTCTTTTCTTATCTGTTTTTAATACTGTTGATCGGGTTTGATTATCACACGGAGAGAGGGATGGAGTTTTTATTTGTTGATGGCTGAGATAGGTAGCCTATAACCGCATACACATTCTAAAAACTCACGCCTCGCCACTGTTATGATGTAATGTAAATGTATGATGTAATGTATACCAAATACAATCGCATAAAAAATGATGTATTTTAAGTTTTTAATTAACTTTTTTTCCAGATGTGGTATCACTTTTGATCAACTGGAAGACACGGTTGGTATACATCCAACAATTTCAGAAGAGTTTACACGTGTTACTATAACGAAACGTTCTGGATTAGATCCAACACCACAGAGTTGTTGCAGTTAAAACTAATATATTATTAGTTGCACTAAATGGTCAGGGTATGGTGCACTCCCAATTTAATGGTACTTAATTATTATTAAGACCCACGTTTACGCATAAATGACTGAGCACCATAATATTATTATCCCCAAACTCATTTAACATGTCATGATTTGATCATTGTCCTGTCACCTCCTGTATAATAAGTCATAATCATGTATTTTACAAAGTCATTATTCTTATCCACATCACCTCCTACTGCTTTAGTTTCAATACAAGGTACGTTTTTATTATTTTTATCACATCTACCTCCACCTAACCTTTCAATGAACTCTTCATAATCTCTACATACTCTATATAACTCTATCTCCCAATTATCTCCCAAGATTTTGACTTCACATTTTACTTCATCTGTTCGGTTCAGTACTATGAGAACGGAGATAAGTGGGACAACGAAAGTTATACTGGAGCAATAGGTTTTCTTGCTACTCTTCAAGATTTTGACTTCACATTTTTACTTCATCTGTTCGGTTCAGTACTACCACAGGGGGATTCCATATTCGAAATTTTGCAGAAAAAAAGCATATTCTGGTTTGCAGATGTAGGTCAGCTTGATTTTATCGCTCTACTAGAATCACGACGTTTTCCAGAATTTTCTAAAAAGTTTCCAGAATAGTATTTTGAATCTCTAAAGCGCTCGTATGGCCAGTATTTTGATTTTCCTTTACTAAGGAGTGAGCTTTCTGTAGTTTATTCGAATGAGCAGTTTTGTAAAACTAGTGTTAGTGACTTGTCAAAGTACTTAACATCAGCATATCTGAGTGACACCATTCCTCAAGTGTGGAGGCTTGTAAACCTTATAATGACAATTCCAGTTACAAGCTCTTCAACAGAAAGATCGTTTTCAGCCTTGAAGAGAATAAAAAATGTATTTGCGTAACTCGCAAACTGAACACAGGCTCTTGGCTCTATCAGTGTTATCTATTGGAAAACCGCTTCTTTTGAAACTACAAACTAATTCTGCTTTTTACGATACGGTTGTTGACTTATTCGCTGAAAAAACCAGGCACATAGAACTAACGTTTAAAAAATAACTCCTACAACTAACGCATAATAATTAACGATAATGTGAATAATAAATTATTGCGAGCCTTTACAATGAATGAATTAGTATCGTTGTGGACGATTTTAATTATCATTGTGAATCTGTATTGTTTACGAATGACATATTAAACAGCAGATACAAGATATTATAAATTATTTTAAATAAATAATTGTCCAGTGTGTTTATTTATGGATCCTGTGGCTTATGTGATTAAAACAAGTGGAAATAACAGACGAATCGGTACCACCAGATGCCACTCAACGTGCTGGTAACTCCCTAATACAGTCTGCTTCATTTAACCAAAATAATTTATATAATTAATATTATTATATTGGTCTCTATTAGAAAAAGGAAAAATTGTAATAATTACTCTTTTCTTATCTGTTTTTAATACTGTTGATCGGGTTTGATTATCACACGGAGAGAGGGATGGAGTTTTTATTTGTTGATGGCTGAGATAGGTAGCCTATAACCGCATACACATTCTAAAAACTCACGCCTCGCCACTGTTATGATGTAATGTAAATGTATGATGTAATGTATACCAAATACAATCGCATAAAAAATGATGTATTTTAAGTTTTTAATTAACTTTTTTTCCAGATGTGGTATCACTTTTGATCAACTGGAAGACACGGTTGGTATACATCCAACAATTTCAGAAGAGTTTACACGTGTTACTATAACGAAACGTTCTGGATTAGATCCAACACCACAGAGTTGTTGCAGTTAAAACTAATATATTATTAGTTGCACTAAATGGTCAGGGTATGGTGCACTCCCAATTTAATGGTACTTAATTATTATTAAGACCCACGTTTACGCATAAATGACTGAGCACCATGCAGTTACATTCAGACACAAGGCTTGTAAACTTAATATTAGTAAATGTTTTTCACAGAAATGGTCAGTATTGAGATTGTTCTTAGTAAAGTATTAAATTATTTGAGACATCATTTTATTTAAAAAAACTTTTATGTTGAATTGATATTACTAGCTTTATATGAATAGGGAGTATTTTTGTATAATAAAATTATTTATCGTGAATTTTAAAATAATTTTATTTTTCTTATATTAAATAAGTTACTAAGAACCATGATATAAACACTGTCTATGAGCGTTTCTTGTCCCCAGAGACATTATTCAGAAATATGTATGATTATTGAATGACAATAAATGGTGTCTTTACTCACTGTGCAATTAATTTGTGAATGTACATTGTGTTCCTTTCCTGATATGTATATTATAAATTTACGGTATTACTAATTATTTAATGTTATATTTTGGTTTATTATATTACTGGTACCTATTTCACAAAAAGTTGAATGTAAAGCAAGTAACACATGGGCAGAAACTATTAGAGCCTCAAGACAGCTAATCCTATGCGTCACCCCAAAGTTTGGCTCTCAATCAGAAGCATTTAATGTAATAATAGGTTTTTAAAACTGCGGCAGTGTATGTCTGCACCAGTCAGATGCCCATTAGTAAAATGGGTATTATAATTCAATCCACACATTGTCACAATTAGTATTCATCAACCCCAGCTTATCATCTTCAATGAAGCTAACCCATCATGTTGTGTCTCTTGCTTTCAGCATAGGTCTTTGTTCAAGTAGTATACAGAAACATTGCAACCGGACAACAACAGAGGTGGAGATAAAATAAGTTACAATTGATATAAAATATTTAGAATTGATAACTTTGTTATGATCGCCAACATTAACCAGTCAAGTGAGGCAGTTATCCTTTTTATTTATTAGACATTATCCAACATGATATTTTGTGCGAAAAATGTCAGAACTATTGAGAACATGAAGAGCTTTTTAAGTTTTTGTGCTTGTGATTTCATTTATACGAGGGGTACCCCAAAAGTAAGGTCTCCAAAGGACTAGAGCCGCAGGGAAATATTTTGGGCGGCAGTGGCAGCACTGCTGTGTGCGGCCATCTCGCCTCTTTCAAACAAGCGGTCGCTGAGCTCGCTCGGTCGATTAGTCTTGGCTTGGCAGCCGTTAAGAATGGAGCTCCCAATCGCTGTTCCTGCCAAGTGCGGACTTCGCGAAGTCATTCGATTTCTTAACGCAAAAGGTGTCAAAAATGTCTGCAAGTGGTGTAGAGAGTTTAAAGCTGGTCGTACAGAAATTCATGATGACGAAAGAAGCAGGAGACCATCAGTGTCAGATGAGACGATCAGGAAACTTGACGAAGTCGTGCGTGAAGATCGGAGGATCACTATCAACGAGCTCTCTTGTTTCCTTCCTGACGTTTCGAAATCCACCATTCAGAGGATTGTGACTGAAAAGTTGAAATATCGGAATGTGTGCGCAAGGTGGGTTCCGCGAATGGTCACAGAAGACCACAAATGGCAACGCGTCGAAGCTGCCCGTGAATTTCTTGAGCGCTATGCAGACAAAAGAGACGACTTTTTGAATTCCATTGTCACAGGTGACGAAACGTGGGTTCACCACTTCACACCTGAATCCAAATGACAATCACTTGAGTGGCGGCATCCAACTTCGCCAAGGCGGCGAAAATTCAAACAAACACAGTCTACCGGCAAGATCATGGCGACTGTGTTTTGGGATCAGAAACGTGTATTGTTGATAGATTTCATGCCTACTGGGACCACAATAAACGCAGACGCATATTGTGAGACACTCAAAAAACTGAAACGGGCGATTCAGAACCGGAGAAGAGGAATGCTCACCAAGGGCGTGTCCATTCTTCACGACAATGGTCGCCCTCATGTCGCCCGCGCAACCGCCGATCTTCTGAACCAATTTGGATGGGATATAATCACCCAGCCCCCCTATAGTCCGGACTTGGCACCTTGTGACTATCATTTGTTTACACATTTGAAAGAACATTTGGGTGGAATGCGATTCGACGACGATGACGAGGTCAAACGCTATCTCAATGACATGGCGGCGAGTTTCTATGACACTGGAATACTAAAACTGCCACAGCGGCTCGACAAATGCATTGAACGTAAAGGCGATTATGTTGAAAAATAGTGTGTCCTTATGCTTCACAACCATGTAAAAAGTTTTGATAATAAATATTTTTTCTATTTTTAAAAAATATGGAGACCTTATTTTTGGGTTACCCCTCGTAATTGTTTGTCTTCATGGCACATTTACAAGTTTTATATAATCTTTGTAGCAATAAAAATTGTTAGTGTTCTGTGAGAGAGTTACACCATTAATTGAGGGGTGTAGATGCAAAACTCACATTATCTAATTTTTTGCAATATTGAGTTATGATATCACCGAGCTCGTCTTGTAAAGGCAGATTGACCTATAATAGTATTTTGGTCTAAAAGTAACATTTTAAGGTTTTAAACGAATGTTAAAAATCATGTTCTGAAACAAAAGTCCCATTATCCAACATCTGTTTTGCAGCAAAACACACACTGTTCAATTCAACCAATCAGGTAGGTTTACCAACCTATCAGGGTACCACCCTTAGCATTATGGTCTTGACTGCACCAACAGTTGGTTGTTGATGTTGTATTTGCTTAGAATAACTTTACTATTTCTAACTTTTGTTAGTTTTTAGTGTTTTATTGTAAATTGCAATATTAATAATCAGTAGTGGCTTCTTCAAAAAACATTGTGCGATGGATGAGTTTGTAAAACTATCAACTGGACTTGCAAGGAAAAAGAAAATACCTTCTGTAATCTTGAAATATTAAGGAACATGCAACAGTAGTACAAGTGGGTAAAGACTGTCAAGTTTTCGACTGGAAACTAGAAAAAGATACTTTTATAAACCTCCTCGAAGACCTCTGTTAGCTAAGCAGGAGGATATGTCTCAGTACAGGACATGTTGATGGGGGAACAATCGAGCCTTCATCAAGTGTTTGGTCTTTCCCAGTAGTGCTGGTGGCGAAGAAGGATAGTGAAGGATAGTTACATTTCTGTGTAGACTACAATAAATTGAACGACGTGACAAAGAAAGATTGCTAGCCACCACCTTGCATCGATTGTACGTTAGACACGGTGCTTGGAACTCATGGTTTTCCACATTGAACCGAAGAACAGATGGGCTCAAGAACATAGGTATTCATCAAGAAGACAAGGAAAACAGTTTTCTCAACCCCAAAAGTTAAAAGGCCTCTTCCAGTTTAAAGTTATGCCATTTGGACTCTGTAATGCATCGGCAGTATTTAAAGGATTGATGTTAGTCCTCCAAGGCTTGACATGGATAACTTTCCTTGTTTATTTATACGGTGTCACAGTTAGTGGAAGGAAATGTAGAGACCATTTGGAAAACATTAAGGAGGTTCTAACTAGAATTCACAATGCCCAACTGAAGCTGAGCCCTAAGACGTATTCTCTATTCCAGAAGAAAGTACGTTTGGTTTTGACAGCTGGTGTTGATATGGATCCGAGTAAAGTAGACACTATAAGAGAGACTGGCCAGTTCTGAAGAGTAAACATGAGGTTCGGAGTTTCCTGGGTTATGCTCATATTACGGACGTTTTGGAAAAGTCTTTGCTACTATTGCTAAACCACTACATGAGCTAACAGAAAATAAACATATTATATTCCCATAACCATTCTTGCTTTCTCAGCTTCTGAAGTGAGGTACATCGTAGACACAGTGTAACGGTACAGAATTGGGTGACAAAGAATTTTAATAAATGTCAACTTAAATATTGTACAACCTTTGGGGAACCTCTATTTAACCAAGAGACATGTAAGTTTATTATGAAAGATCAGTGTGTTTATGTCTAGCGTCTGTCTGTCTAGACGCGTTACGCAATCAACTACAGTTTGTGCCGTCCGTGAATCACGGGAAACGGCAGTTTCAACAGGCAGTAAAAATTATAAGGATTCCCAGGCTGAGCGTCGGGACATTCCGGCCAATCAGAGAAGGCGAAATAAAACATACATACGTTGGCGCACAGCTGGGCCAACACCTAACGCCTTGGTATAGTTGACTAGCAGTAGAGCTGAATAGCAGTCGTCAAATAGAGCGGTCGTAAGTCAACGGTGGCCTCGTGCGTGTAAGATAGGCCGAAAATACTATAATCGGCCTATCTAGTAAAGTGTGCAATGTAACAGTAAACTAACTACAGTGCTGGTGAAACGAAAAGTTTTAAACGTGAACTTTGGTGTTGGAGTAAAAAGCAGACTTACAACGTAGTATGCGGCCATGTGTAGATAAGTAGCAGTGAAAACAATTTAATACCTATTCATCATTTATTTTTTTAACAGTAGGTGTACACAAATAAAGAATGAGATCTCAAACAGTGGGGTAATTAAAGAGAGTAAGAGAGCGAGTGTGAAAAAGAAAGGGGGAAAATAGTCAAAGACTGGTGGACGGTAGCGCGATGATTTTATTTTACTAGGTTGGCTAATCTGATTTATATCTCATCAACGTTCGCGTAATCGTACTTTGACCAGTGCACATTCAGTAATCTCGGCGTTCGGTTCACCGGACCTTTCTGTCAAGTTAGTGTCGACATTAGATGTAGGCCTTAGGCCTTACTATTTTCTATCATGGCCAACTAGCGCCACAACTTCATTCTTAACTAAATTTATTAATTATTAATTCAATATGCAGCATTAGCCAGCCTTCTTTCAATTTATTACAGCTGTAATGTGATCATTCAAATTATTAAAACTATTCGTATACAGTCCACTTCTCTTATTTCTTAATGTAATTTAATACATCCTACACAACATCTTCAATCATAATGGAAGACCAGCAGACAAATATTTAATGCAAGATACATAATTTTCGCCCGCTCGGGCTGAACAAATTAACTCTTCCGGTCCGCACTTGCGGAACGTTACTTTTCTTAAACTGTTTCGGCCCACTTGGGCCGGGATCAGCCATATTTTTGGTCACTCCGGACCTGGATTTCCACTTAATGTCTTTTGTATCTTTTTCTGGCCATCACGGGCGGGTTAGCACGTCAGCTAATGCGACCGTGGCGTGATTTGCGTCGCCATTTCGCTCGTCGTCTTCAGGCAACGTGATAGCAAGTTCCTGCCGGCTGCAGTGCCTCAAGGTGGTCATCTTGCCAGCTGTTCACCATCATCATCAAGGAGCCGACGCTGAGGGACGTCGCTGACCAGGTACCACCAGCAACAGTAATAAGGTGCGTAAAAGAATGTCTGAGGAAGGCCTCAAGGTGCTGACCAGAAAGAGAGGCGGATTAAAGTCCGCGATAGTGCGGATCCAATCCGCGGTAAATTCATTTGACATTAATTTAACCACAAAACATTTTTTGACTGTGAGATTAGAAAGTCTTAAGAGCGTAGCCTCGAAGTACGACGAGGTACAGTCTGAGATAGAGCTTATAAGTAAAGACGTGAGCACTGCTCAGGCAGACCGAGTCGAGGTTGAGGAAATGATATACTCAACTGAGGCAAACATTTTACAACTTCTTGACACTGTTAATACTCAGACTGTGCCTCCTGTACTATCGACGCCTGTGCATTTAAAACCGATAAGTTTGGCCTGCTTCTCAGGCAACATACTTGAGTGGCAACATTTCTATTCAATTTTTAATGATCTGGTGCATTCAAGATCAGATTTAACACCAGTATAGAAACTGCATTACTTGCATTCATCGGTGAAGTGTGAACCATTAGACTTAATTAAATCATTACCAATTTGTCAAGAGAATTATGTAATAGCGTTGAACTTGCTGTCCGATAGGTACAATAATCCATTTATATTAGCAAAATATTATGTACAGAACCTACTTCAGGTTAAGTCCACAATAAAGGACTCAGTCCAAAGCTTGGCTGAGTTTACGAATACTATAACGTCTTCTGTTAATTCGCTGGCGGCAATGAAGCTGTCTGTAAACCTATTTGAGTTTATTACTATACAATTGCTTTCCACTAAACTTGACCCTATCACTTTAAAACGTTGGAAAGAGTCTATAGACCCTGACAACTTGCCTAGTTTTCAAGACTTTACTCATTTTTTGAATTTGCGCCGACAGCTTTTAGAAAATACTATGCCAATTGAACCCGGACAGCAATTCAATAAACCTAGTGTAAAACCAAACAATAAGTTTGAGAAATGTAGTTTAAGAAATACTGCTGGCAGCAGTACCTTTAAGAGTTATCATGCTACGGCAAGGCATTATTCATGTGTGTGCTGTAAATCTGATCACCCGCTTTATATGTGTAATAATTTTCGCATATTAAGTGCCGCTGAGCGGGGGCAATTGGTGGCAAACCATAAATGTTGTATTAACTGCCTTAGAGCAGGTCATTTGATAACAAATTGTAAAAGTAAACAGGTTTGTAAAATTTGTTCAAAGGGTCACCACACCTTGCTGCACGCTAATTACGTGCCGAAATCAGCAGCTGCCAGCAGTAACTACTGCTCATTTAAATTACAGTGTAAAAACAATGTACTTTTATCCACTGCAGTTGTATATGTCATTGATCAGGCTGGCAATAGGCATAAGGCGCGCGCACTTCTTGACGCCGGGTCTCAGATCAATTTTTGTACGAAGTCATTTGCGAAAAGATTGCACCTCAAACTAACCCGATCTAATATTCCGATTACAGGAATAAGCAACACAGCGTGTTGCGCTACTGACATTGTTTCTATGCGTATTATGTCTCGCTATCAGAGACATAGTTTCGAGGCCAAATTTGCCGTCTTATCTAACTTAACTCATAATCTGCCTTCAATATCGTTTGACATCAACCGGTTCCACATTCCAAATAAAATTTTTCTCGCCGACCCAGATTTTAATATATCTTCACAGATCGACATACTATTGGGGGCTCAATTTTATCTAGATTTAATATTAGCTAATAAGTACACACGCGGACCCAACTTCCCTATCATTCAGGAGACAAAACTGGGTTACATTTTGGCCGGCAATCTGCCCAAGCACTGCCACACCCAGGGTCCTGCTGTTTCGTTCTTGGCAAGGAACAATGACAGCCAAATCCTGCAATCTCTTGAGAGATTTTGGGAGGCAGAAACGATGCCCAGCGATACCCCTAATGGCGAGTCGGCTTGCGAAGAGCATTTTATGCGCTACACTCAGCGCAACCACGAGGGTAGATTTATAGTGTCGCTCCCATTCAAGTCTGATAATCCTCACTTAGGGGAATCCTACACAAGTGCCGAATCAAGGTTTTTAAACTTGGAGCGTCGATTCAGGCGCGATCCCAAGCTCACTCGCGACTATGCAGACTTTATCGGGGAATACATGAAGCTTGGGCACATGACACCCATTGATCATGGCGCTATCAATTTAGGATCGTCAAATATTTATTACTTGCCTCACCATGCTGTGTTTAAGCATTCTAGCTTGACCACAAAATTGCGCGTTGTCTTTGATGGTTCCTCCAAGACTACAAATGACCTTTCGTTAAATGACCTATTATTGGTAGGCCCCAATGTTCAGCAAGATCTCTTCTCTATTCTGTTGCGGTTTCGCACACATAAGTATGTCCTGATTGCTGACATCGAAAAAATGTATCATCAGATTCGCGTTGCTGAAGAGGACTGTCACTATCAGCGTATTTTGTGGCGTGACTCTCCCCTCGAACCACTTAAGCATTTCGCGCTGCGAACAGTAACTTACGGCACGGCTAGCGCCTCCTTTTTGGCCACACGGTGCCTTTTACAAATTGCTAGAGACAATCAAACTTCCTTTCCCCAAGCGGCTTTAGCCATCACTAACGATTTGTATGTAGACGATCTACTTACCGGTTCTGACACTATCCCCGATCTGACTAATCTGAAATCCGACCTAGGTGCGTTACTTGCTCAATATGGTTTCACGTTGCACAAATGGGCATCAAATGAACCCACAGCGGTCGCAAGTCATCACAACCTTTCACGACCCCTAAATAAACAGGACAATGTGCGTACCCTGGGCATTCTTTGGAACAACACTGCTGATTCATTTTTGTTTGATGTCAACCTATCTCCGGTTCTTCATAGCATATCCAAGAGGCAAATTCTTTCAATAATCGCCGGAATATATGATCCACTGGGTTTAATCGGACCAGTTGTCTTTTTGTATAAACACTTCATGCAGCGACTCTGGCTTTGTAAGCTTAGTTGGGATGAACCGCTTTCCGGTCAGTCACTGTCGGATTGGCATTCTTTGTGTAACAAATTAAGTCTGATTGGTAAAATAGTGGTCCCGCGATCTATTCGTTGCAACCATCAGGCGGTTACAGTTCAGTTGCATGGTTTTTCGGATGCTTCCGAGAGAGGGTTCGGCTGTTGTGTGTATGTCCGAGTCATTTATCAAGATGCTACTGCTTCCTGTCGTCTTTTGTGTTCAAAATCTCGCGTGGCTCCCTTGCGCCAAGTGTCATTACCTCGTATCGAGCTCTGCGCTTGTTTGTTATTATCGCGACTTGTGTCTAAAATTATTCCTGCTCTTCATTCATTCATTGAGGATGTACATTTTTATTCCGATTCTATGGTGGCTCTTTACTGGATTCATGCGCAGTCTTCGCGTTGGAAAACATACGTCGCTAATAGGGTTGCTGAAATTCAGCGTCGCACTCAAACTTGTACCTGGCATCACATTGATTCGCGACGCAATCCTGCTGATATTATTTCTAGGGGGTGTCTCCCGGACATTTTGCGCGATTGCTCGCTTTGGTGGCACGGTCCTGGCTGTCTGTCTCAATCGTCAGAGTCTAATCCTTTCCCATCTTTCGTACCGGCCACTCCATCATCTTCGGAAGTCATCGCGGAAGAGAAAACTACACATAACCGTTCGCTAATGTCTACCCTGGCTGTTGACTTATCGTTGGACTTTTCCTCGTTACACCGGCTGACACGTGTATACGCTTACTGTTTTCGTTTCATCAGAAATATTAGGCACTCATCTGCGGACAGGCTTTCGGGCGATCTGACCCCTGCGGAAATTCATCAGTCTCTTAATTTCTTTATAAGGCAATCTCAATCGACCCACTTCCCAGGCGAAATTAGTTGTCTTCGGAACGGATCTTCTGTTTCCGTCAGAAGCAAGTTAGCCTCTCTCGACCCGTTTCTTGACGACACTGGAGTGATACGCGTGGGCGGACGATTGCAGCATTCCCAGTTATCTTACGACTCGAAACATCCTATCGTACTACCCCCATCGGCGCATGTCACACGCCTTATCATCGAACGCGAACACATTCGTTTGCTTCATGCTGGTGCGCAGCTCGTGCATCATTCACTGCGTCAACGTTGGTGGATTGTTAATGCCCGGCTAGTCATCCGTTCCATTATTCGTAAGTGTCTCAAGTGCATCAGGTTTAGCGCCACACAGCAGGTTCAGAGGCTTGGCATCTTGCCATCCCCTAGAGTCACTCCTTCAAGGCCGTTTCTATTTTGCGCGGTTGATTATGGTGGTCCCTTCATGATTCGTCATGGCGGGCAGAAGTCTAGAACTCTTACTAAGGCGTACGTGTCTCTGTTTGTTTGCTTAGCAACTAGGGATATTCACCTGGAATTGGTGTCCGACCTTACTGCCAGCGCATTTATAGCTGCTTTACGTCGTTTTATGGCACGTCGGGGTATACCTAGTCAACTGTACTCCGACAACGGCACGAACTTCAGGAAGGCCCGCACCATCTTACATGACATTTACAACTTTTGGCACGATAAGGATGCCATCACCTCGATCAAGTCATTCACATCCTCTCAGGGGATATCATGGTCATTTATTCCGCCCTCCTCACCTCATTTCGGTGGCCTTTGGGAGAGCGGCATCAAGAGTTTGAAATTTCATTTGCGGCGCGTGGTAGGAAAATCTATACTAAACTTCGAAGAGTTCACAACCGTTTTGTCTCAGATAGAGGCATGTCTGAACTCTCGACCTTTATTTGCTATTTCTTCGGATGTTAATGACCCGGTGCCACTTACACCTGGCCATTTTTTGATCTGCGCGCCCCTAACTGCGATTCCTGACCCAGACCTTTCTCACGTTCCTGTTTCTCGCCTTGGTCGTTGGCAATTACTTCAGAGGTTTGTCCAGGGCATTTGGAAGGCGTGGTCTCGCGATTATTTGCAACAGTGTCACAAGTGGAAGTTTGCCAAAGATAATGTTTCCATTGGTGACTTAGCCTTGCTCATTGAGGACAACTTGCCTCCATTAGCCTGGAAATTTGGCGTGATCATCGCCACATTTCCCGGCCCAGATAATTTGGTTCGCGTCGTGGACATCCGCACGCCTACGGGTGTTTTGCGGAGACCAATACATAAATTATGTCTATTGCCAGCGCGAGACGAGATGTGACACTATGGTTACAGCACAATGCGGCTTTATTCCGCCATTGACTTATTATTTATTACGACCATTTGGTCAACATGATTGTGATGGATTGTCACAATATTTTTGTCAATTTTGCGTCATGGCACGCTTCTGAGTATCACAGTTCTGGTGATATCTTAATATTTGTATTGTATGTTAATTTTTGTGGCATACTATGTCACACTTTCATTGATGTCATGGGGTGTACTGCATGTCTTTGGGTGGTCTTATTTATGAATGTTATTACATAATATTCGCATGTTTGCTGTCAAGTAACCATGCATTCATTTCTTTATATTGTTGCTGATAAATATGTACTATTTTGTGAATGTCTTAAATTGTTAAATTGTTTCTGTAATTTCAGTATTGTATTGTTGGCTGACATTACAATTATTTATCTTGTAATTATGCAAATTATTATTGTTGTATTCACATAAATTGTGTCGATGTAAACTATTGTAAGCGTCTACCGTGTGTAACTGCCTTGTCTAATTTATTTATATTGTACTTATATTTTATTCATTTTTGTAAGTAAGCATGCACAATTCTTTATTTAAATTATGACATACACGTCATATCTGGGCTACATTCAGCATCTAGCTTGCTCACACGTTGGCATACATTGTAAATTCCTGAAACTGCAGGAATAGCGTATTTAGGTCGATACATGTCGCCCTCCTGAATATACAATGAAACATGCAACTGTAACATGTTCAACAACAATTTTATTCATGTAATGAACTTCTGTACAGGTCTACGGACCTTAGCTAGCATTAAGCTAACTCTATGACTTGCATATTATGTATTTTTCGTTCATGTTTTGTAATGTTACGTACTGCGCACTTGTGTCAGTAATATTGGTTAACCAGACTTAGTGGTACATGAAACAGCTGTTTGCCAAACCTTGGCCTACAGTCGCCTATCTGCATGCTTATCTCAAATTAGCGGCCGATTGCCGTTATCTAATCTCAACTCAAGGTCCAACTCAGCCTTGAAGCTGATTCTAATTATTAAAACTCCACTATTTCAAATTGAATTGTAAATGTATTATAATTTATTAAAGAATGTATTAAAAAATTTTTTGATTTTTGACGGGCAGCTTATGGACGGTAGCGCGATGATTTTATTTTACTAGGTTGGCTAATCTGATTTATATCTCATCAACGTTCGCGTAATCGTACTTTGACCAGTGCACATTCAGTAATCTCGGCGTTCGGTTCGCCGGACCTTTCCGTCAAGTTAGTGTCGACATTAGATGTAGGCCTTAGGCCTTACTATTTTCTATCATGGCCAACTAGCGCCACAACTTCATTCTTAACTAAATTTATTAATTATTAATTCAATATGCAGCATTAGCCAGCCTTCTTTCAATTTATTACAGCTGTAATGTGATCATTCAAATTATTAAAACTATTCGTATACAGTCCACTTCTCTTATTTCTTAATGTAATTTAATACATCCTACACAACATCTTCAATCATAATGGAAGACCAGCAGACAAATATTTAATGCAAGATACATAATTTTCGCCCGCTCGGGCTGAACAAATTAACTCTTCCGGTCCGCACTTGCGGAACGTTACTTTTCTTAAACTTTCGGCCCACTTGGGCCGGGATCAGCCAACTGGTTTGCAATAGTATAATTTGTGTTCGAAGATTGTTGATTTTCATAATGTCTGTATTATCAATCTTCATTGGACAATTTGGTGTCCACTAAATTTTATTTGATACAATAACTACGAAATTAGTAAATTGACTTAAAATAAAATCAGATTGTATATGATGATAACCATGCGTAGAGAGTAGTTATTACGCCCGTTTAACCTAACCTGTCCTGTATAGAAAATCTCGCCTAAACGAACCTGGTAAGTAATTAAAGTCAAAAAGGGGAAAGTGTATTAAGGTTTCCATATTTGTCCTTTTTTAAAAAAATATTGGTCGTGACCTGTAAGTAATTTTGGAATCTTCTGTTTTGGTAAGTCAGGGTAAAGAGTAATCAGGGCTAGTGCGTAAAAAGATCGCACGAGGTAAGTAGAAGTCATGTGGGGGGGATTTGTAAAAGTTACAAATGGTGTATCACTGCCAGGATAACTCATATGAATTTATTCGTATGGGTTCAGGCCTGATTGGAAGTACGAGACAGGTTGTGGTAACGACGTATGTGTGAATAATTATTGTATATAATTACGTTGCATAAACTAGGTTATGTTTTGGTAGCATAACATGCTTGTGAAATTATTGGGTTTACTTTTATATTTGGATAACGAGTTTATGTGTGGAGTATTTTGTTGGGTATGTATAATTATTGTATTATATAAAGGGTATAATATAAAAAAAAATTGTGTTTAAAATGGCTGAGGCACTTGTAACCGAAATAGATTTCAAAGAAAAGTGGAAGCAGCAGGACAAAGAACATTGGGATAACCTGCAGAATTAGATGAAAAAACAGACTAACGAGTTAAGAAAACAAAATTAAAAACGGAATCGAGAGATGAATGAATTACAAGAGAAGCGGAGAAGAAAAACAGGAAAGAAGGAAAAAACTAAATGAACAAATGAAATGACCTTAGTCATTCTCTAAAGATAGGATTAGATTAAGGGGGAATCTAAGTGAATGGGACAAAAAATTTGCAATTTTTGGAGAAGACTATTGAGGAAGCGGAAAGGAAAATAGCTACAGGTAAGTGCAAGGAGAATAAAAATATTTAGATAGTGGATGATAAGGTAAGTAAAAGTGATAATAATCACGATATCACAAGGGATAATGGTGACATAATTGAAAATGTGGTGATAGAGAGTGGTACATTGAATAATGATAGTGGAGGTAGTAATGATGATACTTTTACAAACAACAGTGTTAATTTAAGTGCAGTGGAGATAAAAAACGAGGTAGGTGAGGTTAATACAAGTGATAATCAGAAAAATGTTAGTTTAAGTACAAACAAGGTTATAGTTGATAAGGTAAGTGGAAATAATAGTGACAACTATAATTATAATGAGGAAGTAATTACAAATAATCAAGTGATAGACTACAAGGTGAGTAATAATGTGGTTAAAATAAGTGAGGATCCTAGTGGGGAAAGAATTATGAATAATAATGGTGTTAGTTTAAATGCAAAACAGGCGCCAGTAGACAAGGTGAGTAACAAGGTTAATGAGGTTAATTGTGATGATGTTAACCAAGTATTTGAAAAGGCTGTATTTAAGTATGATACGATAAATAGTGGTAATGAGTATGAGAGGGTAAAATCAGTTGAGGTGGGTTATGGAGTGTTAGCGAGTGTTATGGAGCTTGAAAGAGAATAGAGAGTTTAAATGTAGAGTGTGAACAGGGGGCAAATTTTTCTAGGATTAAATGTGAAGAAGAAGCTTCACAAGTGGTTTACGAGGATAAGAGATCCTCACTAGGACATTTGGGCGACAATGGGTCGGCAAATGGTCAAGTAAGTTGTTTGTGTGTATCTGGTAAGGCCAGATGGTGTTATAATAATGTGGTATTGCCCTCTGAGTGGAGTGAGATGTGGTTGTGGAACCGATTTTAAGAGAGAGAAAGAGGTAGTGATATTTAAGTTAAATAGAAGTTGTGAAGGATTAGTTAAGAAGTTAAATAATGAGAGAATTATTACAAATAATAAAGACTTACCTTGTGTCATAGTAAACGATGGTTATATTGGTATTGATGATGATAAACACTTACCTGTTGTAAGAATCAGCATACTAGTGACAGCTGATGGCTATAGCGATGAAAGTATAAACTATTTAAATGTGACAGAAAATACTAATGGAGACTGGACCAAACATACTAATGTAGACCTGGGATATGATAAAATAACAATGGGGGAGAACTCTGGGGATTATTATTATTATTATGGTAAAATGGATAAAAAAGATTTAAATGGTTATTACATAAATGATAGCCATATGATGTATTAAATAAGAATGAAAAATGTTATGTGAAAAAAAGATTAATTTTCGATGACGGTGGTTAGGTAAATAGTGAATGAACATTTAATTATTTGAGTTAATGGTAATTACTTGGCTTACTTATGTAATGAGGTGTGGTAAACAATAACAGGACATGACGAAAATTGTAAATAAATTTGTATGGGTGTTAAATGTATTGGATACTAGTTTCTATTGTTGGTGTTTGGTGTGATCAATGTTTACAGTTATGATGGAGTTGATAACGACAATAATATGTTATTTTGATGCATCATTGCCATAAATGAATTTTATTATGAAATAAAATAAATACAAGATGTAATTAAATAGAGTTAATTTGTTTTGAATAATGTAATCAGAGTAACTTAAATTATTTTGATTGGAGTCAGATTAAATTAATATAAAATGTGAATTTTAGTAGTGAACTTAAATTTATTTTATTTTGAATTGTGTAATAGATGATTGAATAATGTAATGATAATTGAAGTTTGAGTAAACGTTATAATGAAAGATAAACAAGGAAAATGCTTATTTAATTGGAAATTGAGATTAATGTTTGTAAATTTTATTTAAATTTAAAGTAAGGTTATGTGGTTATTGTTTACTCGTCTTATATGCAATCAATTTGTAATTTTGGTGGGGAATAGTGTTTTGTTAGGGGAGAAAATTAACAGTATCCGATGTGTATGGGATTTATATTATTCACGTGTATTATATGTAATCAATTTGTGATTTTGGTGGGGAATAGTGTCCTGTTACGAGAAAATTAACAGTATATAATTTGTATGGGATTTACAGGTGTTAGATATAAGTAGACAGTAAGGTTATGCTGTTATGTGGATATTGTAGTTTATATAATCAATTTACAGGATTGTTCGAAATTAAGGTAAAATGTTTAAAAGATAGAAATCCTGGTAGTCAATTTGACTATGATGAATTGAAATTGTTGTGATAGTGTTGTAACCCCTCTTTCCTTTTATGCTTTATATATATATAAAACCCCTTTTTTTTTTTTTTTTTTTATATTTTTTTTTTTGAAAGAGGCCACTAGTTATTTAGAACTAGGCAAGAGCCTAGAGAAGCCAAAAATGTGCTGGGTCCAGTATGATGGGACTTGTAAATGAAACTCTGCTCTAAGATAACAATAACAAAATTTATTGTATTCATGTTTTTGTACAGTTAACTCCCCAAGTGTACAATATATGCGCCTTTGAATGAGTAAGATAATATTACAAGTGTTTTCATAATCAAGAATAGCTCAAATTTCAAAACCGCAATCATTATTCTTAAAATCGTTATTATAATTCACATTAGACATAGGCATTGCCAAACCATTGAGCTTGATATTGCTGAGTAGAATACAGTTACTTTAAATAATGTAAAATGGCACATAGTATCGACCCTCCCCGCAGGTCACAAATCATAACCATACATATATATATATATATGCATAATAACGTATAACAATCTAACCATCACATAAAGGCATAACACACAACATATAATTAACATAGATACACATTTACATATAAATAGCACACACCATGTCCACCTGGTTAACAGCGTACATCTTGTCATCGTAACACCCTCAAACCCTCTTATCCAGATCAGGTATCCGGCCCACCTTAAATTTTTTTAATTAACAAACCCCAAAACCATATAGTAAGTAACAAAAGAGCAGAGTAGACACACCCCAAAAATTCTAAGTGTGTGAACGGCCAAGGTCAAATTGGCTAAATAGTCCGAACGGCACACAAGTACCGAGCACAACAGGTAATTATCAATTTCGTATCCCAAATAATAATAATAATAATAAGTGCCATCACGAGGTCAACATGGATGCCCGGTTGCATAACTGCATAGTCTCATTTCCTTTACCTTCTTAACCAAAAAAAATCTTAAGCAAAATCAGTGGAACGTGACCACCCATAAATAACTTATAACTGGTATTGATTTGTCTTACATTCTTTAACATGTATTAATGAATTGGTATTATGAACAATAAAAAAAATTTAACAATTCTTGTGCTGGCTATGGCAAAATGTAGTGGTAACAAAATTATTTGAATAGTAGAACTGAATTTCGAAAAGCAAAATAGAGGGAATTAATTTACTAAAATATACTTGAGGTGTTCATAAAGAATCCACTTGACCTCAGGCACGGTCATGCGCCCGGACTAGATCCAGCAAACTATGACATGATATTGGCCTGTGGTGAACGGCACCAACAGGTGTCGTCCACAGGTTAAAACACCCCCAACCTTTAAATTAATAACCAATACAAAACCCAATTAAATGGAAAAGTAATTAACAATGAAAATTGCCCTTCAGGGTACCAAGACACCCCTGCATGCATGCTTAACACTGAAAGCATTTAGTGGCAGACAGTGCCGCCCATATTTACTGGAAACTAAAATCAACTCGGGTGATGCATGACCTTGGCTGAGTTTACAAACTCTCATAATGAGATAAACATTAATAAGTTAATGAGGCGTAAGCCTTAGCAAAAAATAAAAAGGTAACATGTAAACCCAAATGTCCCCTTGTACTTGCGCGGAACAAAGTCCCAAACTGGAGCATCTCCAAAGTGTCTCAAAGAAAGTGTATCGGCCACAAACATTTTGTTTCTTAAAAAAGCTTAAATGTCACCTGGTTAGCAGCGTAAGGGTAGAGGATCTCATCGTGTATGTCCGTCCATCCGGCCTGACAGCTTGACGGAAGTGGTTGCATTTATTTCATGGAAAGCAGGTATTCGGCCATCCTCTGGAGCGAGACAGATTATCGTCTACTTCGGAAACCGTGCACAATTATATCGGTATTTACTTACAGGTTTAATAAACCACACTACCCCATTCACCCAGCTGAACCCACATCTCATGACATGCCCAGTTTACAATCTCCGGAAAATTCACTTATGCATTGAACCCCATTGAATCAAATAAATCACCTCAAAATAACACTTTTAAATATTATAATCTATAATATATCCAAATATAGTCATTCAACATAATAATCATTTCAAATAAATAGTTATTCACAAGTTTTCGTCAAGCACTTAACCCCCTTTGACAGGAACCAGCAAACCTTAACAAGTTCGTGTTGTACGTTCATTTCAGCAAAATAATTAACTTACGCCCCATTCTAATATAATGAATTAAGTAAACATGCACCAAAAAACTGTAAAACCGTATCTATTAGCCAGCATTAACAAAATTTAAACAAACAAGTGAATAAACAAAATTTAGCCTGGTGCACGCCACGTGCTAATATAATTAATGCAAAAATATATATCCCCTTACATCAGCGTTGATATTAAGTAAATACAATTTATTTTTATGAAATAGTAAGTTATATATCTTAACACACTTACCGGAAGGTCGCGTAGCTTTTACTTATACATAGTAAAAGATAGTAGACAAAATTTTAGTTCGAGGCTGTCAGGCGAATATAGACGCTACTACGCTGAACGGTGAATGTGAACTGGTCAGTACCGCTGCTGAAAAAATAGTATGAAGCGCTGGACTCAGAGAGCGCGCGGATCGGCACGGTGGCAAGATAACGCGGCGAACGTAATTATTACGTCGCCAAGATGCCGATAATACGTAATTTAATAATTCAAGGCAGGCCGTTCCCGTTGAAAAAAAAAACACCGCCGAGTTTTTCCAAAACACGGCACACCCCCGCCCCAAAAGGGCAACCTGGTTGCCTCACAGTTAAACTCAGGGAGGGTACCCTGCAGTGTACCCCCTTCCAAAACAAGCTAGTGAACCTTGTGATCCTGGCGGCCCAGCAGCACTCGCTCTCAGGAGAACAGAGAAACCTCACAACTGCGTCCATTCCCCATGCGACCCTCTCCGCCATGCCAACCCCACGGGACCGCCCCAACACGTCACTCTCCGGTGACCATCACCTACTCCCACCACCGGTCCCACTCACATACCCGTCCTAAGACCAAACAAGGTATCTCCCACCTTGGTATGTGAGTGACCGCACTACTCCTCGTCCATCTCTTGGACCGACCAGCCACATGCACCAACAAGGCATCTCCATCCTTTCCATATGGCTGGCCCACTTCCCTACACAAGGGCGGACGGCCCCGCTTAGCCAGACAGAGAGGACCGCACCAAGGGCACGCTAACATTAATCTCTACTGTTACTTCACATTTGATTACACCGTAACTAGCAGGGGAGGTTTACTTCACCACAGCACCATCGATACACCATATATATATATATATACACCACCTAGTTTTAACTCAAAATAAACACCATGGTAAACAACCGGGGAATGCGGCATGGCTCGACCTCTACACTAACCAAAAATCGAAATCAAACCACTATGAACAAGGAAACAACAGCACATTATCACTCTCCATCAGAACCAAAACAGGGGAACTTACAATCTCGAAGACCACGACAATCTGAGGGAACATTCTCTAACTCTCTAACTTTCTCCATGATAACCTTCCAGAACAGGGGAAACTGACAATCTCCAATACCACAATCCAATCACTTCCAGCAAGTCTCTCTAACTCCTTATTGATAGGTTTTTTTTTTCTAAGGGGAGGGGTAGGAAAATCGGGAAGATGAAAAGAGGCAAGGATCATTAAAGGTTCAATAGCTAGGAGTAAGGGTAAGGACATGGTTCCCTCCGAAAAGGAGAATGACTGGAGAAAACCAAGGCTCGCGTGGGCAGGGGCGCAACCCTGAAGTAGACGAACACCACTGGGACTGTGGGGAACATCTACCCGCTACCCGTTAACCTCTTCTTCTTACCTTTCTATGACGGTACTCTTTCCTTCTGGACACCACTCTCGGTGAAATTATTTCGTGTTGAGCTGTACTGGCTGGTTTCCTTTGAATCAGCAATAAGGCCACTTACCTCACTGCTTTCACTCCGCTTTGGATTATGCTCATCCTCTAACTCCTCTACTTGTCTTTCTTCCAATCCTTCCTTCTTTTCTTCCTCTTCTACAATTTCCCCTTTTTCATCCCCATAATCCAAATCACCATCATGACACTGCACATCCTCAGCATCTTCCAGTTGCTCCTCTGATCCATCTTCAACCGCATCTTCCCTCAGCTCTTCACCAATTTCTTCATCACATTGGTCACCAGCCGCTTCACAAACTTCTTCGCTAACCTCCTCTCCCATCTCATTTGCCTCAACACGTTCATCATCAACATCATCGCCATCACGTCCACTACCACCATCATAACACTGCACGTCCTCGTCCTCCTCTAGTTGCTCACCTGGTCCACCTGAAACTTCTTTTCGTTCTTCGGAATCCTCAACACTACTTACAGAAGGCGCCTGCACATCATCACACACTACATCATTCTCACTCGCACACTCCACAACGCTGCCACCAAATTTCTCCTCAACTTCTACCTCTCTTGCAGCATGGACATCCCCTTGTCCACCCGCAACCTCAGAAACAATTGAAGCCTGGACATCCCTGTGTCCCCCCGCAAACTCAGACTCTTCAGTCTCACTAACACCTATAACTATACTTCCCTGTGCAGCAGCTGCAGACCGCTCTTCTGCCTCTTCTGTTGATTCCACTCCTTCACCCCTTTCAGCAACTACAACGTCATCAACATTTTCCGCCCTGGAATCCAGCTGTCCAGGTTCATGTGCAATGACTAAATTAATTTCCACTGGCGATGGTAAAGCTACACCATCACGTGACTTCTCATATCCCTGCGTAGGTGATGACGATATTACCGGATCTGGATCCGTCACGAACCGAGATAAAGATACCGGAACAAATTCTGCGGCATCCGGATTCAACCATGACGTCCTCTTCGAGTCCTGTAACTCAGTATTAACTGACGTGTTCCTAGGCTCTTGTATAGATCCACAGAAGTTATTCCGCTTTTCTTCTTCTGCTTCACCTTCTTCATTCACTACTCTATTAGGCACTGGTAATTCCTCTGGAACCTTTAAAGTCTCACTTTTCTCCAAATAAGAATAACGCCTTGCTACAGGCTCCCTACTTGCTGATGTTTCTTCCCTAACATAATTTCTTCTTCCCCTGTTAACTTCATATTTCTTTGTTTTCTGTGCTGTAGCTGTTGTCACCGTCTTCTCACTTGCCACCCCCTTGTAGCCTCCATTACTTCCGGAATATTCAGTTTTTCTGACCGTCTCTTGTGTTCTCCTCCAACCGCCCTGTTTGTCCTTTTTCGCTCCTCTTAATGAACCACTGGAGTATTGGACATCTTTAGCAGCTCTTCCCCGGGACTCATCATTCTCCTGGCATGCGCACATCACCGGTCCAGGTCCGCAAAACAACGTGGAGGATCTGCGAAAACTAGCCGGGATCTCTCTTGGGGATTCAGACCTTCTCGTATTACCTGTATGACTTCCGTCTCGGGCAACCCCAACCTTAATATACGGGCAGCTTTCCTTACATCATGCACGAAGTCCCCCAATGCCTCCCAGTTGGCCTGCAGACGATAGAATAACTTAAACTTCAACTGATCACGTCGTCGACGGGGTATGAAGAAGTCCAACACTTCCCCATGGAAAGCGTCAACACTGCCGCCCCGACGCAGAGTGTTGGTGACCAACCCTGCCAATGAACCCCGGCAATACGGGTATATAAGGGACAAGACCTCCCCATCGGACACCCCCGGGAAATCTGCCAACTGCAGAACAAGATCTAAGAAAACCAGCAACTGCTCCTCATCTATTCCATCTAACACTGAAAGTTTCTGGAGAACTCCTGAAAGAGGGTGGGGCAATTTCTGGTAGCACACAATTCAAAACACAACAACCAACATAAAATCACACGAAACACCTAACACAAAAACATGACTTACAAAAGGAAAAACTTGAGTACTGTTCTTCCATCAAGAGGACCCTCGGGTTTCCTAGCGCTGCGAAAACCTGACCCGCTCCAGAACTAACTCTCCGTCAGTCGCCAGACTCGAAGAAGAAACGACATCAGACACTAACACCAACATACAATCCACACCACCGAACACCTACCACAACATATAACATTTCAAGCAAGACATTATCACAATTTCAGTCGGACAGTACCGACTTCCAGCCGGGCCATACCGCATCCCGCTAACCGCACGCGCTATTACTTCCATTCAGTAAATAAGGGAGCCCTTCCCCACGCGATCTCCGGTAAGGTCCAATCTCAAAAACAACAAAACCCAACTACAACACATGCCCGTGGCGGCACCAGGTTTACAATTCAAATCACATAGCAATCATTCATACATACTACATATATACCTACATAGGATATCAACCCTGCCATTGCATCTATCTATTTTCATTTTCAACTATTTCTGAATTTGCAAGCCCCATCACACCAAAGGACCCAAAGGTTCAACCCTAGAATGAACGACGCTCTCTGCTACCATTTGTAACCCCTCTTTCCTTTTATGCTTTATATATATATAAAAAAAAACCCTTTTTCCTTTTTTTTTTATATTTTTTTTTGAAAGAGAGGCCACTAGTTATTTAGAACTAGGCAAGAGCCTAGAGAAGCCAAAAATGCGCTGGGTCCAGTATGATGGGACTTGCAAATGAAACTCTGCTCTAAGATAACAATAACAAAATTTATTGTATTCATGTTTTTGTACAGTTAACTCCCCAAGTGTACAATATATGCGCCTTTGAATGAGTAAGATAATATTACAAGTGTTTTCATAATCAAGAATAGCTCAAATTTCAAAACCGCAATCGTTATTATTCTTAAAATCGTTATTATAATTCACATTAGACATAGGCATCGCCAAACCATTGAGCTTGATATTACTGAGCAGAATACAGTTACTTTAAATAATGTAAAATGGCACATAGTATCGACCCACCCCGCAGGTCACATAAATCATAACCACAAATATATATATATTGCGACAACACAAATTACTAAACTATTGGCGAATAGGATATGATAGTATGTGTATCTTTAAATTAAAAGTCTATATTGGAGGGTTTAAGATTATTTATTGCACATACACAAGTAATTGTTTATATGTTATATTTGATATGTACAGAATGTAATGTTTGATATAGGGTCTTTCTTTTAAAATGTTAAATACTGTTCATACGGAAGACGTGATACGTTACATAAAGAAGATTCCCACGATGATGTTGCTGAAGAGAAGGGCAGGTCTTTGCGGTGTAGTTGGTTCGTCAGGTGCGGCTTATAAATGACGGACGTTTCCCCAGAAACGTTTACAGCTGGGCTGGTGTCCTATAACAGCTGGGCTGGTGTCCTGTAACCGCTGGGCTGGTGTCCTGTAATTCCCACGATGAATCTGACACTTCACACACACAACGGTACTACGGATCTTATTACTCGTAAAATTAATATAGAGTTTATGACCAAGTAATATCTCAGGTGACAGTGCGTTTAATCTAATAACGGTATATTGAACTTATACCACTCCGGTTTCTTCAAGTGTTCACGCGAATACCAAGGTCTACCGCGATCAGCAGACCACCCTATGAGGAAATCTTGCACTAACACGGAAACGTCTTGATGGAACAACTTACTATTGCGTAACTATTAATGATGCTGACACTGCGGAAAATCACACACAGTGATACAGTTACACTCACTTATTACACACGTAATACTACAATATTAATATCGTGTGTAAAGAGTTAATATTCAACCGTTCTGCGTCACACGCGTTACTATCCCCGAATAGTCTTTACAGATTCCTGCGAGCGACAGAATCTTGAACAAGAATTGTATGTACCGTTCGCGGTAGCAGCAGTGAAGAACTGCCTGTAATTATACGCGGAATGCGTTAAAACTATACCGTGTGCAGATGTACTACACACACAGTTCTGAGTCTTCCCGTTTCACTAACGACGAATAGTTTTTACAACACCTTGCAAGCGGTAGAATCTTGTACAAGGAGTGCACGTCCCGTTCGCGGTAGATGGCGTAGAAGAACTGCCTGTGTAACGACAGGCTTAAGAAAATTTCCAACCACCACTCAGCATTCTATTGGTGGACGGAAGTCACATGGTTAGTACACCGTGACATGCACTTTTCATGCAGTAGAGTGCATTTACTTTGTAACAGCATGCATAGCGGTAATCAGAATACCCTTATCTCATGCATAACTGCATACTTTACTAATATCATACATGAACGTAAACGATAGTCAGAAATATATAGGGATTGTAGCAATACATATGTCTATGTTCAGTACAATGTCAAACACAATGATAATCAATTCACGCACAGCCCGGGAAACGTTTACCACTCGCGCACGCGCGCACATTTCCACAAACACAGTACATGAATAACAATAAATAAATAATGCACAGTTTTACTAAACTAAACCCTTATCCTTACTAAATACAACTGATAACATAACCAAACTTAACCATCTACCAATATAACATGAATGTCCATAGTCTGTGTAATATATGAGCTTGCCCCGCTTATCATGATCCTGTGATTCGTTGCAGGATTAACCCCTTCCCGCATAAAAAAAAATTTTTTTTTTTTAGTTAACTAACAAAAAATAAATTTTTTTTTTTCGATATAACCAAAACAATTTCCTAATCCTGAAACAATAATACTAATACCTTCACACTAAAATCAAATAAACATCCTCAAATCAATACTAACATTTCCTAACTGTCACTTTGACAGAAGCACCAAATCAAAGACACGTGGTAACCTAAAACCAAAACAAATACACATGTTCCCGACAAGCAGATAACGAAATTTTATGCAGGGTCACAAAGTACACAGACGGCATTCCTTATCTTAACTAGATTACTGTTCATTCACAGAGTCATCTTACATATAACATTTAAACCTTAACTGACATATTTAAATATCTACACATTCTTACCCCTATATCCTGACATTTATTTCTGAGTTTTTTGTATAAATTTTTCTCAGTTTTGAAACGCACACGTTTACTTGGAAATATAGATTTGAATTTGTCTAATATACGCCGTATTTGCTTTATCTCGCAACTCATTAACTGAACCCTGTAGGTCAGCGAGTTACTCGTTATCTTATCTTTCGAGCGTCCTAGTCTGATAAGGTGCTCTACACTATCGACTTTACCTCGTAATGTATTGTTTGGAAATCCAACTGGCAGTTTATTCAATTCGTCGACTTCCAATATAATATTATGTCCGAGTTTTCTAACTCCAAGTACGGTCGCATCAATTCTCGTATCCTGTACGTATTCTGTTTTAAGTGCCTGTTTTTCAATTATCTGCGACTCATACGTTGCTGATTTTATCCTTGTGTGACTTACCGGCAGAACCGGAGTTTGTAAAAAGTGGTTTTTATACCTCTTGAGTAACTGCTCGTCCAACAGTGATATTTCTGTGCCACTGTCGGACAACATCTCGTCAACATAACCACTGATTTTTGCTTCGACAAGGTCGGTGCAATTTTCAATACTAACAATCTTCTTACCTTCATTATTATTATTATTGCAAATTAAACTATCTCTACTTTCTGCAGGATATAGGCCAGACATAACAGTTTTATTCTTATAACTAACATTTTTCATACTTGATTGATTGAACTGCTTTTTAACTGAATCACTTTCAGTAACTGTTGCTAATAAGTTGGTATTAAATTGCTGAGTTGTATTTTTATGTTGTTGTGATTGCGGCTGATTTTGTGGTGTTTGAACATGAAACTGATTACGCGGTGGTTCATTATTATTTACCATAATTGTTGTCACCTTATTGTCACCAGTATCATTCACCTCTCCGTCCTCCATAAACACCTCAGTACCTGATATAGATTCATCTAGTACCTCATCATTAGGAAATGTGTCATAAATACCTGCACCGTTAGTATCCATACTAGTTCCAGGCTCTACTACTGGTTCGGAATTTTTATGTGTTATGCATACACTGTCCGCATCCATGATAGCTTCAGATTCTATCATACGTTCACGGTTCTCGCATGCTATATCTGTTACACTATAAACTATCACCTCATCACAGCACTTACCTGAAGTATGTTCCAGACTAATAGTGTTGTTACTACTAATTTCATTTCTGTTATCTTCACTACAATTTGATGCAGAATCTAAATACTCGACTTTACCGAGATATGAACTACTAGGCCCTAATAAGGTTGTTTCTGTATAATCACTTTCAATTTCATCTACTACGCTACTGTTCTCCGTTAATCCTCCAGATGTAACATCTTGGTTAACTTCCATATTACTTTCTTTGAGAGTATGTTCCACAAGGACATTTGGTACTTCAAAATTATCACAAGGTACAATATTCTCAACAGATAAATCTACTTCAATATCAGCTGACATTTTCTGTAATTTCGCCATCCTCTCCTCTCTATCGGCGTCCATTTCTTCCCAAAATTTCTGCCTAATGGCTATCATCTCCTCATCTCTGGCTTTACTTTCCTCTGAAATTCTTTGCATATCCGCTATCATCTCTTCTTCCTCGGCTTTCATCTTCTCACGCCAGGCTTTATTTTCCTCAGACATGGTTTTTAGACTAGCTAATATGGCCGCAAAAGTATCCTTTATTTCTGCTGTATCCGCCATAGTGATCAAATTTCAATTTAAAAAATTTTTAACAAATTTAAATTTATTGATTTATACGCAAAGAAAGTTATTATTACTACAAGATTAGAACGTAATGTAACCAGTTTATATGCACACAGAAAGCAGTTCAAAACATCAACATGTAAATAAACCTTATCTAAAACACAACAACTAATAATCTACCTCCAATATACTGATAAAATCTGTTCATATATGACATACAAGAGAATATGCACAATTGATAAATTATACCCTCAGATTATCATATGAACTATACACATACAATTATTACGTTAATTATAATTATACATAGGATTTTACCAACAAATTTTTTTTTTATAGACAAATATATAATAGCGTAAATTTACCGCTATTTTACGAGCCCCAAGTTGCTAAGCGCGAAATATCTCTATGCGACAACACAAATTACTAAACTATTGGCGCATAGGATATGATAGTATGTGTATCTTTAAATTAAAAGTCTATATTGGAGGGTTTAAGATTATTTATTGCACAAACACAAGTAATTGTTTATATGGTATATTTGATATGTACAGAATGTAATGTTTGATATAGAGTCTTTCTTTTAAAATGTTAAATACTGTTCATACGCAAGACGTGATACGTTACATAAAGAAGATTCCCAAGATGATGTTGCTGAAGAGAAGGGCAGGTCTTTGCGGTGTAGTTGGTTCGTCAGGTGCGGCTTATAAATGACGGACGTTTCCCCAGAAACGTTTACAGCTGGGCTGGCGTCCTGTAACAGCTGGGCTGGTGTCCTATAACAGCTGGGCTGGTGTCCTATAACAGCTGGGCTGGTGTCCTGTAATTCCCACGATGAATCTGATGCTTCACACACACAACGGTACTACGGATCTTATTACTCGTAAAATTAATATAGAGTTTATGACCAAGTAATATCTCAGGTGACAGTGCGTTTAATCTAATAACGGTATATTGAACTTATACCACTCCGGTTTCTTCAAGTGTTCACGCGAATACCAAGGTCTACCGCGATCAGCAGACCACCCTATGAGGAAATCTTGCACTAACACGGAAACGTCTTGATGGAACAACTTACTATTGCGTAACTATTAATGATCTGACACTGCGGAAAATCACACACAGTGATACAGTTACACTCACTTATTACACACGTAATACTACAATATTAATATCGTGTGTAAAGAGTTAATATTCAACCGTTCTGCGTCACACGCGTTACTATCCCCGAATAGTCTTTACAGATTCCTGCGAGCGACAGAATCTTGAACAAGAATTGTATGTACCGTTCGCGGTAGCAGCAGTGAAGAACTCCCTGTAATTATACGCGCAATGCGTTAAAACAATACCGTGTGCAGATGTACTACACACACAGTTCTGAGTCTTCCCGTTTCACTAACGACGAATAGTTTTTACAACACCTTGCAAGCGGTAGAATCTTGTACAAGGAGTGCACGTCCCGTTCGCGGTAGATGGCGTAGAAGAACTGCCTGTGTAACGACAGGCTTAAGAAAATTTCCAACCACCACTCAGCATTCTATTGGTGGACGGAAGTCACATGGTTAGTACACCGTGACATGCACTTTTCATGCAGTAGAGTGCATTTACTTTGTAACAGCATGCATAGCGGTAATCAGAATACCCTTATCACATGCATAACTGCATACTTTACTAATATCATACATGAACGTAAACGATAGTCAGAAATATATAGGGATTGTAGCAATACATATGTCTATGTTCAGTACAATGTCAAACACAATGATAATCAATTCACGCACAGCCCGGGAAACGTTTACCACTCGCGCACGCGCGCACATTTCCACAAACACAGTACATGAATAACAATAAATAAATAATGCACAGTTTTACTAAACTAAACCCTTATCCTTACTAAATACAACTGATAACATAACCAAACTTAACCATCTACCAATATAACATGAATGTCCATAGTCTGTGTAATATATGAGCTTGCCCCGCTTATCATGATCCTGTGATTCGTTGCAGGATTAACCCCTTCCCGCATAAAAAAAAATTTTTTTTTTTAGTTAACTAACAAAAAATAAAATTTTTTTTTTTTCGATATAACCAAAACAATTTCCTAATCCTGAAACAATAATACTAATACCTTCACACTAAAATCAAATAAACATCCTCAAATCAATACTAACATTTCCTAACTGTCACTTTGACAGAAGCACCAAATCAAAGACACGTGGTAACCTAAAACCAAAACAAATACACATGTTCCCGACATGCAGATAACGAAATTTTATGCAGGGTCACAAAGTACACAGACGGCATTCCTTATCTTAACTAGATTACTGTTCATTCACAGAGTCATCTTACATATAACATTTAAACCTTAACTGACATATTTAAATATCTACACATTCTTACCCCTATATCCTGACATTTATTTGTGAGTTTTTTGTATAAATTTTTCTCAGTTTTGAAACTCACACGTTTACTTGGAAATATAGATTTGAATTTGTCTAATATACGCCGTATTTGCTTTATCTCGCAACTCATTAACTGAACCTTGTAGGTCAGCGAGTTACTCGTTATCTTATCTTTCGAGCGTCCTAGTCTGATAAGGTGCTCTACACTATCGACTTTACCTCGTAATGTATTGTTTGGAAATCCAACTGGCAGTTTATTCAATTCGTCGACTTCCAATATAATATTATGTCCGAGTTTTCTAACTCCAAGTACGGTCGCATCAATTCTCGTATCCTGTACGTATTCTGTTTTAAGTGCCTGTTTTTCAATTATCTGCGACTCATACGTTGCTGATTTTATCCTTGTGTGACTTACCGGCAGAACCGGAGTTTGTAAAAAGTGGTTTTTATACCTCTTGAGTAACTGCTCGTCCAACAGTGATATTTCTGTGCCACTGTCGGACAACATCTCGTCAACATAACCACTGATTTTTGCTTCGACAAGGTCGGTGCAATTTTCAATACTAACAATCTTCTTACCTTCATTATTATTATTATTGCAAATTAAACTATCTCTACTTTCTGCAGGATATAGGCCAGACATAACAGTTTTATTCTTATAACTAACATTTTTCATACTTGATTGATTGAACTGCTTTTTAACTGAATCACTTTCAGTAACTGTTGCTAATAAGTTGGTATTAAATTGCTGAGTTGTATTTTTATGTTGTTGTGATTGCGGCTGATTTTGTGGTGTTTGAACATGAAACTGATTACGCGGTGGTTCATTATTATTTACCATAATTGTTGTCACCTTATTGTCACCAGTATCATTCACCTCTCCGTCCTCCATAAACACCTCAGTACCTGATATAGATTCATCTAGTACCTCATCATTAGGACATGTGTCATAAATAACTGCACCGTTAGTATCCATACTAGTTCCAGGCTCTACTACTGGTTCGGAATTTTTATGTGTTATGCATACACTGTCCGCATCCATGATAGCTTCAGATTCTATCATACGTTCACGGTTCTCGCATGCTATATCTGTTACACTATAAACTATCACCTCATCACAGCACTTACCTGAAGTATGTTCCAGACTAATAGTGTTGTTACTACTAATTTCATTTCTGTTATCTTCACTACAATTTGATGCAGAATCTAAATACTCGACTTTACCGAGATATGAACTACTAGGCCCTAATAAGGTTGTTTCTGTATAATCACTTTCAATTTCATCTACTACGCTACTGTTCTCCGTTAATCCTCCAGATGTAACATCTTGGTTAACTTCCATATTACTTTCTTTGAGAGTATGTTCCACAAGGACATTTGGTACTTCAAAATTATCACAAGGTACAATATTCTCAACAGATAAATCTACTTCAATATCAGCTGACATTTTCTGTAATTTCGCCATCCTCTCCTCTCTATCGGCGTCCATTTCTTCCCAAAATTTCTGCCTAATGGCTATCATCTCCTCATCTCTGGCTTTACTTTCCTCTGAAATTCTTTGCATATCCGCTATCATCTCTTCTTCCTCGGCTTTCATCTTCTCACGCCAGGCTTTATTTTCCTCAGACATGGTTTTTAGACTAGCTAATATGGCCGCAAAAGTATCCTTTATTTCTGCTGTATCCGCCATAGTGATCAAATTTCAATTTAAAAAATTTTTAACAAATTTAAATTTATTGATTTATACGCAAAGAAAGTTATTATTACTACAAGATTAGAACGTAATGTAACCAGTTTATATGCACACAGAAAGCAGTTCAAAACATCAACATGTAAATAAACCTTATCTAAAACACAACAACTAATAATCTACCTCCAATATACTGATAAAATCTGTTCATATATGACATACAAGAGAATATGCACAATTGATAAATTATACCCTCAGATTATCATATGAACTATACACATACAATTATTACGTTAATTATAATTATACATAGGATTTTACCAACAAATTTTTTTTTTATAGACAAATATATAATAGCGTAAATTTACCGCTATTTTATGAGCCCCAAGTTGCTAAGCGCGAAATATCTCTATGCGACAACACAAATTACTAAACTATTGGCGCATAGGATATGATAGTATGTGTATCTTTAAATTAAAAGTCTATATTGGAGGGTTTAAGATTATTTATTGCACAAACACAAGTAATTGTTTATATGGTATATTTGATATGTACAGAATGTAATGTTTGATATAGAGTCTTTCTTTTAAAATGTTAAATACTGTTCATACGCAAGACGTGATACGTTACATAAAGAAGATTCCCACGATGATGTTGCTGAAGAGAAGGGCAGGTCTTTGCGGTGTAGTTGGTTCGTCAGGTGCGGCTTATAAATGACGGACGTTTCCCCAGAAACGTTTACAGCTGGGCTGGCGTCCTGTAACAGCTGGGCTGGTGTCCTATAACAGCTGGGCTGGTGTCCTGTAATTCCCACGATGAATCTGACGCTTCACACACACACAACGGTACTACGGATCTTATTACTCGTAAAATTAATATAGAGTTTATGACCAAGTAATATCTCAGGTGACAGTGCGTTTAATCTAATAACGGTATATTGAACTTATACCACTCCGGTTTCTTCAAGTGTTCACGCGAATACCAAGGTCTACCGCGATCAGCAGACCACCCTATGAGGAAATCTTGCACTAACACGGAAACGTCTTGATGGAACAACTTACTATTGCGTAACTATTAATGATGCTGACACTGCGGAAAATCACACACAGTGATACAGTTACACTCACTTATTACACACGTAATACTACAATATTAATATCGTGTGTAAAGAGTTAATATTCAACCGTTCTGCGTCACACGCGTTACTATCCCCGAATAGTCTTTACAGATTCCTGCGAGCGACAGAATCTTGAACAAGAATTGTATGTACCGTTCGCGGTAGCAGCAGTGAAGAACTGCCTGTAATTATACGCGCAATGCGTTAAAACAATACCGTGTGCAGATGTACTACACACACAGTTCTGAGTCTTCCCGTTTCACTAACGACGAATAGTTTTTACAACACCTTGCAAGCGGTAGAATCTTGTACAAGGAGTGCACGTCCCGTTCGCGGTAGATGGCGTAGAAGAACTGCCAGTGTAACGACAGGCTTAAGAAAATTTCCAACCACCACTCAGCATTCTATTGGTGGACGGAAGTCACATGGTTAGTACACCGTGACATGCACTTTTCATGCAGTAGAGTGCATTTACTTTGTAACAGCATGCATAGCGGTAATCAGAATACCCTTATCACATGCATAACTGCATACTTTACTAATATCATACATGAACGTAAACGATAGTCAGAAATATATAGGGATTGTAGCAATACATATGTCTATGTTCAGTACAATGTCAAACACAATGATAATCAATACACGCACAGCCCGGGAAACGTTTACCACTCGCGCACGCGCGCACATTTCCACAAACACAGTACATGAATAACAATAAATAAATAATGCACAGTTTTACTAAACTAAACCCTTATCCTTACTAAATACAACTGATAACATAACCAAACTTAACCATCTACCAATATAACATGAATGTCCATAGTCTGTGTAATATATGAGCTTGCCCCGCTTATCATGATCCTGTGATTCGTTGCAGGATTAACCCCTTCCCGCATAAACAAATTTTTTTTTTTAGTTAACTAACAAAAAATAAATTTTTTTTTTTTTCGATATAACCAAAACAATTTCCTAATCCTGAAACAATAATACTAATACCTTCACACTAAAATCAAATAAACATCCTCAAATCAATACTAACATTTCCTAACTGTCACTTTGACAGAAGCACCAAATCAAAGACACGTGGTAACCTAAAACCAAAACAAATACACATGTTCCCGACAAGCAGATAACGAAATTTTATGCAGGGTCACAAAGTACTCAGACGGCATTCCTTATCTTAACTAGATTACTGTTCATTCACAGAGTCATCTTACATATAACATTTAAACCTTAACTGACATATTTAAATATCTACACATTCTTACCCCTATATCCTGACATTTATTTGTGAGTTTTTTGTATAAATTTTTCTCAGTTTTGAAACGCACACGTTTACTTGGAAATATAGATTTGAATTTGTCTAATATACGCCGTATTTGCTTTATCTCGCAACTCATTAACTGAACCTTGTAGGTCAGCGAGTTACTCGTTATCTTATCTTTCGAGCGTCCTAGTCTGATAAGGTGCTCTACACTATCGACTTTACCTCGTAATGTATTGTTTGGAAATCCAACTGGCAGTTTATTCAATTCGTCGACTTCCAATATAATATTATGTCCGAGTTTTCTAACTCCAAGTACGGTCGCATCAATTCTCGTATCCTGTACGTATTCTGTTTTAAGTGCCTGTTTTTCAATTATCTGCGACTCATACGTTGCTGATTTTATCCTTGTGTGACTTACCGGCAGAACCGGAGTTTGTAAAAAGTGGTTTTTATACCTCTTGAGTAACTGCTCGTCCAACAGTGATATTTCTGTGCCACTGTCGGACAACATCTCGTCAACATAACCACTGATTTTTGCTTCGACAAGGTCGGTGCAATTTTCAATACTAACAATCTTCTTACCTTCATTATTATTATTATTGCAAATTAAACTATCTCTACTTTCTGCAGGATATAGGCCAGACATAACAGTTTTATTCTTATAACTAACATTTTTCATACTTGATTGATTGAACTGCTTTTTAACTGAATCACTTTCAGTAACTGTTGCTAATAAGTTGGTATTAAATTGCTGAGTTGTATTTTTATGTTGTTGTGATTGCGGCTGATTTTGTGGTGTTTGAACATGAAACTGATTACGCGGTGGTTCATTATTATTTACCATAATTGTTGTCACCTTATTGTCACCAGTATCATTCACCTCTCCGTCCTCCATAAACACCTCAGTACCTGATATAGATTCATCTAGTACCTCATCATTAGGACATGTGTCATAAATAACTGCACCGTTAGTATCCATACTAGTTCCAGGCTCTACTACTGGTTCGGAATTTTTATGTGTTATGCATACACTGTCCGCATCCATGATAGCTTCAGATTCTATCATACGTTCACGGTTCTCGCATGCTATATCTGTTACACTATAAACTATCACCTCATCACAGCACTTACCTGAAGTATGTTCCAGACTAATAGTGTTGTTACTACTAATTTCATTTCTGTTATCTTCACTACAATTTGATGCAGAATCTAAATACTCGACTTTACCGAGATATGAACTACTAGGCCCTAATAAGGTTGTTTCTGTATAATCACTTTCAATTTCATCTACTACGCTACTGTTCTCCGTTAATCCTCCAGATGTAACATCTTGGTTAACTTCCATATTACTTTCTTTGAGAGTATGTTCCACAAGGACATTTGGTACTTCAAAATTATCACAAGGTACAATATTCTCAACAGATAAATCTACTTCAATATCAGCTGACATTTTCTGTAATTTCGCCATCCTCTCCTCTCTATCGGCGTCCATTTCTTCCCAAAATTTCTGCCTAATGGCTATCATCTCCTCATCTCTGGCTTTACTTTCCTCTGAAATTCTTTGCATATCCGCTATCATCTCTTCTTCCTCGGCTTTCATCTTCTCACGCCAGGCTTTATTTTCCTCAGACATGGTTTTTAGACTAGCTAATATGGCCGCAAAAGTATCCTTTATTTCTGCTGTATCCGCCATAGTGATCAAATTTCAATTTAAAAAATTTTGAACAAATTTAAATTTATTGATTTATACGCAAAGAAAGTTATTATTACTACAAGATTAGAACGTAATGTAACCAGTTTATATGCACACAGAAAGCAGTTCAAAACATCAACATGTAAATAAACCTTATCTAAAACACAACAACTAATAATCTACCTCCAATATACTGATAAAATCTGTTCATATATGACATACAAGAGAATATGCACAATTGATAAATTATACCCTCAGATTATCATATGAACTATACACATACAATTATTACGTTAATTATAATTATACATAGGATTTTACCAACAAATTTTTTTTTTTTATAGACAAATATATAATAGCGTAAATTTACCGCTATTTTACGAGCCCCAAGTTGCTAAGCGCGAAATATCTCTATGCGACAACACAAATTACTAAACTATTGGCGCATAGGATATGATAGTATGTGTATCTTTAAATTAAAAGTCTATATTGGAGGGTTTAAGATTATTTATTGCACAAACACAAGTAATTGTTTATATGGTATATTTGATATGTACAGAATGTAATGTTTGATATAGAGTCTTTCTTTTAAAATGTTAAATACTGTTCATACGCAAGACGTGATAAGTTACATAAAGAAGATTCCCAAGATGATGTTGCTGAAGAGAAGGGCAGGTCTTTGCGGTGTAGTTGGTTCGTCAGGTGCGGCTTATAAATGACGGACGTTTCCCCAGAAACGTTTACAGCTGGGCTGGCGTCCTGTAACAGCTGGGCTGGTGTCCTATAACAGCTGGGCTGGTGTCCTATAACAGCTGGGCTGGTGTCCTGTAATTCCCACGATGAATCTGATGCTTCACATACACAACGGTACTACGGATCTTATTACTCGTAAAATTAATATAGAGTTTATGACCAAGTAATATCTCAGGTGACAGTGCGTTTAATCTAATAACGGTATATTGAACTTATACCACTCCGGTTTCTTCAAGTGTTCACGCGAATACCAAGGTCTACCGCGATCAGCAGACCACCCTATGAGGAAATCTTGCACTAACACGGAAACGTCTTGATGGAACAACTTACTATTGCGTAACTATTAATGATCTGACACTGCGGAAAATCACACACAGTGATACAGTTACACTCACTTATTACACACGTAATACTACAATATTAATATCGTGTGTAAAGAGTTAATATTCAACCGTTCTGCGTCACACGCGTTACTATCCCCGAATAGTCTTTACAGATTCCTGCGAGCGACAGAATCTTGAACAAGAATTGTATGTACCGTTCGCGGTAGCAGCAGTGAAGAACTGCCTGTAATTATACGCGCAATGCGTTAAAACAATACCGTGTGCAGATGTACTACACACACAGTTCTGAGTCTTCCCGTTTCACTAACGACGAATAGTTTTTACAACACCTTGCAAGCGGTAGAATCTTGTACAAGGAGTGCACGTCCCGTTCGCGGTAGATGGCGTAGAAGAACTGCCTGTGTAACGACAGGCTTAAGAAAATTTCCAACCACCACTCAGCATTCTATTGGTGGACGGAAGTCACATGGTTAGTACACCGTGACATGCACTTTTCATGCAGTAGAGTGCATTTACTTTGTAACAGCATGCATAGCGGTAATCAGAATACTCTTATCACATGCATAACTGCATACTTTACTAATATCATACATGAACGTAAACGATAGTCAGAAATATATAGGGATTGTAGCAATACATATGTCTATGTTCAGTACAATGTCAAACACAATGATAATCAATTCACGCACAGCCCGGGAAACGTTTACCACTCGCGCACGCGCGCACATTTCCACAAACACAGTACATGAATAACAATAAATAAATAATGCACAGTTTTACTAAACTAAACCCTTATCCTTACTAAATACAACTGATAACATAACCAAACTTAACCATCTACCAATATAACATGAATGTCCATAGTCTGTGTAATATATGAGCTTGCCCCGCTTATCATGATCCTGTGATTCGTTGCAGGATTAACCCCTTCCCGCATAAAAAAAAATTTTTTTTTTTAGTTAACTAACAAAAAATAAATTTTTTTTTTTTTCGATATAACCAAAACAATTTCCTAATCCTGAAACAATAATACTAATACCTTCACACTAAAATCAAATAAACATCCTCAAATCAATACTAACATTTCCTAACTGTCACTTTGACAGAAGCACCAAATCAAAGACACGTGGTAACCTAAAACCAAAACAAATACACATGTTCCCGACATGCAGATAACGAAATTTTATGCAGGGTCACAAAGTACACAGACGGCATTCCTTATCTTAACTAGATTACTGTTCATTCACAGAGTCATCTTACATATAACATTTAAACCTTAACTGACATATTTAAATATCTACACATTCTTACCCCTATATCCTGACATTTATTTGTGAGTTTTTTGTATAAATTTTTCTCAGTTTTGAAACTCACACGTTTACTTGGAAATATAGATTTGAATTTGTCTAATATACGCCGTATTTGCTTTATCTCGCAACTCATTAACTGAACCTTGTAGGTCAGCGAGTTACTCGTTATCTTATCTTTCGAGCGTCCTAGTCTGATAAGGTGCTCTACACTATCGACTTTACCTCGTAATGTATTGTTTGGAAATCCAACTGGCAGTTTATTCAATTCGTCGACTTCCAATATAATATTATGTCCGAGTTTTCTAACTCCAAGTACGGTCGCATCAATTCTCGTATCCTGTACGTATTCTGTTTTAAGTGCCTGTTTTTCAATTATCTGCGACTCATACGTTGCTGATTTTATCCTTGTGTGACTTACCGGCAGAACCGGAGTTTGTAAAAAGTGGTTTTTATACCTCTTGAGGAACTGCTCGTCCAACAGTGATATTTCTGTGCCACTGTCGGACAACATCTCGTCAACATAACCACTGATTTTTGCTTCGACAAGGTCGGTGCAATTTTCAATACTAACAATCTTCTTACCTTCATTATTATTATTATTGCAAATTAAACTATCTCTACTTTCTGCAGGATATAGGCCAGACATAACAGTTTTATTCTTATAACTAACATTTTTCATACTTGATTGATTGAACTGCTTTTTAACTGAATCACTTTCAGTAACTGTTGCTAATAAGTTGGTATTAAATTGCTGAGTTGTATTTTTATGTTGTTGTGATTGCGGCTGATTTTGTGGTGTTTGAACATGAAACTGATTACGCGGTGGTTCATTATTATTTACCATAATTGTTGTCACCTTATTGTCACCAGTATCATTCACCTCTCCGTCCTCCATAAACACCTCAGTACCTGATATAGATTCATCTAGTACCTCATCATTAGGACATGTGTCATAAATAACTGCACCGTTAGTATCCATACTAGTTCCAGGCTCTACTACTGGTTCGGAATTTTTATGTGTTATGCATACACTGTCCGCATCCATGATAGCTTCAGATTCTATCATACGTTCACGGTTCTCGCATGCTATATCTGTTACACTATAAACTATCACCTCATCACAGCACTTACCTGAAGTATGTTCCAGACTAATAGTGTTGTTACTACTAATTTCATTTCTGTTATCTTCACTACAATTTGATGCAGAATCTAAATACTCGACTTTACCGAGATATGAACTACTAGGCCCTAATAAGGTTGTTTCTGTATAATCACTTTCAATTTCATCTACTACGCTACTGTTCTCCGTTAATCCTCCAGATGTAACATCTTGGTTAACTTCCATATTACTTTCTTTGAGAGTATGTTCCACAAGGACATTTGGTACTTCAAAATTATCACAAGGTACAATATTCTCAACAGATAAATCTACTTCAATATCAGCTGACATTTTCTGTAATTTCGCCATCCTCTCCTCTCTATCGGCGTCCATTTCTTCCCAAAATTTCTGCCTAATGGCTATCATCTCCTCATCTCTGGCTTTACTTTCCTCTGAAATTCTTTGCATATCCGCTATCATCTCTTCTTCCTCGGCTTTCATCTTCTCACGCCAGGCTTTATTTTCCTCAGACATGGTTTTTAGACTAGCTAATATGGCCGCAAAAGTATCCTTTATTTCTGCTGTATCCGCCATAGTGATCAAATTTCAATTTAAAAAATTTTGAACAAATTTAAATTTATTGATTTATACGCAAAGAAAGTTATTATTACTACAAGATTAGAACGTAATGTAACCAGTTTATATGCACACAGAAAGCAGTTCAAAACATCAACATGTAAATAAACCTTATCTAAAACACAACAACTAATAATCTACCTCCAATATACTGATAAAATCTGTTCATATATGACATACAAGAGAATATGCACAATTGATAAATTATACCCTCAGATTATCATATGAACTATACACATACAATTATTACGTTAATTATAATTATACATAGGATTTTACCAACAAATTTTTTTTTTATAGACAAATATATAATAGCGTAAATTTACCGCTATTTTATGAGCCCCAAGTTGCTAAGCGCCAAATATCTCTATGCGACAACACAAATTACTAAACTATTGGCGCATAGGATATGATAGTATGTGTATCTTTAAATTAAAAGTCTATATTGGAGGGTTTAAGATTATTTATTGCACAAACACAAGTAATTGTTTATATGGTATATTTGATATGTACAGAATGTAATGTTTGATATAGAGTCTTTCTTTTAAAATGTTAAATACTGTTCATACGCAAGACGTGATACGTTACATAAAGAAGATTCCCACGATGATGTTGCTGAAGAGAAGGGCAGGTCTTTGCGGTGTAGTTGGTTCGTCAGGTGCGGCTTATAAATGACGGACGTTTCCCCAGAAACGTTTACAGCTGGGCTGGCGTCCTGTAACAGCTGGGCTGGTGTCCTATAACAGCTGGGCTGGTGTCCTGTAATTCCCACGATGAATCTGATGCTTCACACACACACAACGGTACTACGGATCTTATTACTCGTAAAATTAATATAGAGTTTATGACCAAGTAATATCTCAGGTGACAGTGCGTTTAATCTAATAACGGTATATTGAACTTATACCACTCCGGTTTCTTCAAGTGTTCACGCGAATACCAAGGTCTACCGCGATCAGCAGACCACCCTATGAGGAAATCTTGCACTAACACGGAAACGTCTTGATGGAACAACTTACTATTGCGTAACTATTAATGATGCTGACACTGCGGAAAATCACACACAGTGATACAGTTACACTCACTTATTACACACGTAATACTACAATATTAATATCGTGTGTAAAGAGTTAATATTCAACCGTTCTGCGTCACACGCGTTACTATCCCCGAATAGTCTTTACAGATTCCTGCGAGCGACAGAATCTTGAACAAGAATTGTATGTACCGTTCGCGGTAGCAGCAGTGAAGAACTGCCTGTAATTATACGCGCAATGCGTTAAAACAATACCGTGTGCAGATGTACTACACACACAGTTCTGAGTCTTCCCGTTTCACTAACGACGAATAGTTTTTACAACACCTTGCAAGCGGTAGAATCTTGTACAAGGAGTGCACGTCCCGTTCGCGGTAGATGGCGTAGAAGAACTGCCAGTGTAACGACAGGCTTAAGAAAATTTCCAACCACCACTCAGCATTCTATTGGTGGACGGAAGTCACATGGTTAGTACACCGTGACATGCACTTTTCATGCAGTAGAGTGCATTTACTTTGTAACAGCATGCATAGCGGTAATCAGAATACCCTTATCACATGCATAACTGCATACTTTACTAATATCATACATGAACGTAAACGATAGTCAGAAATATATAGGGATTGTAGCAATACATATGTCTATGTTCAGTACAATGTCAAACACAATGATAATCAATTCACGCACAGCCCGGGAAACGTTTACCACTCGCGCACGCGCGCACATTTCCACAAACACACTACATGAATAACAATAAATAAATAATGCACAGTTTTACTAAACTAAACCCTTATCCTTACTAAATACAACTGATAACATAACCAAACTTAACCATCTACCAATATAACATGAATGTCCATAGTCTGTGTAATATATGAGCTTGCCCCGCTTATCATGATCCTGTGATTCGTTGCAGGATTAACCCCTTCCCGCATAAACAAAATTTTTTTTTTTAGTTAACTAACAAAAAATAAATTTTTTTTTTTTTTTCGATATAACCAAAACAATTTCCTAATCCTGAAACAATAATACTAATACCTTCACACTAAAATCAAATAAACATCCTCAAATCAATACTAACATTTCCTAACTGTCACTTTGACAGAAGCACCAAATCAAAGACACGTGGTAACCTAAAACCAAAACAAATACACATGTTCCCGACAAGCAGATAACGAAATTTTATGCAGGGTCACAAAGTACTCAGACGGCATTCCTTATCTTAACTAGATTACTGTTCATTCACAGAGTCATCTTACATATAACATTTAAACCTTAACTGACATATTTAAATATCTACACATTCTTACCCCTATATCCTGACATTTATTTGTGAGTTTTTTGTATAAATTTTTCTCAGTTTTGAAACGCACACGTTTACTTGGAAATATAGATTTGAATTTGTCTAATATACGCCGTATTTGCTTTATCTCGCAACTCATTAACTGAACCTTGTAGGTCAGCGAGTTACTCGTTATCTTATCTTTCGAGCGTCCTAGTCTGATAAGGTGCTCTACACTATCGACTTTACCTCGTAATGTATTGTTTGGAAATCCAACTGGCAGTTTATTCAATTCGTCGACTTCCAATATAATATTATGTCCGAGTTTTCTAACTCCAAGTACGGTCGCATCAATTCTCGTATCCTGTACGTATTCTGTTTTAAGTGCCTGTTTTTCAATTATCTGCGACTCATACGTTGCTGATTTTATCCTTGTGTGACTTACCGGCAGAACCGGAGTTTGTAAAAAGTGGTTTTTATACCTCTTGAGTAACTGCTCGTCCAACAGTGTTATATTTCTGTGCCACTGTCGGACAACATCTCGTCAACATAACCACTGATTTTTGCTTCGACAAGGTCGGTGCAATTTTCAATACTAACAATCTTCTTACCTTCATTATTATTATTATTGCAAATTAAACTATCTCTACTTTCTGCAGGATATAGGCCAGACATAACAGTTTTATTCTTATAACTAACATTTTTCATACTTGATTGATTGAACTGCTTTTTAACTGAATCACTTTCAGTAACTGTTGCTAATAAGTTGGTATTAAATTGCTGAGTTGTATTTTTATGTTGTTGTGATTGCGGCTGATTTTGTGGTGTTTGAACATGAAACTGATTACGCGGTGGTTCATTATTATTTACCATAATTGTTGTCACCTTATTGTCACCAGTATCATTCACCTCTCCGTCCTCCATAAACACCTCAGTACCTGATATAGATTCATCTAGTACCTCATCATTAGGACGTGTGTCATAAATACCTGCACCGTTAGTATCCATACTAGTTCCAGGCTCTACTACTGGTTCGGAATTTTTATGTGTTATGCATACACTGTCCGCATCCATGATAGCTTCAGATTCTATCATACGTTCACGGTTCTCGCATGCTATATCTGTTACACTATAAACTATCACCTCATCACAGCACTTACCTGAAGTATGTTCCAGACTAATAGTGTTGTTACTACTAATTTCATTTCTGTTATCTTCACTACAATTTGATGCAGAATCTAAATACTCGACTTTACCGAGATATGAACTACTAGGCCCTAATAAGGTTGTTTCTGTATAATCACTTTCAATTTCATCTACTACGCTACTGTTCTCCGTTAATCCTCCAGATGTAACATCTTGGTTAACTTCCATATTACTTTCTTTGAGAGTATGTTCCACAAGGACATTTGGTACTTCAAAATTATCACAAGGTACAATATTCTCAACAGATAAATCTACTTCAATATCAGCTGACATTTTCTGTAATTTCGCCATCCTCTCCTCTCTATCGGCGTCCATTTCTTCCCAAAATTTCTGCCTAATGGCTATCATCTCCTCATCTCTGGCTTTACTTTCCTCTGAAATTCTTTGCATATCCGCTATCATCTCTTCTTCCTCGGCTTTCATCTTCTCACGCCAGGCTTTATTTTCCTCAGACATGGTTTTTAGATTTCAATTTAAAAAATTTTGAACAAATTTAAATTTATTGATTTATACGCAAAGAAAGTTATTATTACTACAAGATTAGAACGTAATGTAACCAGTTTATATGCACACAGAAAGCAGTTCAAAACATCAACATGTAAATAAACCTTATCTAAAACACAACAACTAATAATCTACCTCCAATATACTGATAAAATCTGTTCATATATGACATACAAGAGAATATGCACAATTGATAAATTATACCCTCAGATTATCATATGAACTATACACATACAATTATTACGTTAATTATAATTATACATAGGATTTTACCAACAAATTTTTTTTTTTTATAGACAAATATATAATAGCGTAAATTTACCGCTATTTTACGAGCCCCAAGTTGCTAAGCGCGAAATATCTCTATGCGACAACACAAATTACTAAACTATTGGCGCATAGGATATGATAGTATGTGTATCTTTAAATTAAAAGTCTATATTGGAGGGTTTAAGATTATTTATTGCACAAACACAAGTAATTGTTTATATGGTATATTTGATATGTACAGAATGTAATGTTTGATATAGAGTCTTTCTTTTAAAATGTTAAATACTGTTCATACGCAAGACGTGATAAGTTACATAAAGAAGATTCCCAAGATGATGTTGCTGAAGAGAAGGGCAGGTCTTTGCGGTGTAGTTGGTTCGTCAGGTGCGGCTTATAAATGACGGACGTTTCCCCAGAAACGTTTACAGCTGGGCTGGCGTCCTGTAACAGCTGGGCTGGTGTCCTATAACAGCTGGGCTGGTGTCCTATAACAGGTGGGCTGGTGTCCTGTAATTCCCACGATGAATCTGATGCTTCACACACACAACGGTACTACGGATCTTATTACTCGTAAAATTAATATAGAGTTTATGACCAAGTAATATCTCAGGTGACAGTGCGTTTAATCTAATAACGGTATATTGAACTTATACCACTCCGGTTTCTTCAAGTGTTCACGCGAATACCAAGGTCTACCGCGATCAGCAGACCACCCTATGAGGAAATCTTGCACTAACACGGAAACGTCTTGATGGAACAACTTACTATTGCGTAACTATTAATGATCTGACACTGCGGAAAATCACACACAGTGATACAGTTACACTCACTTATTACACACGTAATACTACAATATTAATATCGTGTGTAAAGAGTTAATATTCAACCGTTCTGCGTCACACGCGTTACTATCCCCGAATAGTCTTTACAGATTCCTGCGAGCGACAGAATCTTGAACAAGAATTGTATGTACCGTTCGCGGTAGCAGCAGTGAAGAACTGCCTGTAATTATACGCGCAATGCGTTAAAACAATACCGTGTGCAGATGTACTACACACACAGTTCTGAGTCTTCCCGTTTCACTAACGACGAATAGTTTTTACAACACCTTGCAAGCGGTAGAATCTTGTACAAGGAGTGCACGTCCCGTTCGCGGTAGATGGCGTAGAAGAACTGCCTGTGTAACGACAGGCTTAAGAAAATTTCCAACCACCACTCAGCATTCTATTGGTGGACGGAAGTCACATGGTTAGTACACCGTGACATGCACTTTTCATGCAGTAGAGTGCATTTACTTTGTAACAGCATGCATAGCGGTAATCAGAATACCCTTATCACATGCATAACTGCATACTTTACTAATATCATACATGAACGTAAACGATAGTCAGAAATATATAGGGATTGTAGCAATACATATGTCTATGTTCAGTACAATGTCAAACACAATGATAATCAATTCACGCACAGCCCGGGAAACGTTTACCACTCGCGCACGCGCGCACATTTCCACAAACACACTACATGAATAACAATAAATAAATAATGCACAGTTTTACTAAACTAAACCCTTATCCTTACTAAATACAACTGATAACATAACCAAACTTAACCATCTACCAATATAACATGAATGTCCATAGTCTGTGTAATATATGAGCTTGCCCCGCTTATCATGATCCTGTGATTCGTTGCAGGATTAACCCCTTCCCGCATAAAAAAAAATTTTTTTTTTTAGTTAACTAACAAAAAATAAATTTTTTTTTTTTTCGATATAACCAAAACAATTTCCTAATCCTGAAACAATAATACTAATACCTTCACACTAAAATCAAATAAACATCCTCAAATCAATACTAACATTTCCTAACTGTCACTTTGACAGAAGCACCAAATCAAAGACACGTGGTAACCTAAAACCAAAACAAATACACATGTTCCCGACATGCAGATAACGAAATTTTATGCAGGGTCACAAAGTACACAGACGGCATTCCTTATCTTAACTAGATTACTGTTCATTCACAGAGTCATCTTACATATAACATTTAAACCTTAACTGACATATTTAAATATCTACACATTCTTACCCCTATATCCTGACATTTATTTGTGAGTTTTTTGTATAAATTTTTCTCAGTTTTGAAACTCACACGTTTACTTGGAAATATAGATTTGAATTTGTCTAATATACGCCGTATTTGCTTTATCTCGCAACTCATTAACTGAACCTTGTAGGTCAGCGAGTTACTCGTTATCTTATCTTTCGAGCGTCCTAGTCTGATAAGGTGCTCTACACTATCGACTTTACCTCGTAATGTATTGTTTGGAAATCCAACTGGCAGTTTATTCAATTCGTCGACTTCCAATATAATATTATGTCCGAGTTTTCTAACTCCAAGTACGGTCGCATCAATTCTCGTATCCTGTACGTATTCTGTTTTAAGTGCCTGTTTTTCAATTATCTGCGACTCATACGTTGCTGATTTTATCCTTGTGTGACTTACCGGCAGAACCGGAGTTTGTAAAAAGTGGGTTTTATACCTCTTGAGTAACTGCTCGTCCAACAGTGATATTTCTGTGCCACTGTCGGACAACATCTCGTCAACATAACCACTGATTTTTGCTTCGACAAGGTCGGTGCAATTTTCAATACTAACAATCTTCTTACCTTCATTATTATTATTATTGCAAATTAAACTATCTCTACTTTCTGCAGGATATAGGCCAGACATAACAGTTTTATTCTTATAACTAACATTTTTCATACTTGATTGATTGAACTGCTTTTTAACTGAATCACTTTCAGTAACTGTTGCTAATAAGTTGGTATTAAATTGCTGAGTTGTATTTTTATGTTGTTGTGATTGCGGCTGATTTTGTGGTGTTTGAACATGAAACTGATTACGCGGTGGTTCATTATTATTTACCATAATTGTTGTCACCTTATTGTCACCAGTATCATTCACCTCTCCGTCCTCCATAAACACCTCAGTACCTGATATAGATTCATCTAGTACCTCATCATTAGGACATGTGATATAAATAACTGCACCGTTAGTATCCATACTAGTTCCAGGCTCTACTACTGGTTCGGAATTTTTATGTGTTATGCATACACTGTCCGCATCCATGATAGCTTCAGATTCTATCATACGTTCACGGTTCTCGCATGCTATATCTGTTACACTATAAACTATCACCTCATCACAGCACTTACCTGAAGTATGTTCCAGACTAATAGTGTTGTTACTACTAATTTCATTTCTGTTATCTTCACTACAATTTGATGCAGAATCTAAATACTCGACTTTACCGAGATATGAACTACTAGGCCCTAATAAGGTTGTTTCTGTATAATCACTTTCAATTTCATCTACTACGCTACTGTTCTCCGTTAATCCTCCAGATGTAACATCTTGGTTAACTTCCATATTACTTTCTTTGAGAGTATGTTCCACAAGGACATTTGGTACTTCAAAATTATCACAAGGTACAATATTCTCAACAGATAAATCTACTTCAATATCAGCTGACATTTTCTGTAATTTCGCCATCCTCTCCTCTCTATCGGCGTCCATTTCTTCCCAAAATTTCTGCCTAATGGCTATCATCTCCTCATCTCTGGCTTTACTTTCCTCTGAAATTCTTTGCATATCCGCTATCATCTCTTCTTCCTCGGCTTTCATCTTCTCACGCCAGGCTTTACTTTCCTCAGACATGGTTTTTAGACTAGCTAATATGGCCGCAAAAGTATCCTTTATTTCTGCTGTATCCGCCATAGTGATCAAATTTCAATTTAAAAAATTTTTAACAAATTTAAATTTATTGATTTATACGCAAAGAAAGTTATTATTACTACAAGATTAGAACGTAATGTAACCAGTTTATATGCACACAGAAAGCAGTTCAAAACATCAACATGTAAATAAACCTTATCTAAAACACAACAACTAATAATCTACCTCCAATATACTGATAAAATCTGTTCATATATGACATACAAGAGAATATGCACAATTGATAAATTATACCCTCAGATTATCATATGAACTATACACATACAATTATTACGTTAATTATAATTATACATAGGATTTTACCAACAAATTTTTTTTTATAGACAAATATATAATAGCGTAAATTTACCGCTATTTTATGAGCCCCAAGTTGCTAAGCGCGAAATATCTCTATGCGACAACACAAATTACTAAACTATTGGCGCATAGGATATGATAGTATGTGTATCTTTAAATTAAAAGTCTATATTGGAGGGTTTAAGATTATTTATTGCACAAACACAAGTAATTGTTTATATGGTATATTTGATATGTACAGAATGTAATGTTTGATATAGAGTCTTTCTTTTAAAATGTTAAATACTGTTCATACGCAAGACGTGATACGTTACATAAAGAAGATTCCCACGATGATGTTGCTGAAGAGAAGGGCAGGTCTTTGCGGTGTAGTTGGTTCGTCAGGTGCGGCTTATAAATGACGGACGTTTCCCCAGAAACGTTTACAGCTGGGCTGGCGTCCTGTAACAGCTGGGCTGGTGTCCTATAACAGCTGGGCTGGTGTCCTGTAATTCCCACGATGAATCTGATGCTTCACACACACACAACGGTACTACGGATCTTATTACTCGTAAAATTAATATAGAGTTTATGACCAAGTAATATCTCAGGTGACAGTGCGTTTAATCTAATAACGGTATATTGAACTTATACCACTCCGGTTTCTTCAAGTGTTCACGCGAATACCAAGGTCTACCGCGATCAGCAGACCACCCTATGAGGAAATCTTGCACTAACACGGAAACGTCTTGATGGAACAACTTACTATTGCGTAACTATTAATGATGCTGACACTGCGGAAAATCACACACAGTGATACAGTTACACTCACTTATTACACACGTAATACTACAATATTAATATCGTGTGTAAAGAGTTAATATTCAACCGTTCTGCGTCACACGCGTTACTATCCCCGAATAGTCTTTACAGATTCCTGCGAGCGACAGAATCTTGAACAAGAATTGTATGTACCGTTCGCGGTAGCAGCAGTGAAGAACTGCCTGTAATTATACGCGCAATGCGTTAAAACAATACCGTGTGCAGATGTACTACACACACAGTTCTGAGTCTTCCCGTTTCACTAACGACGAATAGTTTTTACAACACCTTGCAAGCGGTAGAATCTTGTACAAGGAGTGCACGTCCCGTTCGCGGTAGATGGCGTAGAAGAACTGCCAGTGTAACGACAGGCTTAAGAAAATTTCCAACCACCACTCAGCATTCTATTGGTGGACGGAAGTCACATGGTTAGTACACCGTGACATGCACTTTTCATGCAGTAGAGTGCATTTACTTTGTAACAGCATGCATAGCGGTAATCAGAATACCCTTATCACATGCATAACTGCATACTTTACTAATATCATACATGAACGTAAACGATAGTCAGAAATATATAGGGATTGTAGCAATACATATGTCTATGTTCAGTACAATGTCAAACACAATGATAATCAATTCACGCACAGCCCGGGAAACGTTTACCACTCGCGCACGCGCGCACATTTCCACAAACACACTACATGAATAACAATAAATAAATAATGCACAGTTTTACTAAACTAAACCCTTATCCTTACTAAATACAACTGATAACATAACCAAACTTAACCATCTACCAATATAACATGAATGTCCATAGTCTGTGTAATATATGAGCTTGCCCCGCTTATCATGATCCTGTGATTCGTTGCAGGATTAACCCCTTCCCGCATAAACAAATTTTTTTTTTTTAGTTAACTAACAAAAAATAAATTTTTTTTTTTTCGATATAACCAAAACAATTTCCTAATCCTGAAACAATAATACTAATACCTTCACACTAAAATCAAATAAACATCCTCAAATCAATACTAACATTTCCTAACTGTCACTTTGACAGAAGCACCAAATCAAAGACACGTGGTAACCTAAAACCAAAACAAATACACATGTTCCCGACAAGCAGATAACGAAATTTTATGCAGGGTCACAAAGTACTCAGACGGCATTCCTTATCTTAACTAGATTACTGTTCATTCACAGAGTCATCTTACATATAACATTTAAACCTTAACTGACATATTTAAATATCTACACATTCTTACCCCTATATCCTGACATTTATTTGTGAGTTTTTTGTATAAATTTTTCTCAGTTTTGAAACGCACACGTTTACTTGGAAATATAGATTTGAATTTGTCTAATATACGCCGTATTTGCTTTATCTCGCAACTCATTAACTGAACCTTGTAGGTCAGCGAGTTACTCGTTATCTTATCTTTCGAGCGTCCTAGTCTGATAAGGTGCTCTACACTATCGACTTTACCTCGTAATGTATTGTTTGGAAATCCAACTGGCAGTTTATTCAATTCGTCGACTTCCAATATAATATTATGTCCGAGTTTTCTAACTCCAAGTACGGTCGCATCAATTCTCGTATCCTGTACGTATTCTGTTTTAAGTGCCTGTTTTTCAATTATCTGCGACTCATACGTTGCTGATTTTATCCTTGTGTGACTTACCGGCAGAACCGGAGTTTGTAAAAAGTGGTTTTTATACCTCTTGAGTAACTGCTCGTCCAACAGTGATATTTCTGTGCCACTGTCGGACAACATCTCGTCAACATAACCACTGATTTTTGCTTCGACAAGGTCGGTGCAATTTTCAATACTAACAATCTTCTTACCTTCATTATTATTATTATTATTGCAAATTAAACTATCTCTACTTTCTGCAGGATATAGGCCAGACATAACAGTTTTATTCTTATAACTAACATTTTTCATACTTGATTGATTGAACTGCTTTTTAACTGAATCACTTTCAGTAACTGTTGCTAATAAGTTGGTATTAAATTGCTGAGTTGTATTTTTATGTTGTTGTGATTGCGGCTGATTTTGTGGTGTTTGAACATGAAACTGATTACGCGGTGGTTCATTATTATTTACCATAATTGTTGTCACCTTATTGTCACCAGTATCATTCACCTCTCCGTCCTCCATAAACACCTCAGTACCTGATATAGATTCATCTAGTACCTCATCATTAGGACATGTGTCATAAATACCTGCACCGTTAGTATCCATACTAGTTCCAGGCTCTACTACTGGTTCGGAATTTTTATGTGTTATGCATACACTGTCCGCATCCATGATAGCTTCAGATTCTATCATACGTTCACGGTTCTCGCATGCTATATCTGTTACACTATAAACTATCACCTCATCACAGCACTTACCTGAAGTATGTTCCAGACTAATAGTGTTGTTACTACTAATTTCATTTCTGTTATCTTCACTACAATTTGATGCAGAATCTAAATACTCGACTTTACCGAGATATGAACTACTAGGCCCTAATAAGGTTGTTTCTGTATAATCACTTTCAATTTCATCTACTACGCTACTGTTCTCCGTTAATCCTCCAGATGTAACATCTTGGTTAACTTCCATATTACTTTCTTTGAGAGTATGTTCCACAAGGACATTTGGTACTTCAAAATTATCACAAGGTACAATATTCTCAACAGATAAATCTACTTCAATATCAGCTGACATTTTCTGTAATTTCGCCATCCTCTCCTCTCTATCGGCGTCCATTTCTTCCCAAAATTTCTGCCTAATGGCTATCATCTCCTCATCTCTGGCTTTCTTTCCTCTGAAATTCTTTGCATATCCGCTATCATCTCTTCTTCCTCGGCTTTCATCTTCTCACGCCAGGCTTTATTTTCCTCAGACATGGTTTTTAGACTAGCTAATATGGCCGCAAAAGTATCCTTTATTTCTGCTGTATCCGCCATAGTGATCAAATTTCAATTTAAAAAATTTTGAACAAATTTAAATTTATTGATTTATACGCAAAGAAAGTTATTATTACTACAAGATTAGAACGTAATGTAACCAGTTTATATGCACACAGAAAGCAGTTCAAAACATCAACATGTAAATAAACCTTATCTAAAACACAACAACTAATAATCTACCTCCAATATACTGATAAAATCTGTTCATATATGACATACAAGAGAATATGCACAATTGATAAATTATACCCTCAGATTATCATATGAACTATACACATACAATTATTACGTTAATTATAATTATACATAGGATTTTACCAACAAATTTTTTTTTTATAGACAAATATATAATAGCGTAAATTTACCGCTATTTTACGAGCCCCAAGTTGCTAAGCGCCAAATATCTCTATGCGACAACACAAATTACTAAACTATTGGCGCATAGGATATGATAGTATGTGTATCTTTAAATTAAAAGTCTATATTGGAGGGTTTAAGATTATTTATTGCACAAACACAAGTAATTGTTTATATGGTATATTTGATATGTACAGAATGTAATGTTTGATATAGAGTCTTTCTTTTAAAATGTTAAATACTGTTCATACGCAAGACGTGATACGTTACATAAAGAAGATTCCCACGATGATGTTGCTGAAGAGAAGGGCAGGTCTTTGCGGTGTAGTTGGTTCGTCAGGTGCGGCTTATAAATGACGGACGTTTCCCCAGAAACGTTTACAGCTGGGCTGGCGTCCTGTAACAGCTGGGCTGGTGTCCTATAACAGCTGGGCTGGTGTCCTATAACAGCTGGGCTGGTGTCCTGTAATTCCCACGATGAATCTGATGCTTCACACACACAACGGTACTACGGATCTTATTACTCGTAAAATTAATATAGAGTTTATGACCAAGTAATATCTCAGGTGACAGTGCGTTTAATCTAATAACGGTATATTGAACTTATACCACTCCGGTTTCTTCAAGTGTTCACGCGAATACCAAGGTCTACCGCGATCAGCAGACCACCCTATGAGGAAATCTTGCACTAACACGGAAACGTCTTGATGGAACAACTTACTATTGCGTAACTATTAATGATCTGACACTGCGGAAAATCACACACAGTGATACAGTTACACTCACTTATTACACACGTAATACTACAATATTAATATCGTGTGTAAAGAGTTAATATTCAACCGTTCTGCGTCACACGCGTTACTATCCCCGAATAGTCTTTACAGATTCCTGCGAGCGACAGAATCTTGAACAAGAATTGTATGTACCGTTCGCGGTAGCAGCAGTGAAGAACTGCCTGTAATTATACGCGCAATGCGTTAAAACAATACCGTGTGCAGATGTACTACACACACAGTTCTGAGTCTTCCCGTTTCACTAACGACGAATAGTTTTTACAACACCTTGCAAGCGGTAGAATCTTGTACAAGGAGTGCACGTCCCGTTCGCGGTAGATGGCGTAGAAGAACTGCCTGTGTAACGACAGGCTTAAGAAAATTTCCAACCACCACTCAGCATTCTATTGGTGGACGGAAGTCACATGGTTAGTACACCGTGACATGCACTTTTCATGCAGTAGAGTGCATTTACTTTGTAACAGCATGCATAGCGGTAATCAGAATACTCTTATCACATGCATAACTGCATACTTTACTAATATCATACATGAACGTAAACGATAGTCAGAAATATATAGGGATTGTAGCAATACATATGTCTATGTTCAGTACAATGTCAAACACAATGATAATCAATTCACGCACAGCCCGGGAAACGTTTACCACTCGCGCACGCGCGCACATTTCCACAAACACAGTACATGAATAACAATAAATAAATAATGCACAGTTTTACTAAACTAAACCCTTATCCTTACTAAATACAACTGATAACATAACCAAACTTAACCATCTACCAATATAACATGAATGTCCATAGTCTGTGTAATATATGAGCTTGCCCCGCTTATCATGATCCTGTGATTCGTTGCAGGATTAACCCCTTCCCGCATAAAAAAAAATTTTTTTTTTTAGTTAACTAACAAAAAATAAATTTTTTTTTTTTTCGATATAACCAAAACAATTTCCTAATCCTGAAACAATAATACTAATACCTTCACACTAAAATCAAATAAACATCCTCAAATCAATACTAACATTTCCTAACTGTCACTTTGACAGAAGCACCAAATCAAAGACACGTGGTAACCTAAAACCAAAACAAATACACATGTTCCCGACATGCAGATAACGAAATTTTATGCAGGGTCACAAAGTACACAGACGGCATTCCTTATCTTAACTAGATTACTGTTCATTCACAGAGTCATCTTACATATAACATTTAAACCTTAACTGACATATTTAAATATCTACACATTCTTACCCCTATATCCTGACATTTATTTGTGAGTTTTTTGTATAAATTTTTCTCAGTTTTGAAACGCACACGTTTACTTGGAAATATAGATTTGAATTTGTCTAATATACGCCGTATTTGCTTTATCTCGCAACTCATTAACTGAACCTTGTAGGTCAGCGAGTTACTCGTTATCTTATCTTTCGAGCGTCCTAGTCTGATAAGGTGCTCTACACTATCGACTTTACCTCGTAATGTATTGTTTGGAAATCCAACTGGCAGTTTATTCAATTCGTCGACTTCCAATATAATATTATGTCCGAGTTTTCTAACTCCAAGTACGGTCGCATCAATTCTCGTATCCTGTACGTATTCTGTTTTAAGTGCCTGTTTTTCAATTATCTGCGACTCATACGTTGCTGATTTTATCCTTGTGTGACTTACCGGCAGAACCGGAGTTTGTAAAAAGTGGTTTTTATACCTCTTGAGTAACTGCTCGTCCAACAGTGATATTTCTGTGCCACTGTCGGACAACATCTCGTCAACATAACCACTGATTTTTGCTTCGACAAGGTCGGTGCAATTTTCAATACTAACAATCTTCTTACCTTCATTATTATTATTATTATTGCAAATTAAACTATCTCTACTTTCTGCAGGATATAGGCCAGACATAACAGTTTTATTCTTATAACTAACATTTTTCATACTTGATTGATTGAACTGCTTTTTAACTGAATCACTTTCAGTAACTGTTGCTAATAAGTTGGTATTAAATTGCTGAGTTGTATTTTTATGTTGTTGTGATTGCGGCTGATTTTGTGGTGTTTGAACATGAAACTGATTACGCGGTGGTTCATTATTATTTACCATAATTGTTGTCACCTTATTGTCACCAGTATCATTCACCTCTCCGTCCTCCATAAACACCTCAGTACCTGATATAGATTCATCTAGTACCTCATCATTAGGACATGTGTCATAAATACCTGCACCGTTAGTATCCATACTAGTTCCAGGCTCTACTACTGGTTCGGAATTTTTATGTGTTATGCATACACTGTCCGCATCCATGATAGCTTCAGATTCTATCATACGTTCACGGTTCTCGCATGCTATATCTGTTACACTATAAACTATCACCTCATCACAGCACTTACCTGAAGTATGTTCCAGACTAATAGTGTTGTTACTACTAATTTCATTTCTGTTATCTTCACTACAATTTGATGCAGAATCTAAATACTCGACTTTACCGAGATATGAACTACTAGGCCCTAATAAGGTTGTTTCTGTATAATCACTTTCAATTTCATCTACTACGCTACTGTTCTCCGTTAATCCTCCAGATGTAACATCTTGGTTAACTTCCATATTACTTTCTTTGAGAGTATGTTCCACAAGGACATTTGGTACTTCAAAATTATCACAAGGTACAATATTCTCAACAGATAAATCTACTTCAATATCAGCTGACATTTTCTGTAATTTCGCCATCCTCTCCTCTCTATCGGCGTCCATTTCTTCCCAAAATTTCTGCCTAATGGCTATCATCTCCTCATCTCTGGCTTTACTTTCCTCTGAATTCTTTGCATATCCGCTATCATCTCTTCTTCCTCGGCTTTCATCTTCTCACGCCAGGCTTTATTTTCCTCAGACATGGTTTTTAGACTAGCTAATATGGCCGCAAAAGTATCCTTTATTTCTGCTGTATCCGCCATAGTGATCAAATTTCAATTTAAAAAATTTTTAACAAATTTAAATTTATTGATTTATACGCAAAGAAAGTTATTATTACTACAAGATTAGAACGTAATGTAACCAGTTTATATGCACACAGAAAGCAGTTCAAAACATCAACATGTAAATAAACCTTATCTAAAACACAACAACTAATAATCTACCTCCAATATACTGATAAAATCTGTTCATATATGACATACAAGAGAATATGCACAATTGATAAATTATACCCTCAGATTATCATATGAACTATACACATACAATTATTACGTTAATTATAATTATACATAGGATTTTACCAACAAATTTTTTTTTTATAGACAAATATATAATAGCGTAAATTTACCGCTATTTTATGAGCCCCAAGTTGCTAAGCGCCAAATATCTCTATGCGACAACACAAATTACTAAACTATTGGCGCATAGGATATGATAGTATGTGTATCTTTAAATTAAAAGTCTATATTGGAGGGTTTAAGATTATTTATTGCACAAACACAAGTAATTGTTTATATGGTATATTTGATATGTACAGAATGTAATGTTTGATATAGAGTCTTTCTTTTAAAATGTTAAATACTGTTCATACGCAAGACGTGATACGTTACATAAAGAAGATTCCCACGATGATGTTGCTGAAGAGAAGGGCAGGTCTTTGCGGTGTAGTTGGTTCGTCAGGTGCGGCTTATAAATGACGGACGTTTCCCCAGAAACGTTTACAGCTGGGCTGGCGTCCTGTAACAGCTGGGCTGGTGTCCTATAACAGCTGGGCTGGTGTCCTGTAATTCCCACGATGAATCTGATGCTTCACACACACACAACGGTACTACGGATCTTATTACTCGTAAAATTAATATAGAGTTTATGACCAAGTAATATCTCAGGTGACAGTGCGTTTAATCTAATAACGGTATATTGAACTTATACCACTCCGGTTTCTTCAAGTGTTCACGCGAATACCAAGGTCTACCGCGATCAGCAGACCACCCTATGAGGAAATCTTGCACTAACACGGAAACGTCTTGATGGAACAACTTACTATTGCGTAACTATTAATGATGCTGACACTGCGGAAAATCACACACAGTGATACAGTTACACTCACTTATTACACACGTAATACTACAATATTAATATCGTGTGTAAAGAGTTAATATTCAACCGTTCTGCGTCACACGCGTTACTATCCCCGAATAGTCTTTACAGATTCCTGCGAGCGACAGAATCTTGAACAAGAATTGTATGTACCGTTCGCGGTAGCAGCAGTGAAGAACTGCCTGTAATTATACGCGCAATGCGTTAAAACAATACCGTGTGCAGATGTACTACACACACAGTTCTGAGTCTTCCCGTTTCACTAACGACGAATAGTTTTTACAACACCTTGCAAGCGGTAGAATCTTGTACAAGGAGTGCACGTCCCGTTCGCGGTAGATGGCGTAGAAGAACTGCCAGTGTAACGACAGGCTTAAGAAAATTTCCAACCACCACTCAGCATTCTATTGGTGGACGGAAGTCACATGGTTAGTACACCGTGACATGCACTTTTCATGCAGTAGAGTGCATTTACTTTGTAACAGCATGCATAGCGGTAATCAGAATACCCTTATCACATGCATAACTGCATACTTTACTAATATCATACATGAACGTAAACGATAGTCAGAAATATATAGGGATTGTAGCAATACATATGTCTATGTTCAGTACAATGTCAAACACAATGATAATCAATTCACGCACAGCCCGGGAAACGTTTACCACTCGCGCACGCGCGCACATTTCCACAAACACACTACATGAATAACAATAAATAAATAATGCACAGTTTTACTAAACTAAACCCTTATCCTTACTAAATACAACTGATAACATAACCAAACTTAACCATCTACCAATATAACATGAATGTCCATAGTCTGTGTAATATATGAGCTTGCCCCGCTTATCATGATCCTGTGATTCGTTGCAGGATTAACCCCTTCCCGCATAAACAAATTTTTTTTTTTTAGTTAACTAACAAAAAATAAATTTTTTTTTTTCGATATAACCAAAACAATTTCCTAATCCTGAAACAATAATACTAATACCTTCACACTAAAATCAAATAAACATCCTCAAATCAATACTAACATTTCCTAACTGTCACTTTGACAGAAGCACCAAATCAAAGACACGTGGTAACCTAAAACCAAAACAAATACACATGTTCCCGACAAGCAGATAACGAAATTTTATGCAGGGTCACAAAGTACTCAGACGGCATTCCTTATCTTAACTAGATTACTGTTCATTCACAGAGTCATCTTACATATAACATTTAAACCTTAACTGACATATTTAAATATCTACACATTCTTACCCCTATATCCTGACATTTATTTGTGAGTTTTTTGTATAAATTTTTCTCAGTTTTGAAACGCACACGTTTACTTGGAAATATAGATTTGAATTTGTCTAATATACGCCGTATTTGCTTTATCTCGCAACTCATTAACTGAACCTTGTAGGTCAGCGAGTTACTCGTTATCTTATCTTTCGAGCGTCCTAGTCTGATAAGGTGCTCTACACTATCGACTTTACCTCGTAATGTATTGTTTGGAAATCCAACTGGCAGTTTATTCAATTCGTCGACTTCCAATATAATATTATGTCCGAGTTTTCTAACTCCAAGTACGGTCGCATCAATTCTCGTATCCTGTACGTATTCTGTTTTAAGTGCCTGTTTTTCAATTATCTGCGACTCATACGTTGCTGATTTTATCCTTGTGTGACTTACCGGCAGAACCGGAGTTTGTAAAAAGTGGTTTTTATACCTCTTGAGTAACTGCTCGTCCAACAGTGATATTTCTGTGCCACTGTCGGACAACATCTCGTCAACATAACCACTGATTTTTGCTTCGACAAGGTCGGTGCAATTTTCAATACTAACAATCTTCTTACCTTCATTATTATTATTATTATTGCAAATTAAACTATCTCTACTTTCTGCAGGATATAGGCCAGACATAACAGTTTTATTCTTATAACTAACATTTTTCATACTTGATTGATTGAACTGCTTTTTAACTGAATCACTTTCAGTAACTGTTGCTAATAAGTTGGTATTAAATTGCTGAGTTGTATTTTTATGTTGTTGTGATTGCGGCTGATTTTGTGGTGTTTGAACATGAAACTGATTACGCGGTGGTTCATTATTATTTACCATAATTGTTGTCACCTTATTGTCACCAGTATCATTCACCTCTCCGTCCTCCATAAACACCTCAGTACCTGATATAGATTCATCTAGTACCTCATCATTAGGACATGTGTCATAAATACCTGCACCGTTAGTATCCATACTAGTTCCAGGCTCTACTACTGGTTCGGAATTTTTATGTGTTATGCATACACTGTCCGCATCCATGATAGCTTCAGATTCTATCATACGTTCACGGTTCTCGCATGCTATATCTGTTACACTATAAACTATCACCTCATCACAGCACTTACCTGAAGTATGTTCCAGACTAATAGTGTTGTTACTACTAATTTCATTTCTGTTATCTTCACTACAATTTGATGCAGAATCTAAATACTCGACTTTACCGAGATATGAACTACTAGGCCCTAATAAGGTTGTTTCTGTATAATCACTTTCAATTTCATCTACTACGCTACTGTTCTCCGTTAATCCTCCAGATGTAACATCTTGGTTAACTTCCATATTACTTTCTTTGAGAGTATGTTCCACAAGGACATTTGGTACTTCAAAATTATCACAAGGTACATTCTCAACAGATAAATCTACTTCAATATCAGCTGACATTTCCTGTAATTTCGCCATCCTCTCCTCTCTATCGGCGTCCATTTCTTCCCAAAATTTCTGCCTAATGGCTATCATCTCCTCATCTCTGGCTTTACTTTCCTCTGAAATTCTTTGCATATCCGCTATCATCTCTTCTTCCTCGGCTTTCATCTTCTCACGCCAGACTTTATTTTCCTCAGACATGGTTTTTAGACTAGCTAATATGGCCGCAAAAGTATCCTTTATTTCTGCTGTATCCGCCATAGTGATCAAATTTCAATTCAAAAAATTTTGAACAAATTTAAATTTATTGATTTATACGCAAAGAAAGTTATTATTACTACAAGATTAGAACGTAATGTAACCAGTTTATATGCACACAGAAAGCAGTTCAAAACATCAACATGTAAATAAACCTTATCTAAAACACAACAACTAATAATCTACCTCCAATATACTGATAAAATCTGTTCATATATGACATACAAGAGAATATGCACAATTGATAAATTATACCCTCAGATTATCATATGAACTATACACATACAATTATTACGTTAATTATAATTATACATAGGATTTTACCAACAAATTTTTTTTTTATAGACAAATATATAATAGCGTAAATTTACCGCTATTTTACGAGCCCCAAGTTGCTAAGCGCCAAATATCTCTATGCGACAACACAAATTACTAAACTATTGGCGCATAGGATATGATAGTATGTGCATCTTTAAATTAAAAGTCTATATTGGAGGGTTTAAGATTATTTATTGCACAAACACAAGTAATTGTTTATATGGTATATTTGATATGTACAGAATGTAATGTTTGATATAGAGTCTTTCTTTTAAAATGTTAAATACTGTTCATACGCAAGACGTGATACGTTACATAAAGAAGATTCCCACGATGATGTTGCTGAAGAGAAGGGCAGGTCTTTGCGGTGTAGTTGGTTCGTCAGGTGCGGCTTATAAATGACGGACGTTTCCCCAGAAACGTTTACAGCTGGACTGGCGTCCTGTAACAGCTGGGCTGGTGTCCTATAACAGCTGGGCTGGTGTCCTGTAATTCCCACGATGAATCTGATGCTTCACACACACAACGGTACTACGGATCTTATTACTCGTAAAATTAATATAGAGTTTATGACCAAGTAATATCTCAGGTGACAGTGCGTTTAATCTAATAACGGTATATTGAACTTATACCACTCCGGTTTCTTCAAGTGTTCACGCGAATACCAAGGTCTACCGCGATCAGCAGACCACCCTATGAGGAAATCTTGCACTAACACGGAAACGTCTTGATGGAACAACTTACTATTGCGTAACTATTAATGATCTGACACTGCGGAAAATCACACACAGTGATACAGTTACACTCACTTATTACACACGTAATACTACAATATTAATATCGTGTGTAAAGAGTTAATATTCAACCGTTCTGCGTCACACGCGTTACTATCCCCGAATAGTCTTTACAGATTCCTGCGAGCGACAGAATCTTGAACAAGAATTGTATGTACCGTTCGCGGTAGCAGCAGTGAAGAACTGCCTGTAATTATACGCGGAATGCGTTAAAACAATACCGTGTGCAGATGTACTACACACACAGTTCTGAGTCTTCCCGTTTCACTAACGACGAATAGTTTTTACAACACCTTGCAAGCGGTAGAATCTTGTACAAGGAGTGCACGTCCCGTTCGCGGTAGATGGCGTAGAAGAACTGCCTGTGTAACGACAGGCTTAAGAAAATTTCCAACCACCACTCAGCATTCTATTGGTGGACGGAAGTCACATGGTTAGTACACCGTGACATGCACTTTTCATGCAGTAGAGTGCATTTACTTTGTAACAGCATGCATAGCGGTAATCAGAATACCCTTATCACATGCATAACTGCATACTTTACTAATATCATACATGAACGTAAACGATAGTCAGAAATATATAGGGATTGTAGCAATACATATGTCTATGTTCAGTACAATGTCAAACACAATGATAATCAATTCACGCACAGCCCGGGAAACGTTTACCACTCGCGCACGCGCGCACATTTCCACAAACACAGTACATGAATAACAATAAATAAATAATGCACAGTTTTACTAAACTAAACCCTTATCCTTACTAAATACAACTGATAACATAACCAAACTTAACCATCTACCAATATAACATGAATGTCCATAGTCTGTGTAATATATGAGCTTGCCCCGCTTATCATGATCTTGTGATTCGTTGCAGGATTAACCCCTTCCCGCATAAAAAAAAATTTTTTTTTTTTAGTCAACTAACAAAAAATAATTTTTTTTTTTTTCGATATAACCAAAACAATTTCCTAATCCTGAAACAATAATACTAATACCTTCACACTAAAATCAAATAAACATCCTCAAATCAATACTAACATTTCCTAACTATCACTTTGACAGAAGCACCAAATCAAAGACACGTGGTAACCTAAAACCAAAACAAATACACATGTTCCCGACAAGCAGATAACGAAATTTTATGCAGGGTCACAAAGTACACAGACGGCATTCCTTATCTTAACTAGATTACTGTTCATTCACAGAGTCATCTTACATATAACATTTAAACCTTAACTGACATATTTAAATATCTACACATTCTTACCCCTATATCCTGACATTTATTTGTGAGTTTTTTGTATAAATTTTTCTCAGTTTTGAAACGCACACGTTTACTTGGAAATATAGATTTGAATTTGTCTAATACACGCCGTATTTGCTTTATCTCGCAACTCATTAACTGAACCCTGTAGGTCAGCGAGTTACTCGTTATCTTATCTTTCGAGCGTCCTAGTCTGATAAGGTGCTCTACACAATCGAATTTACCTCGTAATGTATTGTTTGGAAATCCAACTGGCAGTTTATTCAATTCGTCGACTTCCAATATAATATTATGTCGGAGTTTTCTAACTCCAAGTACGGTCGCATCAATTCTCGTATCCTGTACGTATTCTGTTTTAAGTGCCTGTTTTTCAATTATCTGCGACTCATACGTTGCTGATTTTATCCTTGTGTGACTTACCGGCAGAACCGGAGTTTGTAAAAAGTGGTTTTTATACCTCTTGAGTAACTGCTCGTCCAACAGTGATATTTCTGTGCCACTGTCGGACAACATCTCGTCAACATAACCACTGATTTTTGCTTCGACAACAAGGTCGGTGCAATTTTCAATACTAACAATCTTCTTACTTTCATTATTATTATTATTGCAAATTAAACTATCTCTACTTTCTGCAGGATATAGGCCAGACATAACAGTTTTATTCTTATAACTAACATTTTTCATACTTGATTGATTGAACTGCTTTTTAACTGAATCACTTTCAGTAACTGTTGCTAATAAGTTGGTATTAAATTGCTGAGTTGTATTTTTATGTTGTTGTGATTGCGGCTGATTTTGTGGTGTTTGAACATGAAACTGATTACGCGGTGGTTCATTATTATTTACCATAATTGTTGTCACCTTATTGTCACCAGTATCATTCACCTCTCCGTCCTCCATAAACACCTCAGTACCTGATTATAGATTCATCTAGTACCTCATCATTAGGACGTGTGTCATAAATACCTGCACCGTTAGTATCCATACTAGTTCCAGGCTCTACTACTGGTTCGGAATTTTTATGTGTTATGCATACACTGTCCGCATCCATGATAGCTTCAGATTCTATCATACGTTCACGGTTCTCGCATGCTATATCTGTTACACTATAAACTATCACCTCATCACAGCACTTACCTGAAGTATGTTCCAGACTAATAGTGTTGTTACTACTAATTTCATTTCTGTTATCTTCACTACAATTTGATGCAGAATCTAAATACTCGACTTTAACGAGATATGAACTACTAGGCCCTAATAAGGTTGTTTCTGTATAATCACTTTCAATTTCATCTACTACGCTACTGTTCTCCGTTAATCCTCCAGATGTAACATCTTGGTTAACTTCCATATTACTTTCTTTGAGAGTATGTTCCACAAGGACATTTGGTACTTCAAAATTATCACAAGGTACAATATTCTCAACAGATAAATCTACTTCAATATCAGCTGACATTTCCTGTAATTTCGCCATCCTCTCCTCTCTATCGGCGTCCATTTCTTCCCAAAATTTCTGCCTAATGGCTATCATCTCCTCATCTCTGGCTTTACTTTCCTCTGAAATTCTTTGCATATCCGCTATCATCTCTTCTTCCTCGGCTTTCATCTTCTCACGCCAGGCTTTATTTTCCTCAGACATGGTTTTTAGACTAGCTAATATGGCCGCAAAAGTATCCTTTATTTCTGCTGTATCCGCCATAGTGATCAAATTTCAATTCAAAAAATTTTGAACAAATTTAAATTTATTGATTTATACGCAAAGAAAGTTATTATTACTACAAGATTAGAACGTAATGTAACCAGTTTATATGCACACAGAAAGCAGTTCAAAACATCAACATGTAAATAAACCTTATCTAAAACACAACAACTAATAATCTACCTCCAATATACTGATAAAATCTGTTCATATATGACATACAAGAGAATATGCACAATTGATAAATTATACCCTCAGATTATCATATGAACTATACACATACAATTATTACGTTAATTATAATTATACATAGGATTTTACCAACAAATTTTTTTTTTATAGACAAATATATAATAGCGTAAATTTACCGCTATTTTACGAGCCCCAAGTTGCTAAGCGCCAAATATCTCTATGCGACAACACAAATTACTAAACTATTGGCGCATAGGATATGATAGAATGTGTATCTTTAAATTAAAAGTCTATATTGGAGGGTTTAAGATTATTTATTGCACAAACACAAGTAATTGTTTATATGGTATATTTGATATGTACAGAATGTAATGTTTGATATAGAGTCTTTCTTTTAAAATGTTAAATACTGTTCATACGCAAGACGTGATACGTTACATAAAGAAGATTCCCACGATGATGTTGCTGAAGAGAAGGGCAGGTCTTTGCGGTGTAGTTGGTTCGTCAGGTGCGGCTTATAAATGACGGACGTTTCCCCAGAAACGTTTACAGCAGGACTGGCGTCCTGTAACAGCTGGGCTGGTGTCCTATAACAGCTAGGCTGGTGTCCTGTAATTCCCACGATGAATCTGATGCTTCACACACACAACGGTACTACGGATCTTATTACTCGTAAAATTAATATAGAGTTTATGACCAAGTAATATCTCAGGTGACAGTGCGTTTAATCTAATAACGGTATATTGAACTTATACCACTCCGGTTTCTTCAAGTGTTCACGCGAATACCAAGGTCTACCGCGATCAGCAGACCACCCTATGAGGAAATCTTGCACTAACACGGAAACGTCTTGATGGAACAACTTACTATTGCGTAACTATTAATGATCTGACACTGCGGAAAATCACACACAGTGATACAGTTACACTCACTTATTACACACGTAATACTACAATATTAATATCGTGTGTAAAGAGTTAATATTCAACCGTTCTGCGTCACACGCGTTACTATCCCCGAATAGTCTTTACAGATTCCTGCGAGCGACAGAATCTTGAACAAGAATTGTATGTACCGTTCGCGGTAGCAGCAGTGAAGAACTGCCTGTAATTATACGCGGAATGCGTTAAAACAATACCGTGTGCAGATGTACTACACACACAGTTCTGAGTCTTCCCGTTTCACTAACGACGAATAGTTTTTACAACACCTTGCAAGCGGTAGAATCTTGTACAAGGAGTGCACGTCCCGTTCGCGGTAGATGGCGTAGAAGAACTGCCTGTGTAACGACAGGCTTAAGAAAATTTCCAACCACCACTCAGCATTCTATTGGTGGACGGAAGTCACATGGTTAGTACACCGTGACATGCACTTTTCATGCAGTAGAGTGCATTTACTTTGTAACAGCATGCATAGCGGTAATCAGAATACCCTTATCACATGCATAACTGCATACTTTACTAATATCATACATGAACGTAAACGATAGTCAGAAATATATAGGGATTGTAGCAATACATATGTCTATGTTCAGTACAATGTCAAACACAATGATAATCAATTCACGCACAGCCCGGGAAACGTTTACCACTCGCGCACGCGCGCACATTTCCACAAACACAGTACATGAATAACAATAAATAAATAATGCACAGTTTTACTAAACTAAACCCTTATCCTTACTAAATACAACTGATAACATAACCAAACTTAACCATCTACCAATATAACATGAATGTCCATAGTCTGTGTAATATATGAGCTTGCCCCGCTTATCATGATCTTGTGATTCGTTGCAGGATTAACCCCTTCCCGCATAAAAAAAAATTTTTTTTTTTTAGTCAACTAACAAAAAATAATTTTTTTTTTTTTCGATATAACCAAAACAATTTCCTAATCCTGAAACAATAATACTAATACCTTCACACTAAAATCAAATAAACATCCTCAAATCAATACTAACATTTCCTAACTATCACTTTGACAGAAGCACCAAATCAAAGACACGTGGTAACCTAAAACCAAAACAAATACACATGTTCCCGACAAGCAGATAACGAAATTTTATGCAGGGTCACAAAGTACACAGACGGCATTCCTTATCTTAACTAGATTACTGTTCATTCACAGAGTCATCTTACATATAACATTTAAACCTTAACTGACATATTTAAATATCTACACATTCTTACCCCTATATCCTGACATTTATTTGTGAGTTTTTTGTATAAATTTTTCTCAGTTTTGAAACGCACACGTTTACTTGGAAATATAGATTTGAATTTGTCTAATACACGCCGTATTTGCTTTATCTCGCAACTCATTAACTGAACCCTGTAGGTCAGCGAGTTACTCGTTATCTTATCTTTCGAGCGTCCTAGTCTGATAAGGTGCTCTACACTATCGAATTTACCTCGTAATGTATTGTTTGGAAATCCAACTGGCAGTTTATTCAATTCGTCGACTTCCAATATAATATTATGTCGGAGTTTTCTAACTCCAAGTACGGTCGCATCAATTCTCGTATCCTGTACGTATTCTGTTTTAAGTGCCTGTTTTTCAATTATCTGCGACTCATACGTTGCTGATTTTATCCTTGTGTGACTTACCGGCAGAACCGGAGTTTGTAAAAAGTGGTTTTTATACCTCTTGAGTAACTGCTCGTCCAACAGTGATATTTCTGTGCCACTGTCGGACAACATCTCGTCAACATAACCACTGATTTTTGCTTCGACAACAAGGTCGGTGCAATTTTCAATACTAACAATCTTCTTACTTTCATTATTATTATTATTGCAAATTAAACTATCTCTACTTTCTGCAGGATATAGGCCAGACATAACAGTTTTATTCTTATAACTAACATTTTTCATACTTGATTGATTGAACTGCTTTTTAACTGAATCACTTTCAGTAACTGTTGCTAATAAGTTGGTATTAAATTGCTGAGTTGTATTTTTATGTTGTTGTGATTGCGGCTGATTTTGTGGTGTTTGAACATGAAACTGATTACGCGGTGGTTCATTATTATTTACCATAATTGTTGTCACCTTATTGTCACCAGTATCATTCACCTCTCCGTCCTCCATAAACACCTCAGTACCTGATTATAGATTCATCTAGTACCTCATCATTAGGACGTGTGTCATAAATACCTGCACCGTTAGTATCCATACTAGTTCCAGGCTCTACTACTGGTTCGGAATTTTTATGTGTTATGCATACACTGTCCGCATCCATGATAGCTTCAGATTCTATCATACGTTCACGGTTCTCGCATGCTATATCTGTTACACTATAAACTATCACCTCATCACAGCACTTACCTGAAGTATGTTCCAGACTAATAGTGTTGTTACTACTAATTTCATTTCTGTTATCTTCACTACAATTTGATGCAGAATCTAAATACTCGACTTTAACGAGATATGAACTACTAGGCCCTAATAAGGTTGTTTCTGTATAATCACTTTCAATTTCATCTACTACGCTACTGTTCTCCGTTAATCCTCCAGATGTAACATCTTGGTTAACTTCCATATTACTTTCTTTGAGAGTATGTTCCACAAGGACATTTGGTACTTGAAAATTATCACAAGGTACAATATTCTCAACAGATAAATCTACTTCAATATCAGCTGACATTTCCTGTAATTTCGCCATCCTCTCCTCTCTATCGGCGTCCATTTCTTCCCAAAATTTCTGCCTAATGGCTATCATCTCCTCATCTCTGGCTTTACTTTCCTCTGAAATTCTTTGCATATCCGCTATCATCTCTTCTTCCTCGGCTTTCATCTTCTCACGCCAGGCTTTATTTTCCTCAGACATGGTTTTTAGACTAGCTAATGTGGTCGCAAAAGTATCCTTTATTTCTGCTGTATCCGCCATAGTGATCAAATTTCAATTCAAAAAATTTTGAACAAATTTAAATTTATTGATTTATACGCAAAGAAAGTTATTATTACTACAAGATTAGAACGTAATGTAACCAGTTTATATGCACACAGAAAGCAGTTCAAAACATCAACATGTAAATAAACCTTATCTAAAACACAACAACTAATAATCTACCTCCAATATACTGATAAAATCTGTTCATATATGACATACAAGAGAATATGCACAATTGATAAATTATACCCTCAGATTATCATATGAACTATACACATACAATTATTACGTTAATTATAATTATACATAGGATTTTACCAACAAATTTTTTTTTTATAGACAAATATATAATAGCGTAAATTTACCGCTATTTTACGAGCCCCAAGTTGCTAAGCGCCAAATATCTCTATGCGACAACACAAATTACTAAACTATTGGCGCATAGGATATGATAGAATGTGTATCTTTAAATTAAAAGTCTATATTGGAGGGTTTAAGATTATTTATTGCACAAACACAAGTAATTGTTTATATGGTATATTTGATATGTACAGAATGTAATGTTTGATATAGAGTCTTTCTTTTAAAATGTTAAATACTGTTCATACGCAAGACGTGATACGTTACATAAAGAAGATTCCCACGATGATGTTGCTGAAGAGAAGGGCAGGTCTTTGCGGTGTAGTTGGTTCGTCAGGTGCGGCTTATAAATGACGGACGTTTCCCCAGAAACGTTTACAGCAGGACTGGCGTCCTGTAACAGCTGGGCTGGTGTCCTATAACAGCTAGGCTGGTGTCCTGTAATTCCCACGATGAATCTGATGCTTCACACACACAACGGTACTACGGATCTTATTACTCGTAAAATTAATATAGAGTTTATGACCAAGTAATATCTCAGGTGACAGTGCGTTTAATCTAATAACGGTATATTGAACTTATACCACTCCGGTTTCTTCAAGTGTTCACGCGAATACCAAGGTCTACCGCGATCAGCAGACCACCCTATGAGGAAATCTTGCACTAACACGGAAACGTCTTGATGGAACAACTTACTATTGCGTAACTATTAATGATCTGACACTGCGGAAAATCACACACAGTGATACAGTTACACTCACTTATTACACACGTAATACTACAATATTAATATCGTGTGTAAAGAGTTAATATTCAACCGTTCTGCGTCACACGCGTTACTATCCCCGAATAGTCTTTACAGATTCCTGCGAGCGACAGAATCTTGAACAAGAATTGTATGTACCGTTCGCGGTAGCAGCAGTGAAGAACTGCCTGTAATTATACGCGGAATGCGTTAAAACAATACCGTGTGCAGATGTACTACACACACAGTTCTGAGTCTTCCCGTTTCACTAACGACGAATAGTTTTTACAACACCTTGCAAGCGGTAGAATCTTGTACAAGGAGTGCACGTCCCGTTCGCGGTAGATGGCGTAGAAGAACTGCCTGTGTAACGACAGGCTTAAGAAAATTTCCAACCACCACTCAGCATTCTATTGGTGGACGGAAGTCACATGGTTAGTACACCGTGACATGCACTTTTCATGCAGTAGAGTGCATTTACTTTGTAACAGCATGCATAGCGGTAATCAGAATACCCTTATCACATGCATAACTGCATACTTTACTAATATCATACATGAACGTAAACGATAGTCAGAAATATATAGGGATTGTAGCAATACATATGTCTATGTTCAGTACAATGTCAAACACAATGATAATCAATTCACGCACAGCCCGGGAAACGTTTACCACTCGCGCACGCGCGCACATTTCCACAAACACAGTACATGAATAACAATAAATAAATAATGCACAGTTTTACTAAACTAAACCCTTATCCTTACTAAATACAACTGATAACATAACCAAACTTAACCATCTACCAATATAACATGAATGTCCATAGTCTGTGTAATATATGAGCTTGCCCCGCTTATCATGATCCTGTGATTCGTTGCAGGATTAACCCCTTCCCGCATAAAAAAAATTTTTTTTTTTAGTTAATTAACAAAAAATAAAATTTTTTTTTTTTCGATATAACCAAAACAATTTCCTAATCCTGAAACAATAATACTAATACCTTCACACTAAAATCAAATAAACATCCTCAAATCAATACTAACATTTCCTAACTGTCACTTTGACAGAAGCACCAAATCAAAGACACGTGGTAACCTAAAACCAAAACAAATACACATGTTCCCGACAAGCAGATAACGAAATTTTATGCAGGGTCACAAAGTACACAGACGGCATTCCTTATCTTAACTAGATTACTGTTCATTCACAGAGTCATCTTACATATAACATTTAAACCTTAACTGACATATTTAAATATCTACACATTCTTACCCCTATATCCTGACTTTTATTTGTGAGTTGTTTGTATAAATTTTTCTCAGTTTTTAAACGCACACGTTTACTTGGAAATATAGATTTGAATTTGTCTAATATACGCCGTATTTGCTTTATCTCGCAACTCATTAACTGAACCCTGTAGGTCAGCGAGTTACTCGTTATCTTATCTTTCGAGCGTCCTAGTCTGATAAGGTGCTCTACACTATCGAATTTACCTCGTAATGTATTGTTTGGAAATCCAACTGGCAGTTTATTCAATTCGTCGACTTCCAATATAATATTATGTCGGAGTTTTCTAACTCCAAGTACGGTCGCATAAATTCTCGTATCCTGTACGTATTCTGTTTTAAGTGCCTGTTTTTCAATTATCTGCGACTCATACGTTGCTGATTTTATCCTTGTGTGACTTACCGGCAGAACCGGAGTTTGTAAAAAGTGGTTTTTATACCTCTTGAGTAACTGCTCGTCCAACAGTGATATTTCTGTGCCACTGTCGGACAACATCTCGTCAACATAACCACTGATTTTTGCTTCGACAACAAGGTCGGTGCAATTTTCAATACTAACAATCTTCTTACCTTCATTATTATTATTATTGCAAATTAAACTATCTCTACTTTCTGCAGGATATAGGCCAGACATAACAGTTTTATTCTTATAACTAACATTTTTCATACTTGATTGATTGAACTGCTTTTTAACTGAATCACTTTCAGTAACTGTTGCTAATAAGTTGGTATTAAATTGCTGAGTTGTATTTTTATGTTGTTGTGATTGCGGCTGATTTTGTGGTGTTTGAACATGAAACTGATTACGCGGTGGTTCATTATTATTTACCATAATTGTTGTCACCTTATTGTCACCAGTATCATTCACCTCTCCGTCCTCCATAAACACCTCAGTACCTGATTATAGATTCATCTAGTACCTCATCATTAGGACGTGTGTCATAAATACCTGCACCGTTAGTATCCATACTAGTTCCAGGCTCTACTACTGGTTCGGAATTTTTATGTGTTATGCATACACTGTCCGCATCCATGATAGCTTCAGATTCTATCATACGTTCACGGTTCTCGCATGCTATATCTGTTACACTATAAACTATCACCTCATCACAGCACTTACCTGAAGTATGTTCCAGACTAATAGTGTTGTTACTACTAATTTCATTTCTGTTATCTTCACTACAATTTGATGCAGAATCTAAATACTCGACTTTACCGAGATATGAACTACTAGGCCCTAATAAGGTTGTTTCTGTATAATCACTTTCAATTTCATCTACTACGCTACTGTTCTCCGTTAATCCTCCAGATGTAACATCTTGGTTAACTTCCATATTACTTTCTTTGAGAGTATGTTCCACAAGGACATTTGGTACTTCAAAATTATCACAAGGTACAATATTCTCAACAGATAAATCTACTTCAATATCAGCTGACATTTCCTGTAATTTCGCCATCCTCTCCTCTCTATCGGCGTCCATTTCTTCCCAAAATTTCTGCCTAATGGCTATCATCTCCTCATCTCTGGCTTTACTTTCCTCTGAAATTCTTTGCATATCCGCTATCATCTCTTCTTCCTCGGCTTTCATCTTCTCACGCCAGGCTTTATTTTCCTCAGACATGGTTTTTAGACTAGCTAATATGGCCGCAAAAGTATCCTTTATTTCTGCTGTATCCGCCATAGTGATCAAATTTCAATTCAAAAAATTTTGAACAAATTTAAATTTATTGATTTATACGCAAAGAAAGTTATTATTACTACAAGATTAGAACGTAATGTAACCAGTTTATATGCACACAGAAAGCAGTTCAAAACATCAACATGTAAATAAACCTTATCTAAAACACAACAACTAATAATCTACCTCCAATATACTGATAAAATCTGTTCATATATGACATACAAGAGAATATGCACAATTGATAAATTATACCCTCAGATTATCATATGAACTATACACATACAATTATTACGTTAATTATAATTATACATAGGATTTTACCAACAAATTTTTTTTTTATAGACAAATATATAATAGCGTAAATTTACCGCTATTTTACGAGCCCCAAGTTGCTAAGCGCCAAATATCTCTATGCGACAACACAAATTACTAAACTATTGGCGCATAGGATATGATAGTATGTGTATCTTTAAATTAAAAGTCTATATTGGAGGGTTTAAGATTATTTATTGCACAAACACAAGTAATTGTTTATATGGTATATTTGATATGTACAGAATGTAATGTTTGATATAGAGTCTTTCTTTTAAAATGTTAAATACTGTTCATACGCAAGACGTGATACGTTACATAAAGAAGATTCCCACGATGATGTTGCTGAAGAGAAGGGCAGGTCTTTGCGGTGTAGTTGGTTCGTCAGGTGCGGCTTATAAATGACGGACGTTTCCCCAGAAACGTTTACAGCAGGACTGGCGTCCTGTAACAGCTGGGCTGGTGTCCTATAACAGCTAGGCTGGTGTCCTGTAATTCCCACGATGAATCTGATGCTTCACACACACAACGGTACTACGGATCTTATTACTCGTAAAATTAATATAGAGTTTATGACCAAGTAATATCTCAGGTGACAGTGCGTTTAATCTAATAACGGTATATTGAACTTATACCACTCCGGTTTCTTCAAGTGTTCACGCGAATACCAAGGTCTACCGCGATCAGCAGACCACCCTATGAGGAAATCTTGCACTAACACGGAAACGTCTTGATGGAACAACTTACTATTGCGTAACTATTAATGATCTGACACTGCGGAAAATCACACACAGTGATACAGTTACACTCACTTATTACACACGTAATACTACAATATTAATATCGTGTGTAAAGAGTTAATATTCAACCGTTCTGCGTCACACGCGTTACTATCCCCGAATAGTCTTTACAGATTCCTGCGAGCGACAGAATCTTGAACAAGAATTGTATGTACCGTTCGCGGTAGCAGCAGTGAAGAACTGCCTGTAATTATACGCGGAATGCGTTAAAACAATACCGTGTGCAGATGTACTACACACACAGTTCTGAGTCTTCCCGTTTCACTAACGACGAATAGTTTTTACAACACCTTGCAAGCGGTAGAATCTTGTACAAGGAGTGCACGTCCCGTTCGCGGTAGATGGCGTAGAAGAACTGCCTGTGTAACGACAGGCTTAAGAAAATTTCCAACCACCACTCAGCATTCTATTGGTGGACGGAAGTCACATGGTTAGTACACCGTGACATGCACTTTTCATGCAGTAGAGTGCATTTACTTTGTAACAGCATGCATAGCGGTAATCAGAATACCCTTATCACATGCATAACTGCATACTTTACTAATATCATACATGAACGTAAACGATAGTCAGAAATATATAGGGATTGTAGCAATACATATGTCTATGTTCAGTACAATGTCAAACACAATGATAATCAATTCACGCACAGCCCGGGAAACGTTTACCACTCGCGCACGCGCGCACATTTCCACAAACACAGTACATGAATAACAATAAATAAATAATGCACAGTTTTACTAAACTAAACCCTTATCCTTACTAAATACAACTGATAACATAACCAAACTTAACCATCTACCAATATAACATGAATGTCCATAGTCTGTGTAATATATGAGCTTGCCCCGCTTATCATGATCCTGTGATTCGTTGCAGGATTAACCCCTTCCCGCATAAAAAAATTTTTTTTTTTTAGTTAATTAACAAAAAATAAATTTTTTTTTTTTTTTCGATATAACCAAAACAATTTCCTAATCCTGAAACAATAATACTAATACCTTCACACTAAAATCAAATAAACATCCTCAAATCAATACTAACATTTCCTAACTGTCACTTTGACAGAAGCACCAAATCAAAGACACGTGGTAACCTAAAACCAAAACAAATACACATGTTCCCGACAAGCAGATAACGAAATTTTATGCAGGGTCACAAAGTACACAGACGGCATTCCTTATCTTAACTAGATTACTGTTCATTCACAGAGTCATCTTACATATAACATTTAAACCTTAACTGACATATTTAAATATCTACACATTCTTACCCCTATATCCTGACTTTTATTTGTGAGTTGTTTGTATAAATTTTTCTCAGTTTTGAAACGCACACGTTTACTTGGAAATATAGATTTGAATTTGTCTAATATACGCCGTATTTGCTTTATCTCGCAACTCATTAACTGAACCCTGTAGGTCAGCGAGTTACTCGTTATCTTATCTTTCGAGCGTCCTAGTCTGATAAGGTGCTCTACACTATCGAATTTACCTCGTAATGTATTGTTTGGAAATCCAACTGGCAGTTTATTCAATTCGTCGACTTCCAATATAATATTATGTCGGAGTTTTCTAACTCCAAGTACGGTCGCATCAATTCTCGTATCCTGTACGTATTCTGTTTTAAGTGCCTGTTTTTCAATTATCTGCGACTCATACGTTGCTGATTTTATCCTTGTGTGACTTACCGGCAGAACCGGAGTTTGTAAAAAGTGGTTTTTATACCTCTTGAGTAACTGCTCGTCCAACAGTGATATTTCTGTGCCACTGTCGGACAACATCTCGTCAACATAACCACTGATTTTTGCTTCGACAACAAGGTCGGTGCAATTTTCAATACTAACAATCTTCTTACCTTCATTATTATTATTATTGCAAATTAAACTATCTCTACTTTCTGCAGGATATAGGCCAGACATAACAGTTTTATTCTTATAACTAACATTTTTCATACTTGATTGATTGAACTGCTTTTTAACTGAATCACTTTCAGTAACTGTTGCTAATAAGTTGGTATTAAATTGCTGAGTTGTATTTTTATGTTGTTGTGATTGCGGCTGATTTTGTGGTGTTTGAACATGAAACTGATTACGCGGTGGTTCATTATTATTTACCATAATTGTTGTCACCTTATTGTCACCAGTATCATTCACCTCTCCGTCCTCCATAAACACCTCAGTACCTGATTATAGATTCATCTAGTACCTCATCATTAGGACGTGTGTCATAAATACCTGCACCGTTAGTATCCATACTAGTTCCAGGCTCTACTACTGGTTCGGAATTTTTATGTGTTATGCATACACTGTCCGCATCCATGATAGCTTCAGATTCTATCATACGTTCACGGTTCTCGCATGCTATATCTGTTACACTATAAACTATCACCTCATCACAGCACTTACCTGAAGTATGTTCCAGACTAATAGTGTTGTTACTACTAATTTCATTTCTGTTATCTTCACTACAATTTGATGCAGAATCTAAATACTCGACTTTACCGAGATATGAACTACTAGGCCCTAATAAGGTTGTTTCTGTATAATCACTTTCAATTTCATCTACTACGCTACTGTTCTCCGTTAATCCTCCAGATGTAACATCTTGGTTAACTTCCATATTACTTTCTTTGAGAGTATGTTCCACAAGGACATTTGGTACTTCAAAATTATCACAAGGTACAATATTCTCAACAGATAAATCTACTTCAATATCAGCTGACATTTCCTGTAATTTCGCCATCCTCTCCTCTCTATCGGCGTCCATTTCTTCCCAAAATTTCTGCCTAATGGCTATCATCTCCTCATCTCTGGCTTTACTTTCCTCTGAAATTCTTTGCATATCCGCTATCATCTCTTCTTCCTCGGCTTTCATCTTCTCACGCCAGGCTTTATTTTCCTCAGACATGGTTTTTAGACTAGCTAATATGGCCGCAAAAGTATCCTTTATTTCTGCTGTATCCGCCATAGTGATCAAATTTCAATTCAAAAAATTTTGAACAAATTTAAATTTATTGATTTATACGCAAAGAAAGTTATTATTACTACAAGATTAGAACGTAATGTAACCAGTTTATATGCACACAGAAAGCAGTTCAAAACATCAACATGTAAATAAACCTTATCTAAAACACAACAACTAATAATCTACCTCCAATATACTGATAAAATCTGTTCATATATGACATACAAGAGAATATGCACAATTGATAAATTATACCCTCAGATTATCATATGAACTATACACATACAATTATTACGTTAATTATAATTATACATAGGATTTTACCAACAAATTTTTTTTTTATAGACAAATATATAATAGCGTAAATTTACCGCTATTTTACGAGCCCCAAGTTGCTAAGCGCCAAATATCTCTATGCGACAACACAAATTACTAAACTATTGGCGCATAGGATATGATAGTATGTGTATCTTTAAATTAAAAGTCTATATTGGAGGGGTTAAGATTATTTATTGCACAAACACAAGTAATTGTTTATATGGTATATTTGATATGTACAGAATGTAATGTTTGATATAGAGTCTTTCTTTTAAAATGTTAAATACTGTTCATACGCAAGACGTGATACGTTACATAAAGAAGATTCCCACGATGATGTTGCTGAAGAGAAGGGCAGGTCTTTGCGGTGTAGTTGGTTCGTCAGGTGCGGCTTATAAATGACGGACGTTTCCCCAGAAACGTTTACAGCAGGACTGGCGTCCTGTAACAGCTGGGCTGGTGTCCTATAACAGCTAGGCTGGTGTCCTGTAATTCCCACGATGAATCTGATGCTTCACACACACAACGGTACTACGGATCTTATTACTCGTAAAATTAATATAGAGTTTATGACCAAGTAATATCTCAGGTGACAGTGCGTTTAATCTAATAACGGTATATTGAACTTATACCACTCCGGTTTCTTCAAGTGTTCACGCGAATACCAAGGTCTACCGCGATCAGCAGACCACCCTATGAGGAAATCTTGCACTAACACGGAAACGTCTTGATGGAACAACTTACTATTGCGTAACTATTAATGATCTGACACTGCGGAAAATCACACACAGTGATACAGTTACACTCACTTATTACACACGTAATACTACAATATTAATATCGTGTGTAAAGAGTTAATATTCAACCGTTCTGCGTCACACGCGTTACTATCCCCGAATAGTCTTTACAGATTCCTGCGAGCGACAGAATCTTGAACAAGAATTGTATGTACCGTTCGCGGTAGCAGCAGTGAAGAACTGCCTGTAATTATACGCGGAATGCGTTAAAACAATACCGTGTGCAGATGTACTACACACACAGTTCTGAGTCTTCCCGTTTCACTAACGACGAATAGTTTTTACAACACCTTGCAAGCGGTAGAATCTTGTACAAGGAGTGCACGTCCCGTTCGCGGTAGATGGCGTAGAAGAACTGCCTGTGTAACGACAGGCTTAAGAAAATTTCCAACCACCACTCAGCATTCTATTGGTGGACGGAAGTCACATGGTTAGTACACCGTGACATGCACTTTTCATGCAGTAGAGTGCATTTACTTTGTAACAGCATGCATAGCGGTAATCAGAATACCCTTATCACATGCATAACTGCATACTTTACTAATATCATACATGAACGTAAACGATAGTCAGAAATATATAGGGATTGTAGCAATACATATGTCTATGTTCAGTACAATGTCAAACACAATGATAATCAATTCACGCACAGCCCGGGAAACGTTTACCACTCGCGCACGCGCGCACATTTCCACAAACACAGTACATGAATAACAATAAATAAATAATGCACAGTTTTACTAAACTAAACCCTTATCCTTACTAAATACAACTGATAACATAACCAAACTTAACCATCTACCAATATAACATGAATGTCCATAGTCTGTGTAATATATGAGCTTGCCCCGCTTATCATGATCCTGTGATTCGTTGCAGGATTAACCCCTTCCCGCATAAAAAAAATTTTTTTTTTTAGTTAATTAACAAAAAATAAATTTTTTTTTTTTTCGATATAACCAAAACAATTTCCTAATCCTGAAACAATAATACTAATACCTTCACACTAAAATCAAATAAACATCCTCAAATCAATACTAACATTTCCTAACTGTCACTTTGACAGAAGCATCAAATCAAAGACACGTGGTAACCTAAAACCAAAACAAATACACATGTTCCCGACAAGCAGATAACGAAATTTTATGCAGGGTCACAAAGTACACAGACGGCATTCCTTATCTTAACTAGATTACTGTTCATTCACAGAGTCATCTTACATATAACATTTAAACCTTAACTGACATGTTTAAATATATACACATTCTTACCCCTATATCCTGACTTTTATTTGTGAGTTTTTTGTATAAATTTTTCTCAGTTTTGAAACGCACACGTTTACTTGGAAATATAGATTTGAATTTGTCTAATATACGCCGTATTTGCTTTATCTCGCAACTCATTAACTGAACCCTGTAGGTCAGCGAGTTACTCGTTATCTTATCTTTCGAGCGTCCTAGTCTGATAAGGTGCTCTACACTATCGAATTTACCTCGTAATGTATTGTTTGGAAATCCAACTGGCAGTTTATTCAATTCGTCGACTTCCAATATAATATTATGTCGGAGTTTTCTAACTCCAAGTACGGTCGCATCAATTCTCGTATCCTGTACGTATTCTGTTTTAAGTGCCTGTTTTTCAATTATCTGCGACTCATACGTTGCTGATTTTATCCTTGTGTGACTTACCGGCAGAACCGGAGTTTGTAAAAAGTGGTTTTTATACCTCTTGAGTAACTGCTCGTCCAACAGTGATATTTCTGTGCCACTGTCGGACAACATCTCGTCAACATAACCACTGATTTTTGCTTCGACAACAAGGTCGGTGCAATTTTCAATACTAACAATCTTCTTACCTTCATTATTATTATTATTGCAAATGAAACTATCTCTACTTTCTGCAGGATATAGGCCAGACATAACAGTTTTATTCTTATAACTAACATTTTTCATACTTGATTGATTGAACTGCTTTTTAACTGAATCACTTTCAGTAACTGTTGCTAATAAGTTGGTATTAAATTGCTGAGTTGTATTTTTATGTTGTTGTGATTGCGGCTGATTTTGTGGTGTTTGAACATGAAACTGATTACGCGGTGGTTCATTATTATTTACCATAATTGTTGTCACCTTATTGTCACCAGTATCATTCACCTCTCCGTCCTCCATAAACACCTCAGTACCTGATTATAGATTCATCTAGTACCTCATCATTAGGACGTGTGTCATAAATACCTGCACCGTTAGTATCCATACTAGTTCCAGGCTCTACTACTGGTTCGGAATTTTTATGTGTTATGCATACACTGTCCGCATCCATGATAGCTTCAGATTCTATCATACGTTCACGGTTCTCGCATGCTATATCTGTTACACTATAAACTATCACCTCATCACAGCACTTACCTGAAGTATGTTCCAGACTAATAGTGTTGTTACTACTAATTTCATTTCTGTTATCTTCACTACAATTTGATGCAGAATCTAAATACTCGACTTTATCGAGATATGAACTACTAGGCCCTAATAAGGTTGTTTCTGTATAATCACTTTCAATTTCATCTACTACGCTACTGTTCTCCGTTAATCCTCCAGATGTAACATCTTGGTTAACTTCCATATTACTTTCTTTGAGAGTATGTTCCACAAGGACATTTGGTACTTCAAAATTATCACAAGGTACAATATTCTCAACAGATAAATCTACTTCAATATCAGCTGACATTTCCTGTAATTTCGCCATCCTCTCCTCTCTATCGGCGTCCATTTCTTCCCAAAATTTCTGCCTAATGGCTATCATCTCCTCATCTCTGGCTTTACTTTCCTCTGAAATTCTTTGCATATCCGCTATCATCTCTTCTTCCTCGGCTTTCATCTTCTCACGCCAGGCTTTATTTTCCTCAGACATGGTTTTTAGACTAGCTAATATGGCCGCAAAAGTATCCTTTATTTCTGCTGTATCCGCCATAGTGATCAAATTTCAATTCAAAAAATTTTGAACAAATTTAAATTTATTGATTTATACGCAAAGAAAGTTATTATTACTACAAGATTAGAACGTAATGTAACCAGTTTATATGCACACAGAAAGCAGTTCAAAACATCAACATGTAAATAAACCTTATCTAAAACACAACAACTAATAATCTACCTCCAATATACTGATAAAATCTGTTCATATATGACATACAAGAGAATATGCACAATTGATAAATTATACCCTCAGATTATCATATGAACTATACACATACAATTATTACGTTAATTATAATTATACATAGGATTTTACCAACAAATTTTTTTTTTATAGACAAATATATAATAGCGTAAATTTACCGCTATTTTACGAGCCCCAAGTTGCTAAGCGCCAAATATCTCTATGCGACAACACAAATTACTAAACTATTGGCGCATAGGATATGATAGTATGTGTATCTTTAAATTAAAAGTCTATATTGGAGGGTTTAAGATTATTTATTGCACAAACACAAGTAATTGTTTATATGGTATATTTGATATGTACAGAATGTAATGTTTGATATAGAGTCTTTCTTTTAAAATGTTAAATACTGTTCATACGCAAGACGTGATACGTTACATAAAGAAGATTCCCACGATGATGTTGCTGAAGAGAAGGGCAGGTCTTTGCGGTGTAGTTGGTTCGTCAGGTGCGGCTTATAAATGACGGACGTTTCCCCAGAAACGTTTACAGCAGGACTGGCGTCCTGTAACAGCTGGGCTGGTGTCCGATAACAGCTAGGCTGGTGTCCTGTAATTCCCACGATGAATCTGATGCTTCACACACACAACGGTACTACGGATCTTATTACTCGTAAAATTAATATAGAGTTTATGACCAAGTAATATCTCAGGTGACAGTGCGTTTAATCTAATAACGGTATATTGAACTTATACCACTCCGGTTTCTTCAAGTGTTCACGCGAATACCAAGGTCTACCGCGATCAGCAGACCACCCTATGAGGAAATCTTGCACTAACACGGAAACGTCTTGATGGAACAACTTACTATTGCGTAACTATTAATGATCTGACACTGCGGAAAATCACACACAGTGATACAGTTACACTCACTTATTACACACGTAATACTACAATATTAATATCGTGTGTAAAGAGTTAATATTCAACCGTTCTGCGTCACACGCGTTACTATCCCCGAATAGTCTTTACAGATTCCTGCGAGCGACAGAATCTTGAACAAGAATTGTATGTACCGTTCGCGGTAGCAGCAGTGAAGAACTGCCTGTAATTATACGCGGAATGCGTTAAAACAATACCGTGTGCAGATGTACTACACACACAGTTCTGAGTCTTCCCGTTTCACTAACGACGAATAGTTTTTACAACACCTTGCAAGCGGTAGAATCTTGTACAAGGAGTGCACGTCCCGTTCGCGGTAGATGGCGTAGAAGAACTGCCTGTGTAACGACAGGCTTAAGAAAATTTCCAACCACCACTCAGCATTCTATTGGTGGACGGAAGTCACATGGTTAGTACACCGTGACATGCACTTTTCATGCAGTAGAGTGCATTTACTTTGTAACAGCATGCATAGCGGTAATCAGAATACCCTTATCACATGCATAACTGCATACTTTACTAATATCATACATGAACGTAAACGATAGTCAGAAATATATAGGGATTGTAGCAATACATATGTCTATGTTCAGTACAATGTCAAACACAATGATAATCAATTCACGCACAGCCCGGGAAACGTTTACCACTCGCGCACGCGCGCACATTTCCACAAACACAGTACATGAATAACAATAAATAAATAATGCACAGTTTTACTAAACTAAACCCTTATCCTTACTAAATACAACTGATAACATAACCAAACTTAACCATCTACCAATATAACATGAATGTCCATAGTCTGTGTAATATATGAGCTTGCCCCGCTTATCATGATCCTGTGATTCGTTGCAGGATTAACCCCTTCCCGCATAAAAAAAATTTTTTTTTTTAGTTAATTAACAAAAAATAAAATTTTTTTTTTTTTCGATATAACCAAAACAATTTCCTAATCCTGAAACAATAATACTAATACCTTCACACTAAAATCAAATAAACATCCTCAAATCAATACTAACATTTCCTAACTGTCACTTTGACAGAAGCACCAAATCAAAGACACGTGGTAACCTAAAACCAAAACAAATACACATGTTCCCGACAAGCAGATAACGAAATTTTATGCAGGGTCACAAAGTACACAGACGGCATTCCTTATCTTAACTAGATTACTGTTCATTCACAGAGTCATCTTACATATAACATTTAAACCTTAACTGACATATTTAAATATCTACACATTCTTACCCCTATATCCTGACTTTTATTTGTGAGTTGTTTGTATAAATTTTTCTCAGTTTTGAAACGCACACGTTTACTTGGAAATATAGATTTGAATTTGTCTAATATACGCCGTATTTGCTTTATCTCGCAACTCATTAACTGAACCCTGTAGGTCAGCGAGTTACTCGTTATCTTATCTTTCGAGCGTCCTAGTCTGATAAGGTGCTCTACACTATCGAATTTACCTCGTAATGTATTGTTTGGAAATCCAACTGGCAGTTTATTCAATTCGTCGACTTCCAATATAATATTATGTCGGAGTTTTCTAACTCCAAGTACGGTCGCATCAATTCTCGTATCCTGTACGTATTCTGTTTTAAGTGCCTGTTTTTCAATTATCTGCGACTCATACGTTGCTGATTTTATCCTTGTGTGACTTACCGGCAGAACCGGAGTTTGTAAAAAGTGGTTTTTATACCTCTTGAGTAACTGCTCGTCCAACAGTGATATTTCTGTGCCACTGTCGGACAACATCTCGTCAACATAACCACTGATTTTTGCTTCGACAACAAGGTCGGTGCAATTTTCAATACTAACAATCTTCTTACCTTCATTATTATTATTATTGCAAATTAAACTATCTCTACTTTCTGCAGGATATAGGCCAGACATAACAGTTTTATTCTTATAACTAACATTTTTCATACTTGATTGATTGAACTGCTTTTTAACTGAATCACTTTCAGTAACTGTTGCTAATAAGTTGGTATTAAATTGCTGAGTTGTATTTTTATGTTGTTGTGATTGCGGCTGATTTTGTGGTGTTTGAACATGAAACTGATTACGCGGTGGTTCATTATTATTTACCATAATTGTTGTCACCTTATTGTCACCAGTATCATTCACCTCTATGTCCTCCATAAACACCTCAGTACCTGATTATAGATTCATCTAGTACCTCATCATTAGGACGTGTGTCATAAATACCTGCACCGTTAGTATCCATACTAGTTCCAGGCTCTACTACTGGTTCGGAATTTTTATGTGTTATGCATACACTGTCCGCATCCATGATAGCTTCAGATTCTATCATACGTTCACGGTTCTCGCATGCTATATCTGTTACACTATAAACTATCACCTCATCACAGCACTTACCTGAAGTATGTTCCAGACTAATAGTGTTGTTACTACTAATTTCATTTCTGTTATCTTCACTACAATTTGATGCAGAATCTAAATACTCGACTTTACCGAGATATGAACTACTAGGCCCTAATAAGGTTGTTTCTGTATAATCACTTTCAATTTCATCTACTACGCTACTGTTCTCCGTTAATCCTCCAGATGTAACATCTTGGTTAACTTCCATATTACTTTCTTTGAGAGTATGTTCCACAAGGACATTTGGTACTTCAAAATTATCACAAGGTACAATATTCTCAACAGATAAATCTACTTCAATATCAGCTGACATTTCCTGTAATTTCGCCATCCTCTCCTCTCTATCGGCGTCCATTTCTTCCCAAAATTTCTGCCTAATGGCTATCATCTCCTCATCTCTGGCTTTACTTTCCTCTGAAATTCTTTGCATATCCGCTATCATCTCTTCTTCCTCGGCTTTCATCTTCTCACGCCAGGCTTTATTTTCCTCAGACATGGTTTTTAGACTAGCTAATATGGCCGCAAAAGTATCCTTTATTTCTGCTGTATCCGCCATAGTGATCAAATTTCAATTCAAAAAATTTTGAACAAATTTAAATTTATTGATTTATACGCAAAGAAAGTTATTATTACTACAAGATTAGAACGTAATGTAACCAGTTTATATGCACACAGAAAGCAGTTCAAAACATCAACATGTAAATAAACCTTATCTAAAACACAACAACTAATAATCTACCTCCAATATACTGATAAAATCTGTTCATATATGACATACAAGAGAATATGCACAATTGATAAATTATACCCTCAGATTATCATATGAACTATACACATACAATTATTACGTTAATTATAATTATACATAGGATTTTACCAACAAATTTTTTTTTATAGACATATATATAATAGCGTAAATTTACCGCTATTTTACGAGCCCCAAGTTGCTAAGCGCCAAATATCTCTATGCGACAACACAAATTACTAAACTATTGGCGCATAGGATATGATAGTATGTGTATCTTTAAATTAAAAGTCTATATTGGAGGGTTTAAGATTATTTATTGCACAAACACAAGTAATTGTTTATATGGTATATTTGATATGTACAGAATGTAATGTTTGATATAGAGTCTTTCTTTTAAAATGTTAAATACTGTTCATACGCAAGACGTGATACGTTACATAAAGAAGATTCCCACGATGATGTTGCTGAAGAGAAGGGCAGGTCTTTGCGGTGTAGTTGGTTCGTCAGGTGCGGCTTATAAATGACGGACGTTTCCCCAGAAACGTTTACAGCAGGACTGGCGTCCTGTAACAGCTGGGCTGGTGTCCTATAACAGCTAGGCTGGTGTCCTGTAATTCCCACGATGAATCTGATGCTTCACACACACAACGGTACTACGGATCTTATTACTCGTAAAATTAATATAGAGTTTATGACCAAGTAATATCTCAGGTGACAGTGCGTTTAATCTAATAACGGTATATTGAACTTATACCACTCCGGTTTCTTCAAGTGTTCACGCGAATACCAAGGTCTACCGCGATCAGCAGACCACCCTATGAGGAAATCTTGCACTAACACGGAAACGTCTTGATGGAACAACTTACTATTGCGTAACTATTAATGATCTGACACTGCGGAAAATCACACACAGTGATACAGTTACACTCACTTATTACACACGTAATACTACAATATTAATATCGTGTGTAAAGAGTTAATATTCAACCGTTCTGCGTCACACGCGTTACTATCCCCGAATAGTCTTTACAGATTCCTGCGAGCGACAGAATCTTGAACAAGAATTGTATGTACCGTTCGCGGTAGCAGCAGTGAAGAACTGCCTGTAATTATACGCGGAATGCGTTAAAACAATACCGTGTGCAGATGTACTACACACACAGTTCTGAGTCTTCCCGTTTCACTAACGACGAATAGTTTTTACAACACCTTGCAAGCGGTAGAATCTTGTACAAGGAGTGCACGTCCCGTTCGCGGTAGATGGCGTAGAAGAACTGCCTGTGTAACGACAGGCTTAAGAAAATTTCCAACCACCACTCAGCATTCTATTGGTGGACGGAAGTCACATGGTTAGTACACCGTGACATGCACTTTTCATGCAGTAGAGTGCATTTACTTTGTAACAGCATGCATAGCGGTAATCAGAATACCCTTATCACATGCATAACTGCATACTTTACTAATATCATACATGAACGTAAACGATAGTCAGAAATATATAGGGATTGTAGCAATACATATGTCTATGTTCAGTACAATGTCAAACACAATGATAATCAATTCACGCACAGCCCGGGAAACGTTTACCACTCGCGCACGCGCGCACATTTCCACAAACACAGTACATGAATAACAATAAATAAATAATGCACAGTTTTACTAAACTAAACCCTTATCCTTACTAAATACAACTGATAACATAACCAAACTTAACCATCTACCAATATAACATGAATGTCCATAGTCTGTGTAATATATGAGCTTGCCCCGCTTATCATGATCCTGTGATTCGTTGCAGGATTAACCCCTTCCCGCATAAAAAAAATTTTTTTTTTTAGTTAATTAACAAAAAATAAATTTTTTTTTTTTTCGATATAACCAAAACAATTTCCTAATCCTGAAACAATAATACTAATACCTTCACACTAAAATCAAATAAACATCCTCAAATCAATACTAACATTTCCTAACTGTCACTTTGACAGAAGCACCAAATCAAAGACACGTGGTAACCTAAAACCAAAACAAATACACATGTTCCCGACAAGCAGATAACGAAATTTTATGCAGGGTCACAAAGTACACAGACGGCATTCCTTATCTTAACTAGATTACTGTTCATTCACAGAGTCATCTTACATATAACATTTAAACCTTAACTGACATATTTAAATATCTACACATTCTTACCCCTATATCCTGACTTTTATTTGTGAGTTGTTTGTATAAATTTTTCTCAGTTTTGAAACGCACACGTTTACTTGGAAATATAGATTTGAATTTGTCTAATATACGCCGTATTTGCTTTATCTCGCAACTCATTAACTGAACCCTGTAGGTCAGCGAGTTACTCGTTATCTTATCTTTCGAGCGTCCTAGTCTGATAAGGTGCTCTACACTATCGAATTTACCTCGTAATGTATTGTTTGGAAATCCAACTGGCAGTTTATTCAATTCGTCGACTTCCAATATAATATTATGTCGGAGTTTTCTAACTCCAAGTACGGTCGCATCAATTCTCGTATCCTGTACGTATTCTGTTTTAAGTGCCTGTTTTTCAATTATCTGCGACTCATACGTTGCTGATTTTATCCTTGTGTGACTTACCGGCAGAACCGGAGTTTGTAAAAAGTGGTTTTTATACCTCTTGAGTAACTGCTCGTCCAACAGTGATATTTCTGTGCCACTGTCGGACAACATCTCGTCAACATAACCACTGATTTTTGCTTCGACAACAAGGTCGGTGCAATTTTCAATACTAACAATCTTCTTACCTTCATTATTATTATTATTGCAAATGAAACTATCTCTACTTTCTGCAGGATATAGGCCAGACATAACAGTTTTATTCTTATAACTAACATTTTTCATACTTGATTGATTGAACTGCTTTTTAACTGAATCACTTTCAGTAACTGTTGCTAATAAGTTGGTATTAAATTGCTGAGTTGTATTTTTATGTTGTTGTGATTGCGGCTGATTTTGTGGTGTTTGAACATGAAACTGATTACGCGGTGGTTCATTATTATTTACCATAATTGTTGTCACCTTATTGTCACCAGTATCATTCACCTCTATGTCCTCCATAAACACCTCAGTACCTGATTATAGATTCATCTAGTACCTCATCATTAGGACGTGTGTCATAAATACCTGCACCGTTAGTATCCATACTAGTTCCAGGCTCTACTACTGGTTCGGAATTTTTATGTGTTATGCATACACTGTCCGCATCCATGATAGCTTCAGATTCTATCATACGTTCACGGTTCTCGCATGCTATATCTGTTACACTATAAACTATCACCTCATCACAGCACTTACCTGAAGTATGTTCCAGACTAATAGTGTTGTTACTACTAATTTCATTTCTGTTATCTTCACTACAATTTGATGCAGAATCTAAATACTCGACTTTACCGAGATATGAACTACTAGGCCCTAATAAGGTTGTTTCTGTATAATCACTTTCAATTTCATCTACTACGCTACTGTTCTCCGTTAATCCTCCAGATGTAACATCTTGGTTAACTTCCATATTACTTTCTTTGAGAGTATGTTCCACAAGGACATTTGGTACTTCAAAATTATCACAAGGTACAATATTCTCAACAGATAAATCTACTTCAATATCAGCTGACATTTCCTGTAATTTCGCCATCCTCTCCTCTCTATCGGCGTCCATTTCTTCCCAAAATTTCTGCCTAATGGCTATCATCTCCTCATCTCTGGCTTTACTTTCCTCTGAAATTCTTTGCATATCCGCTATCATCTCTTCTTCCTCGGCTTTCATCTTCTCACGCCAGGCTTTATTTTCCTCAGACATGGTTTTTAGACTAGCTAATATGGCCGCAAAAGTATCCTTTATTTCTGCTGTATCCGCCATAGTGATCAAATTTCAATTCAAAAAATTTTGAACAAATTTAAATTGATTGATTTATACGCAAAGAAAGTTATTATTACTACAAGATTAGAACGTAATGTAACCAGTTTATATGCACACAGAAAGCAGTTCAAAACATCAACATGTAAATAAACCTTATCTAAAACACAACAACTAATAATCTACCTCCAATATACTGATAAAATCTGTTCATATATGACATACAAGAGAATATGCACAATTGATAAATTATACCCTCAGATTATCATATGAACTATACACATACAATTATTACGTTAATTATAATTATACATAGGATTTTACCAACAAATTTTTTTTTTATAGACAAATATATAATAGCGTAAATTTACCGCTATTTTACGAGCCCCAAGTTGCTAAGCGCCAAATATCTCTATGCGACAACACAAATTACTAAACTATTGGCGCATAGGATATGATAGTATGTGTATCTTTAAATTAAAAGTCTATATTGGAGGGTTTAAGATTATTTATTGCACAAACACAAGTAATTGTTTATATGGTATATTTGATATGTACAGAATGTAATGTTTGATATAGAGTCTTTCTTTTAAAATGTTAAATACTGTTCATACGCAAGACGTGATACGTTACATAAAGAAGATTCCCACGATGATGTTGCTGAAGAGAAGGGCAGGTCTTTGCGGTGTAGTTGGTTCGTCAGGTGCGGCTTATAAATGACGGACGTTTCCCCAGAAACGTTTACAGCAGGACTGGCGTCCTGTAACAGCTGGGCTGGTGTCCGATAACAGCTAGGCTGGTGTCCTGTAATTCCCACGATGAATCTGATGCTTCACACACACAACGGTACTACGGATCTTATTACTCGTAAAATTAATATAGAGTTTATGACCAAGTAATATCTCAGGTGACAGTGCGTTTAATCTAATAACGGTATATTGAACTTATACCACTCCGGTTTCTTCAAGTGTTCACGCGAATACCAAGGTCTACCGCGATCAGCAGACCACCCTATGAGGAAATCTTGCACTAACACGGAAACGTCTTGATGGAACAACTTACTATTGCGTAACTATTAATGATCTGACACTGCGGAAAATCACACACAGTGATACAGTTACACTCACTTATTACACACGTAATACTACAATATTAATATCGTGTGTAAAGAGTTAATATTCAACCGTTCTGCGTCACACGCGTTACTATCCCCGAATAGTCTTTACAGATTCCTGCGAGCGACAGAATCTTGAACAAGAATTGTATGTACCGTTCGCGGTAGCAGCAGTGAAGAACTGCCTGTAATTATACGCGGAATGCGTTAAAACAATACCGTGTGCAGATGTACTACACACACAGTTCTGAGTCTTCCCGTTTCACTAACGACGAATAGTTTTTACAACACCTTGCAAGCGGTAGAATCTTGTACAAGGAGTGCACGTCCCGTTCGCGGTAGATGGCGTAGAAGAACTGCCTGTGTAACGACAGGCTTAAGAAAATTTCCAACCACCACTCAGCATTCTATTGGTGGACGGAAGTCACATGGTTAGTACACCGTGACATGCACTTTTCATGCAGTAGAGTGCATTTACTTTGTAACAGCATGCATAGCGGTAATCAGAATACCCTTATCACATGCATAACTGCATACTTTACTAATATCATACATGAACGTAAACGATAGTCAGAAATATATAGGGATTGTAGCAATACATATGTCTATGTTCAGTACAATGTCAAACACAATGATAATCAATTCACGCACAGCCCGGGAAACGTTTACCACTCGCGCACGCGCGCACATTTCCACAAACACAGTACATGAATAACAATAAATAAATAATGCACAGTTTTACTAAACTAAACCCTTATCCTTACTAAATACAACTGATAACATAACCAAACTTAACCATCTACCAATATAACATGAATGTCCATAGTCTGTGTAATATATGAGCTTGCCCCGCTTATCATGATCCTGTGATTCGTTGCAGGATTAACCCCTTCCCGCATAAAAAAAATTTTTTTTTTAGTTAATTAACAAAAAATAAAATTTTTTTTTTTTTTCGATATAACCAAAACAATTTCCTAATCCTGAAACAATAATACTAATACCTTCACACTAAAATCAAATAAACATCCTCAAATCAATACTAACATTTCCTAACTGTCACTTTGACAGAAGCACCAAATCAAAGACACGTGGTAACCTAAAACCAAAACAAATACACATGTTCCCGACAAGCAGATAACGAAATTTTATGCAGGGTCACAAAGTACACAGACGGCATTCCTTATCTTAACTAGATTACTGTTCATTCACAGAGTCATCTTACATATAACATTTAAACCTTAACTGACATATTTAAATATCTACACATTCTTACCCCTATATCCTGACTTTTATTTGTGAGTTGTTTGTATAAATTTTTCTCAGTTTTGAAACGCACACGTTTACTTGGAAATATAGATTTGAATTTGTCTAATATACGCCGTATTTGCTTTATCTCGCAACTCATTAACTGAACCCTGTAGGTCAGCGAGTTACTCGTTATCTTATCTTTCGAGCGTCCTAGTCTGATAAGGTGCTCTACACTATCGAATTTACCTCGTAATGTATTGTTTGGAAATCCAACTGGCAGTTTATTCAATTCGTCGACTTCCAATATAATATTATGTCGGAGTTTTCTAACTCCAAGTACGGTCGCATCAATTCTCGTATCCTGTACGTATTCTGTTTTAAGTGCCTGTTTTTCAATTATCTGCGACTCATACGTTGCTGATTTTATCCTTGTGTGACTTACCGGCAGAACCGGAGTTTGTAAAAAGTGGTTTTTATACCTCTTGAGTAACTGCTCGTCCAACAGTGATATTTCTGTGCCACTGTCGGACAACATCTCGTCAACATAACCACTGATTTTTGCTTCGACAACAAGGTCGGTGCAATTTTCAATACTAACAATCTTCTTACCTTCATTATTATTATTATTGCAAATTAAACTATCTCTACTTTCTGCAGGATATAGGCCAGACATAACAGTTTTATTCTTATAACTAACATTTTTCATACTTGATTGATTGAACTGCTTTTTAACTGAATCACTTTCAGTAACTGTTGCTAATAAGTTGGTATTAAATTGCTGAGTTGTATTTTTATGTTGTCGTGATTGCGGCTGATTTTGTGGTGTTTGAACATGAAACTGATTACGCGGTGGTTCATTATTATTTACCATAATTGTTGTCACCTTATTGTCACCAGTATCATTCACCTCTATGTCCTCCATAAACACCTCAGTACCTGATTATAGATTCATCTAGTACCTCATCATTAGGACGTGTGTCATAAATACCTGCACCGTTAGTATCCATACTAGTTCCAGGCTCTACTACTGGTTCGGAATTTTTATGTGTTATGCATACACTGTCCGCATCCATGATAGCTTCAGATTCTATCATACGTTCACGGTTCTCGCATGCTATATCTGTTACACTATAAACTATCACCTCATCACAGCACTTACCTGAAGTATGTTCCAGACTAATAGTGTTGTTACTACTAATTTCATTTCTGTTATCTTCACTACAATTTGATGCAGAATCTAAATACTCGACTTTACCGAGATATGAACTACTAGGCCCTAATAAGGTTGTTTCTGTATAATCACTTTCAATTTCATCTACTACGCTACTGTTCTCCGTTAATCCTCCAGATGTAACATCTTGGTTAACTTCCATATTACTTTCTTTGAGAGTATGTTCCACAAGGACATTTGGTACTTCAAAATTATCACAAGGTACAATATTCTCAACAGATAAATCTACTTCAATATCAGCTGACATTTCCTGTAATTTCGCCATCCTCTCCTCTCTATCGGCGTCCATTTCTTCCCAAAATTTCTGCCTAATGGCTATCATCTCCTCATCTCTGGCTTTACTTTCCTCTGAAATTCTTTGCATATCCGCTATCATCTCTTCTTCCTCGGCTTTCATCTTCTCACGCCAGGCTTTATTTTCCTCAGACATGGTTTTTAGACTAGCTAATATGGCCGCAAAAGTATCCTTTATTTCTGCTGTATCCGCCATAGTGATCAAATTTCAATTCAAAAAATTTTGAACAAATTTAAATTTATTGATTTATACGCAAAGAAAGTTATTATTACTACAAGATTAGAACGTAATGTAACCAGTTTATATGCACACAGAAAGCAGTTCAAAACATCAACATGTAAATAAACCTTATCTAAAACACAACAACTAATAATCTACCTCCAATATACTGATAAAATCTGTTCATATATGACATACAAGAGAATATGCACAATTGATAAATTATACCCTCAGATTATCATATGAACTATACACATACAATTATTACGTTAATTATAATTATACATAGGATTTTACCAACAAATTTTTTTTTATAGACAAATATATAATAGCGTAAATTTACCGCTATTTTACGAGCCCCAAGTTGCTAAGCGCCAAATATCTCTATGCGACAACACAAATTACTAAACTATTGGCGCATAGGATATGATAGTATGTGTATCTTTAAATTAAAAGTCTATATTGGAGGGTTTAAGATTATTTATTGCACAAACACAAGTAATTGTTTATATGGTATATTTGATATGTACAGAATGTAATGTTTGATATAGAGTCTTTCTTTTAAAATGTTAAATACTGTTCATACGCAAGACGTGATACGTTACATAAAGAAGATTCCCACGATGATGTTGCTGAAGAGAAGGGCAGGTCTTTGCGGTGTAGTTGGTTCGTCAGGTGCGGCTTATAAATGACGGACGTTTCCCCAGAAACGTTTACAGCAGGACTGGCGTCCTGTAACAGCTGGGCTGGTGTCCTATAACAGCTAGGCTGGTGTCCTGTAATTCCCACGATGAATCTGATGCTTCACACACACAACGGTACTACGGATCTTATTACTCGTAAAATTAATATAGAGTTTATGACCAAGTAATATCTCAGGTGACAGTGCGTTTAATCTAATAACGGTATATTGAACTTATACCACTCCGGTTTCTTCAAGTGTTCACGCGAATACCAAGGTCTACCGCGATCAGCAGACCACCCTATGAGGAAATCTTGCACTAACACGGAAACGTCTTGATGGAACAACTTACTATTGCGTAACTATTAATGATCTGACACTGCGGAAAATCACACACAGTGATACAGTTACACTCACTTATTACACACGTAATACTACAATATTAATATCGTGTGTAAAGAGTTAATATTCAACCGTTCTGCGTCACACGCGTTACTATCCCCGAATAGTCTTTACAGATTCCTGCGAGCGACAGAATCTTGAACAAGAATTGTATGTACCGTTCGCGGTAGCAGCAGTGAAGAACTGCCTGTAATTATACGCGGAATGCGTTAAAACAATACCGTGTGCAGATGTACTACACACACAGTTCTGAGTCTTCCCGTTTCACTAACGACGAATAGTTTTTACAACACCTTGCAAGCGGTAGAATCTTGTACAAGGAGTGCACGTCCCGTTCGCGGTAGATGGCGTAGAAGAACTGCCTGTGTAACGACAGGCTTAAGAAAATTTCCAACCACCACTCAGCATTCTATTGGTGGACGGAAGTCACATGGTTAGTACACCGTGACATGCACTTTTCATGCAGTAGAGTGCATTTACTTTGTAACAGCATGCATAGCGGTAATCAGAATACCCTTATCACATGCATAACTGCATACTTTACTAATATCATACATGAACGTAAACGATAGTCAGAAATATATAGGGATTGTAGCAATACATATGTCTATGTTCAGTACAATGTCAAACACAATGATAATCAATTCACGCACAGCCCGGGAAACGTTTACCACTCGCGCACGCGCGCACATTTCCACAAACACAGTACATGAATAACAATAAATAAATAATGCACAGTTTTACTAAACTAAACCCTTATCCTTACTAAATACAACTGATAACATAACCAAACTTAACCATCTACCAATATAACATGAATGTCCATAGTCTGTGTAATATATGAGCTTGCCCCGCTTATCATGATCCTGTGATTCGTTGCAGGATTAACCCCTTCCCGCATAAAAAAAATTTTTTTTTTTAGTTAATTAACAAAAAATAAATTTTTTTTTTTTTTCGATATAACCAAAACAATTTCCTAATCCTGAAACAATAATACTAATACCTTCACACTAAAATCAAATAAACATCCTCAAATCAATACTAACATTTCCTAACTGTCACTTTGACAGAAGCACCAAATCAAAGACACGTGGTAACCTAAAACCAAAACAAATACACATGTTCCCGACAAGCAGATAACGAAATTTTATGCAGGGTCACAAAGTACACAGACGGCATTCCTTATCTTAACTAGATTACTGTTCATTCACAGAGTCATCTTACATATAACATTTAAACCTTAACTGACATATTTAAATATCTACACATTCTTACCCCTATATCCTGACTTTTATTTGTGAGTTGTTTGTATAAATTTTTCTCAGTTTTGAAACGCACACGTTTACTTGGAAATATAGATTTGAATTTGTCTAATATACGCCGTATTTGCTTTATCTCGCAACTCATTAACTGAACCCTGTAGGTCAGCGAGTTACTCGTTATCTTATCTTTCGAGCGTCCTAGTCTGATAAGGTGCTCTACACTATCGAATTTACCTCGTAATGTATTGTTTGGAAATCCAACTGGCAGTTTATTCAATTCGTCGACTTCCAATATAATATTATGTCGGAGTTTTCTAACTCCAAGTACGGTCGCATCAATTCTCGTATCCTGTACGTATTCTGTTTTAAGTGCCTGTTTTTCAATTATCTGCGACTCATACGTTGCTGATTTTATCCTTGTGTGACTTACCGGCAGAACCGGAGTTTGTAAAAAGTGGTTTTTATACCTCTTGAGTAACTGCTCGTCCAACAGTGATATTTCTGTGCCACTGTCGGACAACATCTCGTCAACATAACCACTGATTTTTGCTTCGACAACAAGGTCGGTGCAATTTTCAATACTAACAATCTTCTTACCTTCATTATTATTATTATTGCAAATTAAACTATCTCTACTTTCTGCAGGATATAGGCCAGACATAACAGTTTTATTCTTATAACTAACATTTTTCATACTTGATTGATTGAACTGCTTTTTAACTGAATCACTTTCAGTAACTGTTGCTAATAAGTTGGTATTAAATTGCTGAGTTGTATTTTTATGTTGTTGTGATTGCGGCTGATTTTGTGGTGTTTGAACATGAAACTGATTACGCGGTGGTTCATTATTATTTACCATAATTGTTGTCACCTTATTGTCACCAGTATCATTCACCTCTATGTCCTCCATAAACACCTCAGTACCTGATTATAGATTCATCTAGTACCTCATCATTAGGACGTGTGTCATAAATACCTGCACCGTTAGTATCCATACTAGTTCCAGGCTCTACTACTGGTTCGGAATTTTTATGTGTTATGCATACACTGTCCGCATCCATGATAGCTTCAGATTCTATCATACGTTCACGGTTCTCGCATGCTATATCTGTTACACTATAAACTATCACCTCATCACAGCACTTACCTGAAGTATGTTCCAGACTAATAGTGTTGTTACTACTAATTTCATTTCTGTTATCTTCACTACAATTTGATGCAGAATCTAAATACTCGACTTTACCGAGATATGAACTACTAGGCCCTAATAAGGTTGTTTCTGTATAATCACTTTCAATTTCATCTACTACGCTACTGTTCTCCGTTAATCCTCCAGATGTAACATCTTGGTTAACTTCCATATTACTTTCTTTGAGAGTATGTTCCACAAGGACATTTGGTACTTCAAAATTATCACAAGGTACAATATTCTCAACAGATAAATCTACTTCAATATCAGCTGACATTTCCTGTAATTTCGCCATCCTCTCCTCTCTATCGGCGTCCATTTCTTCCCAAAATTTCTGCCTAATGGCTATCATCTCCTCATCTCTGGCTTTACTTTCCTCTGAAATTCTTTGCATATCCGCTATCATCTCTTCTTCCTCGGCTTTCATCTTCTCACGCCAGGCTTTATTTTCCTCAGACATGGTTTTTAGACTAGCTAATATGGCCGCAAAAGTATCCTTTATTTCTGCTGTATCCGCCATAGTGATCAAATTTCAATTCAAAAAATTTTGAACAAATTTAAATTTATTGATTTATACGCAAAGAAAGTTATTATTACTACAAGATTAGAACGTAATGTAACCAGTTTATATGCACACAGAAAGCAGTTCAAAACATCAACATGTAAATAAACCTTATCTAAAACACAACAACTAATAATCTACCTCCAATATACTGATAAAATCTGTTCATATATGACATACAAGAGAATATGCACAATTGATAAATTATACCCTCAGATTATCATATGAACTATACACATACAATTATTACGTTAATTATAATTATACATAGGATTTTACCAACAAATTTTTTTTTTTATAGACAAATATATAATAGCGTAAATTTACCGCTATTTTACGAGCCCCAAGTTGCTAAGCGCCAAATATCTCTATGCGACAACACAAATTACTAAACTATTGGCGCATAGGATATGATAGTATGTGTATCTTTAAATTAAAAGTCTATATTGGAGGGTTTAAGATTATTTATTGCACAAACACAAGTAATTGTTTATATGGTATATTTGATATGTACAGAATGTAATGTTTGATATAGAGTCTTTCTTTTAAAATGTTAAATACTGTTCATACGCAAGACGTGATACGTTACATAAAGAAGATTCCCACGATGATGTTGCTGAAGAGAAGGGCAGGTCTTTGCGGTGTAGTTGGTTCGTCAGGTGCGGCTTATAAATGACGGACGTTTCCCCAGAAACGTTTACAGCTGGGCTGGCGTCCTGTAACAGCTGGGCTGGTGTCCTATAACAGCTGGGCTGGTGTCCTATAACAGATGGGCTGGTGTCCTGTAATTCCCACGATGAATCTGACGCTTCACACACACAACGGTACTACGGATCTTATTACTCGTAAAATTAATATAGAGTTTATGACCAAGTAATATCTCAGGTGACAGTGCGTTTAATCTAATAACGGTATATTGAACTTATACCACTCCGGTTTCTTCAAGTGTTCACGCGAATACCAAGGTCTACCGCGATCAGCAGACCACCCTATGAGGAAATCTTGCACTAACACGGAAACGTCTTGATGGAACAACTTACTATTGCGTAACTATTAATGATCTGACACTGCGGAAAATCACACACAGTGATACAGTTACACTCACTTATTACACACGTAATACTACAATATTAATATCGTGTGTAAAGAGTTAATATTCAACCGTTCTGCGTCACACGCGTTACTATCCCCGAATAGTCTTTACAGATTCCTGCGAGCGACAGAATCTTGAACAAGAATTGTATGTACCGTTCGCGGTAGCAGCAGTGAAGAACTGCCTGTAATTATACGCGGAATGCGTTAAAACAATACCGTGTGCAGATGTACTACACACACAGTTCTGAGTCTTCCCGTTTCACTAACGACGAATAGTTTTTACAACACCTTGCAAGCGGTAGAATCTTGTACAAGGAGTGCACGTCCCGTTCGCGGTAGATGGCGTAGAAGAACTGCCTGTGTAACGACAGGCTTAAGAAAATTTCCAACCACCACTCAGCATTCTATTGGTGGACGGAAGTCACATGGTTAGTACACCGTGACATGCACTTTTCATGCAGTAGAGTGCATTTACTTTGTAACAGCATGCATAGCGGTAATCAGAATACCCTTATCACATGCATAACTGCATACTTTACTAATATCATACATGAACGTAAACGATAGTCAGAAATATATAGGGATTGTAGCAATACATATGTCTATGTTCAGTACAATGTCAAACACAATGATAATCAATTCACGCACAGCCCGGGAAACGTTTACCACTCGCGCACGCGCGCACATTTCCACAAACACAGTACATGAATAACAATAAATAAATAATGCACAGTTTTACTAAACTAAACCCTTATCCTTACTAAATACAACTGATAACATAACCAAACTTAACCATCTACCAATATAACATGAATGTCCATAGTCTGTGTAATATATGAGCTTGCCCCGCTTATCATGATCCTGTGATTCGTTGCAGGATTAACCCCTTCCCGCATAAAAAAATTTTTTTTTTTAGTTAATTAACAAAAAATAAATTTTTTTTTTTTTCGATATAACCAAAACAATTTCCTAATCCTGAAACAATAATACTAATACCTTCACACTAAAATCAAATAAACATCCTCAAATCAATACTAACATTTCCTAACTGTCACTTTGACAGAAGCACCAAATCAAAGACACGTGGTAACCTAAAACCAAAACAAATACACATGTTCCCGACAAGCAGATAACGAAATTTTATGCAGGGTCACAAAGTACACAGACGGCATTCCTTATCTTAACTAGATTACTGTTCATTCACAGAGTCATCTTACATATAACATTTAAACCTTAACTGACATATTTAAATATCTACACATTCTTACCCCTATATCCTGACTTTTATTTGTGAGTTGTTTGTATAAATTTTTCTCAGTTTTGAAACGCACACGTTTACTTGGAAATATAGATTTGAATTTGTCTAATATACGCCGTATTTGCTTTATCTCGCAACTCATTAACTGAACCCTGTAGGTCAGCGAGTTACTCGTTATCTTATCTTTCGAGCGTCCTAGTCTGATAAGGTGCTCTACACTATCGAATTTACCTCGTAATGTATTGTTTGGAAATCCAACTGGCAGTTTATTCAATTCGTCGACTTCCAATATAATATTATGTCGGAGTTTTCTAACTCCAAGTACGGTCGCATCAATTCTCGTATCCTGTACGTATTCTGTTTTAAGTGCCTGTTTTTCAATTATCTGCGACTCATACGTTGCTGATTTTATCCTTGTGTGACTTACCGGCAGAACCGGAGTTTGTAAAAAGTGGTTTTTATACCTCTTGAGTAACTGCTCGTCCAACAGTGATATTTCTGTGCCACTGTCGGACAACATCTCGTCAACATAACCACTGATTTTTGCTTCGACAACAAGGTCGGTGCAATTTTCAATACTAACAATCTTCTTACCTTCATTATTATTATTATTGCAAATTAAACTATCTCTACTTTCTGCAGGATATAGGCCAGACATAACAGTTTTATTCTTATAACTAACATTTTTCATACTTGATTGATTGAACTGCTTTTTAACTGAATCACTTTCAGTAACTGTTGCTAATAAGTTGGTATTAAATTGCTGAGTTGTATTTTTATGTTGTTGTGATTGCGGCTGATTTTGTGGTGTTTGAACATGAAACTGATTACGCGGTGGTTCATTATTATTTACCATAATTGTTGTCACCTTATTGTCACCAGTATCATTCACCTCTATGTCCTCCATAAACACCTCAGTACCTGATTATAGATTCATCTAGTACCTCATCATTAGGACGTGTGTCATAAATACCTGCACCGTTAGTATCCATACTAGTTCCAGGCTCTACTACTGGTTCGGAATTTTTATGTGTTATGCATACACTGTCCGCATCCATGATAGCTTCAGATTCTATCATACGTTCACGGTTCTCGCATGCTATATCTGTTACACTATAAACTATCACCTCATCACAGCACTTACCTGAAGTATGTTCCAGACTAATAGTGTTGTTACTACTAATTTCATTTCTGTTATCTTCACTACAATTTGATGCAGAATCTAAATACTCGACTTTACCGAGATATGAACTACTAGGCCCTAATAAGGTTGTTTCTGTATAATCACTTTCAATTTCATCTACTACGCTACTGTTCTCCGTTAATCCTCCAGATGTAACATCTTGGTTAACTTCCATATTACTTTCTTTGAGAGTATGTTCCACAAGGACATTTGGTACTTCAAAATTATCACAAGGTACAATATTCTCAACAGATAAATCTACTTCAATATCAGCTGACATTTCCTGTAATTTCGCCATCCTCTCCTCTCTATCGGCGTCCATTTCTTCCCAAAATTTCTGCCTAATGGCTATCATCTCCTCATCTCTGGCTTTACTTTCCTCTGAAATTCTTTGCATATCCGCTATCATCTCTTCTTCCTCGGCTTTCATCTTCTCACGCCAGGCTTTATTTTCCTCAGACATGGTTTTTAGACTAGCTAATATGGCCGCAAAAGTATCCTTTATTTCTGCTGTATCCGCCATAGTGATCAAATTTCAATTCAAAAAATTTTGAACAAATTTAAATTGATTGATTTATACGCAAAGAAAGTTATTATTACTACAAGATTAGAACGTAATGTAACCAGTTTATATGCACACAGAAAGCAGTTCAAAACATCAACATGTAAATAAACCTTATCTAAAACACAACAACTAATAATCTACCTCCAATATACTGATAAAATCTGTTCATATATGACATACAAGAGAATATGCACAATTGATAAATTATACCCTCAGATTATCATATGAACTATACACATACAATTATTACGTTAATTATAATTATACATAGGATTTTACCAACAAATTTTTTTTTTTATAGACAAATATATAATAGCGTAAATTTACCGCTATTTTACGAGCCCCAAGTTGCTAAGCGCCAAATATCTCTATGCGACAACACAAATTACTAAACTATTGGCGCATAGGATATGATAGTATGTGTATCTTTAAATTAAAAGTCTATATTGGAGGGTTTAAGATTATTTATTGCACAAACACAAGTAATTGTTTATATGGTATATTTGATATGTACAGAATGTAATGTTTGATATAGAGTCTTTCTTTTAAAATGTTAAATACTGTTCATACGCAAGACGTGATACGTTACATAAAGAAGATTCCCACGATGATGTTGCTGAAGAGAAGGGCAGGTCTTTGCTGAGTAGTTGGTTCGTCAGGTGCGGCTTATAAATGACGGACGTTTCCCCAGAAACGTTTACAGCTGGGCTGGCGTCCTGTAACAGCTGGGCTGGTGTCCTATAACAGTTGGGCTGGTGTCCTATAACAGATGGGCTGGTGTCCTGTAATTCCCACGATGAATCTGACGCTTCACACACACAACGGTACTACGGATCTTATTACTCGTAAAATTAATATAGAGTTTATGACCAAGTAATATCTCAGGTGACAGTGCGTTTAATCTAATAACGGTATATTGAACTTATACCACTCCGGTTTCTTCAAGTGTTCACGCGAATACCAAGGTCTACCGCGATCAGCAGACCACCCTATGAGGAAATCTTGCACTAACACGGAAACGTCTTGATGGAACAACTTACTATTGCGTAACTATTAATGATCTGACACTGCGGAAAATCACACACAGTGATACAGTTACACTCACTTATTACACACGTAATACTACAATATTAATATCGTGTGTAAAGAGTTAATATTCAACCGTTCTGCGTCACACGCGTTACTATCCCCGAATAGTCTTTACAGATTCCTGCGAGCGACAGAATCTTGAACAAGAATTGTATGTACCGTTCGCGGTAGCAGCAGTGAAGAACTGCCTGTAATTATACGCGGAATGCGTTAAAACAATACCGTGTGCAGATGTACTACACACACAGTTCTGAGTCTTCCCGTTTCACTAACGACGAATAGTTTTTACAACACCTTGCAAGCGGTAGAATCTTGTACAAGGAGTGCACGTCCCGTTCGCGGTAGATGGCGTAGAAGAACTGCCTGTGTAACGACAGGCTTAAGAAAATTTCCAACCACCACTCAGCATTCTATTGGTGGACGGAAGTCACATGGTTAGTACACCGTGACATGCACTTTTCATGCAGTAGAGTGCATTTACTTTGTAACAGCATGCATAGCGGTAATCAGAATACCCTTATCACATGCATAACTGCATACTTTACTAATATCATACATGAACGTAAACGATAGTCAGAAATATATAGGGATTGTAGCAATACATATGTCTATGTTCAGTACAATGTCAAACACAATGATAATCAATTCACGCACAGCCCGGGAAACGTTTACCACTCGCGCACGCGCGCACATTTCCACAAACACAGTACATGAATAACAATAAATAAATAATGCACAGTTTTACTAAACTAAACCCTTATCCTTACTAAATACAACTGATAACATAACCAAACTTAACCATCTACCAATATAACATGAATGTCCATAGTCTGTGTAATATATGAGCTTGCCCCGCTTATCATGATCCTGTGATTCGTTGCAGGATTAACCCCTTCCCGCATAAAAAAAATTTTTTTTTTAGTTAATTAACAAAAAATAAATTTTTTTTTTTTTTCGATATAACCAAAACAATTTCCTAATCCTGAAACAATAATACTAATACCTTCACACTAAAATCAAATAAACATCCTCAAATCAATACTAACATTTCCTAACTGTCACTTTGACAGAAGCACCAAATCAAAGACACGTGGTAACCTAAAACCAAAACAAATACACATGTTCCCGACAAGCAGATAACGAAATTTTATGCAGGGTCACAAAGTACACAGACGGCATTCCTTATCTTAACTAGATTACTGTTCATTCACAGAGTCATCTTACATATAACATTTAAACCTTAACTGACATATTTAAATATCTACACATTCTTACCCCTATATCCTGACTTTTATTTGTGAGTTGTTTGTATAAATTTTTCTCAGTTTTGAAACGCACACGTTTACTTGGAAATATAGATTTGAATTTGTCTAATATACGCCGTATTTGCTTTATCTCGCAACTCATTAACTGAACCCTGTAGGTCAGCGAGTTACTCGTTATCTTATCTTTCGAGCGTCCTAGTCTGATAAGGTGCTCTACACTATCGAATTTACCTCGTAATGTATTGTTTGGAAATCCAACTGGCAGTTTATTCAATTCGTCGACTTCCAATATAATATTATGTCGGAGTTTTCTAACTCCAAGTACGGTCGCATCAATTCTCGTATCCTGTACGTATTCTGTTTTAAGTGCCTGTTTTTCAATTATCTGCGACTCATACGTTGCTGATTTTATCCTTGTGTGACTTACCGGCAGAACCGGAGTTTGTAAAAAGTGGTTTTTATACCTCTTGAGTAACTGCTCGTCCAACAGTGATATTTCTGTGCCACTGTCGGACAACATCTCGTCAACATAACCACTGATTTTTGCTTCGACAACAAGGTCGGTGCAATTTTCAATACTAACAATCTTCTTACCTTCATTATTATTATTATTGCAAATTAAACTATCTCTACTTTCTGCAGGATATAGGCCAGACATAACAGTTTTATTCTTATAACTAACATTTTTCATACTTGATTGATTGAACTGCTTTTTAACTGAATCACTTTCAGTAACTGTTGCTAATAAGTTGGTATTAAATTGCTGAGTTGTATTTTTATGTTGTTGTGATTGCGGCTGATTTTGTGGTGTTTGAACATGAAACTGATTACGCGGTGGTTCATTATTATTTACCATAATTGTTGTCACCTTATTGTCACCAGTATCATTCACCTCTATGTCCTCCATAAACACCTCAGTACCTGATTATAGATTCATCTAGTACCTCATCATTAGGACGTGTGTCATAAATACCTGCACCGTTAGTATCCATACTAGTTCCAGGCTCTACTACTGGTTCGGAATTTTTATGTGTTATGCATACACTGTCCGCATCCATGATAGCTTCAGATTCTATCATACGTTCACGGTTCTCGCATGCTATATCTGTTACACTATAAACTATCACCTCATCACAGCACTTACCTGAAGTATGTTCCAGACTAATAGTGTTGTTACTACTAATTTCATTTCTGTTATCTTCACTACAATTTGATGCAGAATCTAAATACTCGACTTTACCGAGATATGAACTACTAGGCCCTAATAAGGTTGTTTCTGTATAATCACTTTCAATTTCATCTACTACGCTACTGTTCTCCGTTAATCCTCCAGATGTAACATCTTGGTTAACTTCCATATTACTTTCTTTGAGAGTATGTTCCACAAGGACATTTGGTACTTCAAAATTATCACAAGGTACAATATTCTCAACAGATAAATCTACTTCAATATCAGCTGACATTTCCTGTAATTTCGCCATCCTCTCCTCTCTATCGGCGTCCATTTCTTCCCAAAATTTCTGCCTAATGGCTATCATCTCCTCATCTCTGGCTTTACTTTCCTCTGAAATTCTTTGCATATCCGCTATCATCTCTTCTTCCTCGGCTTTCATCTTCTCACGCCAGGCTTTATTTTCCTCAGACATGGTTTTTAGACTAGCTAATATGGCCGCAAAAGTATCCTTTATTTCTGCTGTATCCGCCATAGTGATCAAATTTCAATTCAAAAAATTTTGAACAAATTTAAATTTATTGATTTATACGCAAAGAAAGTTATTATTACTACAAGATTAGAACGTAATGTAACCAGTTTATATGCACACAGAAAGCAGTTCAAAACATCAACATGTAAATAAACCTTATCTAAAACACAACAACTAATAATCTACCTCCAATATACTGATAAAATCTGTTCATATATGACATACAAGAGAATATGCACAATTGATAAATTATACCCTCAGATTATCATATGAACTATACACATACAATTATTACGTTAATTATAATTATACATAGGATTTTACCAACAAATTTTTTTTTTATAGACAAATATATAATAGCGTAAATTTACCGCTATTTTACGAGCCCCAAGTTGCTAAGCGCCAAATATCTCTATGCGACAACACAAATTACTAAACTATTGGCGCATAGGATATGATAGTATGTGTATCTTTAAATTAAAAGTCTATATTGGAGGGTTTAAGATTATTTATTGCACAAACACAAGTAATTGTTTATATGGTATATTTGATATGTACAGAATGTAATGTTTGATATAGAGTCTTTCTTTTAAAATGTTAAATACTGTTCATACGCAAGACGTGATACGTTACATAAAGAAGATTCCCACGATGATGTTGCTGAAGAGAAGGGCAGGTCTTTGCGGTGTAGTTGGTTCGTCAGGTGCGGCTTATAAATGACGGACGTTTCCCCAGAAACGTTTACAGCTGGGCTGGCGTCCTGTAACAGCTGGGCTGGTGTCCTATAACAGCTGGGCTGGTGTCCTATAACAGATGGGCTGGTGTCCTGTAATTCCCACGATGAATCTGACGCTTCACACACACAACGGTACTACGGATCTTATTACTCGTAAAATTAATATAGAGTTTATGACCAAGTAATATCTCAGGTGACAGTGCGTTTAATCTAATAACGGTATATTGAACTTATACCACTCCGGTTTCTTCAAGTGTTCACGCGAATACCAAGGTCTACCGCGATCAGCAGACCACCCTATGAGGAAATCTTGCACTAACACGGAAACGTCTTGATGGAACAACTTACTATTGCGTAACTATTAATGATCTGACACTGCGGAAAATCACACACAGTGATACAGTTACACTCACTTATTACACACGTAATACTACAATATTAATATCGTGTGTAAAGAGTTAATATTCAACCGTTCTGCGTCACACGCGTTACTATCCCCGAATAGTCTTTACAGATTCCTGCGAGCGACAGAATCTTGAACAAGAATTGTATGTACCGTTCGCGGTAGCAGCAGTGAAGAACTGCCTGTAATTATACGCGGAATGCGTTAAAACAATACCGTGTGCAGATGTACTACACACACAGTTCTGAGTCTTCCCGTTTCACTAACGACGAATAGTTTTTACAACACCTTGCAAGCGGTAGAATCTTGTACAAGGAGTGCACGTCCCGTTCGCGGTAGATGGCGTAGAAGAACTGCCTGTGTAACGACAGGCTTAAGAAAATTTCCAACCACCACTCAGCATTCTATTGGTGGACGGAAGTCACGTGGTTAGTACACCGTGACATGCACTTTTCATGCAGTAGAGTGCATTTACTTTGTAACAGCATGCATAGCGGTAATCAGAATACCCTTATCACATGCATAACTGCATACTTTACTAATATCATACATGAACGTAAACGATAGTCAGAAATATATAGGGATTGTAGCAATACATATGTCTATGTTCAGTACAATGTCAAACACAATGATAATCAATTCACGCACAGCCCGGGAAACGTTTACCACTCGCGCACGCGCGCACATTTCCACAAACACAGTACATGAATAACAATAAATAAATAATGCACAGTTTTACTAAACTAAACCCTTATCCTTACTAAATACAACTGATAACATAACCAAACTTAACCATCTACCAATATAACATGAATGTCCATAGTCTGTGTAATATATGAGCTTGCCCCGCTTATCATGATCCTGTGATTCGTTGCAGGATTAACCCCTTCCCGCATAAAAAAAATTTTTTTTTTTTAGTTAATTAACAAAAAATAAATTTTTTTTTTTTCGATATAACCAAAACAATTTCCTAATCCTGAAACAATAATACTAATACCTTCACACTAAAATCAAATAAACATCCTCAAATCAATACTAACATTTCCTAACTGTCACTTTGACAGAAGCACCAAATCAAAGACACGTGGTAACCTAAAACCAAAACAAATACACATGTTCCCGACAAGCAGATAACGAAATTTTATGCAGGGTCACAAAGTACACAGACGGCATTCCTTATCTTAACTAGATTACTGTTCATTCACAGAGTCATCTTACATATAACATTTAAACCTTAACTGACATATTTAAATATCTACACATTCTTACCCCTATATCCTGACATTTATTTGTGAGTTTTTTGTATAAATTTTTCTCAGTTTTGAAACGCACACGTTTACTTGGAAATATAGATTTGAATTTGTCTAATATACGCCGTATTTGCTTTATCTCGCAACTCATTAACTGAACCCTGTAGGTCAGCGAGTTACTCGTTATCTTATCTTTCGAGCGTCCTAGTCTGATAAGGTGCTCTACACTATCGAATTTACCTCGTAATGTATTGTTTGGAAATCCAACTGGCAGTTTATTCAATTCGTCGACTTCCAATATAATATTATGTCGGAGTTTTCTAACTCCAAGTACGGTCGCATCAATTCTCGTATCCTGTACGTATTCTGTTTTAAGTGCCTGTTTTTCAATTATCTGCGACTCATACGTTGCTGATTTTATCCTTGTGTGACTTACCGGCAGAACCGGAGTTTGTAAAAAGTGGTTTTTATACCTCTTGAGTAACTGCTCGTCCAACAGTGATATTCCTGTGCCACTGTCGGACAACATCTCGTCAACATAACCACTGATTTTTGCTTCGACAACAAGGTCGGTGCAATTTTCAATACTAACAATCTTCTTACCTTCATTATTATTATTATTGGAAATTAAACTATCTCTATTTTCTGCAGGATATAGGCCAGACATAACAGTTTTATTCTTATAACTAACATTTTTCATACTTGATTGATTGAACTGCTTTTTAACTGAATCACTTTCAGTAACTGTTGCTAATAAGTTGGTATTAAATTGCTGAGTTGTATTTTTATGTTGTTGTGATTGCGGCTGATTTTGTGGTGTTTGAACATGAAACTGATTACGCGGTGGTTCATTATTATTTACCATAATTGTTGTCACCTTATTGTCACCAGTATCATTCACCTCTCCGTCCTCCATAAACACCTCAGTACCTGATATAGATTCATCTAGTACCTCATCATTAGGACGTGTGTCATAAATACCTGCACCGTTAGTATCCATACTAGTTCCAGGCTCTACTACTGGTTCGGAATTTTTATGTGTTATGCATACACTGTCCGCATCCATGATAGCTTCAGATTCTATCATACGTTCACGGTTCTCGCATGCTATATCTGTTACACTATAAACTATCACCTCATCACAGCACTTACCTGAAGTATGTTCCAGACTAATAGTGTTGTTACTACTAATTTCATTTCTGTTATCTTCACTACAATTTGATGCAGAATCTAAATACTCGACTTTAACGAGATATGAACTACTAGGCCCTAATAAGGTTGTTTCTGTATAATCACTTTCAATTTCATCTACTACGCTACTGTTCTCCGTTAATCCTCCAGATGTAACATCTTGGTTAACTTCCATATTACTTTCTTTGAGAGTATGTTCCACAAGGACATTTGGTACTTCAAAATTATCACAAGGTACAATATTCTCAACAGATAAATCTACTTCAATATCAGCTGACATTTCCTGTAATTTCGCCATCCTCTCCTCTCTATCGGCGTCCATTTCTTCCCAAAATTTCTGCCTAATGGCTATCATCTCCTCATCTCTGGCTTTACTTTCCTCTGAAATTCTTTGCATATCCGCTATCATCTCTTCTTCCTCGGCTTTCATCTTCTCACGCCATGCTTTATTTTTCTCAGACATGGTTTTTAGACTAGCTAATATGGCCGCAAAAGTATCCTTTATTTCTGCTGTATCCGCCATAGTGATCAAATTTCAATTTAAAAAATTTTGAACAAATTTAAATTTATTGATTTATACGCAATGAAAGTTATTATTACTACAAGATTAGAACGTAATGTAACCAGTTTATATGCACACAGAAAGCAGTTCAAAACATCAACATGTAAATAAACCTTATCTAAAACACAACAACTAATAATCTACCTCCAATATACTGATAAAATCTGTTCATATATGACATACAAGAGAATATGCACAATTGATAAATTATACCCTCAGATTATCATATGAACTATACACATACAATTATTACGTTAATTATAATTATACATAGGATTTTACCAACAAATTTTTTTTTTTTATAGACAAATATATAATAGCGTAAATTTACCGCTATTTTACGAGCCCCAAGTTGCTAAGCGCCAAATATCTCTATGCGACAACACAAATTACTAAACTATTGGCGCATAGGATATGATAGTATGTGTATCTTTAAATTAAAAGTCTATATTGGAGGGTTTAAGATTATTTATTGCACAAACACAAGTAATTGTTTATATGGTATATTTGATATGTACAGAATGTAATGTTTGATATAGAGTCTTTCTTTTAAAATGTTAAATACTGTTCATACGCAAGACGTGATACGTTACATAAAGAAGATTCCCACGATGATGTTGCTGAAGAGAAGGGCAGGTCTTTGCGGTGTAGTTGGTTCGTCAGGTGCGGCTTATAAATGACGGACGTTTCCCCAGAAACGTTTACAGCTGGGCTGGCGTCCTGTAACAGCTGGGCTGGTGTCCTATAACAGCTGGGCTGGTGTCATATAACAGATGGGCTGGTGTCCTGTAATTCCCACGATGAATCTGACGCTTCACACACACAACGGTACTACGGATCTTATTACTCGTAAAATTAATATAGAGTTTATTACCAAGTAATATCTCAGGTGACAGTGCGTTTAATCTAATAACGGTATATTGAACTTATACCACTCCGGTTTCTTCAAGTGTTCACGCGAATACCAAGGTCTACCGCGATCAGCAGACCACCCTATGAGGAAATCTTGCACTAACACGGAAACGTCTTGATGGAACAACTTACTATTGCGTAACTATTAATGATCTGACACTGCGGAAAATCACACACAGTGATACAGTTACACTCACTTATTACACACGTAATACTACAATATTAATATCGTGTGTAAAGAGTTAATATTCAACCGTTCTGCGTCACACGCGTTACTATCCCCGAATAGTCTTTACAGATTCCTGCGAGCGACAGAATCTTGAACAAGAATTGTATGTACCGTTCGCGGTAGCAGCAGTGAAGAACTGCCTGTAATTATACGCGGAATGCGTTAAAACAATACCGTGTGCAGATGTACTACACACACAGTTCTGAGTCTTCCCGTTTCACTAACGACGAATAGTTTTTACAACACCTTGCAAGCGGTAGAATCTTGTACAAGGAGTGCACGTCCCGTTCGCGGTAGATGGCGTAGAAGAACTGCCTGTGTAACGACAGGCTTAAGAAAATTTCCAACCACCACTCAGCATTCTATTGGTGGACGGAAGTCACATGGTTAGTACACCGTGACATGCACTTTTCATGCAGTAGAGTGCATTTACTTTGTAACAGCATGCATAGCGGTAATCAGAATACCCTTATCACATGCATAACTGCATACTTTACTAATATCATACATGAACGTAAACGATAGTCAGAAATATATAGGGATTGTAGCAATACATATGTCTATGTTCAGTACAATGTCAAACACAATGATAATCAATTCACGCACAGCCCGGGAAACGTTTACCACTCGCGCACGCGCGCACATTTCCACAAACACAGTACATGAATAACAATAAATAAATAATGCACAGTTTTACTAAACTAAACCCTTATCCTTACTAAATACAACTGATAACATAACCAAACTTAACCATCTACCAATATAACATGAATGTCCATAGTCTGTGTAATATATGAGCTTGCCCGCTTATCATGATCCTGTGATTCGTTGCAGGATTAACCCCTTCCCGCATAAAAAAATTTTTTTTTTTTAGTTAATTAACAAAAAATAAATTTTTTTTTTTTCGATATAACCAAAACAATTTCCTAATCCTGAAACAATAATACTAATACCTTCACACTAAAATCAAATAAACATCCTCAAATCAATACTAACATTTCCTAACTGTCACTTTGACAGAAGCACCAAATCAAAGACACGTGGTAACCTAAAACCAAAACAAATACACATGTTCCCGACAAGCAGATAACGAAATTTTATGCAGGGTCACAAAGTACACAGACGGCATTCCTTATCTTAACTAGATTACTGTTCATTCACAGAGTCATCTTACATATAACATTTAAACCTTAACTGACATATTTAAATATCTACACATTCTTACCCCTATATCCTGACTTTTATTTGTGAGTTTTTTGTATAAATTTTTCTCAGTTTTGAAACGCACACGTTTACTTGGAAATATAGATTTGAATTTGTCTAATATACGCCGTATTTGCTTTATCTCGCAACTCATTAACTGAACCCTGTAGGTCAGCGAGTTACTCGTTATCTTATCTTTCGAGCGTCCTAGTCTGATAAGGTGCTCTACACTATCGAATTTACCTCGTAATGTATTGTTTGGAAATCCAACTGGCAGTTTATTCAATTCGTCGACTTCCAATATAATATTATGTCGGAGTTTTCTAACTCCAAGTACGGTCGCATCAATTCTCGTATCCTGTACGTATTCTGTTTTAAGTGCCTGTTTTTCAATTATCTGCGACTCATACGTTGCTGATTTTATCCTTGTGTGACTTACCGGCAGAACCGGAGTTTGTAAAAAGTGGTTTTTATACCTCTTGAGTAACTGCTCGTCCAACAGTGATATTTCTGTGCCACTGTCGGACAACATCTCGTCAACATAACCACTGATTTTTGCTTCGACAACAAGGTCGGTGCAATTTTCAATACTAACAATCTTCTTACCTTCATTATTATTATTATTGCAAATGAAACTATCTCTACTTTCTGCAGGATATAGGCCAGACATAACAGTTTTATTCTTATAACTAACATTTTTCATACTTGATTGATTGAACTGCTTTTTAACTGAATCACTTTCAGTAACTGTTGCTAATAAGTTGGTATTAAATTGCTGAGTTGTATTTTTATGTTGTTGTGATTGCGGCTGATTTTGTGGTGTTTGAACATGAAACTGATTACGCGGTGGTTCATTATTATTTACCATAATTGTTGTCACCTTATTGTCACCAGTATCATTCACCTCTCCGTCCTCCATAAACACCTCAGTACCTGATGTAGATTCATCTAGTACCTCATCATTAGGACGTGTGTCATAAATACCTGCACCGTTAGTATCCATACTAGTTCCAGGCTCTACTACTGGTTCGGAATTTTTATGTGTTATGCATACACTGTCCGCATCCATGATAGCTTCAGATTCTATCATACGTTCACGGTTCTCGCATGCTATATCTGTTACACTATAAACTATCACCTCATCACAGCACTTACCTGAAGTATGTTCCAGACTAATAGTGTTGTTACTACTAATTTCATTTCTGTTATCTTCACTACAATTTGATGCAGAATCTAAATACTCGACTTTAACGAGATATGAACTACTAGGCCCTAATAAGGTTGTTTCTGTATAATCACTTTCAATTTCATCTACTACGCTACTGTTCTCCGTTAATCCTCCAGATGTAACATCTTGGTTAACTTCCATATTACTTTCTTTGAGAGTATGTTCCACAAGGACATTTGGTACTTCAAAATTATCACAAGGTACAATATTCTCAACAGATAAATCTACTTCAATATCAGCTGACATTTCCTGTAATTTCGCCATCCTCTCCTCTCTATCGGCGTCCATTTCTTCCCAAAATTTCTGCCTAATGGCTATCATCTCCTCATCTCTGGCTTTACTTTCCTCTGAAATTCTTTGCATATCCGCTATCATCTCTTCTTCCTCGGCTTTCATCTTCTCACGCCAGGCTTTATTTTCCTCAGACATGGTTTTTAGACTAGCTAATATGGCCGCAAAAGTATCCTTTATTTCTGCTGTATCCGCCATAGTGATCAAATTTCAATTCAAAAAATTTTTAACAAATTTAAATTTATTGATTTATACGCAAAGAAAGTTATTATTACTACAAGATTAGAACGTAATGTAACCAGTTTATATGCACACAGAAAGCAGTTCAAAACATCAACATGTAAATAAACCTTATCTAAAGCACAACAACTAATAATCTACCTCCAATATACTGATAAAATCTGTTCATATATGACATACAAGAGAATATGCACAATTGATAAATTATACCCTCAGATTATCATATGAACTATACACATACAATTATTACGTTAATTATAATTATACATAGGATTTTACCAACAAATTTTTTTTTTTATAGACAAATATATAATAGCGTAAATTTACCGCTATTTTACGAGCCCCAAGTTGCTAAGCGCCAAATATCTCTATGCGACAACACAAATTACTAAACTATTGGCGCATAGGATATGATAGTATGTGTATCTTTAAATTAAAAGTCTATATTGGAGGGTTTAAGATTATTTATTGCACAAACACAAGTAATTGTTTATATGGTATATTTGATATGTACAGAATGTAATGTTTGATATAGAGTCTTTCTTTTAAAATGTTAAATACTGTTCATACGCAAGACGTGATACGTTACATAAAGAAGATTCCCACGATGATGTTGCTGAAGAGAAGGGCAGGTCTTTGCGGTGTAGTTGGTTCGTCAGGTGCGGCTTATAAATGACGGACGTTTCCCCAGAAACGTTTACAGCTGGGCTGGCGTCCTGTAACAGCTGGGCTGGTGTCCTATAACAGCTGGGCTGGTGTCCTATAACAGATGGGCTGGTGTCCTGTAATTCCCACGATGAATCTGACGCTTCACACACACAACGGTACTACGGATCTTATTACTCGTAAAATTAATATAGAGTTTATTACCAAGTAATATCTCAGGTGACAGTGCGTTTAATCTAATAACGGTATATTGAACTTATACCACTCCGGTTTCTTCAAGTGTTCACGCGAATACCAAGGTCTACCGCGATCAGCAGACCACCCTATGAGGAAATCTTGCACTAACACGGAAACGTCTTGATGGAACAACTTACTATTGCGTAACTATTAATGATCTGACACTGCGGAAAATCACACACAGTGATACAGTTACACTCACTTATTACACACGTAATACTACAATATTAATATCGTGTGTAAAGAGTTAATATTCAACCGTTCTGCGTCACACGCGTTACTATCCCCGAATAGTCTTTACAGATTCCTGCGAGCGACAGAATCTTGAACAAGAATTGTATGTACCGTTCGCGGTAGCAGCAGTGAAGAACTGCCTGTAATTATACGCGGAATGCGTTAAAACAATACCGTGTGCAGATGTACTACACACACAGTTCTGAGTCTTCCCGTTTCACTAACGACGAATAGTTTTTACAACACCTTGCAAGCGGTAGAATCTTGTACAAGGAGTGCACGTCCCGTTCGCGGTAGATGGCGTAGAAGAACTGCCTGTGTAACGACAGGCTTAAGAAAATTTCCAACCACCACTCAGCATTCTATTGGTGGACGGAAGTCACATGGTTAGTACACCGTGACATGCACTTTTCATGCAGTAGAGTGCATTTACTTTGTAACAGCATGCATAGCGGTAATCAGAATACCCTTATCACATGCATAACTGCATACTTTACTAATATCATACATGAACGTAAACGATAGTCAGAAATATATAGGGATTGTAGCAATACATATGTCTATGTTCAGTACAATGTCAAACACAATGATAATCAATTCACGCACAGCCCGGGAAACGTTTACCACTCGCGCACGCGCGCACATTTCCACAAACACAGTACATGAATAACAATAAATAAATAATGCACAGTTTTACTAAACTAAACCCTTATCCTTACTAAATACAACTGATAACATAACCAAACTTAACCATCTACCAATATAACATGAATGTCCATAGTCTGTGTAATATATGAGCTTGCCCCGCTTATCATGATCCCCTTCCCGCATAAAAAACTTTTTTTTTTTAAGTTAACTAACAAAAAATAAAAATTTTTTTTTTCGATATAACCAAAACAATTTCCTAATCCTGAAACAATAATACTAATACCTTCACACTAAAATCAAATAAACATCCTCAAATCAATACTAACATTTCCTAACTGTCACTTTGACAGAAGCACCAAATCAAAGACACGTGGTAACCTAAAACCAAAACAAATACACATGTTCCCGACAAGCAGATAACGAAATTTTATGCAGGGTCACAAAGTACACAGACGGCATTCCTTATCTTAACTAGATTACTGTTCATTCACAGAGTCATCTTACATATAACATTTAAACCTTAACTGACATATTTAAATATCTACACATATTTACCCCTATATCCTGACATTTATTTCTGAGTTTTTTGTATAAATTTTTCTCAGTTTTGAAACGCACACGTTTACTTGGAAATATAGATTTGAATTTGTCTAATATACGCCGTATTTGCTTTATCTCGCAACTCATTAACTGAACCTTGTAGGTCAGCGAGTTACTCGTTATCTTATCTTTCGAGCGTCCTAGTCTGATAAGGTGCTCTACACTATCGACTTTACCTCGTAATGTATTGTTTGGAAATCCAACTGGCAGTTTATTCAATTCGTCGACTTCCAATATAATATTATGTCCGAGTTTTCTATCTCCAAGTACGGTCGCATCAATTCTCGTATCCTGTACGTATTCTGTTTTAAGTGCCTGTTTTTCAATTATCTGCGACTCATACGTTGCTGATTTTATCCTTGTGTGACTTACCGGCAGAACCGGAGTTTGTAAAAAGTGGTTTTTATACCTCTTGAGTAACTGCTCGTCCAACAGTGATATTTCTGTGCCACTGTCGGACAACATCTCGTCAACATAACCACTGATTTTTGCTTCGACAACAAGGTCGGTGCAATTTTCAATACTAACAATCATCTTACCTTCATTATTATTATTATTGCAAATTAAACTATCTCTACTTTCTGCAGGATATAGGCCAGACATAACAGTTTTATTCTTATAACTAACATTTTTCATACTTGATTGATTGAACTGCTTTTTAACTGAATCACTTTCAGTAACTGTTGCTAATAAGTTGGTATTAAATTGCTGAGTTGTATTTTTATGTTGTTGTGATTGCGGCTGATTTTGTGGTGTTTGAACATGAAACTGATTACGCGGTGGTTCATTATTATTTACCATAATTGTTGTCACCTTATTGTCACCAGTATCATTCACCTCTCCGTCCTCCATAAACACCTCAGTACCTGTTATAGATTCATCTAGTACCTCATCATTAGGACATGTGTCATAAATACCTGCACCGTTAGTATCCATACTAGTTCCAGGCTCTACTACTGGTTCGGAATTTTTATGTGTTATGCATACACTGTCCGCATCCATGATAGCTTCAGATTCTATCATACGTTCACGGTTCTCGCATGCTATATCTGTTACACTATAAACTATCACCTCATCACAGCACTTACCTGAAGTATGTTCCAGACTAATAGTGTTGTTACTACTAATTTCATTTCTGTTATCTTCACTACAATTTGATGCAGAATCTAAATACTCGACTTTACCGAGATATGAACTACTAGGCCCTAATAAGGTTGTTTCTGTATAATCACTTTCAATTTCATCTACTACGCTACTGTTCTCCGTTAATCCTCCAGATGTAACATCTTGGTTAACTTCCATATTACTTTCTTTGAGAGTATGTTCCACAAGGACATTTGGTACTTCAAAATTATCACAAGGTACAATATTCTCAACAGATAAATCTACTTCAATATCAGCTGACATTTCCTGTAATTTCGCCATCCTCTCCTCTCTATCGGCGTCCATTTCTTCCCAAAATTTCTGCCTAATGGCTATCATCTCCTTATCTCTGGCATTACTTTCCTCTGAAATTCTTTGCATATCCGCTATCATCTCTTCTTCCTCGGCTTTCATCTTCTCACGCCAGGCTTTATTTTCCTCAGACATGGTTTTTAGACTAGCTAATATGGCCGCAAAAGTATCCTTTATTTCTGCTCTATCCGCCATAGTGATCAAATTTCAATTTAAAAAATTTTTAACAAATTTAAATTTATTGATTTATACGCAAAGAAAGTTATTATTACTACAAGATTAGAACGTAATGTAACCAGTTTATATGCACACAGAAAGCAGTTCAAAACATCAACATGTAAATAAACCTTATCTAAAACACAACAACTAATAATCTACCTCCAATATACTGATAAAATCTGTTCATATATGACATACAAGAGAATATGCACAATTGATAAATTATACCCTCAGATTATCATATGAACTATACACATACAATTATTACGTTAATTATAATTATACATAGGATTTTACCAACAAATTTTTTTTTTTATAGACAAATATATAATAGCGTAAATTTACCGCTATTTTACGAGCCCCAAGTTGCTAAGCGCCAAATATCTCTATGCGACAACACAAATTACTAAACTATTGGCGCATAGGATATGATAGTATGTGTATCTTTAAATTAAAAGTCTATATTGGAGGGTTTAAGATTATTTATTGCACAAACACAAGTAATTTTTATATGGTATATTTGATATGTACAGAATGTAATGTTTGATATAGAGTCTTTCTTTTAAAATGTTAAATACTGTTCATACGCAAGACGTGATACGTTACATAAAGAAGATTCCCACGATGATGTTGCTGAAGAGAAGGGCAGGTCTTTGCGGTGTAGTTGGTTCATCAGGTGCGGCTTATAAATGACGGACGTTTCCCCAGAAACGTTTAAAGCTGGGCTGGCGTCCTGTAACAGCTGGGCTGGTGTCCTATAACAGCTGGGCTGGTGTCCTATAACAGCTGGGCTGGTGTCCTGTAACCGCTGGGCTGGTGTCCTGTAATTCCCACGATGAATCTGACGCTTAACACACACAACGGTACTACGGATCTTATTACTCGTAAAATTAATATAGAGTTTAGACCAAGTAATATCTCAGGTGACAGTGCGTTTAATCTAATAACGGTATATTGAACTTATACCACTCCGGTTTCTTCAAGTGTTCACGCGAATACCAATGTCTACCGCGATCAGCAGACCACCCTATGAGGAAATCTTGCACTAACACGGAAACGTCTTGATGGAACAACTTACTATTGCGTAACTATTAATGATCTGACACTGCGGAAAATCACACACAGTGATACAGTTACACTCACTTATTACACACGTAATACTACAATATTAATATCGTGTGTAAAGAGGTAATATTCAACCGTTCTGCGTCACACGCGTTACTATCCCCGAATAGTCTTTACAGATTCCTGCGAGCGACAGAATCTTGAACAAGAATTGTATGTACCGTTCGCGGTAGCAGCAGTGAAGAACTGCCTGTAATTATACGCGCAATGCGTTAAAACAATACCGTGTGCAGATGTACTACACACACAGTTCTGAGTCTTCCCGTTTCACTAACGACGAATAGTTTTTACAACACCTTGCAAGCGGTAGAATCTTGTACAAGGAGTGCACGTCCCGTTCGCGGTAGATGGCGTAGAAGAACTGCCTGTGTAACGACAGGCTTAAGAAAATTTCCAACCACCACTCAGCATTCTATTGGTGGACGGAAGTCACATGGTTAGTACACCGTGACATGCACTTTTCATGCAGTAGTGTGCATTTACTTTGTAACAGCATGCATAGCGGTAATCAGAATACCCTTATCACATGCATAACTGCATACTTTACTAATATCATACATGAACGTAAACAATAGTCAGAAATATATAGGGATTGTAGCAATACATATGTCTATGTTCAGTACAATGTCAAACACAATGATAATCAATTCACGCACAGCCCGGGAAACGTTTACCACGCGCGCACATTTCCACAAACACAGTACATGAATAACAATAAATACATAATGCACAGTTTTACTAAACTAAACCCCTATCCTTACTAAATGCAACTGATAACATAACCAAACTTAACCATCTACCAATATAACATGAATGTCCATAGTCTGTGTAATATATGAGTTTGCCCCGCTTATCATGATCCTGTGATTCGTTGCAGGATTAACCCCTTCCCACATAAAAAAAATTTTTTTTTTTTTAGTTAACTAACAAAAAATAAAATTTTTTTTTTTCGATATAACCAAAACAATTTCCTAATCCTGAAACAATAATACTAATACCTTCACACTAAAATCAAATAAACATCCTCAAATCAATACTAACATTTCCGAACTGTCACTTTGACAGAAGCACCAAATCAAAGACACGTGGTAACCTAAAACCAAAACAAATACACATGTTCCCGACAAGCAGATAATGAAATTTTATGCAGGGTCACAAAGTACACAGACGGCATTCCTTATCTTAACTAGATTACTGTTCATTCACAGAGTCATCTTACATATAACATTTAAACCTAAACTGACATATTTAAATATCTACACATTCTTACCCCTATATCCTGACTTTTATTTGTGAGTTTTTTGTATAAATTTTTCTCAGTTTTGAAACGCACACGTTTACTTGGAAATATAGATTTGAATTTGTCTAATATACGCCGTATTTGCTTTATCTCGCAACTCATTAACTGAACCTTGTAGGTCAGCGAGTTACTCGTTATCTTATCTTTCGAGCGTCCTAGTCTGATAAGGTGCTCTACACTATCGACTTTACCTCGTAATGTATTGTTTGGAAATCCAACTGGCAGTTTATTCAATTCGTCGACTTCCAATATAATATTATGTCCGAGTTTTCTAACTCCAAGTACGGTCGCATCAATTCTCGTATCCTGTACGTATTCTGTTTTAAGTGCCTGTTTTTCAATTATCTGCGACTCATACGTTGCTGATTTTATCCTTGTGTGACTTTCCGGCAGAACTGGGGTTTGTAAAAAGTGGTTTTTATACCTCTTGAGTAACTGCTCGTCCAACAGTGATATTTCTGTGCCACTGTCGGACAACATCTCGTCAACATAACCACTGATTTTTGCTTCGACAACAAGGTCGGTGCAATTTTCAATACTAACAATCTTCTTACCTTCATTATTATTATTATTGCAAATTAAACTATCTCTACTTTCTGCAGGATATAGGCCAGGCATAACAGTTTTATTCTTATAACTAACATTTTCATACTTGATTGATTGAACTGCTTTTTAACTGAATCACTTTCAGTAACTGTTGCTAATAAGTTGGTATTAAATTGCTGAGTTGTATTTTTATGTTGTTGTGATTGCGGCTGATTTTGTGGTGTTTGAACATGAAACTGATTACGCGGTGGTTCATTATTATTTACCATAATTGTTGTCACCTTATTGTCACCAGTATCATTCACCTCTCCGTCCTCCATAAACACCTCAGTACCTGATATAGATTCATCTAGTACCTCATCATTAGGACATGTGTCATAAATACCTGCACCGTTAGTACCCATACTAGTTCCAGGCTCTACTACTGGTTCGGAATTTTTATGTGTTATGCATACACTGTCCGCATCAATGATAGCTTCAGATTCTATCATACGTTCACGGTTCTCGCATGCTATATCTGTTACACTATAAACTATCACCTCATCACAGCACTTACCTGAAGTATGTTCCAGACTAATAGTGTTGTTACTACTAATTTCATTTCTGTTATCTTCACTACAATTTGATGCAGAATCTAAATACTCGACTTTACCGAGATATGAACTACTAGGCCCTAATAAGGTTGTTTCTGTATAATCACTTTCAATTTCATCTACTACGCTACTGTTCTCCGTTAATCCTCCAGATGTAACATCTTGGTTAACTTCCATATTACTTTCTTTGAGAGTATGTTCCACAAGGACATTTGGTACTTCAAAATTATCACAAGGTACAATATTCTCAACAGATAAATCTACTTCAATATCAGCTGACATTTCCTGTAATTTCGCCATCCTCTCCTCTCTATCGGCGTCCATTTCTTCCCAAAATTTCTGCCTAATGGCTATCATCTCCTCATCTCTGGCTTTACTTTCCTCTGAAATTCTTTGCATATCCGCTATCATCTCTTCTTCCTCGGCTTTCATCTTCTCACGCCAGGCTTTATTTTCCTCAGACATGGTTTTTAGACTAGCTAATATGGCCGCAAAAGTATCCTTTATTTCTGCTGTATCCGCCATAGTGATCAAATTTCAATTTAAAAAATTTTTAACAAATTTAAATTTATTGATTTATACGCAAAGAAAGTTATTATTACTACAAGATTAGAACGTAATGTAACCAGTTTATATGCACACAGAAAGCAGTTCAAAACATCAACATGTAAATAAACCTTATCTAAAACACAACAACTAATAATCTACCTCCAATATACTGATAAAATCTGTTCATATATGACATACAAGAGAATATGCACAATTGATAAATTATACCCTCAGATTATCATATGAACTATACACATACAATTATTACGTTAATTATAATTATACATATGATTTTACCAACAATTTTTTTTTAATTAGAAAAAATAGTTTACCTTTTTCTTGTCCGTCTGGTGGCCTTTTCTCTATATTTCAATCAACGCGTTTCAGGGCATATGCCCCATCATCAGGATATCCCTTGTTAAAGTTCGTCGATGGTTAAAATATTAAAAACACTGCACACACAATTCTACACACAACAATAAATATAATACAAACATAAAAACACATAAAATGCCCAGATTTCAGACACACACGATATCGGTGGTGCGCACCACGACATGCTATAGTCGACACCATAGTGACATATAGTCGACAGTCGACATATAGTGAGTCGACTATAGCATGTCGTGGTGCGAACCACCGATATCGTGTGTGTCTGAAATCTGGGCATTTTATGTGTTTTTATGTTTGTATTATATTTATTGTTGTGTGTAGAATTGTGTGTGCAGTGTTTTTAATATTTTAACCATCGACGAACTTTAACAAGGGATATCCTGATGATGGGGCATATGCCCTGAAACGCGTTGATTGAAATATAGAGAAAAGGCCACCAGACGGACAAGAAAAAGGTAAACTATTTTTTCTAATTACATACTATAAGTGGCTTGGATACCGAAAAACATGGATTTTTTTTTTTTTATAGACAAATATATAATAGCGTAAATTTACCGCTATTTTACGAGCCCCAAGTTGCTAAGCGCCAAATATCTATGCGACAACACAAATTACTAAACTATTGGCGCATAGGATATGACAGTATGTGTATCTTTAAATTAAAAGTCTATATTGGAGGGTTTAAGATTATTTATTGCACAAACACAAGTAATTGTTTATATGGTATATTTGATATGTACAGAATGTAATGTTTGATATAGAGTCTTTCTTTTAAAATGTTAAATACTGTTCATACGCAAGACGTGATACGTTACATAAAGAAGATTCCCACGATGATGTTGCTGAAGAGAAGGGCAGGTCTTTGCGGTGTAGTTGGTTCATCAGGTGCGGCTTATAAATGACGGACGTTTCCCCAGAAACGTTTACAGCTGGGCTGGCGTCCTGTAACAGCTGGGCTGGTGTCCTATAACAGCTGGGCTGGTGTCCTATAACAGCTGGGCTGGTGTCCTGACAGCTGGACTGGTGTCCTGTAACCGCTGGGCTGGTGTCCTGACAGCTGGGCTGGTGTCCTGTAATTCCCACGATGAATCTGACGCTTCACACACACAACGGTACTACGGATCTGATTACTCGTAAAATTAATATAGAGTTTATGACCAAGTAATATCCCAGGTGACAGTGCGTTTAATCTAATAACGGTATATTGAACTTATACCACTCCTGTTTCTTCAAGTGTTCACGCGAACACCAAGGTCTACCGCGATCAGCAGACCACCCTATGAGGAAATCTTGCACTAACACGGAAACGTCTTGATGGAACAACTTACTATTGCGTAACTATTAATGATACTGACACTGCGGAAAATCACACACAGTGATACAGTTACACTCACTTATTACACACGTAATACTACAATATTAATATCGTGTGTAAAGAGTTAATATTCAACCGTTCTGCGTCACACGCGTTACTATCCCCGAATAGTCTTTAGAGATTCCTGCGAGCGACAGAATCTTGAACAAGAATTGTATGTACCGTTCGCGGTAGCAGCAGTGAAGAACTGCCTGTAATTATACGCGCAATGCGTTAAAACAATACCGTGTGCAGATGTACTACACACACAGTTCTGAGTCTTCCCGTTTCACTAACGACGAATAGTTTTTACAACACCTTGCAAGCGGTAGAATCTTGTACAAGGAGTGCACGTCCCGTTCGCGGTAGATGGCGTAGAAGAACTGCCTGTGTAACGACAGGCTTAAGAAAATTTCCATCCACCACTCAGCATTCTATTGGTGGACGGAAGTCACATGGTTAGTACACCGTGACATGCACTTTTCATGCAGTAGAGTGCATTTACTTTGTAACAGCATGCATAGCGGTAATCAGAATACCCTTATCACATGCATAACTGCATACTTTACTAATATCATACATGAACGTAAACAATAGTCAGAAATATATAGAGATTGTAGCAATACATATGTCTATGTTCAGTACAATGTCAAACACAATGATAATCAATTCACGCACAGCCCGGGAAACGTTTACCACGCGCGCACATTTCCACAAACACAGTACATGAATAACAATAAATAAATAATGCACAGTTTTACTAAACTAAACCCTTATCCTTACTAAATACAACTGATAACATAACCAAACTTAACCATCTACCAATATAACATGAATGTCCATAGTCTGTGTAATATATGAGCGTGCCCCGCTTATCATGATCCTTTGATTCGTTGCAATATATATATATATATATGCATAATAACGTATAACAATCTAACCATCACATAAAGGCATAACACACAACATATAATTAACATAGATACACATTTACATATAAATAGCACACACCATGTCCACCTGGTTAACAGCGTACATCTTGTCATCGTAACACCCTCAAACCCTCTTATCCAGATCAGGTATCCGGCCCACCTTAAATTTTTTTAATTAACAAACCCCAAAACCAAATACTAAGTAACAAAAGAGCAGAGTAGACACACCCCAAAAATTCTAAGTGTGTGAACGGCCAAGGTCAAATTGGCTAAATAGTCCGAACGGCACACAAGTACCGAGCACAACAGGTAATTATCAATTTCGTATCCCAAATAATAATAATAATAAGTGCCATCACGAGGTCAACATGGATGCCCGGTTGCATAACTGCATAGTCTCATTTCCTTTACCTTTTTAACCAAAAAAAAATCTTAAGCAAAATCAGTGGAACGTGACCACCCATAAATAACTTATAACTGGTATTGATTTGTCTTACATTCTTTAACATGTATTAATGAATTGGTATTATGAACAATAAAAAAAAATTTAACAATTCTTGTGCTGGCTATGGCAAAATGTAGTGGTAACAAAATTATTTGAACAGTAGAACTGAATTTCGAAAAGCAAAATAGAGGGAATTAATTTACTAAAATATACTTGAGGTGTTCATAAAGAATCCACTTGACCTCAGGCACGGTCATGCGCCCGGACTAGATCCAGCAAACTATGACATGATATTGGCCTGTGGTGAACGGCACAACAGGTGTCGTCCACAGGTTAAAACACCCCCAACCTTTAAATTAATAACCAATACAAAACCCAATTAAATGGAAAAGTAATTAACAATGAAAATTGCCCTTCAGGGTACCAAGACACCCGTGCATGCATGCTTAACACTGAAAGCATTTAGTGGCAGACAGTGCCGCCCATATTTACTGGAAACTAACATCAACTCGGGTGATGCATGACCCTGGCTGAGTTTACAAACTCTCATAATGAGATAAACATTAATAAGTTAATGAGGCGTAAGCCTTAGCAAAAAATAAAAAGGTAACATGTAAACCCAAATGTCCCCTTGTACTTGCGCGGAACAAAGTCCCAAACTGGAGCATCTCCAAAGTGTCTCAAAGGAAGTATATCGGCCACAAACATTTTGTTTCTTAAAAAAGCTTAAATGTCACCTGGTTAGCAGCATAAGGGTAGAGGATCTCGTCGTGTATGTCCGGCCTGACAGCTTGACGGAAGTGGTTGCATTTATTTCATGGAAAGCAGGTATTCGGCCATCCTCTGGAGCGAGACAGATTATCGTCTACTTCGGAAACCCTGCACAATTATATCGGTAATTACTTACAGGTTTAATAAACCACACTACCCCATTCACCCAGCTGAACCCACATCTCGTGACATGCCCAGTTTACAATCTCCGGAAAATTCACTTATGCATTGAACCCCATTGAATCAAATAAATCACTTCAAAATAACACTTTTAAATATTATAATCTATAATATATCCAAATATAGTCATTCAACATAATAATCATTTCAAATAAATAGTTATTCACAAGTTTTCGTCAAGCACTTAACCCCCTTTGACAGGAACTAGCAAACCTTAACAAGTTCGTGTTGTACGTTCATTTCAGCAAAATAATTAACTTACGCCCCATTCTAATATAATGAATTAAGTAAACATGCACCAAAAAACTGTAAAACCGTATCTATTAGCCAGCATTAACAAAATTTAAACAAACAAGTGATTAAACAAAATTTAGCCTGGTGCACGCCACGTGCTAATATAATTAATGCAAAAATATATATCCCCTTACATCAGCGTTGATATTAAGTAAATACAATTTATTTTTATGAAATAGTAAGTTATATATCTTAACACACTTACCGGAAGGTCGCGTAGCTTTTACTTATACATAGTAAAAGATAGTAGACAAAATTTTAGGTCGAGGCTGTCAGGCGAATATAGACGCTACTACGCTGAACGGTGAATGTGAACTGGTCAGTACCGCTGCTGAAAAAATAGTATGAAGCGCTGGACTCAGAGAGCGCGCGGATCGGCCCGGTGGCAAGATAACGCGGCGAACGTAATTATTACGTCGCCAAGATGCCGATAATACGTAATTTAATAATTCAAGGCAGGCCGTTCCCATTGAAAAAAAAAACACCGCCGAGTTTTTCCAAAACACGGCACAGTGTATGTAAAGTAACTCACGATGCTTTGAAAGATGAGTACGAATTTAAATAATTGGAACTGAGTTAATTAATTTAACAGATGGAAAATGTGTAATACATTTGAATAATTTATTTTTGATTTGAAGTGGATAATAAATGGTAGACAAGTAAAATTAAATGATTGAAATGTTTAATAGAAACTCAGAGTTGAAGACATAGTGTAACTATTGAATACTAAGGTGGTAATGTTTTGTTTGTAATTTTGATGCAAATTCAAAGGTGAAAGATTTATTTCAATGTAAAAATGGTAATGTTTATTTGGAATGTTTATTATGTTGTATCATGTTTAAGGGTGAACCATAAAGTGTTGGATTGAGTATTAGGTAATTGCGTATGAATGTAGAACAGATGTATTTGTATATTAACAAATTAAATAAGAAACCAGTACTTTGCAAAAAATCAAACCAGTACTTTGTTAGTGCCAAACCAGTACAACTAAGAGGAAACAAATCAGTAGAGGATATGGAGTGATGAAACACCAGTTGTTGATATCTTGATCGAAGTTTTCACAGTCAGGTGATACTGTGGAGCGTACCTGTTCTGGCCAGTGCGTCAGGGCAGAGACGTCTAGTGTCTGTCCGGCTTTGCGGTGTTGTGTAATGGGTCTAAATTTATTTAAATATTATTGTGTAATTTCATAAATTCTATAACATGTAAAGATGAGGCCCCTTTGAGGTGACATGAGAGCCAGTAAATATGAGTTAGTAAATTTCCATGACCTTATATGGTTATGCAGTAAAAAGACGAAAATTTATTTATAGCCAGTGACCAACACATCAAGTATGTTGTTGATGAAAAACATTTTGCGATGAAGTTAAAAGGTGATCCTCAACTCAACGAAACTCTTCAATGCTGGTGATGATACATACGAACAGTGGGGAGCGGGGTGAAGCAGTTTTGAGACGCAACAAACGGAAATTTGTAACACTGAACCCCAGTCGACATTCATCTTTCACTGTCTGCAGCAGCAGTCGCGGGCGCCCGCATACAACAGAAAATGTGATGTGACTTTTCCTTCTTATTTGACATAAATAATTATTAATAATAAAGGTATGATATTCAAATTTTATGTCATTTGCATAATAAATCTCACATCCGGAATAACACGTGTTCAGCTCAGTTACATGCATTAGGCTTTTGGTCCAGAGTTGCGTTAAGCAGAAAGAGGCAGAGCTTGTTTTGGTATTGAAATAACAAGGTACACAGCATTAGGCTAATGAATTTGATTTTATTCAGTTAATTGTGTTGTAAGTTGTTACCCTAATAGCCAACAATAATGGTTATACATTCAAAATGGCGGCGATGTCAATTCCGCACTTGACCTCTGTTCAAGGTTACGTACATGTACTTTCTTATTTGCTTGAAATTAATTTTTTTTTAACATTGTTACTGCAATCATTTTAAAATTCTCTTTATCTTTATATTTATAATAATAACTCTTAACATCTTTCACAAACCAACGCCTCAGGCTATATTCAAGTTGGCCAACATAAACACACACTCTCACTTTCTCTCTCTCTCACACGGTAATTTAAACACGTGTTTAGTTTTCTTGAATTGAGCTCATTTCTTAGTTTTTAGAATTTAGAAAATAATTTGTAAGGGCTTTCCTGAATAGTGATGTGGCGTAGACTCCTCAGCGGCTGTCCATGGCGGTCGGCAGGTGTCCGGCCGAATTTCGTGTTGTTTAGTCCATTGAATCTATCTAAATTTCATTTTTATTTACTCACTGACTCTATGTACTGTTACTGTTAAATTTTGATCACAACTATTTCATTTTATTAGGTAAATATTACATTTTGGCAAGAATTTGCCCACTGCACTATGGCGAGCGTATGTGCTCGGTTAACTGCTTTTGATGAACTGGGCAGACGCTTTACTCTCTAACTTTCGTCTGTTTGTTGCACTGAATTTACATGGTGGTTCTAATTACTTGTGATTACATTTTGTTGATTCAAATAAAACACTAGCTGACTATTTTAGGCCAGCAAAATTTTAACGTGTTACTGCCATGGCGATGTTCTGGCGACTGGGCGGAAGCAGACACAATTATTATGCAAAGTGGTTGCTTCTGACGTCATTTTGTATTGTTCCTTTAGCCAACGCCCGGTTTAACACATAATTGTCTCATGTCGTCATTGTTTGTTTGCGACGATCTGTTGCAGTGGACCAATGAAAAGTTCGTATTATCAATTTGTTGCGCCTAAACCGCCATTACATGTGTTTAATTCCACTCATACTCCAATGACCTTGGCTTGTCTCCCCTCTGGTGAATCTGCGTTTTTACTGGGACTTGTGCAAACTAACTTTGCCCTTGTTAATATGTATGATCATAATAAAATTTACAATGAAAATATTCCCTCATACCATAATCATGGCAGCTGGTAAATCTGTACTGTCACAAAACCCCCTCAATGAAAGGTTTGGTGTCGAGACACAAAAACTTTCATTGACTCATTCGTACGTTTCTAAAAGGATCAGCTCAGATATGTGCCACAACCCCCTGTAGTGTTAATATATAAAAAAATTTTCAATCACTTACCCTTGGTCCTATAGTGTTGATCGTACCTGTCTGACCTTACTGGACTTCTCCGGAGAGATCCCTACACCATAAGGCCATGAGGCACTTTACGCTCCTGTTCTGACGTTCTGGTCAGCACAGGACCGCGGTCACAAAACTCTGAAACATGTAATACAAAATTTTAAAATAGTGGCCTTATTTATCTACATATCCGCAACTGATATGTCTCCCCTTAGATGCATTGGTTTGTGATTTGAGGCGTTGGTTTTATTTATTCATAAAATTCCAAGCAACACAAAAAATTATAACAAGATTTAAGATAGATAATCCTTCTACTTTTCAACACTCCTATATGTTTTTGTCAATTTCTCTGACTCCAGTCAATATCAATTTACTTCTCTCATCATAAGAAATTATACTCTTATACTAAACATAGAACAAATTTTACTCTCAACAACAATTACTATCTCTACTAATTTATTTCAAATAACATCAGTACATTTAACTATCATGGCAGCACTTCAAAATATTTAATTTCTTTACTCAACTTTCTTTACGTTTATAACTGAATCATTTCCAGAGAATTATTAACCAACATAAAATTGAACATTATTACCGTCACTACCCTTGTAGTAACCTCCTGACCTATTGTACCATCAACATAATAAAAACATAATAAAACATTGTACAATAAACACTAAACACTAACATTGAACAATTCACATTTACATAACTTGTAGCAGAATTTTATAACATTGTTATTATCAACCTTCGATTAACTTTTAGTTATTTAACATTCATTCATCAGATTCTATAAAACAATTTCAAGTTTATTATTCACCTTTCATTTACATTACCTTCCTACCATGAATTTTCCTTTTCTAACCCTTTTATCCTTATTAGTTTGGGTGACTCTCTATTAATCATTATTCTCTATCTCTTATTTTGGCATTTGTCAATCTAACCTTACTACCCCTCTTTTTTCTACTAACAACCGCTTCTAACCATTAATATAATATGACACCAATATCTCTATAATAACCCCCTTCACTAATCCCATTTAAAACCTCTGGCACCGCTCATTATTGTACAAGGATGTATGTTCCCTACCTATGCTCATTCCCTTATGTTGGTTCCTGGATTCTACCTAAGGCAACCCTTTCCGGCACACAATGGTCCCTTCCTGTCCCAACACCTTTCATTGCGGACTCCCTACACCGGATCCTTATTACAAAATATCATCATCATCAACTTATATAATTACCATTCACATTACTCACCTCTACATATAATCGCTAACTACTGTGTCCCTAAAATATCTAACACCTCTTTATATATTATCTGTATCTCAACACTTTATTTTCACTAACTCCCAATAACTCTATTTAAATAACTCCAATGCCCTTATTTATCACTATTACCCAAACTCTTTACAACATTTCACTTTAATATACCACTAGAAAATTCATCACTTACCTACTAACAACAATACCTCTCAATATCCAAATATATAATCATTTACTAACCATTAGACTCTAAATTCCATAATATCATTTCAAAATCATTATTAAACTTTTCTACAGTACATGGTTACACAAAAATACACAAAATACACACAACAAAAATACACAAATACATTGACATTAATATACACAAAAATATACAATCCAAATAATCATTAAATCATTTACCAAAATCAGTCATAAACAGTCCATCTTAAAAAACACTGTCCACATAATTAAATGTTTATAAACACAATAAAAGGTTTACCCTCCATCGTCAAATAACAATCGAATCTTAAAACTATATACATTGTTTAATATTAGGTATTTCATCTTATTATTATACATATATATACCATTCGAATTTTTATCATTATTCTCAAACTCATTTAACCTGTCACGATTGGTCATTGTCCTGTCACCTCCTGTATAATAAGTTATAATTAGGTATTTTATCAAGTCATTATTGTTATCAACATCATCTCCTACTGCTGCTATATCAGCTTCAATCCAAGGTAAGTACTTACTATTATTTTCACTTCTCTCTCCACCTAACCTTTCTATAAACTCTTCATAATTTCTACATATCTTAAAAATTTCTACTTCTCTGTTTCTCTCAATATATCTCTCACTATCATACCATCTCTCTCTCTTAAAACATCTCTCTCTTTCCACATTTGCATCAGGCACTACTACTCCATAAAACCACCCCCTGGCCTCACCAGGTACACTAACACAAAAAACTACGGGATCATTTGGAGACCACACGTCTCCCACATAAACTCTAGAGGAACCTTCCTCCTCAAATAACAATTTTGGAGTCTTTACTCCAACTATACCACTGGGAAAATTTGCCCTCTGCTCACTATACTCACTTAAACTCTCCTTACCCCCACTTTCACTCTCATCTACCACTGTCACCTCACCATTAACCTCTATTCTCATTAAAATCTCACTATTACTACCAACATCCACACTATTATCTCCTATTACCATATTTTTATTTATTTTATCATCATTTCCACTACTACTTACCTTATCATCTTTGTTCAATTCAAATTTGTTTATTACTTTCTCATTTTCTAATTCTGTTTTGTCTAACTTTGTACCTATTTCACTTAATCTTTTGTCCAAATTGCAACCTTGTTTCTTAATTTCTTTTTTAATATCGCTAAATTGTACATCACACTGGTTTAATTTCTCATTAAAATCATCTAATTTAGTATCAAATCTGATGCTCTTCTCATTGAAAAGCAGTTTCATCATTTTTATTATGTAATTCTCTTCCATTCTGTTATTTACTATAGGCGTTGAGTTCGCCTGTGGTTCGCTCAACACCAAAGATTCCATTGCTGTTTTTTCTATATTACTACTTTCATCGTTATCTGCCATTTTGTTGTACTGATGGTACTAATTTTTGTCTTAATTGTTATATACGTCTCTCTATACCATACATAACCTACCTAGATAACCTCTATTGTTATGTTTATTTCTCTACCCGTCTACCTCCGCTTTTCTGCTTATTTATATAATTTTAGTTTTATATAAAGTCACCGTTCGGGAGCCATCTGTGACCTTTCTCTCTTATTTGACATAAATAATTATTAATAATAAAGGTATGATATTCAAATTTTATGTCATTTGCATAATAAATCTCACATCCGGAATAACACGTGTTCAGCTCAGTTACATGCATTAGGCTTTTGGTCCAGAGTTGCGTTAAGCAGAAAGAGGCAGAGCTTGTTTTGGTATTGAAATAACAAGGTACACAGCATTAGGCTAATGAATTTGATTTTATTCAGTTAATTGTGTTGTAAGTTGTTACCCTAATAGCCAACAATAATGGTTATACATTCAAAATGGCGGCGATGTCAATTCCGCACTTGACCTCTGTTCAAGGTTACGTACATGTACTTTCTTATTTGCTTGAAATTAATTTTTTTTTAACATTGTTACTGCAATCATTTTAAAATTCTCTTTATCTTTATATTTATAATAATAACTCTTAACATCTTTCACAAACCAGCGCCTCAGGCTATATTCAAGTTGGCCAACATAAACACACACTCTCACTTTCTCTCTCTCTCACACGGTAATTTTACACATGTTTAGTTTTCTTGAATTGAGCTCATTTCTTAGTTTTTAGAATTTAGAAAATAATTTGTAAGGGCTTTCCTGAATAGTGATGTGGCGTAGACTCCTCAACGGCTGTCCATGGCAGTCGGCAGGTGTTCGGCCGAATTTCGTGTTGTTTAGTCCACTGAATCTATCTAAATTTCATTTTTATTTACTCACTGACTCTATGTACTGTTACTGTTAAATTTTGATCACAACTATTTCATTTTATTAGGTAAATATTGTAACCCTCGGTTACTATTTTCTTTATGAATAAAAGAATAAACTCACACTTACCTTCAACTTTCGATCTGGCCGGATCGCATAGTGGGGACGAACCCCGTTCGTACAGCGAACTTGACAGCACATCAAATGAAATAAGGTTTTGAAGGAAGTTAAATACCAAAATTTATCATTCGAAAGATAATGGTTTTTATTTTTTATGATTGTGAAACATTTTAGACATGTATGTTAAATTGTTAATCAGAACAAAATTGTTACTCTCTCTCCTGGTTTTTTAAATTTTTAATTACAACTTTAGAAAAGTATGATGATAACTACGAAAACATAATAACTACCTTACCTTATTTATAGTCATACAAACATAAACAGCCCAGCCTGCCGTTCTCACATACATACAATTTAAATTTTTTTTAAACCCCAGATCATTTTTAATACCCCAAAGCCCTTAAACATTTGTCGTAACCTTCCCCGCCGGCAACGTGGTTTTCGTGCGCACTCATTGTTACTCGGTTTAATTGATATTCGTGTCCGAACTTTAACTTAAGAGGGCGCCAAGGTTGGCCCGAGAATCGCATTTTAGTTTACGGGGTGGCCACCAAGCGCTGTCATCGCGACGCCTGCTCTTGCAGCTAGGCAACATGCAAACGTTCTATCCACTTTCATGAGTCACATAAGTCAGCGGCGCGGTGTTGTCACTTCGCTAGGGCAAGCAGCGATACGTGCAGTGTTGCCGCTATTTGCACAACACTACATTCAAATTCAACCAACTTTACTCGCGTGGCAGTGCTGTGAACTTACCACGGCACTTCGTCGTATGGCCCTCCTGAGTGCCGACTGTGTTATGTCGTTTAGCACCCACGGACCGTATTAGCTTATCTTTACACTAGGTGTCCCCGAGCGCGGACAAAAAGGGGCGAAGTTCTAGACAAATGTGAAATTTTCCATTAAATATAGAAATGAATGTTTTCATATCTTAAAAAAATATTTGGGAAATGTGTTCAATAATAAGAATACAAATTGATGCAAATGATCAGTTATCCACTATATTTTATAACAAAGTATTTACATATAGCATGTAACAAAAAAAAGTAAGACATTTGAACATAGTATACAATAATAACAATAACTTTTGAATATAATATACAATAATAATATATTTAATATAATAATAACAATATGCAGTAAATGGAAGTAGCATCTTGTTAAGATGACATATATTTTTTATAAGTAGCATCTATTTTGTATTACATATATTCCACAGTCTCTGTAATTCATTTCGACGTGCATTCATCGAATGACTACTGTTAATTTTTTTCAAACGATCGAAGTTAAATGATGGTTTCAACAGCAATCCACTCAAAGTTTTTACTCTCGATAATGCGACATAAGTTAGACCAACTTGGAACTCGTTATCACCAATGTCGACAATTGCTTTATCCAGAGTTATTCCTTGAGATCTGTGAATACTGATCGCGTATCCAAGCATAACAGGAAACTGCTTACGTGTACAACTGATTCCACGCCGTTTAAACGAAGACGTAATAGCCACAATAGGGACTGAGCTTCCATAAATAGTCGGACCAGTATATTTTTCAAATTGAACGAGAATGCATAATGGCATACGTTCACTATAAGCCTCGTATTCAATAGAAGGATCATAAATTATATCAGTAATTGTGCCAACTGATCCATTCGCGAGACCCTTGGCCACCCAAAGATTTCGTCTTAAAATAATTCTGACTTCTTTACATAGACGTAATTCAGCAGACAATCCTTGAGCTTCATCAGAAGATGCAGCAAGGGCTTCTGAGCAGTTATGTATAGCTTTAATCAAGGCGATCGGTTGTTCATTTTTTTGTAACTTTTCATAATTAAATTTATCAATATCAGTATTTTTGCCATTATGCACACTGCATTTTCAAAAGATTTATCCCCAATATTATTGACAAAAAATCGAGAAGATAACAGTTGATGATCAAGCTCAGTAATACTTCCATTCGAAATCCTATTAAGAGTTTCTCGGAAAGATCGTTGTTCATCTCCAATTTGTCTCATTATTTGTGTTAAAAAAAATACCTTTTTGAACTGTAAATATAATAAACTTGACTGAATAGTTTTAGCGTTTTTCCAATACTGTAAAGGCTATAATCACATACTGGAGGAAGTTGTGACCAATCGCCCACTAAATAAATGCAAAGACCTCCGAATGGCAGGTTGGCTAATTGTGGTTTAGCGTCTCTGAGTCTTTGATCAACTTTGAAAAATAAGTTCAACCCAAGCATACTGGCTTCATGTATAATAACAAATTTAATGTCTTTGAATTCATCTTCAAAAGAAATTTTAGCATCACTGTTTAATTGTGGTAGAGCGTTTCTCGAAGGAGGTATTCTAAGAGCTGAATGGAGGTAATGGAGGTGAATGGTCTGTCCGTTAATATTATTCGCTGCAACACCTGTCGGAGCCATCAAAAGAGTAGCATTGCATTGGAAATGAGAGTTTATTCGATGAACCATCTCGTCGTTGATGATACAACTCTTTCCTGTTCCAGCCTTACCTTGGACTATTGCAAGCTTATGTAAACAATTATCGTAATCCATTAGCTGTTGATCCAAAAAAGACAAAATGGCATTTTGTTGTTCATTGAAGTTGATATTCAAAGGTTCAAAGAATTGTCGTTGATTTACAATCGTTTCACTACTGTTCTCAATGAAACCAGTGTTATCTTTTATATCTGGATAACTATGATAAGCTTCGTTCCAGTCATGAAGTATATCGATGTCACGATTACCAAGAGTAACATAGGCTGGTAGGTCATTAGGCATAACTGCAGCAATTGCCATCCAGTCTCTCTCATTAAATATAATTTTATTATCATTATTTTCAAATTCATCTTCGTCTTCCACTGGCTGTAAAGACATATTAATCTGTTGAGGTTCCACAATGTTACTTCGCTAATATGCACTTTTCCAGGTTTCATCCTTATTTTTCAAATTTGTTCACACCACCAGGGTTTGTGTAACATTAGCTGTTGTTTACAAAATAATTCGAAGCTTGATTGATTCAAGTTTTTATCAATCTTAGGATAGACTTGTACTATTTTATGTTTTCTGCAAATAACCAGTCTATTTCTACTTCCTTTAGAATATCTTTTAGCAAATTCTAACAAAGGCATATCTTCCATATTTAGTGGTCTCTGATTGTAGAATTCAATAAATGATAAGGCAGTACCATCGTCTTCAGTTTCCGGAATAGCAACATAATTTTCCAGTTTAATCACAAGTGTCTGAAAGCTCCTCGTGCAATGGAATAATGGGATAGTCATAAGTATATGACAGGTTTCAGAAGCTCCAATGTCTCTTTCGCCAATTATTTTCATCATTAAACTGGTGTACGCCTGGCGAGCCTGATCATCAGAATTTCGCGATTTAACGATTTCTTCAAACATTTCTAACACATTTTTAGAAGTAGGTTCTGATTTTGAGGCGTACTTCGATATGTATTCAATTACAGCATATAATGACGTAATAATCTGGAAATCGGTATTAGCTCTCCATGTTTGAGCAATAAAAAAGTTGAATACATTGAGTTTCTCGTCATTTCTCACAGGAGTGTACACCCAATTTCCTTTACTATCTTTCAGTAAAGTCGATACTTCTTGAATTGCTTTAGGGAATTTAAAGCGACAGATAAATTCGCGACCATTCGGTTTCAGACAGTAACCTTTTGAGCACTGTGTATGTCGTTGGAATCGATTCAATAATTCAGAAATAGATCGGTCATCGTCAATTACAACATCACTTGATCTAATACGTGAAGGATTTATTGTTGCTGGTAGAATGGATGGCAATGGGTTGAACGCACTTACTAACTTATCGTAGTACGTTGTTGCTTCAAGCAACTGTTGCTGAGAAGCAGCATCAAAAGTTCTAGGATCCGGAGCACCAGATATCCAAATAAGACCGTGTAAATGGCATGAACTACGATGCTGAAATTCGAACCGAAACCAATAATCGAGAACTTTGTATCGTTTGCATACCACTTTTTCAATGAAAGTAACAGCTCGAAACGTGAAGTAATTTTCAACAATTAATGGATTTTCATTTATGAGTTTTTGTCGTTGTTGTACAATTTGAGATTCATTCAATAAATCCTCTTCCTCTAAATTACAGCCTAGAAGACGTGCTAAGTCAGGCCACCAAAGGTCAGCAGCACTCAATGTTAAGAAAGCTGTCGGTAGTATATCGAGCTGGCTTATCATCGACTCTAATTCACCTCTCCTTTGGAACCAATAAGAATTAGAACCTCATATTTTAGAGCACCAATAATATAAACCTTTTACTATTTTTGGATTGTGTGACATTGCATCACGTAATTGTTGAATATTACCATGAAAATCAGATTTTTTAGCAAATATTCCTCCTCGTTTGATTGCATCGTGTCGTTGAACAGTATTTAGTGCAAAAAATCGGAACCGTGGATCTTGAGCAAAACGGCGATCTTTGTATTCCATTAAAAATTGGAAATATTCTAATGGTGTTATTTTCATGTTATTAGGACGAGTATTATCATTCAATTCCGCAGAATCATAAGGAAATAATGCTGGGAAAGCCATAGTTATACATCGTATATCCTTCACATGTAAATTCGTTGATAATGTTAGTACCTTTTGGCCAAGGTATGACATTATTTACATCAGATCGGATGCGGTCAACTTCTTGTAATTTAATATCATTGGGTATGACACTTTCATAAACATCATTACTTTCCTTTGAGTTATCATCCAACTCTGGTATTTCTACCGTTGGTATTTGATCTAAAATACTACCCTCTATGGGAAGCTGAGAAATACGATCGACATCAATTGATACATCTGCATAGTAAGGATTGTTGGTTTTCAAAAAAGTTAGAGCAGTAATTATTTTATTTCGCCTAACATGGAAATCACGATGTCCATTCAAACCCTCTCGTCTCACAACGATTGTACTCAATGTAGATGGTATTCGAGGTAAACAACGAATTATTTCATCAATATTCTGTCCAACATTGATTATATTTCCTTTATACGCAAACTGACCGGGCAAACCACGTGATTTGATCCTGTATACACGTATTACTGGTTGCACTTTAGCTATAAGTAACTGCTCAACGTAAGTAAGTCCTTGAAGTTCAATCGGTACCATTCTTGGATCCATCTTATTTACTGCCGTAAATTTATGAGGATGTTTTTTACATTGTTTACACGCATCAAAATTTTTACTTTGAATTACAGTCCTACCACAGTTGTTACACTCAAAACAATTTAAATTCTGTAACTCTTGTTCAAACTGAATTTGTAGATTGCGAAACTGAGAGTTATCTGCACTAACCTGATCAACATTAGACAACACATGACTGTTTTGATTTCGTGAACCACTATTTTGTTGTTGACGATAAGTCTGACGACTATGAATACTTTCACCTCGGCGTCTTTTAGGCATGATTAATTATTTCAACATATTCTGGGTTACACAAAAGCGAAAAACAAAACGCACTCAAAGAAATAATTACAGCATTGTTGCAGTCGATACACCACGTCTCAATGTGTAATCATGTGAGTGCGTTCGGGTACACTCGTTCACCGTCGGACCGATCCGGCGCCGTTGATGTAAGTTTCAAACGGTTTTAATTTAGCGGAATTAAACGATTATTATTTAACTTTGGCTCTACCAATGTTTCCAAAAATTAAAATGTGTACCCCGGAATATGTACAGAATGTACATTATAAAGTTTGGTGGAGATTGGATAAGTAGTTTCGGTCTTAATACACTATCGTTTTAAAGGGTTTTAATTTAGCGAAATTAAATGATTATTTAGCTTAAAATCGACCAATCTTCACAAAAATGAAAAAATGCACCCCTGAAAATGTACAGAATAAAATTCTATCAATAAAAATCCCACATTTTATGATTTTTTCTCCAATCCTAGAAGCAAGGTCTTCACGAGCTAACTCCTCGTTGTTCCGGCCATACTCCATTGCCTCGCAATCGAACGCAGTGTAGAGAAGCTGCTTGACAAGGGACTCGCAGCCAGTGGTTGGTCTCATCTTGCAGACCCGCCCAAAGTTTGATGCAGTCAGGATATTTCGGCGAAGTTCCAGCCATTCACTGCAGTCCCTTTGCAGTACTGTCTGTCGCTCAATTCTATCAAACTCCTCATCTGATTTATGAAGACTATTCAAAAATTCATTGGATTGCTGTACCATCATGTCCTCGTCTATGTCTGGTCGTTGAGCTGCTAGACCGTAGTCCTGCTTTTCAGTACCGTTTCTAATAAATAAAGACCTACGACATCTTTTACTTTTTCTGCGGTTATCTGATTTATTTTTCTCTTTATTTCGGTGCTCTTGGAAAATGTTCCCGGGCTGGAATTGTACATGTTCTTGTGGAGTTTGTAGTGCGCAAGTCCGGTGTTGTGATGAACAACAGCCGCAGAACATCGACCCTTGTACGACCCACTTGTTGCAAAATTAATCCTCTTACCGCCGATAAATTTGGCGACTATGGAATTGTAGTGCTCGACATAGTTGCTTGTCACATCAGCAAGCAAGCTCCTGCTGTGACGACTTAGGTCACGGAACACATCCATAATCAAGGGGTATAGGCTGACTGACACAAGGTTGGGTACAAGGTTAGAATCTGCTGGGGCAGATGACGAGTCGAGCTTGCAAAAGTATCCCAGCTTTGCACAACTCTTGTGTTCACCGAACACGTGGCTAGGGATATTCAAGATATCTTGCCGAAGATTTTCTATCTTTTTGCTTGTAGGTCCTTCTTCTCCTTTTCTGTGATCTGTGGCTTTGGTTACTGCCATTCTGCAGCGAAACAAATTGTCCCCAATTTTTTTCCTTAACACTATTGAAGGCTTTTGGGTTTTAGAACCAGCAATATTTTTCAAGCGAGTGCACATGTTCCGTAGGAGATGGTTTTTACACTCCACCTTTTCAACTGTCAAATACTTATACGGCCGACGTTCTAAGATTTTTTTATATACACTACTGTCATCATCGGCAATGAGCTTAGCATACCTTAATTTATACATGTCCTCACTTTTCTCGAAACCTTCGCAGATAATTGCTGCTTCCATGCTAGTTGAACTCTGTTTCATACCCCAGTTCTTGTAGCAAGTGTGTGTTTTTGCCGTCTCACTCTTTGTCTCGGCTCGAGCGCAGGTTGTACAGTACTTGTTTTTCACGCCGATGAACAGCACCTTTCTCGTCCGATAACCAACAATGGCTGCCTGAAAATATAATGACTAAATATAATATTGAAAATCACCTTTATTTAAAAATCCTATACTCTAAGCTTACAAACATTACGTTGGAAAACTGGTTTCACCATTGTGGTCTGCTTACTTAGACCTGTAATTTTATATATGACATGGCCGGTTTACTTTAATTTGTTTGGTTTATTCCATACATTTTTCTTTTTTTAGTTCAGTTTAGTTTAGTTTTTTTTATTTATTTTTTTTCTCCCTTTCACATAAAGTAAAATTCAAAAATGCAACATCGGTTGACTATGAAATTAAATCGGGAGTTCCCCAAGGTAATGGCGGTATGTGTTTTGTATGTCCGTATTCACAATGAAATAGAGATTTCGATTTTGCACATTTCATAAGTTTTATTTTTGCTGTGGATGTTTAGTATGTTTAAAAAGACTATATTTTACGTGTTTCTGCTGTAATTTTAGGCAAGTGTGTAAGTTTGTTATACAATAATGACTTTCACTTTGTTTATTCGATTTATTAATGACAGATGATTCAAATTCATAATGTGCTGCTTATATTCATTATATTATACAATCATGTGACAGGTTATTTAATCACGTGAGAGGCTGAATAACGAACTTAGCCTCTGTTTTAACAATACAAATGTGCATATTAAATTTAAACTCCTTGCGAACAACCGTTTGACAGCTATCGATGACACAATGAAAAATCGGTAAGAAATCTATAAAAACCTAAATTGCAGTTTAAAGACGTAACTAAAAAAATAAAGGGGTTTATTTAGTAAAGATAAAAACATTTGCCGAAAAGTGGCAAAAGTCGGACCGTAGAAATAAGTTATTTTAAAACCTGAGTCACATTCATGAGGTGTTATAAAAAGTAACGTTTTTGCCAAATTTGAAGGAATATATATAAAATTTTGAACGAACGCTAAAAACGTGTTCTGGGGGGGTCAGGGTCGGTGCATATTTCGCACTCCCGAGTCTGGGTTTCACCGTAAGGGCCATCTGAATAGCTCATTTTTCCTAAGGAATATCGCTAATAAGGATTTTAAAAATTAAATTTTTAGCATTGGCCTTTTGGGTAATCAAGATGGCAACGAGATCATATGACATTAACAAGCATGTAAACATAAGATCTGTAACAAGCAATTTGTAAACATTAGTTCTATCAAACATCTGACATAGAGTAGTAAAAGAGATAAAGTCAACAGCATAGCAATAGCACATCGCGCGCCTAGCCTCCCAGCCTTAGCCTGGGAGTTCATTACTTCACTTCGCTTGCGGAATAGTCTCGCTTCCCCTACGACTAATTAAAAATTAACATTTCCATCAATTTAAATGTTATCATTGATGGTTTGCGTTTCTAGACTTGGAGAATATAAATTTACAATTAAAAAGTTGTAGAAATGTAGTTTGCAACTAGCGTTTTATAGTGAAATCGAAGATTGGTATTACATTGTTATCAAAAAAATTTTAGAAAACTGGCCCATTACACGAGTTTTCCATTTTTACAATTACTTCTCATTTAAACCATCATTACACAATAGTTGACAATAAGAGGCTAATTTCATTACATGAGATTTCACTTTCACCCATCACTTTCACTCGTTCACAACTCTCTCCAACAGGACTGTCACACTTCATCCCTCAAAACACACCAAACATCAATGGTTGAGGGTCATTACCCTCTCTGTTATGCTCAACTATTTGTATTCTATAAAACGTATAGTGGTATATGCCGCTAGGCTAAGGCCCCTCTACCCTCTCCCAAAATGGTTTTTGGGCTATAAAAGCTTACTACTCCTAAACTAATAAAGATAAAAAGACGCGGTTTTCGGCATATTATTTAGCTTTGTCTCATCTATGTTTTGAGTAAGTTTCAGTAAAATCCGATGGTAAGTTTGTGAGAAAAGTAGGTTATTTGTCAATTTTGGGGGGTTTTTGGGCTATAACTACTCCCCAAATCAAAGTTTAAAATATGGATTACATTTACCACGCCAGATAAAGAGGAGTAGTTGGTGCGATAAGATCTCTTGCACCAGGCACCGTCAGCAACCACCGTGATGAGCGGAACGCCGTCCTTGACCAGTCCACCTCTCCGTGCTCCCGAGCCAGCCGCGACTCCTCCGCTGCCGCTTCCTCCATCTCCGCTGCCGCCGCCGCCGCCCATCCTTCTGATACCTTTTCTTAATACTTCTTGTATGTTCCTTGGCCCATAGGAGGAATGTCAAGTACACCAAGGAACTCCTCCATTTGAGCGTGCCCACCTCCTGTCGTAAATGTAGCGCAAACACCGGCAGTATTGACATCCATTATGTTATTACGGGGTGTTTCAGACCAAACGGTGGTTTTCAAATGGCACATTTCACACCGAAAAACAAAAGCACTTCTTAATCCTTGTCTTGTTTCGGATATTACTTCCATATTTGAAAATGTACAACCAACTGGACTATGTTTGTCTTAATCTTTTATTTGCTGGAAAAAATCCACAATATTTACAATTCTTCTTCCAGTTAGTTTCAGTGGGTCACGTGAAGGTTGCTGTGTCGTTCCAGTCACTAATTCTTGTAGTTGCCCCAGAGGAACCGCTGGGCCTGCGTCCGGCTCCTGCTGCTGCCTCAACTCTGCTTCCGCCTTCATATTCCTATATAATAAAAAATATAATAATAAAGACTAATTGTTTTTTTTAGTATCGTCTTCAAACTGATACCACATGTGGTAATACATAAATCGAAGGTCTAACCCAAATTAATTACAGCTTACCTTCTTTTTTCGTTGTATCGTTCAAGCACAGGGTTTAGTCTTCTTTTTTTCCGATATGCAGAAAGTGCAAGGCGAGATTTCCCCATATTTTGAACAAAATTAAAAAATATGAATAACAATACACATGCAGCGATATAAAAAAAACTGTACAAATAAATCACAACATTCAAATAAATACCGTCGAAAACAATGGGCACTTGTATTTGCGTTATAGTTAAAAAATCACAGTGACAAAGAATTACGTCCAGCCAACTTACCATGAAAAGTACGACTAATAAATAATTCTATAAACTCCCACATGACGCGTCATTACTGTACTACCATAGCGAGAGGTACTACTTTACTGACACTGCACTAATGCAACCTGTAGGCGAACCGGCGAACTTCCAGCGCGGCAGCGAGCAGCGGCCATGAATTATAAAATGTAAACTTGTAGAAAAACCGTTTGTATAAAGAAATGAGAAAAAAATTACATATTATATCACTACAGAATCGTTCTACACAAAATATACTTTAAAATGGTATAACTTCCAACGTTATTGACAGTCACGATAAATGTTAATTGTTTAGGCAAAATCAGTATAAAATAAATATTCCTTATGGGAAATTAACTTTTTAAATTAAATTATAAAAAATTATTTTTTAGCGGAAATCACATTGGCCTAGGTTTATTAGTAATAGGTTAATTAGTTCTATGACATGTTAGTGAAGTTTTATTTTATTTATGACGTTCTTATATTAAAAACGTAAATTTAAACAGTTATCCCATGTTAAAAGCGTACTCTACCGCGAGCGCCTGGCTGGCCAACCTTGGCGCCCTCTTAATATGTTCTCCACTGTATTGTCGACCGCGGTCACATGGTTTTCACTGTTATTTCACTTTTTTCTTGTACAATATGAAATTTTGTAAAGAGCCTACTTGGCTCGGTCCGGCGCCGGAACAATCAGTTAACGAACTGGGCGAACGAATGTAGCAGGTGCCGCTAAATTGCGTATGTCTTTTTGTGTGGAAACCAATGCCTTTGGTTTCGTTGCAGTAGTTTCGTCCCATGCAATTCATGTAGTTGTTGGGGTGACAACAGTATACGATATTAGTGAGGCACTGGCTAACGTCACGAGATGGGCGGACCTTAATTTGCATATCCGTCGACTCAGTCAAGGAGACGAAACAGAAAATATACTTTTCACCATCTTGGCGGTTCACGACCGCGTCAGTCCGCGCATATACCCGTCTCATGCATACGGGCGCATGGTCACACACAAGCAAAGTTCTTGGAAATCTAGGGGGGTGCGGATTCCTTTACCGATTTCGCAACGTGATATTGCGTTGCTGCTCCGTTACAACACTGTTCTATTCACCACGTGTTCTGGTCACCGTTGAAATACAATTTACACAATATATTTATAAAACCCAAAAAATGCAATAAATAAAAATACCCATAAATTTGGACCGTTACAATATTACATTTTGGCAAGAATTTGCCCACTGCACTATGGCGAGCGTATGTGCTCGGTTAACTGCTTTTGATGAACAGGGCAGACGCTTTACTCTCTAACTTTCGTCTGTCTGTTGCACTGAATTTACATGGTGGTTCTAATTACTTGTGATTACATTTTGTTGATTCAAATAAAACACTAGCTGACTATTTTAGGCCAGCAAAATTTTAACGTGTTACTGCCATGGTGATGTTCTGGTGACTGTGCGGAAGCAGACACAATTATTATGCAAAGTGGTTGCTTCTGACGTCATTTTGTATTGTTCCTTTAGCCAACGCCCGGTTTAACACATAATTGTCTCATGTCGTCATTGTTTGTTTGCGACGATCTGTTGCAGTGGACCAATGAAAAGTTCGTATTATCAATTTGTTGCGCCTAAACCGCCATTACATGTGTTTAATTCCACTCGTACTCCAATGACCTTGGCTTGTCTCCCCTCTGGTGAATCTGCGTTTTTACTGGGACTTGTGCAAACTAACTTTGCCCTTGTTAATATGTATGATCATAATAAAATTTACAATGAAAATATTCCCTCATACCATAATCATGGCAGCAGGTAAATCTGTACTGTCACAGTGAATCTATATATATTTTAAAATACAAACAGTTCTTGGCTAAATATTCATCCATAATAGTGACTAATTGCAGTAAATTGACAGTTCGGCCATAAAATGTGAAAGTGCAACAGTAAAATAAAACAGCAACGCATGCCATGTGGTGAAATTCTACGCAGCATAATCAAGGGAAGTAGACATTTCAACAATATATACCATTTCAACATTTTAAATACTAGCTTTTTCATAAATTATAAAGTTGAGCTCAACAAAATCAAAAAATAAGTAAATGTGCATGTTTGTGTGAATGAAAAATTAATATAGGCCTAACCCGAAGTGTTGAGTTGCGTAATTTTGATATACATAGTAGTATTCATATTTTGTAATAATTATTGGAAATCAATTTTACGCTTTAAGGCGGAATAAGTGTGTTCATGATCTTTTCTATGTTCTCAAAGAAAAATAAATAATGTTATATTTAATTGATTTGCGCATTGTTATTTGTATTTGCCCACAGTTCTCTGCCAAAGTACACTAAACGATATCCTGGACCAAACATTACAGATAATCATATTAATTTTAATAAACAAATAAAGAGTAACATTGCAGTTGTTTCGCCCGAACAGAGACAATTTAATAAACACAATTACAGAGTAACATTGCAGTTGGCGCCCGAATTTACAGGGACATTGTAAATTAAAATTGATTTACAATTTAGTCGAAAAATGGCAGAGAAAAACGCAAATACAAATTTAGATGAAAGTGTAGATGTGGGAGCAGTGTTTAATGTTACCCAAGATAGTATGATAACCATGAGTAAAAATGTCAAAAGCGTCGGTGAAATAGAGAATGTAAATGTCGAAGCTGAATGTAGTAGAAATAACGAAATAAATATATTTAACCAATTAGCATTGATGATGGAAATGATGTCAGGAATGAATAATAAGTTTGACCAACAAAACACGAGTTTAAATGAATTTAAAACTGAAATGAAATCTGAAAATAATAATTTAAACACGAGTTTAAATGAATTTAAAACTGAAATCAAATCAGAGATAAATGTAGTAAATAATAAACTCAACAAACAAGACGAAACGTTAGTAGACATAAATAACGAAGTTGTAAACATAAGAAACGAAATAAAAATGAATAATCTAAGTATGAACAACCAATTTAAAAGTATAAGTGAGAATGAATTAAACCAAATAAGTGGGTGTAGTAGTGTCAAAACTAATGACACGGGTGAGTATAATGAAAGAGAAAATGACGAAATAATAGACGACCATGTTGTCAATAATAAAATAACGAAAAATTACGGAGAAATAATTAACGAGGTAGGTGTTAGTTACGAAAATGAATTAACAAGTAATAGTGGTAAGATGGTTGAAAATGAGATATATAAAAGTAATACCGTGAAAATAAATAGTGGTGATGATAATATAGGGACAGTGAGAGAGTAGAAATCAGTATTTGTAAGTTAGAGAGAGAGTATGAAGAGAATTATTTTGTGAATATAGAGGAAAAGGGTAGATTTTCCCCAGGTTTATTGTAAAACAAGATGTTTACAAATGGTTTTGAAGGGCAAGAATCCCTTAGAGGAAAACAATGTGTTTTCAAATAATCCCTTAATTTTTAGTAGGCGTTTTTATGATTTAATACCCTCTGTACAGAATGATAGAAAAAGTATGAAATGGTGTTATGATGAAGGGTATGTTGACAGGAAGATAGAGTTATTTGAGATTAGCAGAGGTTATAACGAATTAGTAGAGAGGTTAGATATCAAGTACTTACCTTGCGAAATAGTTAGTGCAGCAAATGATGATAAGCTTGATGATATTGATTACTTACCTTGTAATGAATCTGGTATAGCAGCAGGTGATAATAATGATGAAATTATAATCGACCCAATTGTGACACATCATACTAAAGGTGACTTGACTATACTCAGTGGTGACAAATTATATGAGGTAATAATATGGAATAATCCTGTTAATTTTTATGGTATTGTGGAAGGGTATAAGAATTTGAATAATCTTTATATTGATAGAAATGATATAATGAATTTAATAAAAAATGAATTGTGTAGACATAAGACCAGGTTATTATACGATGATGGGGGGTAAACAATTAATGTTTATGAACGTTTAACTATGTAAGTAGTGGTTTTGAATTAGACTGTTTTATAAAATGATTTGTGGTAAACGATAACAAATAATAATGTGTATTGTATACTTTTGTATTGATATTAAATGAAATATTGTACAAGATGAATGTTAATAACAAGTTAAAAAATTTTTTTTGGAGAATTTAATGGTGTAGTGAATGATAAATAATTGATAATTGATTATTAAAAAGGTCAATTGAAATTAAAATGTAATATTTATAATTGTATATGCAAATTTAAGAATGAATTGTTTATTTTGAGGTGATAATGTTTGCAATAGTGTGTGTGTGGAAGGAGGAATTTAAAATAAATTCATAATTTAACAAATTATAATAAAATATGTGATGATGGAGAAGATGGTTACTAGGTTGTTAATAACGAAATATTAAAGATTAAAATGAGTTACATAAATAATGTAGAGTATATAATTGATTTTCTGATGTAAACAAATGAAGGATGTTGTGTTGACGAGGAGTATTTTATTTTAATGTAATAAAGAGTAATATGAAGATACTTAACGATTGTTAAGTAAGTAATTTGTTCTAGTGTAGTTGATTTAATGTGTTTTACTCTACATAAGGAGTTTGTTAATTTTGAAATGTGAATGGAATATTTATAATGGAAGGGATTTATACGTTGTAATGGAAATGTTTATTTAAATTTTGATGGGAATCAGAACGATCATGTTGAATTTTGGGGTAAGAGTTAACTAGAGAAGGTTATACAGAATGATAGCTAATTGTTATAATGTATTATACTAAGACTAAGTATTCATCCATATGTAGGATTAAAAAAAAAAAAAAAAAAAAAAAAAAAACCAGTACTTAACGCAAACCAACACAGCTAAGGGGAACCAGATCAGTTAGGGGTATGTTATTTTACCAGGCCACTATTTGATATTTTTTGATTTCATGTTTCAGTCTCTAGTGATGCTGTGGCAGCGGTCCTGTGCTGGCCTGCGTGTCAGAGCAGGAGTGTCAAGTGCCGGTCTGGCCTTGCGGTGTTGGGATCTCGAAAGAGAAGTCCAGCAAAGTCATTCAGGTACGGCCACAGTCACTGGACCAGGGGTAAGTTAACCACAGTTTTGAATAAAACGTAAGGGGTTGTGGCGACATATCTTGGCTGATCCCTTTAGAAAGTATGAGTGTCAATGAGAGCTTTTATGCTTCGGCATAAATCCTCTCATGGGGGTATTGTAATGGGTCTAAATTTATTTAAATATTATTGTGTAATTTCATAAATTCTATAACATGTAAAGATGAGGCCCCTTTGAGGTGACACGAGAGCAAGTAAATATGAGTCAGTAAATTTCCATGACCTTATATGGTTATGCAGTAAAAAGACGAAAATTTATTTATAGCCAGTGACCAACACATCAAGTATGTTGTTGATGAAAAACATTTCGCGACGAAGTTAAAAGGTGATCCTCAACTCAACGAAACTCTTCAATGCTGGTGATGAGACGAACAGTGGGGAGCGGGGTGAAGCAGTTTTGAGATGCAACAAACAGAAATTTGTAACACTGAACCCTAGTCGACATTCATCTTTCGCTGTCTGCAGCAGCAGTCGCAGGCACCCGCATACAACAGAAAATGTGAATCTATATATATTTTAAAATCCAAGCAGTTCTTGGCTAAATATTCATCCATAATAGTGACTTGTGTACTATCTTTCACGGTACAAATTAATAAAATTAATAATTAATAAAATTACCCATTTTTATGTACCTCTTACCTTCTATTGGGTTCCAAGGTTCTTCACACGAACGGTGAAATACAAGCGTGACTGAGGGTTATGTGTCGTAATAATTACTCTCATTTTCGGTTAACTATTTCAACTTCATTTTATTATTCTTTTATTTTTCTCTTTTTATGAATCAATTAAAACATGCTTTCTCATTTTACATTCTCTAATCTTTTAAATGAACAAAATTAAATACTGAGGTAGCGACCCCATGTGACTAAAACCACAAACACATTGAAATACAAAACCACTAGTATCTTTAATTTATAATAATATATATAAAACTTTCACATGTGAACTTACTATTCGTTGTCACTTTCCCAATAGTAAGTTCACATGTGAAAGTTTTATATATATTATTATTAATAAGTGAACAAAGAGGATGAATCAACAAGATAACTTTAATTTATATACTTAAATACTTAAATTATTTATTTACCTAATAAAAAAAAACCCCAGCTTGCTCACTCTCACACTCATACAGTTTAAATCCCCATTTATTTTATTTAGAGCGCTTTAAATGAAATTATTTATATAGTGAAATTGGTCGTTGGCTACTTAACCCATGGCGTCTCTCATCGACACGTGCTGCACTGAGTATAAGTCCGAACGTTATGTCAGTTCACCGCATCTTTAATTTTTCTTTCTTCACTCCACTTACTTCATTCTGAGATATCGTTTCACTTATTGATGTCTGTTTGTCACTTTCTACAGTTAAAAGATTTCTTGGGGCCTACGAGTCTTAGCGTACGTCTGGCCAGACGTATGTGGTTTTGTAGACTGCCGCGGAGAGTGCCAACAAAGCTCCCCACTTTAGCTTGTTGCTGAACAGGAAGGCACTGCCTTCAGGCTATGATTTTTTCGTCGTCGTACAATATGTCTGGATTGTCTATGGGCCACATGGGCTAGTGTTGTTAAACGGTGACGATATAAGAGGCTAAGATGGGTGAAGCCTCTACTTGATTTCCTCCGTCTACAGAGCACATGGCAAGGAAATCTTTCTGCCTCGCCATTTTCGCAGCGTCGGTTCAGATTGTTGTGCGTAGAAACCACGCCTCGGTTTGCGTATGCACACAGTTGTACGTGACAAACCTTCAATTCACGACCAAGTATCGCATTCTCCAACTACACTCCGCCCAAAAGTTACGTTACGGTTCATTGTTTGAATACAACCTTTTTAAATGGGACTTGCAATGATGATACAGAATAAATTTAATAAAAAATAAAAACCCCCTTTTTTGACACATTACAGACTAATTGCAGTAAATTGACAGTTCGGCCGTAAAATGTGAAAGTGCAGCAGTAAAATAAAAGAGCAACGCATGCCATGTGGTGAAATTCTACGCAGCATTATCAAGGGAAGTAGGCATTTCAACAATATATACCATTTCAACATTTTAAATACTAGCTTTTTCATAAATTATAAAGTTGAGCTCAACAAAATCAAAAAATAAGTAAATGTGTATGTTTGTGTGAATGAAAAATTAAAATAGGCCTAACCCGAAGTGTTGAGTTGCGTAATTTTGATATACGTAGTAGTATTCATATTTTGTAATAATTATTGGAAATCAGTTTTATGCTTTAAGGCGGAATAAGTGTGTTCATGATCTTTTCTATGTTCTCAAAAAAAAAATAAATAATGTTATATTGTATTTGATTTGCGCATTATTTGTATTTGCCCACAGTTCTCTGCCAAAGTACACTAAATGATTTCCTGGACCAAACATTACAGATAATCATATTAATTTTAATAAACAAATAAAGAGTAACATTGCAGTTGTTTCGCCCGTACAGAGACAATTTAATAAACACAATTACAGAGTAACATTGCAGTTGGGATCTCGAGAGGGAAGTCCAGTAATGTCGGATGGGTGCAGCCACAGCCACCGGACTAGGGGGGTAAGTAACTCATGATGTTAGTAAGGATTTAAGGGGGGTCGTGGCGCTATATCCTCGCTGATCCTCTTAGGTTTAGGCAATGAGTCTTTTTATGCTTCAGCATAAAACCTCTCATTGGGGGGGGGTATTGTAACGGTACAGAATTGGGTGATAAAGAATTTTAATAAATGTCAACTTAAATATTTTACAACCTTTGGGGAACCTCTGTTTAACCAAGAGACATGTAAGTTTATTATGAAACATCAGTGTGTTTATGTCTAGCGTCCGTCTGTCTAGACGCGTTACGCAATCAACTACAGTTTGTTCCGTCCGTGAATCACGGAAAACTGCAGTTTCAACAGGCAGTAAAAATAATAAGGATTCCCTGGCTGATTGTCGGGACATTCCGGCCAATCAGAGAAGGCGAAATAAAACATACATACGTTGGCGCGCAGCTGGGCCAACGCCTAACGCCTTGGTAGTTGACTAGCAGTAGAGCTGAATAGCGGTCGTAAGTCAATGGTGGCCTCGTGCGTGTAAGATAGGCCGAAAATACTATAATTGGCCTATCTAGTAAAGTGTGCAATGTAACAGTAAACTAACTACAGTGCTGGTGAAACGAAAAGTTTTAAACATGAACTTTGGTGTTGGAGTAAAAAGCAGACTTACAACGTAGTACGCGACCATGTGTAGATAAGTAGTAGTGAAAACAATTTAATACCTATTCATCATTTATTTTTTTAACAGAAGGTGTACACAAATAAAGAATGAGATCTCAAACAGTGGGGTAATCAAAGAGAGTGAGAGAGCGAGTGTGAAAAATGAAGGGGGAAAATAGTCAAAGACTGGTTTGCAATAGTATAATTTGTGTTCGAAGATTGTTGATTTTCATAATGTCTGTATTATCAATCTTCATTGGACAATTTGGTGTCCAGTAAATTTTATTTGATACAATAACTACGAAATTAGTAATTTGACTTAAAATAAAATCAGATTTTATATGATGATAACCATGCGTAGAGAGTAGTTATTACGCCCGTTTAACATAACCTGTCCTGTATAGAAAATCTCGCCTAAACGAACCTGGTAGTAATTAAAGTCAAAAAGGGGAAAGTGTATTAAGGTTTCCATATTTGTCCTTTTTTAAAAAAATATTGTTGGCGACCTGTAAGTAATTTTGGAATCTTCTGTTTTGGTAAGTCAGGGTAAAGAGTAATCAGGGCTAGTGCGTAAAAAGATCGCACGAGGTAAGTAGAAGTCATGTGGGGGGGGATTTGTAAAAGTAATAATCGTTACAACAGATGCAGACAATACTGGTGTAGGAGCAGCTTTGTCTCAAGTGCAAAACTGAAGAACAAGTAATTGTGTATTACAGCAAGAGAGAAGTTATTGCATTACAAGGAGAGAGTTGCTGGTTATCATCTGAGCTTTGGAGCACTTCTATAAATACCAGTTTGGGAGGGAGCGTTCACTACATATTGACCATGATGTGCTTGCACGGCTCTTGAAGTTTGAATATTTGGAAGTGTAGTTGACAAAATGGGTTGCAGGAATACACGTGCAAAATTGCAAGAGTACAACTTCAAGATACATCAGCAGGGGCGTCTGCATGGTAATGCAGATGGCTTATGTCGAAGACTGAGCTCAGAAGATTGCTGACATTGCCACAGAAAGGAAGAACAGAATGCAGATGAACAAGTTGAAGCCATCACTATAGATTTCTTGGCAGATGGTTCATCAACACAAGATCCCCAATAAGAACAGATGGCTGATGAAAACATTGGACCAGTCTTGATGCAAAAGAGGAGGGTGTCACCCCCGATTGGCAAGATGTCTGCCACGGTTCTGAAATGCTGAAAAGCTACTGAGCACGATGGGAATCTCTAACCTTGAACAACGGATTGCTGAAAAGGTCTTGGGAAAGTACAGGTGGACGAGATGTGGTCATGTAGCTGATAGTTCCCTGAAGTGCAGTCTGTTTTAAAGGAGATGCATGATGGAGCATCATGAGGTTATCTTGGTGTCAATAAAACAATTGACAAAATATGGAAACAATTCTATTGGCTTTATCTTCGCCATGATGTAGAAGAATGGTGTCAGTCCTGTGATACACATGCTGCAAACAAGGGCTCACAAATCAGAAGCAGGGGGAAAATGAGTATAACATTGGACTGCCTTTCGAGAGAAATGCCGTAGACATTGCTCGACCTTTCCCAGTTACTAATCATGGTTATACGTGACTATTTTACTAAGTGGGTGGAAGTTATGCAATTCCAAATCAGGAGGTTACCAGTTCACAATTTCTGTTACCATTATAGAGTCCCAATGGAAATCCATGCAGATCAAAGGAAGAATTTCAAGTTAGAAGTTTTTAAAGAATTATGTTGTTTACTTGGAATTCGAAAGATTAGGACAGTGTCTCTCTGTTCTCAGTCTGACGGCTTGATTGAGAGGTTCAATAGGACACGTGAGCAACATCTGTTGAAAGTTGTTGATGAGAATCAAACATTGGGACCAGCATATACAGTATCCATCTGTCTGACTTGGCTTTTAAAAACGTATGTTGTACAACTTGTTTAGCATTTGTATAGTAGGTAAGTTCAAGAATCAAGACTTTATCCATAAAACAACAGAGATAAAAAATATTAGACAATTACATGAAAAGTGAGGATATGAATGAAGAACCATAGCTGTCTCCAAGAGAGTGTCGCCCCTAGGCTGGTAGGTTGCCTAGGCCTAAATATGACTGCTGAGTCAGTTTCTGGTTAGCTCCCATCTATTTGTTCCTGACTTTTCAGTGCTAATGGATTTTGAAGTTAATGTTTATTAGGTTATACTGGATATCAGCAACACGTGTGGGGAGTAGTGTAAGTAAATCCATATAAAAAATTTACAGATAGACCTTCCTGTTTGTTTAATAAGAACCTGTATGGTGCAGTGCAAAAAACTGTTTATAACATTATTTTCTAAACCAAGTTAATTAATAAATATCGGTATGGAGAACATATTGAATGGAACATGGAAGTAAAAAAAGAATTAAGTGAATAAATTTAATTTTTTTTATAGAAGGAATAATGCTCTTTTGTTCCATAAGGAAATTGAAGTGTGGTCATGGCGAAAAAAATCGTGTTCGAGATAACAGCAGATTCTGAAAATATTTTGACCTCCCTGATGGCTAGTTATTTACTAGCCTGTGTGGAATATAGTGTTATGACATGGATCAGAATGGTGGGTGTTAAACAGGAGACACAAACGTATTAAGGAAGAAATGTTTTGCTGAGAAATTTATAATTATACGGGTGAACAGAATAGTCGTTCAGAAAATCAGAAGACATGGAAAGAAAGAAATCAAGACTCGATTTTAAAAAAGAAAAATGACTAGTATAGTATTGACAGGAAAGGCTTTGATAACACTATAGACATCCCTCGGCCCCTCGCAGCTAGAGTCCAATTTTATTACAGGAATCAGATCGCAGCTACCTTTAGCTAGCTCTTCATTCGACCTACAGACATTTTATCCAAAAGTACAGTCCTTCGTCACTAAGGTTGAGGATAGTCTTAATCCACCTGACATGGTGGTACCATTTTAGCTGATACGTAATTTTTTCAGAACTCAAGCATCCACTTATTTAATTAATATTTAAATGATTTTAAATATAAATTTTATGACATGGAAGTCATGTATGGTTCTCCATACCGATTTTTTTATATTAGGAATAATGCTCTTTGTGTCTGATTCTTAATGTTATCCAAGAAATGCCACGAGGAGGTAGTAACCATAAGCTGTTTCTCATAATTTGTTTTATTTTTATTTTAGTTATGTAATTTTTACTACCATGTTCCTTAAAGAAATGGAAGTGTGGTGATGGCAAAAAAAATCGTGTTCGAGATTATTGCAGATTCTGATTGTAGTACACTCAAAACATGAAAAATATCGGTATGGAGAACCATACATGACTTCCATGTTCTAAGATTTATATTTAAAATCATATTCGAAATGAAATCTTTCAATAGAAACTACGTCTTTCTACTTATTGTTTCAGCATTAACCACAGTACTGTGGTCACTAACGTATACCACCTCACGTTTTCGCACTCGATTTTGACCGATGATGGCAGTCGATGGCACTGCCGAAAAGTCTGGTTTTGCAGAAAACATTGGACTACGGCTAAAGAGCCCGGGAAGCAGTTTTAACAAAAAACTACTTCTTTGTTGCTGATAACGTAGTATACATATAAAAAATTCTCCCCTCCACCATCAACTATAATTTTTAATAATAGAAAACTACCCCCATCCCGTTCACCTAACCTCTTCATTTATAGATATTTCATCTACGTTTCTACAGTGGATTACTATGAGCTTCTTATCAGGATACTTTATTTATAAAAATTAAGTACTTTACTCTTGTTAAATCATAAAATGTTTCAGGTAAACTACCCCTTTCTCTTACCCGATCTTCTCCAAAATCAATAGACCTTCCGTCCTCTACAATTCAGGGATGCATGCAAAAAAATATTTGATTCTGTTTGAATGTGCGGCAGTTATCGTTCGTCATGGAAACATTTCTCTTGTTACAACATAAAATGTTGCAGGTAAACTACCCCTTTCCCTTAACCGATCTATTACCAAAATCAATAGACCTTGAGCTCTCAGCAACTTAGGAAAGGGTGCAAAAAATTATTTGATTCTCTTTGAATTTTCAGCAGTTATCGTTCGTCATAAAAAAAATTACCCTTTTCAAAACATAAAACGTTGCTGATAAACTACCCCTTCCCTTAACCGATCTTCAACAAAATCAACATACCTTGAGTTCTCTTTAATCCAAAAAGGTATGCAAATACCTAGTTGATTCTGTCTGAATTTACGTCAGTTATCGTTCGTCATATAAAAAATTACCCTTGTTAAAACATAAAACGTGGCAGGTAAACTACCCCTTTCCCTTAACCGATCTTCACCAAAAACAATAGGTCTTTAATACTCTACAATTCAGGGTAGTATGCAAAACATTATTTGATTATGTTTGAATTTGCGGCTGTTATCGTTTACCATAGAAAAAAATTACCCTTGATAAAAAACCGTTGCAGGGAAACTACCCCTTTCCCTTAACCGATCTTCACCAAGAACGACAGGTCTTGAGTACACTACAATTCAGGCCTGTATGCAAACAATTATTTGATTCTGTTTGAATTTGCGGCTCTTATAGTTTGCCATAGAAAACACCCTTCATAAAACATAAAACGTTGCTGGTAAACTACCCTATTCCATTAACCGATCTTCACCAAAAACAATAGGTCTTGAGAACTCTACAATTCAGGGCTGTATGTAAAACATTATTTGATTTTCTTTGAATTTACGGCAGTTATCGTTCGTCATAGAAAAAATTCCCTTGTTAAAACATAAAACGTTGCAGGTAAACTACCCCTTTTCCTTAACCGATCTTCAACAAAATCAACAGACCTTGAGTTCTGTATAATTCAAAAAGGTATGCAGAAGAGTAGTTGATTCTGTTTTAATGTACGGCAGTTTTCGTTCGTCAAAAAAAATTACCCTTGATAATACATAAAATGTTGCAGGTAAACTACCCTATTCCCTAAACCGATCTTCACCAAAACCAACAGGTCTTGAGAACTCTACATTTCAGGGCTGTATGCAAAATATTATATGATTCTGTTTGAATTTGCGGCTGTTATCGTTTGCCATATAAAATACCCTTGATAAAACAAAAAACGTGGCAGGTAAACTACCCCTTTCCCTTAACCGATCTTCACCAAAAACAATAGGTCTTTAATACTCTACAATTCAGGGTAGTATGCAATACATTATTTGATTATGTTTGAATTTGCGGTTGTTATCGTTTACCATAGAAAAAAATTACCCTTGATAAAAAAACCGTTGCAGGTAAACTACCCCTTTCCCTTAACCGATCTGCACCAAAAACGACAGGTCGTGAGAACTCTAAAATTCAGGACTGTATGCAAAATATTATATGATTCTGTTTGAATTTGCGGCTGTTATCGTTTGCCATACAAAATACTCTTTATAAAACAAAAAACGTGGCAGGTAAACTACCCCTTCCCTTAAACGATCTTCACCAAAAACAATAGTTCTTTAGTACTCAAGAAATCAGGGCTGTATCCAAAAACGTATTTGATTCTGTTTGAATTTGCAGCTCTTATCGTTTGCCATAGAAAGTACCCTTTTAAAACATAAAACGTTGCTGGTAAATTACCCCTTTCCATTAACCGATCTTTACCAAAATCAACAGATCTTGAGAACTCTACAATTCAGGGGTGTATGCGAAACATTATTTGATTCTGTTTGAATTTGCGGCTTTTATCGTTTGCCAAACAAACAAATTTACCCTTGATAAAAAAAACCGTTGCTGGTAAACTACCCCTTTCCCTCAACCGATCTTCACCAAAACCAATAGGTCGTGAGTACTCTACACATCAGGGCTGTATGCAAAAAATTATTTGATTCTGTTTGAATTTGCGGCTGTTATCGTTTGCCATAGAAAAAAAATCTACAGACACACACAGAGACACTTTTCGAAAATATCGGTATGGAGAACCATACATGACTTCCATATTCTAAGATTTATATTTAAAATCATTTTCAGCCAAACAGCCAGGCTGTGTCTTACCTGCCTTTTTATTGCTGTATTAAATGAAAAATATTATATTACATTAAAATGAAAAAATTATAATTTTATTGCCTGGCAACAAAATTATTTTATTTTTAACAATTACCATTGTTTCAAAAAATTTAAATAAATTTTCAAGTACTTTACTCTTGTTAAAACGTAAAAGGTTGCAGGTAAACTACCCCTTCCCCTTAACCGATCTTCACCAAAATCGAAAGTCATTGAGACCTCTACAATTCAGGGACGTATGCAAAAAATTATTTGATTCTGTTTGAATTTGCGGCTGTTATCGTTTGCCATAGAAAATACGCTTGATAAAAAAACGTTGCAGGTAAACTACCCCTTCCCCTTAACCGATCTTCACCAAAAACAATAGGTCTTGAGTACTCTACAAATCAGGGCTGTATGCAAAACATTATTTGATTCTGTTTGAATTTGCGGCTGTTATCGTTTGCCATAGAAAATAAAACGTAAAAGGTTGCAGGTAAACTACCCCTTCCCCTTAACCGATCTTCACCAAAAACAATAGGTCTTGAGTACTCTACAAATCAGGACTGTATGCAAAACATTATTTGATTCTGTTTGAATTTGCGGCTGTTATCGTTTGCCATATAAAATACCCTTGTTAAAAAAACGTTGCAGGTAAACTACCCCTTTCCCTTAACTGATCTTCACCAAAAACAATAGGTCTTGAGAAATCTACAATTCAGGGCTGTATGCGAAACATTATTTGATTCTGTTTGAATTTGCGGCTGTTATCGTTTGCCAAAAAAAAAAAAAATTTCCCTTGATAAAAAAAACCGTTGCAGGTAAACTACCCCTTCCCCTCAACCGATCTTCACCAAAAACAATAGGTCGCGAGTACTCTACAAATCAGAGCTGTATGCAAAAAATTATTTGATTCTGTTTGAATTTGCGGCAGTTGTCGTTTGCCATAGAAAATACGCATGATAAAAAACGTTGCTGGTAAACTACCCCTTCCCCTCAACCGATCTTCACCAAAAACAATAGGTCTTGAGTACTCTACAAATCAGGGCTGTATGCAGAAAATTATTTGATTCTGTTTGAATTTGCGGCTGTTATCGTTTGCCATAGAAAATACCCTTGTTAAAAAAACGTTGTAGGTAAACTACCCCTTTCCCTTAACCGATCTTCACCAAAAACAAAAGGTATTGAGAACTCTACAATTTAGGGCTGTATGCAAATAATCTTTTCATTCTGTTTGAATTTGCGGCTGTTATCGTTTGCCATAGGAAATACCCTTGTTAAAACATAAAACGTTACAGGTAAACTACCCCTTTCCCTTAACCGATCTTCACCAAAAACAATAGGTCTTGAGAACTCTACAATTCAGGGCTGTATGCGAAACATTATTTGATTCTGTTTGAATTTGCGGCTGTTATCGTTTGCCAAACAAACAAAATTTCCCTTGCTAAAAAAAAACCGTTGCAGGTAAACTACCCCTTTCCCTCAACCGATCTTCACCAAAAACAATAGGTCGCGAGAACTCTGCAAAACCGGGCTGTATGCAAAAAATTATTTGATTCTGTTTGAATTTGCGACAGTTATCGTTTGCCATAGAAAAAAAATCTACAGACACACAGACACACAGACAGACAGACAGACAGACAGACAGACACACAGACACTTTTCGGAAAACGACTTTTTTTCATGTTTTGAGTGTAGTAGAATCAGAATCTGCAATAATCTCGAACACGATTTTTTTTGCCATCACCATACTTCCATTCCTTAAGGAATATGGAAGTAAAATGACTTTTTTTCATGTTTTGAGTGTAGTGCATTCAGATTCTGCAATAATCTCAAACACGATATTTTTTGCCATCACCATACTTCCATTTCCTTAAGGAACATGGAAGTAAAAGTCGTTTTTCGAAAAGCGTCTGTCTGTATGTCTATAGATTTTTTTCTAAGAAACGATAACAGCCGCAAATTCAAACAGAATCAAATAATGTTTTGCATACAGCACTGATTTGTAGAGTACTCACGACCTATTGTTTTTGGTGAAGATCGGTTGAGGAAAAGGGGTAGTTAACCAGCAACGTTTTTTTTATCCAGGGTAATTTTTTTTTCTATGGCAAACGATAACAGCCGCAAATTGAAACAGAATCAAATAATGTTTCGCATACGGCCCTGAATTATAGAGTTCTCAAGATCTATTGTTTTTGGTGATGATCGGTTAAGGGAAAGGGGTAGTTTACCTGCAACGTTTTATGTTTTAACAAGGGTTATTTTTACTTCCATGTTCCTTAAGGAAATGGAAGTATGGTGATGGCAAAAAAAATCGTGTTCGAGATTATTGCAGAATATGATTGTACTACACTCAAAACATGAAAAAAAGTCATTTTTCGAAAAGTGTCTGTGTGTGTGTGTGTGTCTGTGTGTGTGTCTGTAGATTTTTTTCTATGGCAAACGATAACTGCCGCAAATTCAAACAGAATCAAATAATTTTTTGCATACAGCCCTGATTTGTAGAGTACTCGCGATCTATTGTTTTTGGTGAAGATCGGTTGAGGGAAAGGGGTAGTTTACCAGCAACGTTTTTTTTTATCAAGGGAAATTTTTTTTTTGGCAAACGATAACAGCCGCAAATTCAAACAGAATTAAATAATGTTTCGTATACAGCCCTGAATTGTAGAGTTCTCAAGACCTATTGTTTTTGGTGAAGATCGGTTAAGGGAAAGGGGTAGTTTACCTGTAACGTTTTATGTCTTAACAAGGGTATTTCCTATGGCAAACGATAACAGCCGCAAATTCAAACAGAATCAAACGATTATTTGCATACAGCCCTAAATTATAGAGTTCTCAAGATCTATTGTTTTTGGTGAAGATTGGTTGAGGGAAAGGGGTAGTTTACCTGCAACGTTGTTTTAACAAGGGTATTTTCTATGGCAAACGATAACAGCCGCAAATTCAAACAGAATCAAATAATGTTTTGCATACAGCTCTGATTTGTAGAGTACTCAAGACCTGTTGTTTTTGGTGAAGATCGGTTAAGGGGAAGGGGTAGTTTACCTGCAACGTTTTTTTTATCAAGCGTATTTTCTATGGCAAACGATAACTGCCGCAAATTCAAACAGAATCAAATACGTTTTTGCATACAGCCCTGTTTTGTTGAGTACTAAAGACCTATTGTTTTTGGTGAAGATCGGTTAAGGGAAAGGGGTAGTTTACCTGACACGTTTTTTGTTTTATCAAGGGTAGCCGTGAAATGTACAGTTCTCAAGACCTGTTGGTTTTGTTGAAGATCGGTTAAGGGAAAGGTGTAGTTTACCTGCAACGTTTTATGTTTTAACAAGGGTATTTTTTCTATGACGAACGATAACTGCCGTAAATTCAAAGAGAATCAACTAATGTTTTGCATACAGCCCTGAATTGTAGAGTTCTCAAGACCTATTGTTTTTGGTGAAGATCGGTTAATGAAATAGGGTAGTTTACCAGCAACGTTTTATGTTTTATCAAAGGTGTTTTCTATGGCAAACGATAACAGCCGCAAATTCAAAATAAATCAAATAATTGTTTGCATACAGGCCTGAATTGTAGAGTACCTAAGATTTGTCGTTTTTGGTGAAGATCGGTTAAGGGAAAGGGGTAGTTTACCTGCAACGTTTTTTTTATCAAGCGTATTTTCTATGGCAAACGATAACTGCCGCAAATTCAAACAGAATCAAATAATTTTTTGTATACGTCCCTGAATTGTAGATGTCTCAAGGACTTTCGATTTTGGTGAAGATCGGATAAGGGGAAGGGGTAGTTTACCTGCAACCTTTTACGTTTTAACAAGAGTAAAGTACTTGAAAATTTATTTAAACTTTTTCAAACAATGGTAATTGTTAAAAATAAAATAATTTTGTTGCCAGGCAATAAAATTAAAATTTTTTCATTTTAATGTAAATCATGTATAAGAGAAAATATATCGCGCTTGGCAGGCGATATTAAGATTTAAATATAAATCTTAGAATATGGAAGTCATGTATGGTTCTCCATACCGATATTTTTTTTTGGCAAACGATAACAGCCGCAAATTCAAACGGAATCAAATAATGTTTCGCATACAGCCTCGAATTATAGAGTTCTCAAAACCTATTGTTTTTGGTGAAGATCGGTTAAGGGAAAGGGGTAGTTTACCTGTAACGTTTTATGTTTTAACAAGGGTATTTCCTATGGCAAACGATAAAAGCCGCAAATTCAAACAGAATCAAAAGATTATTTGCATACCGCCCTAAATTATAGAGTTCTCAAGACCTGTTGTTTTTGGTGAAGATCGGTTAAGGGGAAGGGGTAGTTTACCTACAACGTTTTTTTAACAAGGGTATTTTCTATGGCAAACGATAACAGCCGCAAGTTCAAACAGAATGAAATAATTTTTTTCATACGTCCCTGAATTGTAGAGGTCTCAAGACCTATCGTTTTTGGTGAAGATCGGTTAAGAGAAAGGGGTAGTTTACCTGCAACGGTTTTTTATCAAGGGTAATTTTACTTCCATGTTTTTTTCTATGGTAAACGATAACAGCCACAAATTCAAACAGAATCAAATGTTGTTTTGCATACAGCCCTGTATTGTAGAGTTCTCAATACCTATTGTTGTTGGTGAAGATCGGTTAAGGGAATGGGGTAGTTTACCAGCAACGTTTTATGTTTTATAAGGGTATTTTCTATGGCAAACGATAAGAGCCGCAAATTCAAACAGAATCAAATACGTTTTTGCATACAGCCCTGTTTTGTTGAGTACTAAAGACCTATTGTTTTTGGTGAAGATCGGTTAAGGGGAACGGGTAGTTTACCTGACACGTTTTTTGTTTTATCAAGGGTAGCCGTGAAATGTACAGTTCTCAAGACCTGTTGGTTTTGTTGAAGATCGGTTAAGGGAAAGGGGTAGTTTACCTGCAACGTTTTATGTTTTAACAAGGGTATTTTTTCTATGACGAACGATAACTGCCGTAAATTCAAAGAGAATCAACTAATGTTTTGCATACAGCCCTGAATTGTAGAGTTCTCAAGACCTATTGTTTTTGGTGAAGATCGGTTAATGAAATAGGGTAGTTTACCAGCAACGTTTTATGTTTTATCAAAGGTGTTTTCTATGGCAAACGATAACAGCCGCAAATTCAAAATAAATCAATTAATTGTTTGCATACAGGCCTGAATTGTAGAGTACCTAAGACGTGTCGTTTTTGGTGAAGATCGGTTAAGGGAAAGGGGTAGTTTACCAGCAACGGTTTTTTTTTCAAGGGTAATTTTTTTCCATAAAAACGATAACAGCCGCAAATTCAAACAGAATCAAATGATGTTTTGCATACAGCCCTGTATTGTAGAGTTCTCAATACCTATTGGTGTTGGTGAAGATCGGTTAAGGGAAAGGGGTAGTTTACCAGCAACATTTTATGTTTTAACAACGGTAATTTTTTATATGACGAACGATAACTGCCGTAAATTCAAACAGAATCAACTAGGTTTTTGCATACCTTTTTGAACTAAAGAGAACTCAAGGTCTGTTGATTTTGTTGAAGATCGGTTAAGGGAAGGGGTAGTTTATCAGCAACATTTTATGTTTTAAAAAGGGTAATTTTTTTATGACGAACGATAACTGCCGAAAATGAAATGAGAATAAAATAATTTTTTGCACTCTTTCCTCAGTTGCAGAGAGCTCAAGGTCTATTGATTTTGGTGAAGATCAGTTAAGGGAAAGGGGTAGTTTACCTGCAACATTTTATGTTGTAACAAGAGAAATGTTTCAATGACGAACGATAACTGCCGCACATTCAAACAGAATCAAATATTTTTTTGCATGCTTCCTTGAATTTTAGAGGACGGAAGGTCTGTTGATTTTGGAGAAGATCGGTTAAGAGAAAGGGGTAGTTTACCAGAAACATTTTATGATTTAACAAGAGTAGAGTACTTAATTTTTATAAATAAAGTATCCTGATAAGAAGCTCATAGTAATCCACTGTAGGAAACGTAGATGAAATATCTATAAATGAAGAGGTTAGGTGAACGGGGTGGGGGTAATTTTCTATTATTAAAAGTTATAGTTGAAGGTGGAGGGCAGAATTTTTTATATGTGTACTACGTTATCGGCAACAAAGAAGTAGTTTTTTGTTAAAATTGCTTCCCGGACTCTTTAGCCGTAGTTCAATGTTTTCTGCAAAACCAGACTTTTCGGCACTGCCATCGACTGCCATCATCGGTGAAAATCGAGTGCGAAAACGTGAGGTGGTATACGTTAGTGACCACAGTACTGTGGTTAATGCTGAAGCAATAAGTAGAAAGACGTAGTTTCTATGGAAATATTTCATTTCGAATATGATTTTAAATATAAATCTTAGAACATGGAAGTCATGTATGGTTCTCCATACCGATATTTCTATGATGAACGATAACTGCCGCATATTCAAACAGGATCAAATAATTTTTTGATCTTCACCAAAAACAATAGGTCTTGAGTACTCTACAAATCAGGGCTGTATGCAAAACATTATTTGATTCTGTTTGAATTTGCGGCTGTTATCGTTTGCCATAGAAAATACCCTTGTTAAAAAAACGTTGCAGGTAAACTACCCCTTTCCCTCAACCGATCTTCACCAAAAACAATAGGTCTTGAGAACTCTACAATTTAGGGCTGTATGCAAATAATCTTTTGATTCTGTTTGAATTTGCGGCTGTTATCGTTTGCCATAGGAAATACCCTTGTTAAAACATAAAACGTTACAGGTAAACTACCCCTTTCCCTTAACCGATCTTCACCAAAACAATAGGTCTTGAGTACTCTACAAATCAGGGCTGTATGCAAAACATTATTTGATTCTGTTTGAATTTGCGGCTGTTATCGTTTGCCATAGAAAATACCCTTGTTAAAAAAACGTTGCAGGTAAACTACCCCTTTCCCTCAACCGAACTTCACCAAAAACAAAGGTCTTGAGAACTCTACAATTTAGGGCTGTATGCAAATAATCTTTTGATTCTGTTTGAATTTGCGGCTGTTATCGTTTGCCATAGGAAATACCCTTGTTAAAACATAAAACGTTACAGGTAAACTACCCCTTTCCCTTAACCGATCTTCACCAAAAACAATAGGTCTTGAGTACTCTACAATTCAGGGCTGTATGCGAAACATTATTTGATTCAGTTTGAATTTGCGGCAGTTATCGTTTGCCATAGAAAAAAAATCTACAGACACACAGACACACAGACAGACAGACACACACACACACACAGACACTTTTCGGAAAACGACTTTTTTTCATGTTTTGAGTGTAGTAGAATCAGAATCTGCAATAATCTCGAACACGATTTTCCTTAAGGAATATGGAAGTAAAAATTACCTTTGATAAAAAACTGTTGCTGGTAAACTACCCCTTTCCCTTAACCGATCTTCACAGAAAACTATAGGTCATGAGTACTCTACAATTCAGGGCTGTATGCAAAAAATTATTTCATTCTCTTTGAATTTGCGGCTATTATCGTTTACCATATAAAATATCGGTATGGAGAACCATACATGACTTCCATATTCTAAGATTTATATTTAAAATCATTTTCAGCCAAACAGCCAGGGAAGGAATTTTAACAAAAAAATACTTCTTTCTTGCCAATAACGTAGTACACATATAAAAAATATTATCCCCTCCCCCTTCAACTATAATTTTGATTTATAGAAAATTACCCCCAGCCCGTTCAACTAGCCTCTTCATTTATAGATATTTCATCTACGTTTCTACAGTGGATTATTAAGATCTTATCAGGATACTTTATCAAAATTAAGTACTTTACTCATGTTACAACAAAAAATGTTTCTGGTAAACTGCCCTTTCCCCGTAACCGATCTTCACCAAAATCAACAGACATTGAGTTCTCTATAGCTCAGGCACATATGTAAAAAATTATTTGATTCTGTTTGAATTTACGGCAGTTATGGTTCGTCATATAAAAAATTACCCATGTTAAAACATAAAAATGAGATTTATAAAACATATCTAAGATTTATATTTACAATCATTTTTGAAATAAAATATTTTCATAGAACCTACTAACGCTGGAGAAATCTGAGGAGCCAATCAGAGTTGGGCCTACCTGTCACTCTGCTGAATTTGGTGGAAAGCCCTGTCACTGTCGTCAAAGTATCAGCCTTGACAGGGTCCTCTTTTTCTGCAAAATGGGAGAGGAGGCTTGAGATGGAGTGAGTGACATGGTCCCCACCTCAATGAAGAACCCATTGTTTTATAAAAATATATTTACATTTTGAAAACTGAAAATTCTTTTCTTGTTGTAAATATTTATATTTTATAATCAAAATGACTTTATCAAAAAACAAACATTATTTTTTTATAATAAGTACTTACATATGTTTCTTAATATGCTTACTTTTTCTTCAATGTTGATGATCATTTCCAAACATTCTGACAAAATTGTATCTACAGAACAGTTAACATTCCCCAGGTTTCCATTTCTGCTAATTTCTCATTACACCTTCCACTGACGTATTATTAACCATTTCATAAACTATCGTATAATCTTTTCAGATTTTGTGGTACAAAATCTGAAATTTTCAGATTGCCTGGCAACAAAATTATTTTATTTTCAACAATTACCATTGTTTGAAAAAGTTTAAAAGAATTTTCAAGTACTTTACTCTTGTTAAAACGTAAAAGGTTGCAGGTAAACTACCCCTTCCCCTTAACTGATCTTCACCAAAACTAAGGCCTTGAGTCCTCTACAATTCACTGACGTATGCAAAAAATTATTTGATTCTGTTTGAATTTGCGGCTGTTATCGTTTGCCATAGAAAATACGCTTGATAAAAAACGTTGCAGGTAAACTACCCCTTCCCCTCAACCGATCTTCACCAAAAACAATAGGTCTTGAGTACTCTACAAATTAGGGCTGTATGCAGAAAATTATTTGATTCTGTTTGAATTTGCGGCTGTTATCGTTTGCCATAGAAAATACCCTTGTTAAAAAAACGTTGTAGGTAACCTACCCCTTTCCCTTAACCGATCTTCACCAAAAACAATAGGTATTGAGAACTCTACAATTCAGGGCTGTATGCGAAACATTATTTGATTCTGTTTGAATTTGCGGCTGTTATCGTTTGCCAAAAAAAAAAAAAAAATTTCCCTTGATAAAAAAAACTGTTGCAGGTAAACTACCCCTTCCCCTCAACCGATCTTCACCAAAAACAATAGTTCGCGAGTACTCTACAAATCAGGGCTGTATGCAAAAAATTATTTGATTCTGTTTGAATTTGCGGCTGTTATCGTTTGCCATAGAAAATACCCTTGTTAAAAAAACGTTGTTGGTAAACTACCCCTTTCCCTTAACCGATCTTCACCAAAAACAACAGATCTTGAGAACTCTACAATTTAGGGCTGTTTGCAAATAATCTTTTGATTCTGTTTGAATTTGCGGCTGTTATCATTTGCCATAGGAAATACCCTTTTTAAAACATAAAACGTTACAGGTAAACTACCCCTTTCCCTTAACCGATCTTCACCAGAAACAATAGGTCTTGAGAACTCTACAATTCAGGGCTGTATGCGAAACATTATTTGATTCTGTTTGAATTTGCGGCTGTTATCGTTTGCCAAAAAAAAAATTTCCCTTGATAAAAAAAAACCGTTGCAGGTAAACTACCCCTTTCCCTCAACCGATCTTCACCAAAAACAATAGGTCGCGAGTCCTCTACAAATCAGGGCTGTATGCAAACAATTATTTGATTCTGTTTGAATTTGCGGCAGTTATCGTTTGCCATAGAAAAAAAATCTACAGACACACACACAGACACACACACAGACACTTTTCGGAAAACGACTTTTTTTCATGTTTTGAGTGTAGTAGAATCAGAATCTGCAATAATCTCGAACACGATTTTTTTTGCCATCACCATACTTCCATTCCTTAAGGAATATGGAAGTAAAATATCGGTATGGAGAACCATACATGACTTCCATATTCTAAGATTTATATTTAAAATCATTTTCAGCCAAACAGCCAGGCTGTGTCTTACCTGCCATTTTATTGCTGTATTAAATGAAAAAGTTTAAATGAATTTTCAAGTACTTTACTCTTGTTAAAACGTAAAAGGTTGCAGGTAAACTACCCCTTCCCCTTAACTGATCTTCACCAAAATCTAAAGGCCTTGAGTCCTCTACAATTCACTGACGTATGCAAAAAATTATTTGATTCTGTTTGAATTTGCGGCAGTTATCGTTTGCCATAGAAAATACGCTTGATAAAAAACGTTGCCGGTAAACTACCCATTCCCCTCAACCGATCTTCACCGAAAACAAAAGGTCTTGAGTACTCTATAAATCAGGGCTGTATGCAGAAAATTATTTGATTCTGTTTGAATTTGCGGCTGTTATCGTTTGCCATAGAAAATACCCTTGTTAAAAAAACGTTGTAGGTAAACTACCCCTTTCCCTTAACCGATCTTCACCAAAAACAACATGTCTTGAGAACTCTACAATTCAGGGCTGTATGCGAAACATTATTTGATTCTGTTTGAATTTGCGGCTGTTATCGTTTGCCAAAAAAAAAAATTTCCCTTGAGAAAAAAAACCGTTGCAGGTAAACTACCCCTTCCCCTCAACTGATCTTCACCAAAAACAATAGGTCGCGAGTACTCTACAAATCAGGGACGTATGCAAAAAATTATTTGATTCTGTTTGAATTTGCGGCAGTTATCGTTTGCCATAGAAAATACGCTTGATAAAAAACGTTGCTGGTAAACTACCCCTTCCCCTCAACCGATCTTCACCAAAAACAACAGGTCTTGAGTACTCTACAAATCAGGGCTGTATGCAGAAAATTATTTGATTCTGTTTGAATTTGCGGCTGTTATCGTTTGCCATAGAAAATACCCTTGTTAAAATAACGTTGTTGGTAAACTACCCCTTTACCTTCACCGATCTTCACCAAAAACAATACGTCTTGAGAACTCTACAATTTAGGGCTGTATGCAAAAAATTATTTGATTTTGTTTGAATTTGCGGCAGTTATCGTTTGCAATAGAAAAAAAATCTACAGACACACAGATAGACAGACAGACACACACACAGACACTTTTCGGAAAACGACTTTTTTTTCATGTTTTGAGTGTAGTACAATCAGAATCTGCAATAATCTCGAACACGATTTTTTTTGCCATCACCATACTTCCATTCCTTAAGGAATATGGAAGTAAAATATCGGTATGGAGAACCATACATGACTTCCATATTCTAAGATTTATATTTAAAATCATTTTCAGCCAAACAGCCAGGCTGTGTCTTACCTGCCATTTTATTGCTGTATTAAATGAAAAATATTATATTACATTAAACTGAAAAAATTATAATTTTATTGCCTGGCAACAAAATTATTTTATTTTTAACAATTACCATTGTTTCAAAAAGTTTAAATAAATTTTCAAGTACTTTACTCTTTTTAAAACGTAAAAGGTTGCAGGTAATCTACCCCTTCCCCTTAACCGATCTTCACCAAAATCGAAAGTCATTGAGCCCTCTATAATTCAGGGAAGTATGCAAAAAATTATTTGATTCTGTTTGAATTTGCGGCTGTTATCGTTTGCCATAGAAAATACGCTTGATAAAAAAACGTTGCTGGTAAACTACCCCTTTCCCTTAACCGATCTTCACCAAAAACAATACGTCTTGAGTACTCTACAAATCAGGGCTGTATGCAAAACATTATTTGATTCTGTTTGAATTTGCGGCTTTTATCGTTTGCCATAGAAAATACCCTTGTTAAAAAAACCTTGCCGGTAAACTACCCGCTTCCCTCAACCGATCTTCACCAAAAACAATAGGTCTTGAGAACTCTATATTTTAGGGCTGTATGCAAATAATCTTTTGATTCTGTTTGAATTTGCGGCTGTTATCGTTTGCCATATGAAATACCCTTGTTAAAACATAAAACGTTACAGGTAAACTACCCCTTTCCCTTAACCGATCTTCACCAAAAACAATAGGCCTTGAGTACTCTACAAATCAGGGCTGTATGCAAAACATTATTTGATTCTGTTTGAATTTGCGGCTGTTATCGTTTGCCATAGAAAATACCCTTGTTAAAAAAACGTTGCAGGTAAACTACCCCTTTCCCTCAACCGAACTTCACCAAAAACAATAGGTCTTGAGAACTCTACAATTTAGGGCTGTATGCAAATAATCTTTTGATTCTGTTTGAATTTGCGGCTGTTATCGTTTGCCATAAAAAATACCCTTGTTAAAATAACGTTGTAGGTAAACTACCCCTTTACCTTCACCGATCTTCACCAAAAACAATAGGTCTTGAGAACTCTACAATTTAGGGCTGTATGCAAATAAATCTTTTGATTCTGTTTGAATTTGCGGCTGTTATCGTTTGCCAAACAAACAAAATTACCCTTGCTAAAAAAAAACCGTTGCTGGTAAACTACCCCTTTCCCTCAACCGATCTTCACCAAAAACAATAGGTCGCGAGTACTCTGCAAATCAGGGCTGCATGCAAAAAATTATTTGATTCTGTTTGAATTTGCGGCAGTTATCGTTTGACATAGAAAAAAAATCTACAGACACACAGACAGACAGACAGACACACAGACAGACACACACACAGACACTTTTCGGAAAACGACTTTTTTTCATGTTTTGAGTGTAGTACAATCAGAATCTGCAATAATCTCGAACACGATTTTTTTTGCCATCACCATACTTCTCTGAGAACCATGGTTCTCAAGACCTATTATTTTTGGTGAAGATCGGTTAAGGGAAAGGGGTAGTTTACCTGCAACATTTTATGTTTTAACAAGGGTATTTTATATGGCAAACGATAAGAGCCGCAAATTCAAACAGAATCAAATAATATTTTGCATACAGCCCTGATCTGTAGAGTACTCAAGACCTATTGTTTTAGGTGAAGATCGGTTAAGGGAAAAGGGTAGTGATAAGAAGCTCATAATAATACACTGTAGGGAGGGGAGAATTTTTTATGTGTACTACGTTATCGGCAACAAAGAAGTAGTTCTTTGTTAAAAGTCCTTCCTGGGCTGTTTAGCCGTAGTCCAATGTTTTCTGCAAAACCAGACTTTTCGCCAGTGCCATCGACTTCTATCTCAGTGAAAATCGAGTGCGTAAACGTGAGGTGGTATACGTTAGTGACCACAGTACTGTGGTTTAAGGCTGAAGCAATAAGTAGAAAGAAGTAGTTTCTATGGAAATATTTCATTTCGTATATGATTTTAAATATAAATCTTAGAACATGGAAGTCATGTATGGTTCTCCATACCGATATTTTAGAAAAGTGTGTGTGTGTGTGTCTGTCTGTAGATTTTTACTTCCATGTTCCTTAAGGAAATGGAAGTATGGTGATGGCAAAAAAAATCGTGTTCGAGATTATTGCAGATTCTGATTGTACTACACTCAAAACATGAAAAAAGTCATTTTTCGAAAAGTGTCTGTGTGTGTGTCTGTAGATTTTTTTTCTATGGCAAAAGATAACAGCCGCAAATTCAAACTGAATCAAATCATTTTTTGCATACAGTCCTGATTTGTAGAGTACTCACGACCTATTGTTTTTGGTGAAGATCGGTTGAAGGAAAGGGGTAGTTTACCTGCAACGGTTTTTTTTAAATCAAGGGTAATTGTTTTCTATGGGAAACGATACCAGCGCAAATTCAAACAGAATCAACTACTCTTTTGCATACAGCCCTGAATTGTGGAGTTGTCAAGACCTGTTCGTTTTTGTGAAGATCGGTTAAGGGAAAGGGGTAGTTTACCTGCAACGTTTTATGTTTTAACAAGGCTATTTTATATGGCAAACGATAAGAGCCGCAAATTCAAACAGAATCAAATAATGTTTTGCATACAGCCCTGAATTGTAGAGTTCTCAAGTCCTATTGGTGTTGGTGAAGATCGGTTAAGGGAAAGGGGTAGTTTACCAGCAACATTTTATGTTTTAACAAGGGTAATTTTTTATATGACGAACGATAACTGCCGCAAATTCAAACAGAATCGACCTACGTTTTTGCATACCTTTTTGAATTAAAGAGAACTCAAGGTCTGTTGATTTTGTTAAAGATCGTTTAAAGGAAAGGGGTAGTTTACCAGTAAGATTTTGTGTTTTAAGAAGGGTAATTTTTTTTTTGCGGAAGATAACTGCCGCAAATTCAAACAGAATCAAATAATGTTCTGCATACACCCCTGAATTGTAGAGTCCGCAAGATCTGTTATTTTTGGTGAAGATCGGTTAATGGAGAGGGGTAGTTTACCTGCAACATTTTATTTCCTATGGCAAACGATAACAGCCGCAAATTCAAACAGAATCAACTACTCTTTTGTGTACCTTTTTGAGTTATACAGAACTCAAGGACTGTTGATTTTGTTGAAGATCGGTTAAGGGAAAGGGGTAGTTTACCAGCAACGTTTTATATTTTAACAAGGGTATTTAGTATGGCAAACGATAAGAGCCGCAAATTCAAACAGAATCAAATAATTTTTTGCATACAGCCCTGAATTGTAGAGTACTCAAGACCTATTGATTTTGGTGATAATCGGTTAAGGGAAAGGGGTAGTTTACCAGCAACGGTTTTTTATCAAGGGTAATATTTCTTCTGTGGCAAACGATAACAGCCACAAATTTAAACAGAATCAAATAATGTTTTGCATACAACCCTGAATTGTAGAGGACTGAAGGTCTATTGATTTTGGTGAAGATCGGTTTAGAGAAAGGGGTAGTTTACCTGCAACAGTTTTTTATCAAGGGTTTTTTTTTCTATGGCAAATGATAACATCCACAAATTCAAACAGAATCAAATGATGTTTTGCATACAGCCCTGTATTGTAGAGTTCTCAATACCTATTGGTGTTGGTGAAGATCGGTTAAGGGAAAGGGGTAGTTTACCTGCAACATTTTATGTTTTAACAAGGGTAATTTTTTATATGAAGAACGAGAACTGCCGAAAATTCAAACAGAATCAACTATGTTTTTGCATACCTTTTTGAACTATGCCACACACAGTAGAGCGAGATTCTTCTGGCACATTCGACAAACATGTAGATTGTTCTGTCATGTCGTAACAATATTAATATCCTTAAAACATTCAGTGATGTCATCTATATATTTGGCCAGATCTGATTTTCACAAAAAGTACAATTTATAAGATTGTTTCTCTTTAATATTTCTTTGTAAGTGATGTAATTTAATGTTTGTACCAACTTGTAAGTATGATGTAGTATATAGCCCAGCTATACTCTAAGCTGAGTTGGATGAAGTAAAGGTTAAATCTGTTTTTGTCATTGACTTCTCCCTGTATCTTCATTGGCCGTTAGTTAAATATAGTAATGTAAACACTAAAAGGCTAGCTGCATACAAATTGTGAAATAGTTTATCATAAAAACATAGAAGAATAGTGTGAATAAGATTAATTAACTTATGTAATGTGAGTCGTTTAGTTTCAAAACCAGATGCACCCAAAAAATGACAATTTTCAGGAGGCCTAAAAAACTAATATCTCAAAAATGTGAAATATTGGAAAATCGTGATTTTGCAGATGTACTGCTGTGAGATAGACTACTTAGATACTGAAATTTAAGCCATTAAAATTGTATTATTATTGAGATATTTGAGAAAATGTTTTGGATGTATCTTGTTTTGAAACAAACTAGAAGTCGGTTACAAAAAACTAATTTTTATTTAAATTTATGATACAGAATATTCAAATCAGAATATTATAAAAATTATAAAAAAACATTTTTTATTCTAGATAAGTAAATATGAAACTTACTCCATTCTTTCACACTCTGCCTATGGTTCATCATTTTCTTCTGCTGTAACACTCTCTAGTTCAAGTTTTTATAAGGTGTTAAGGCCTCTAGTTCTCTCCAGTTTTCTCGAAAATGATTTTTCAAAAGATTCAATATGCCTGTAATCTTTTTTGAGAAAGCTTTACTCCTTTTTTTTAATAATAATTAGAATACTGGTGACTTAATAACTTTCCCACGTTTGTGTATACTTTTAAACGGCCCTATTTCAGAACAGTAATGCAAATCATCTTGCAGAAAAACATTGACTCCTTTCTTGTTTTCCTTGAAGAAAAACTTTTGTTGGGATTGAATAGGAATTGCCATTGGCCTGGAGGATGAATCACATCTTGAAGAGAATGTTTCCAGTAGAAAACCTTTTCTCTTAATGGAACTGCTGTTCCATAGTCACTGAAGATGTTTGTGTATTCAGAAGGATCAATGATGACACTGTAATTTTTAATTTGTTTCTTAGTTGGAGAAAAGGCACAGTTAGATGGCAAGAATGAATGTCCTACAACAGGATAAACACATTCTAATTTTTCTACATTTTGGGGGGCAAAATTCAAAAACTAAACTGTCAACATTCCAATCAATGTTGAAATTTTGTTCTGTCTTCCACATCCGTCAGAGGCAAAACAAATTACTTTAATATGTTTTGGTATTTGGAGGTTTTTAAGCAGTGATATACAGCTGAACTAATTTCATTGGATCCTTATTATGCTCAGTTTCATCCCATTCATAGATGTATGTATTATTTTTTGTTTGTGCACACCTAGAACCGCCAACAACTACTGTAAAATTGCATTTGTATAATTCTCTGGAATTATAAGCAATTTGATCAGGGACCCTAGGCAGTACTTGACTCTTCTGACAGTCGAATGGTAGGAGTAAAAAGGTCGTTTCTGTCTTCTTTGAATAGGTTGTAAAAAGCTTTGTATTTTAATCGATGGGTTTTTGTCATCAGCGGTTGTTTTTCGTACAATTTTTATCATTTTGTATTCTTTCATGTAAGGATGTGCATGTTCAACATTCATCAACACATGGTCTACCAAAACCTATATTAAATTTGGTTCTGAAAATATGATGGAAAAAATTGTCCTTTACTTTCATGGTACCATCAACATGTAATTTGCACAAACGGCACATTTTTTAAAATAATCAAGTCTGAAAGTAAGTAAACATGAGAACTTGTCTTACTCCGGTATTGTCTCACTTCAATAACACTAAACTATTTAATAAATTTCGGATAGTCGGTCACCACCTCTTTGTTCTATAGGTACACGAGTGTTCAACAAATTTTAGAAATGACATTATTAACTCTATTTTTTGAAAGTTTCAATGTATCTAAAAATGGATTCTGGTAGACTTGACGTTTTTCTCTAGTATCAACTTTAAAGATATAGTAGTTTATAGTCAGTGTACAATTTCCTTTCATATTGTTCACTATGTGGATTCTTTTTGAAATACTAGCTTTAGTGTATTTTAATATAAAATTATCCTATTTCAGTTTTATTTGTGAATCATTTTTACCAAGATCATAAAACTTTCCATGGAAATGTTGCTGATATCTTGCATGTATTTTGTCATACAGATATGTATTAGTTTTTTGTTATTGTTACAAGTTAATTTTTTTGAAAATCATGGAGCCCTGTACCTGTAAGAGACACAGAACTTGTAAAATATTGATAATAAACCCCACATAATTAAATTGACTTAAAACAAATGTAACTTATTAAAAAAAAGTACTTGATTAGATAATGGTAGTGTTTTTTTATTTCATAAACAAGATTCTTTGCTATAAGTACAAATATTCCAATTTTATGAACCATTACTGCTGTTCGTATTTATGTCTTCCATGAATCAACAAACAGATTATATTTATTGTAGTCGTACATTATGTTCTGTACCACTTAATTATAATCTAAATCATTGTATACTTACTAGAGGTAAAGATACCCTAAGCTATGAATAAAATTTGAGTGATTTCCCATAGCATTTCTTTTCAATGTTAAGTTTATGAATTAATAATTAAGTTAACACGCCATCCTTTCGATTTTACATTATTATGCTTCTACATGGCCTAACAAACTATACACTAACATAAAAGCCACAGAAGCAATCATACATACCTGTGTCTCTTTTCTTTATTCTGTTTCCACATGGTTTCATTTTGTTGACTTTTGCGTGATATATTTACAGAAACTTCTTCTGAATTACAACCCATTTTGATTGATAATGTTAATATCACTGTTAATAAAATAATTAGCTTTTGTAATCAGTCAAGAAACAGTTTTAAATCTACTGTTTTATGAACATAACTTCAATTGGAAATCCAACGATGCCACAGCCGGTGTCAACATTATTGGAACTGCTATTTGCCCCTGCTGTTAAGCCATGGTCTACTGCTTATATTCAAAACAGACTTTTCGGCCCCACCATAGAGACCATCTTCAGCGTAAAACGGTTAACAAATTGGAATAGTTAAATTTTTTAGAAATTACATTAGTAACTTTAGTTTTGAAAAGTTCAGTGTTTCTAAAATATGTGGCCGCGGACACGGCCGCGGAATTTGTTGTTAATCATTTCAGCACTGAAAATGGCCTCCAATGGTGGGCCAAAACATCTGTAATCAATATAAGTAGTAGACCGCGGCCTAACAGCTGAGCAGCAGTCAATTATTAGGAAAGGTCATATGAGGCTATTGGATGTATCTGGTTTTGCAACTAACCAGCAATTTCAAATCCAATTTTAATAAGGATCATCTGTTTTTGAAACTTGTGAAGTAGATAGGGGTATGTAGAAGGTAATAAAGTACAGTAGTGTCTCGCGTATCCGACAAACGCGCGTTAGAACGTCAGATAAGCGAAAATGTCGGATAATAGGGAGGTGTTAAGAAAAAGCCTATTAAATGTCAAACTGTGTTATAATTTTACACATTACGAACCTAATAATCATGTTTTACAACAAAACAACAGAAAAAATTAACTGGAAAAATGAACTTACAGGTACAGAATTGTCTGAAGTTAAATACACTTAAAAAGTTCAGTCCTGTGATAATTTAAAGAAATTTTTGATCGTAGTCTGCTTTCCTGACGAGTGCCGTTTCTTCGCTGCCAAGTCTCGCCATATTTGAAGCATCATTATGTCGATTCCTGTAGTTTCTTCTTGTTGCTCAATGTATTTAATTGCAGTTTCTAGAGCCTTAACTCCATCGTTATGTGAAATTGTGAGAGGCTCAACAGTTGGTGCTTGATCTTGATCTTCAATTTCGTTGTCATCGCAATTGACAAGAGCGACAATTTCTCCATCAGTTACATACTGATCATCATCCTTCATCCAACTTTTGATTTCTTGCAAAGATGCATCCTCACATCCAGGGATACGCTGCACTAAAGGTAGAATGGTTTCTTTGGTTTCATCTGTGCTTTCCATTTCTATACTTTCATCATCGCCTAGCAGCTTCTTCCATGATTTGGCTATTGCTGGAGCCCTTACATCAGCCCAGGCCCGTGCAACCCAATAAGTAACATCCTTTACATTGATGCGTTTCAATTTTTCAATCATGTCTTGTCTTTCTTCAATTTCTTCTATCACTGTGGACAGTAGCTTCCTGCGATAGTTCCTTTTTATCGTTACCAAAACGCCCTGATCCATAGGTTGGCATATGGCGGTTACATTGGGGGCAGAAACATTGCCTTAATGTCACCATCTTGAAGCTCCTCTGGATCAGGGTGCGTTGGAGCATTATCTCACCAACAGAACTGATTTTCTGGGTAAATTATTTTCTTTCAAAAACTTCTCTGTTGAAGGAATGAATTCCTTAAAAAACCAGTCTTTGAAAATTTCACTGCTCATCCATGCGCTTTTCTGACTGTAGTATTTTACAGGAAGAGCGTTTTTTGAAACTGTTTAAAGGCTCTAGAATTTTTGGACTTTCCAATCATTGCAAGGTCCATTTTGAGGTTTGCTGTAGCATTGCTGCATGCTAAAATTGTCAGCCTTTCCTTACTACGCTTGTAGCCAGGGGCTGCCGCTTCAGTTCTGGCTGCAAGACTCTTATTAGGTAACATTTTGTAATTAAGGGCTGACTCATCACAGTTAAATATCTGATCATCCGTTAGGCTTTCAGTTTCAATAAATTCCTGAAATATTTTCTTGAATGCTTCCATTTCTTCAAAATTTGATGATACTTTTTCACCACAAACACAACTGACAGATACCGTAGCGTTTCTTCCATTGGTCGAGCCAACCGACACTTGCTGTGAAATCTGGGTCCCCTTCATTGAATTCATTACGAAAATGCAACGCCTTTTGCTATAAAATAGGCCCTGAAATAAGCACACCTTTGTCCCTGAACTGTGTAAACCAAACATACAAAGCTTCGGTAACTTTTTCATAGTCATATTTTTTCATAGTTTTTCTTTCTTTTACTGCACCCTCCGTAACTCTTGATGCACACCATTTTTCTATTTCTATTCGTTTTTTTTCCAGTGTCCTACTGTTACCCGTCCAACGCCAAAGTCGTCAGCTACCTTCTGCATTGTCTCTCCCTTGTCCAGTCTCTTGATTGCCTCAAGTTTTTGTTCCATCAATACAACAACTTTCTTTCTTTTCTTCGCCATACTTGTGTAAATTTCAACTTTTAAACAACACAACAACGTTTGTCAAATTAACATACATAGACACATACGCATGTAACAGACAATAAACCAATATGCATACAATGATAAACTGCACTGCACTGAGTAGTGAGTTGTGACAGTGAGTGAGTGAGGGTGGGGCGAATGACAGACACATGAGTCATAGTGTAGACTGTACAGTCGGGGTAACTAATTAGCTGCGGTAGAGTCGGGAGCAACAAAAAATAGACTACGCTCACGCTCGCAACTTGCAGTTCTTGTTGCCGATTAATGCGTTTTGTTGTTTTTTTTTTGTGGTGGGACTTCGGATAATACGGAATGTCGGATAAGCGAAGGTCAGATAAACGAGACTCTACTGTATAGCTAAATACAAAAAAAAAAGAATATGAAAAAAGTGGATGTATCTGGTTTTGAAACTAGACGACTCATCGACTCATGTAATGTCTTGGCTGCAAATAAACTGGAGATTCAAATTGAATGAATCCTTTACAGACTGTGACCACCATGGAAATAAATTGTTAAAAATTTCCATAGTTTGATTACAAAGTGTTATTGGTTATGATGCAGTGGCAAAGCGTCCATATATGCGGTGTATGCGGCGCATACAATTTAAAATTGTATGTAAAATCGTATAAAGTTTTGTAATTAATTTAAAATTATTTGAGATGTAAAAGTTTGTCATCTTAAAAGCCAAAACTTAATTTTCACTTGAGTGATATAACGACAGTAAATAAAGCATTACTGTTTACAACCAGGCGCACAGTATGCGTTGTAGCTAACGAATACATTCTCTCGATAGTGGTCATTAACCCGTGCGTTCTCTCGATTTTCATGTGTGAACAGGCAGGAGTTCTGACTTGCGCACCCACTCCCTACATTAGTACACTGTCTGTGAATAGTTGTAACCCTATGCGTTACTGTTTCTGCATATACAGTGCGTACGCAGACCGTGTTGTTTAAAGTTTTTTAATTATGAGTTCGTTTGTAGTAGAGCCTGTGGCGGGAACATCATCGTCATGTGTAGTTGAGTGCAATTGTGTAATTGAAAGTTTATTTATACAGCCATTCAATAGTAGAAGTTGTACAGATAAACTAAACATTATTTCTAGCGGTAGACCAGCCCCATTAATTCCCACGTTACCGTCAAAAACAAAAAATTATACACATTTAAAGGAACAACATTATGAAGTAAAAACTTGGCTTTGTGGCTGTAGAAAAACTTCAAAATTATACTGTTGGCCATGCATTCTTTTTTCAACTGAAAAAATGTCTGGATAAATTCAGGAGGTTCTGATTTGAACAATTTGTTTAATTTACAAAAACGCCGTGTGATTTCACAGAGTCATGGTGCTTCCCTTCTTGCTTTAAAAAAGTTCGGTAAAACCAGAATTGAATATGCCCTTAGTGAACAATTTAAAATTAACATCAAACAGCACAATGACATGGTAAAACAAAACCGGTACATTCTTCGTTGTTTAATTGACGTAGTGTGTTTTTGGCTGAAAATAAACTCCCATTTCGTGGACATGACGAATCTGTGGCATCGTCAAATCGAGGAAATTCTGTAGGGCTGTTAAATTTGTTACAAAATTACGACGGAATGTTAGACAACCACCTTAAAAACTCTACAGTCTTTTCTGTTTTATCTAGCGATATTCAGAATGACTTGATTAACTCCATTTCTCAAGTCTTATTAACAGAAATAAAAAATAAAATAAAACAAAAGTCCCTTTGTAGCAATAATAATGGACGAAACAACAGATATCACAGACACGTGCCAGGTGTCAACTGTGTTTCGTTACGTCGATAAGTCCGGAGCTGTTCAGGAAAGATTTATGGGTTTTAGCGATTTTAGTGACGATCGTACAGCTAAGGCGTTGGCAAACTACGTTTTTAATGTCCTGACTGAATACGACTGTGAAGAAAAATTAGTTGCAGAAACGTACGATGGTGCTGCTGTTATGTCTGGTGAACATGGAGGGTTACAGGCCCTAGTCAAAAGTAAGTGCAGCCAAGCAATATTTATCTATTGTTATGCTCATAAAATGAACTTCGTCTTGAAAAATTCAGTAGATCACATTAAAGAATGTAAAATATTTTTTAGCACATTATCTGGTTTAGCTTCATTTTTTTCAAAATCATCCAGACGAACTCACGCACTTGATCAAGAAGTAAAGAAGCGAATTCCATCAGTTGCACCTACTAGATGGAACTACAACAGCAGACTAGTGGCCACTGTAATAGAACACAAGGCTGACATCATAAGTCTCTTCGAGTCTATGATTGAGAACGGAGATAAGTGGGACAACGAAAGTTATACTGGAGCAATAGGTTTTCTTGCTACTCTTCAAGATTTTGACTTCACATTTTACTTCATCTGTTCGGTTCAGTACTATGAGAACGGAGATAAGTGGGACAACGAAAGTTATACTGGAGCAATAGGTTTTCTTGCTACTCTTCAAGATTTTGACTTCACATTTTTACTTCATCTGTTCGGTTCAGTACTACCACAGGGGGATTCCATATTCGAAATTTTGCAGAAAAAAATTTCTGAAATCAGTTTTTGTATGAAATGCATTGAAGACTTTAATAAATATCTAATAATTTAAGGAATAACTACAACAAATTCTGGAGTGACCGGAATGAAATTCAGAATATTCCAACAGGGAGGTGGGACAAGCCTACAAGCACTCACTGAAGTAAAAGATTATGTATTGATAACATGTCGGATTTGGAAAGCTCTTATCGTAGGCTGTATTATGAAATTATTGATTCAGTAAAATGTAGACTTAATCAGAGGTTTGCAGATATAGGTCAACTTGATTTTATCGCTCTACTAGAATCACGACGTTTTCCAGAATTTTCTAAAAAGTTTCCAGAATAGTATTTTGAATCTCTAAAGCGCTCGTATGGCCAGTATTTTGATTTTTCGTTACTAAGGAGTGAGCTTTCTGTAGTTTATTCGAATGAGCAGTTTTGTAAAACTAGTGTTAGTGACTTGTCAAAGTACTTAACATCAGCATATCTGAGTGACACCATTCCTCAAGTGTGGAGGCTTGTAAACCTTATAATGACAATTCCAGTTACAAGCTCTTCAACAGAAAGATCGTTTTCAGCCTTGAAGAGAATAAAAATGTATTTGCGTAACTCGCAAACTGAACACAGGCTCTTGGCTCTATCAGTGTTATCTATTGGAAAACCGCTTCTTTTGAAACTACAAACTAATTCTGCTTTTTACGATACGGTTGTTGACTTATTCGCTGAAAAAACCAGGCACATAGAACTAACGTTTAAAAAATAACTCTTACAACTAACGCATAATAATTAACGATAATGTGAATAATAAATTATTGCGAGCCTTTACAATGAATGAATTAGTGTCGTTGGGGAAGATTTTAATTATCATTGTGAATCTGTATTGTTTACGAATGACATATTAAACAGCAGATACAAGATATTATAAATTATTTTAAATAAATAATTGTCCAGTGTGTTTATTTATGGATCCTGTGGCTTATGTGATTAAAACAAGTGGAAATAACAGATGAATCGGTACCACCAGATGCCACTCAACGTGCTGGTAACTCCCTAATACAGTCTGCTTCATTTACCAAAACAATTTATATAATTAATATTATTATATTGGTCTCTATTAGAAAAAGGAAAAATTGTAATAATTACTCTTTTCTTATCTGTTTTTAATACTGTTTATCGGGTTTGATTATCACACGGAGAGAGGGATGGAGTTTTTATTTGTTGATGGCTGAGATAGGTAGCCTATAACCGCATACACATTCTAAAAACTCACGCCTCGCCACTGTTATGATGTAATGTAAATGTATGATGTAATGTATACCAAATACAATCGCATAAAAAATGATGTATTTTAAGTTTTTAATTAACTTTTTTTCCAGATGTGGTATCACTTTTGATCAACTGGAAGACACGGTTGGTATACATCCAACAATTTCAGAAGAGTTTACACGTGTTACTATAACGAAACGTTCTGGATTAGATCCAACACCACAGAGTTGTTGCAGTTAAAACTAAGATATTATTAGTTGCACTAAATGGTCAGGGTATGGTGCACTCCCAATTTAATGGTACTTAATTATTATTAAGACCCACGTTTACGCATAAATGACTGAGCACCATGCAGTTACATTCAGACACAAGGCTTATAAACTTAATATTAGTAAATGTTTTTCACAGAAATGGTCAGTATTGAGATTGTTCTTAGTAAAGTATTAAATTATTTGAGACATCATTTTATTTAAAAAAACTTTTATGTTGAATTGATATTACTAGCTTTATATGAATAGGGAGTATTTTTGTATAATAAAATTATTTATCGTGAATTTTAAAATAATTTTATTTTTCTTATATTAAATAAGTTACTAAGAACCATGATATAAACACTGTCTATGAGCGTTTCTTGTCCCCAGAGACATTATTCAGAAATATGTATGATTATTAAATGACAATAAATGGTGTCTTTACTCACTGTGCAATTAATTTGTGAATGTACATTGTGTTCCTTTCCTGATATGTATATTATAAATTTACGGTATTACTAATTATTTAATGTTATATTTTGGTTTATTATATTACTGGTACCTATTTCACAAAAAGTTGAATGTAAAGCAAGTAACACATGGGCAGAAACTATTAGAGCTTCAAGACAGCTAATCCTATGCGTCACCCCAAAGTTTGGCTCTCAATCAGAAGCATTTAATGTAATAATAGGTTTTTAAAACTGCGGCAGTGTATGTCTGCACCAGTCAGATGCCCATTAGTAAAATGGGTATTATAATTCAATCCACACATTGTCACAATTAGTATTCATCAACCCCAGCTTATCATCTTCAATGAAGCTAACCCATCATGTTGTGTCTCTTGCTTTCAGCATAGGTCTTTGTTCAAGTAGTATACAGAAACATTGCAACCGGACAACAACAGATGTGGAGATAAAATAAGTTACAATTGATATAAAATATTTAGAATTGATAACTTTGTTATGATCGCCAACATTAACCAGTCAAGTGAGGCAGTTATCCTTTTTATTTATTAGACATTATCCAACATGATATTTTGTGCAAAAAATGTCAGAACTATTGAGAACATGAAGAGCTTTTTAAGTTTTTGTGCTTGTGATTTCATTTATACGAGGGGTACCCCAAAAGTAAGGTCTCCAAAGGACTAGAGCCGCAGGGAAATAGGGTAATGTATGTTATGTTTTAGGCCTTTAAAACAACCTTTACAAACATAACAACCAAACACTAACAAAGCTCATAATTGACACAGAAACAAATATACAAAACACAGCACCAGAACATCAAGACACATTAAGACATAATATAAACTACACAATAGGAGTACATAAGACACCAGACAACAACAACCACAACTCAGAAATACACACAGCCATCAAACTGAGGGAAAAGGCACACAAACACAACATCACATTTGTAAAAGCTGACAAAGGCAACACGACTGTAATTATCCCCACAGACAACCTACACAAAAAAGTACAAGACTTCATAGAACAGAACAACATCACAGAACTAAAACACGACCCCACCGACAGATACCAAAACTCAGTAAAACAAATAGTCAACAAAGCCAAACACATTATGACACATAAACAAAAGCCCTACATGAAACAAATCCGACCATCAGCACCTACACTCCAAGCGCTTCCCAAAATCCATAAAGAAGACATTCCGATCCGCCCCATTATCAACTACCGTAAAGCCCCTGCACACAAACTGGCAAAATATCTAGACAAAATTATTAGACAACACACACAAATAGACAACAACATTGCAGTAAAAAACAACACTGACCTAGTAACAAAATTAAAAGACATACACATCCCCCATAACGCCACATTAGCCTCCTTTGACATTAAAAACCTGTACACAAACATCCCCATCTCTGAAACAATCACCATCCTACAAAACAAACTCAAACAGAACAACACACCAGACGAACTTATCAATGAAATAACAGAAACTCTGAACATTATCACAAAACAAAACTACTTTACTTATAACAATAAATACTACACACAGAACGACGGCCTACCCATGGGCTCCCCCATATCCAGCATTCTAGCAGAAGTCTTCCTCCAACACTTAGAAAAAACAAAAATACTCACAAACAATGACAGACACTCACATAAAATACTATATTGGCACAGATACGTTGATGACATTCTAATACTATACAGGGGAAACAAAAGACAATGTGAACAGTTACTAACGCACATAAACAAAATACATAAAAACATAACCTTCACTGCCTAATACGAACACAACAATACCATAAACTTCTTAGACCTCTCCATCACAAAACTAGAACACAGGCACAAATTCAGTATATACAGAAAACCAACTACAACTGACACACTAATACACAACACCTCCAATCACCCAATACAACACAAACTAGCTGCTTTTAGAACCATGATACATAGACTTAACAACATCCCCTTAGATGAAATAGACTACAAAGACGAACTAAACACGATAAAATATCTAGCAGAATCTAACGGTTATGACAGAACAATAGTCAGTAAACTCCTACACAAAACACAAAACAAACAACAGACAAAGACAGAAAACAACAAATTCATAACACTAACATACATCAACAAACAAACAGAAAAAATTGCCCACAAATTCAAAAAAAGCAGGATACAGAATCGCTTACAAAACTACTAACAAAACAGAACACACACTATCAAAACGCATGCCCAAAGCACAAAACAAATTCGATCTACCCGGTGTATATAAACTAAATTGTTCAAATTGCAGTAAATTCTACATAGGCCAGACAGGACGTAGCTTCAAACAGAGATACATTGAACACACAAAAGCACTCCACACCACTACAGAATCTACCTTCGCAAACCACCTCATTGAAGCAAACCACACATATAAAAACATCGACAATAACATGAACATACTACACGTACACACAAAAGGCCGAAAACTAGACACTCTAGAACAATTAGAAATATACAAACACACAAAAACAAATAAAAACGACATCCTAAACGAACAGACACAATTCAAATCGCACGCATTATTCGAACACATCTCACCACACACACACAGCTTCAATCTTTCGAAACACTTTCTCGTCGCCAACAACAAGACGAGCAGCGCTACTAACGACAGCCTCTGATGAAGCCTTCTATAGGTGAAAGCCGGTTTAGGCTGTAAGGTAAAACTTTACGTTTTTACTTATAAAAAACTTTGTGTTCCGAGTCGTCAATATTATAGTGATATTCATTCGATTTCTTAATGCAAAAGGTGTCAAAAATGTCCGCAAGTGGTGTAGAGAGTTTAAAGCTGGTCGTACAGAAATTCATGATGACGAAAGAAGCAGAAGACTGTCAATGTCAGACGAGACAGTCAGGAAACTTGACGAAGTCGTGCGTGAAGATCGGAGGATCACTGTCAACGAGCTCTCTTGTTTCCTTCCTGACGTTTCGAAATCCACCATTCAGAGGATTGTGACTGAAAAGTTGAAATATCGGAATGTGTGCGCAAGGTGGGTTCCGCGAATGGTCACAGAAGACCACAAATGGCAACGCGTCGAAGATGCCCGCGAATTTCTTGAGCGCTATGCAGACGAAAGAGACGACTTTTTGAATTCCATTGTCACAGGTGACAAAACGTGGATTCACCACTTCACACCTGAATCCAAACGACAATCACTTGAGTGGCGGCATCCAACTTCGCCAAGGCGGCGAAAATTCAAACAAACACAGTCTACCGGCAAGATCATGGCGACTGTGTTTTGGGATCAGAAAGGTGTATTGTTGATCGATTTCATGCCTACTGGGACCACAATAAACGCAGACGCATATTGTGAGACACTCAAAAAACTGAAACGGGCGATTCAGAACCGGAGAAGAGGAATGCTCACCAAGGGTGTGTCCATTCTTCACGACAATGCTCGCCCTCATGTCGCCCGCGCAACCGCCGATCTTCTGAACCAATTTGGATGGGACATAATCACCCAGCCCCCCTATAGTCTGGACTTGGCACCTTGTGACTATCATTTGTTTACACATTTGAAAGAACATTTGGGTGGAATGCGATTCGACGACGATGACGAGGTCAAACGCTATCTCAATGACATGGCGGGGAGTTTCTATGACACTGGAATACTAAAATTGCCACAGCGGCTCGACAAATGCATTGAACATTGTAACGTTACCAAATATGGTAGTTACATAATACAAGCTAATATAACGTCAAGTAAGAAAAAAGCATGGAAGTATGTCTAGATAAATAAACCTAAGTGTATAAAAGTGTGTATCTACAAATATATTAATATAAAAATCCAACGATGAAGAAGATAATATTAACATAGCAACATCAAATACAAAATGAAGAAAGAAAATGCCATGAGCCAAAACAAAATATCAGTAACCAGACCCAATAGGATCCAACAGTGAGGGGAACCGACAAAATAAGGACCAACAAACTCCAACAGCGAGGGAAATAAATAAAAATAGGTAGTGACTACAACGAAAATATTGAAGAAGAAGAAAGAAGAAGGACAAGGAAGCGTACCATGAAGAGAGAAGAAGATGGATGGATCATGCAAGGACTCAACATAAACCACGTGTACTAAAGACTATATAAGTGACCAAAAGAAGCGATGATTATCAAATATGAAAAGAAAACCAGTGTTTAACATTTAAGGAACCACAAACAATTACAGTGAGTACTTAACATAGATGTGAAACCTGTGAATAGTTAACTAATTTCAACTGAATAAACCACACAAACAATCCCAGTGATGAAGTTTATAGTGTAAGAAAATATGTTAATTTCATAATGAAACAGCAAGAATTAAAATAGTCAAATAAACACAGACAATGAGTGTGACTAATTTAATAAAGGTTGTGATCAATACAGATAATCATAAGACCACCAGAATAGAATAAAATAGAACAATTATGTTATTGTTCATAGAGAACTGACAACAAATAAAAAACCTTTGTTATGTATCAAACAAAGTGACAGGAATTGAATTCAACCAATGACCAGAAAAATATTGTAATTAATACAAAAAGATTTGTGTTATTGTTTAAGAAGGAGTTGTATAAACATGTGTAACAAAATAATTAAAATATTATAGTAAGATACCATACTGAAGTCATGTTAGTAGTAGAAAAATACTGCATTAAAACACGTGGTACATTTGTTACATAACCCCATAGGGAAGACACCTATGAAACAGAAAATCATACATGTTAATATAAATAATTGATCATCAACTATGATATCAATCAAGAATTTGTTATAAATAATAATAAATCCTAAGAGACAATGTATTATATTGCAGCACAATGCAAATAAAACAAAGCAAATATGATGACACAGAGATAGGAGAAATGGAACAAGTATGCCAATTTAGTTAGACAAAATACAATATCAAAACAAATACCAATGTTAATAAAAGTATTACCAGTAGTGAGATAAATATCTGGTACTACCTTGAGAACAGATTCTGAACATAATAATAACAGCATTGTAACCAAAATATTGTAAACTAACTATGTACATATAACCAGAAGTAAGCTGAACCATTGTATAACTAACTAGCTAAGAAAAATACTGTATCAAAGATTGAACACAGATTGTTAAGGTTGTTACCAGTAGTAAGAGGGAATCCCAATGCTACTTTGAGAACAGACTGTGACCATAAAAACAGTCATTTTATATACAAATAATTAAAAACCAAATGACTATAATGAAAGAACCCAGATGTAAACAAACCATGAGAAGCAAGTTATTTATGAAAAATATGACATGTAAACTTGTTTAAAAGTAAATGAAAACATTATCAAGAGTCAGAATAATGTCTAACACTACTTTGGAAACCCAAACCAAGTGTAACAATAACAACTTAGTCATTGTATTAACAAAAATAAATGACTACTATAATATGACACAACATAAACAGACCCATTACTGAAAAATTGAAGGTTCTGAACTAGCTAAAAGCTAACCATTATGTATAATGAATTAGATACAATGTGTGTACACTAATTACAATTAATACATGATATAATTTATATAGAGAAAACCAGAAATAAGGTAACAATTGTATAAGAGAGATAGGAGGGGACTAAAACAATGTAAATAGTAGATTAAACACAGTCATATACAAATATTCTAGTGTAAAATTATGTAAATAGACGTTACTAGTATTATTAGATTGCAATATTACTGTTTTAAATAAGAAAAATTAGTTTTAAGCATATTTATAAAAAATCAAATATGGACGCCTAAAGACGCCATAACGAGATATTGTTTAGGGAACAATTATTCCCAAATTTTGAATCAAACCAATTGAGATATGGACTCAGAGTGTTTATTTAAAAAGTGTTTTAATATAAATAAGTAAAATTTGGTGTAATAGACTTATAAAAATAAGATACACTACAGATAATTAATAAAATCGTTCTAGTGATAGAAGTGATGGACGGAAAATAATCATTCTTAGACTTAAATTAAAGCACAGGATGTCCACAATTCACTGACATCAACCATTTAACGATAGGACATAGATTAAGAAAGTTATTGTGATTTTAAACTTTTCAATTAAATTTTTGTACCAGTGCTGACGTCACATAGCTTCAAACTCAAAACTGAATTTGTTAAAAAAATTAAATATTTTAAGAAAAAAAGGCTTTTGGGTCAGAGAGTATAATTTTTTCAACCAATAGAATGAATGAACCTTAGGCAGACGAGAAAGAGACGCTTCGAGGAAGCATCACAGTTCACGATCAGTCTTTCGACGGAGAGGCCACGCCACTCGCCAACATGAAAAAGTTTTAATTTTGAATTTGTGCGCGGCAGTGACATTAAGTAAACCAACATACATAACCTTAACACTACACCAATATATACGAGTGAAATGTGCGGAGTTATTTATCTAAACAAGTGCGATTAGTGTATAATGTCAATCGTACTCGCGAGTGTTGCGAAAGATAAAAAACAGGGAGTACAATTTTTATTTAAATAATATTGAAACAGAAATAATAATTTCGTAAATAACTAATTTTGATACTACGCAAGTCAGAAAAGGCGAAGTATCAAAAACTATGATTGAATTATCAGAATTAAAGGAAATATTAATTCACAATTATTAAAATATTGAAAAAATATTTTAATTATTTATCATTATTAAAAAATTATGTTTGAAGCATTTATTACTAAATACGAGTAATAACAATAGTCACTCAATTGACTAAAATTGTTTTCTTAATTTTTTGATGTTTTAAAGTAAACATTATTAGCTTTCATACGAAGGAATAAATGTAATCCTGATAATAACACATCAATATATTACGAATAATGTGTTTATATTTAGATTAAGAAATAATAAATATTAAGAAATAATTAACCATTATAACAATACCCGTTATAACATAACCTTAGAATTGTAACGGTAACTTGCCAATTTCACTGTTACCAGTCTGTTCTCAAGTAAAATCCAAACCAGATGGAAATAACAAGAGTTTTTTAATAAATTTTTCTCTTGCAAATAGATAATTCTCAAAGCGAATTATTAAAATAAAGTGATACATTTTAACTGTACAAGCCAACGAGCTTGATAATTGTCAGATGAGTACTATAAGTTGCGTGCGCATTCCCGCGTACGATAGTACCATAACTATCAGATATATGGTATTAATTTTCGATTTTATATTTGTTTGTTTATTATTAATTATTGTTCATTTTATATCGTTATTAATATTACATCTTGTGCCTGGTATCATGCTACCTAAATGAACTTTACGAATATGGTAATTCACTGATACAAGAGAACATAACCTCTTGAAATTAAATTATTGTACAACTAACAGGTTTACCAGCCTTGAGGCTGAACAGAGTCTTATTTTGAATTTTTATTTGTAATTATTATCTAAAAGGTTGTTAGCCATTGATTGTTCATTGTTCAAAGATTTTATAATATCTCGAATTGTTAATAAACCTCCACTTTTATTACCAGTGAAAAAGAGTATCATTTCAATTCTAAATTAGTTCATTTATTTTTAATCAGTTCTACCAAAGGTGGCGGAAGAGTTTAAATAGATCTAATAATTCAGAATATTATTTAGATATTATTTCATTTATATTGTGTGTGATAACTATATTGAATATTCAACCTGAATATCTATCTGTATGTAAAGTGTATGTATTTCAGCGGAACCGTCACTGAACAGGACTGAAATATCCACGTGTGGTAAGTGAGGGAGGTATATATCAAAGTGCGCGAAACATTTTAAACCAAAAAAGTGGACTATTAATACGCACCCATCAAACAATACAATCACACTAATAACCATAATAGTTATAATTACGACATTTTATAAAAAACAACATTATCGTAGATACCGGTGCGTATCTGCACTCACACTATACCTACCACCACAAATACAAGTACTTGTAAAAAGGAACACTAGTTATATTACAAGTTGGCGCCCAACGTCTGAGTGCGGATTAGGGAAAATATACCATAACCAGTAACCTAATCACCTCAATCCGTAAAAAGACAGCAGGTACATTACCAGCATATCAAGATGTACACCAGGAGATCAAAATCGAGATCAAAGTCGAGATCAACATTGAGAAAGAGGGCAACAGAAGCGGAGATGGAGGCCAGAAGGGAAGAAAAGGAGGCTATGTCGACGGAAGACGTGGAAGAAATTTTATTGGAAGTAAAGGACAAACCAACTGAACCGGCGGAGGGGGTTCAACAACCAGACGAGGAAGAACCGGAAGTGATGATTCAAGAAGCTCCATCGAAACCAAGCCAGCCTGAACAAACAACGTCACTAGGAGATTCAGCATTTCAAGAGTGGATGAGGAGAATGATGGAATCGTTGAGAGAAGACAATAGATCCAATAAGGAGGATTTAAGCAAAAAGATAGAGGAAGGCCTGAGATCCACCAAGGAGGAATTAAACAATAAAATAGAAGAGGCCAGTCGATCCACCAAGGAGGAATTGAACAGTAAAATAGAAGAAGCCAGTCGATCCACCAACCAAAAAATAGAAGAAGGCCAGAGGGAGAGTCAGAAAAATATGGAGTTACTAAAAGAAGAATTTAATAACCAGATAAATGAGACGAACAGGAGGATGGAAGATGGGCAAAGAAAAACCGAAGAATTGTTGGAGAAGAAAATGGCCATAATGAAAGAAGATTTATCGGCAGAATTGGGAGTGAAGATTGATCAGACCAACCAGAAGATTGATGAAATCAATGCTAAATTCAATCGAGATGTTGAAACCATACAAGCTGACCACGAAAGAATATGGCAACAGATAAATATCAACAATGACAAGATGGAAGAAACCGCTAAGGATACGGTAGAAATGATTGAAAGGAGATTGGGAGAAAATGTTGAGGAAATCGAAAAACAAATGGCCATATTAACAACAGAAATTAATGTTGAGATGTCTGAAATGCGGAAAGAGGGCGAAAATACCAGCCTGAAACTAGTACAGACAGAAATGGACATCAACCAGCGTATTAGTGATGTGGAGAAAACACACGGTACACAACTAGGTGTGATAGCGCAAGAGCAAACCAAAGTGAAGGCAGTACAATCGACGTTAAAAGAAAAGTGCGAAGAAGTCTCTGGAAAGGTAGACGCTATTAAGCAGCAAGTGCATGACGACAAAACCCAATTAACAGAACGTCAACGTAGAGAATTGGATGACCTCCGAGACGAAATGCATCGTCTGCAAACAATCCCAAACTTCCTATCCGGATTGAGTCACTTAGAAGGCAGGGACCAGATTGAATTCCGAACCTATTCTAAAAATCCATTGGAATTCTTAGAGAGGATAGAAGAGATTATACACAGAAACCGAGAAAGCAGATGGTCTATCATTAAAGGGATGTTGGATGAATCTTTTAAAAATACATTCGACAACTGGTGGACAGCAACCGTCACGAAGTGGGGAGCTATGACACTTTTAAAACGGCTTTTAAACAAAAGTATTGGTCGGAAGCCACACAAAACATCATCAGAGACGACATTACAAATGGAAAATTCGATGTGAATGGAAGGCAATCGATGACAACCTATTTCTTAGGCAAAATTTGCCTGGCTAGGAATCTGGAGCCTGCAATCCCAGAAGAATGCCTGGTTACAAAACTGGCCTACCATTTTAATCAAGGTATTTCGCAGGGAAGATTGAACTCACAGATAAAAACAATTCAAGGGATGTGCGACCTGCTCGAAAGCCACGAAAGAGAAAGATATTATCAACGAAACCGACAAGTACCTAGCCAAGCATATGATCGAGGAGGGCCTGGGAATCATAACCCCACCATTCACAATGACAGGAATAGCCCAGGAAGAAATTTTAACAACCCACCAAGATTCCAAAATCACCCAATACCACGCCAAGACGGAGGTGGCAACAACGTGAATAGAGGAAACTATAATAACCATCGTCCAGGTGGATACCAGAGAGACACGCATTACCAAAGAGGTAATAATTACTACAGGCCATATCAAAACCAATCTCCCAATCATCAACCACGACAAGGCAATGGTAATCAAAATAACAATCATTTTTGTAGGGTACACTATACCCATGCCAGCCGAGGTGGGAATCGTAGAAACTATTATCAAGGACGCAGGAGTTTCCCAAACCAACACAGTCACTCCAGTAATAGTGATAGAGAAGAAAGAGAATCCGGCTATCGATCCAACGGAAGCGACAGCAGTGGAGGTCATAGAACAGCCACGCAGACTACAGAAGTTTACCATAACGGACATGGGCCTGGAAACCAGGAGCCCATAGCTTCAACGTCACAAGACAGGCACGAAAACGGTGACCTGACTTTAAACACCAACCGGCAGTGAAAAGACCAGCAGCACCCTCACTGAACCGGACCATTGGGTCTGATATTTTGGCAAAATATTCGAATCATCACAAAATATATAACAACAATTACCTCAAAAACATAAGAAAGGATTTAATGGAAGAGAAGGAAAGTGTTATCGGCGATGCGAGCAATAGTGAAATCGCGTATATATCTGTGAAAGTCAACAACACAAATGCCACAGCAATGATAGATACCGGGGCCAACATATCATTAATTGACAAAATGGAATTGGACAGAATCCAATCAGAAAATAAAGCTACCATACCAACATTACCAATTAACAACATAATACTCATCGGAGCTACCGGACGTCAGAATAAGACTTTTCGACAACAGGTACAACTAGACATATCAAGCAATGGGAAGACAATACCGATGGTATTCCTAGTAGACAGTGGGCTACCGTTCACTCTACTCATTGGTTGTGACATATTACGAAAATACACAGCAATAATTAATATGGATACAAATACGGTGATGATGAAGACAGAAGAAGTTGAGTGGACCGCCAATTTAACAGAATGTAGGAAGGCACCCTCGGAACATGTAATATATTACATCAGGGAAGGACACGAACATCAGGAAGGCGCCATCAACCAGGGACTTCACACCAGTCCAGAGGAAGCTTTATGGTTGGAAAAAATCAATGAAATCCGAGAATTCAAAACCAACCAAAATAGCCATGAGTTGACTTGGGAACAACGGGACCAGCTGATAAATATATACTACCAATATCATCACGTATTTTCTGATACGCCCGGGAAAATAAAGAATTTCCAATGTGAATTAAAATTCAAGGACCAGACAGAGTTCAAGCGAAAATCTTACCCTATCGCCTTTTCACTGAAAGAAGCTGTAAGAGAGGAAATCCAACGTTTAATAGAAAATGATATAATAGAAGTAAGCAATTCACCATATACCAACCCTATTGTCGCTGTACCAAAGAAAAATGGTGCAGTAAGAATTTGTTTAGATGCACGTGAACTCAACAAGACCATAATTAATGACAGGACATCGCCTGGAGAAATCGATGAAATACTAAAGAAATTTTATGGTACAAAATTTTACAGTATATGGGATACGGTCTGCGGATATTGGCAGGTCGAACTGCATCCGAATAGCAGAAAGTTCACCGCTTTTATTTTTGAAGGCCGAAATTACCATTTTAAGAGATTACCATTTGGCTTAGTGAACTCAGTGGCCATATTCGTCAAATGTATGGACGAGATACTGGGCCACAGCACATTACAGTTTACGACAGTTTATGTCGACGACCTCTTGATCGCATCTAACAATTGGGAAAAGCACTGTGACCGGGTGGCACAAGTATTGAAAAAATTAGAAGACAACCTCATTACACTAAAATTAGACAAATCACAATTAATCGCAAAGGAAGTGCAATTCTTGGGGTTTAACTTGTCAGAGTATGGAATTACACCATCCCAGGAGAAGATGGAGGCAATTCAGCGTTTCCCCGTCCCGAAGAACAAAAAGCAATTACAGTCGTTCCTCGGAATCTGTAATTATTATCGAAAATTCCAAAATAATTATTCTGAACTGACAGCTCGATTTTCTGCACAACTATCATCGAAGGAAAAATGGAAGTGGGGAGCAGATCAAGAATCTACATTTGAATTGATTAAAGAGAAGTTTCTCGAAACTGTTATGCTGCATCACCCTAATTTTGAGAAGCAGTTTTTCATGAACTGTGACGCTAGCGACCTAAGCCTTGGTTCTGTATTGTATCAAGAAGACCAAGACGGGAATCATCAAGTGATCAGTTTCGCAAGCCGAACTTTGAACAAATGCGAACGTAACTACCATACAACGGAAAAAGAATTATTGAGTATAGTGTTTGCTTGCGAAAAATTTAGGACTTTCATTTTGGGATATACAGTAACAGTAAGGACAGACCACAAATCTATTTCATTTCTTAAGAACTGCAAGTTAAAACACGGCAGATTGACGAGATGGACTCTTACACTTCAAGAGTACAACATACAGTGGGAGTACATACCCGGGAAGAACAACACAGCTGCAGACGTGTTGTCCCGAATAAACATCAACGCCCAAACATCTGAAGGAGAGAGTGAAGCCATTGCGAAAGTCTACCACCTGCTGAAAAGTAAATCTGAGCTCACTAACATATTATCGGATATAACCATTCATCAACAACAAGATCCCAAAGTATCACTGATTATCCAGAAACTAGCAAACAATGATGCAAACATAAAACATTACTACTGTACTCATAATCAATTATTGTTCACCAAACATGATAAAAATGGTGAAAGATGGAAGGTAGTTATACCAAAAGCCCTAGAAAAAGAATTGACCATCGACTACCACATACGCTATGGTCACATGGGCGCAGTAAAGGTCGTAAAGGCATTGCAGGAACATGTGCATTTCAAGGACATGAGTAGAAAGGTCAGAAAATATGTCCAGAATTGTAATATTTGCCAACTGGTAAAATGCAGCAATGAGAAACGAGAAGGAGTGATGATACCAATTACATCGACGACAAAGCTAGAAAAAATTTTCTTGGACATTTGTGGACCATTTCCACGGAGTGGTGGAAGACACCAATATAAGTATATCATCATAATATTTGACCACTACACCAAATATACTAAGCTGTACCCACTTAATCGAGCTACGACAAGTAAAATACTGGAGATAGTCATAAACAAGTATATACCCGAAGTGGGTAGACCATTGACGATAATTACAGACCATGGAACGCAATTCCGAGGACGAAAGTGGCGGGAAACACTGATCCATCTGGGAATAAAGACATACAAAACATCGGTGTACCACACCAACAGCAACCCTGCTGAGAGAGTGTTGAGAGAAGTAGGAAGGATTTTAAGAACCTACTGTCACAGCCAGCAGAGGAAGTGGGAGGAGTATCTATCCCCGGCTGAAGACTTCCTAAACCTAGCCTACCATCAATCGACTGACGAAACACCCTACATGGCTATGTACGAGAAAAGACCACCCCGGGAGATCACAGAGATCATTAATTTTCCAATAAGTGCAGAGGTCAAATTTAACAGAACAAAATTCTATAATAATGCCATTGAAAGAGCTCAGAAACTGAGAATCAAATACAAAAAATTGCAGCCCAAAGTTATCAAATATGAAGTGGGAGACAAAGTGCTGATAAAAAATAGAGAACTCCCAAGTACTATCGAGGGCATTGCAAAGAAACTGCTACTGCTATATACCAGACCGTATACTGTGACTAAAAACAATCTAAACAACACTTATGAATTGCAGGACCCTGTTACAAAAAAGATAAAGGGTACTTATAATCAAACTTCAATGAAAAAATATATTGACATTTAAAATATGGGACTAAAAAGTGAAAAGATAGCGATAAGAATTATTTTATTATGGATATTATGTAAAGGATGAAAATATTTGTTATGAAAAATGAAAGTATACTTATGAATAACTGTTGACTATATCAAGATGAAAAATGAAATGTGGCCATGAAGATTATTGTTATTTAAAAAGTGAAAAATGAAAATATGATTATAAAAATAGATGTTGACTAAAGAAAAAGGATATATTATTGTTATGAAAATTATTATGTGTTTATATTAAATGAGAAGTAACTATATAACTATGTATTGAACATTGAATATATATTGTAATTTTATAATGTGAGAAAACATGCTCCCAAAGAATTAATGTAAAGGATTCAGAACATTGTATTTACGAATAATAGTGTACTATAATAAAGATGAACATACGAGAAAGACAAATTACACCCTAGGCACATATGAATTCCAAGAGCCACGTCAACCAGTAAAAACTTAACATCATACCCGTACTAATAAAAAGAAGAGAAAATTATACGAGACAGACAACCAACATCTACGGCATAACTAATTCCAAGAGCCATGTCAACCAGTAAAGGAAAACATCTTACCCGTACTATAATAAACAAGAAGAATAATATACGAGACTGACGCATTACATCCTAGGCAAAACTATTTCCAAGAGCCACGTCAACAAGTAAAAGAAAACATCTTACCCGTGCTATAATAAAGAATAATATACGAGATCGACACCCTACATCCACGGCATATATGAGATACATATATTTCCAAGAGCCAAGTCAACAAGTAATAAGAACACCATACCCGTACTATTGAGAAAGGGAGAAGGAGCAAAAGAGAAGTTGGAAAAATAAAACCAAAGAAATGTATTAATGTAGACAAACCACAACACACAACCACATTGTTTCTAGTGTATTTTACTAGAGAAAAGCCAATACCACATGGAATATAAATACCAACTAAAACCATGAGAAAGAAGAAAAAATAAATGTACTTATGAATTATATCTAGAAGAATAAAACCTGAAATGAAGAATATGACGAAGTGACGTTCAAAGTGATACAAAATGAAGAGATTAATCAATGATGAAGAAGAATGGAAAGTAATATACTAACGAAGATAATCATGAGAGTATACCAGTGAGGAAATGTAAAACAAACTATCCCTATAATATGTGAAGAATATCGTTAAGTTGAATCAAGAAAAGAGAGTATAACAATGTATAAACCGCAGATGCGTGAATTAATCCCAAGGATATTTATTATTTGTCGGAAGAACGACCACTATTATTATTTTTTGATGATTTGAGATGAATTGACTGATGAGTAATGCCAGCAATCATTTATTATTATTGAAGGAGATGATTTGCCTCCATATTTATTGAAGTTAGTATGGCCAGTAGAGTTGAATAGCCATAGTGAGCCGCTCTAAACTGCCCCAGCTAAACTTATGTTAGGGAATTAGGGAACTAAATAAACAAGGGAGATGATTACATAGAGAAGATATAAATATGATTCAAATAGAAGAAAGTGAAAGGGATATATGGAAAAAACATGTGAATCGACATGGAATATACAACAATTGATAAATTCTTCAATGAAAAATATAGTATAATAATAATTCAGAATTAATCAATTCTTATAGGAAGGCATATGTAACGTTACCAAATATGGTAGTTACATAATACAAGCTAATATAACGTCAAGTAAGAAAAAAGCATGGAAGTATGTCTAGATAAATAAACCTAAGTGTATAAAAGTGTGTATCTACAAATATATTAATATAAAAATCCAACGATGAAGAAGATAATATTAACATAGCAACATCAAATACAAAATGAAGAAAGAAAATGCCATGAGCCAAAACAAAATATCAGTAACCAGACCCAATAGGATCCAACAGTGAGGGGAACCGACAAAATAAGGACCAACAAACTCCAACAGTGAGGGAAATAAATAAAAATAGGTAGTGACTACAATGAAAATATTGAAGAAGAAGAAAGAAGAAGGACAAGGAAGCGTACCATGAAGAGAGAAGAAGATGGATGGATCATGCAAGGACTCAACATAAACCACGTGTACTAAAGACTATATAAGTGACCAAAAGAAGCGATGATTATCAAATATGAAAAGAAAACCAGTGTTTAACATTTAAGGAACCACAAACAATTACAGTGAGTACTTAACATAGATGTGAAACCTGTGAATAGTTAACTAATTTCAACTGAATAAACCACACAAACAATCCCAGTGATGAAGTTTATAGTGTAAGAAAATATGTTAATTTCATAATGAAACAGCAAGAATTAAAATAGTCAAATAAACACAGACAATGAGTGTGACTAATTTAATAAAGGTTGTGATCAATACAGATAATCATAAGACCACCAGAATAGAATAAAATAGAACAATTATGTTATTGTTCATAGAGAACTGACAACAAATAAAAAACCTTTGTTATGTATCAAACAAAGTGACAGGAATTGAATTCAACCAATGACCAGAAAAATATTGTAATTAATACAAAAAGATTTGTGTTATTGTTTAAGAAGGAGTTGTATAAACATGTGTAACAAAATAATTAAAATATTATAGTAAGATACCATACTGAAGTCATGTTAGTAGTAGAAAAATACTGCATTAAAACATGTGGTACATTTGTTACATAACCCCATAGGGAAGACACCTATGAAACAGAAAATCATACATGTTAATATAAATAATTGATCATCAACTATGATATCAATCAAGAATTTGTTATAAATAATAATAAATCCTAAGAGACAATGTATTATATTGCAGCACAATGCAAATAAAACAAAGCAAATATGATGACACAGAGATAGGAGAAATGGAACAAGTATGCCAATTTAGTTAGACAAAATACAATATCAAAACAAATACCAATGTTAATAAAAGTATTACCAGTAGTGAGATAAATATCTGGTACTACCTTGAGAACAGATTCTGAACATAATAATAACAGCATTGTAACCAAAATATTGTAAACTAACTATGTACATATAACCAGAAGTAAGCTGAACCATTGTATAACTAACTAGCTAAGAAAAATACTGTATCAAAGATTGAACACAGATTGTTAAGGTTGTTACCAGTAGTAAGAGGGAATCCCAATGCTACTTTGAGAACAGACTGTGACCATAAAAACAGTCATTTTATATACAAATAATTAAAAACCAAATGACTATAATGAAAGAACCCAGATGTAAACAAACCATGAGAAGCAAGTTATTTATGAAAAATATGACATGTAAACTTGTTTAAAAGTAAATGAAAACATTATCAAGAGTCAGAATAATGTCTAACACTACTTTGGAAACCCAAACCAAGTGTAACAATAACAACTTAGTCATTGTATTAACAAAAATAAATGACTACTATAATATGACACAACATAAACAGACCCATTACTGAAAAATTGAAGGTTCTGAACTAGCTAAAAGCTAACCATTATGTATAATGAATTAGATACAATGTGTGTACACTAATTACAATTAATACATGATATAATTTATATAGAGAAAACCAGAAATAAGGTAACAATTGTATAAGAGAGATAGGAGGGGACTAAAACAATGTAAATAGTAGATTAAACACAGTCATATACAAATATTCTAGTGTAAAATTATGTAAATAGACGTTACTAGTATTATTAGATTGCAATATTACTGTTTTAAATAAGAAAAATTAGTTTTAAGCATATTTATAAAAAATCAAATATGGACGCCTAAAGACGCCATAACGAGATATTGTTTAGGGAACAATTATTCCCAAATTTTGAATCAAACCAATTGAGATATGGACTCAGAGTGTTTATTTAAAAAGTGTTTTAATATAAATAAGTAAAATTTGGTGTAATAGACTTATAAAAATAAGATACATTACAGATAATTAATAAAATCGTTCTAGTGATAGAAGTGATGGACGGAAAATAATCATTCTTAGACTTAAATTAAAGCACAGGATGTCCGCAATTCACTGACATCAACCATTTAACGATAGGACATAGATTAAGAAAGTTATTGTGATTTTAAACTTTTCAATTAAATTTTTGTACCAGTGCTGACGTCACATAGCTTCAAACTCAAAACTGAATTTGTTAAAAAAATTAAATATTTTAAGAAAAAAAGGCTTTTGGGTCAGAGAGTATAATTTTTTCAACCAATAGAATGAATGAACCTTAGGCAGACGAGAAAGAGACGCTTCGAGGAAGCATCACAGTTCACGATCAGTCTTTCGACGGAGAGGCCACGCCACTCGCCAACATGAAAAAGTTTTAATTTTGAATTTGTGCGCGGCAGTGACATTAAGTAAACCAACATACATAACCTTAACACTACACCAATATATACGAGTGAAATGTGCGGAGTTATTTATCTAAACAAGTGCGATTAGTGAATAATGTCAATCGTACTCGCGAGTGTTGTGAAAGATAAAAAACAGGGAGTACAATTTTTATTTAAATAATATTGAAACAGAAATAATAATTTCGTAAATAACTAATTTTGATACTACGCAAGTCAGAAAAGGCGAAGTATCAAAAACTATGATTGAATTATCAGAATTAAAGGAAATATTAATTCACAATTATTAAAATATTGAAAAAATATTTTAATTATTTATCATTATTAAAAAATTATGTTTGAAGCATTTATTACTAAATACGAGTAATAACAATAGTCACTCAATTGACTAAAATTGTTTTCTTAATTTTTTGATGTTTTAAAGTAAACATTATTAGCTTTCATACGAAGGAATAAATGTAATCCTGATAATAACACATCAATATATTACGAATAATGTGTTTATATTTAGATTAAGAAATAATAAATATTAAGAAATAATTAACCATTATAACAATACCCGTTATAACATAACCTTAGAATCGTAACGGTAACTTGCCAATTTCACTGTTACCAGTCTGTTCTCAAGTAAAATCCAAACCAGATGGAAATAATAACAAGAGTTTTTTAATAAATTTTTCTCTTGCAAATAGATAATTCTCAAAGCGAATTATTAAAATAAAGTGATACATTTTAACTGTATAGCTTGATAATTGTCAGACGAGTACTATAAGTTGCGTGCGCATTCCCGCGTACGATAGTACCATAACTATCAGATATATGGTATTAATTTTCGATTTTATATTTGTTTGTTTCTTATTAATTATTGTTCATTTTATATCGTTATTAATATTACATCTTGTGCCTGGTATCATGCTACCTAAAAGAACTTTACGAATATGGTAATTTACTGATACAAGAGAATATAACCTCTTGAAATTAAATTATTGTACAACTAACAGGTTTACCAGCCTTGAGGCTGAACAGAGTCTTATTTTGAATTTTTATTTGTAATTATTATCTAAAAGGTTGTTAGCCATTGATTGTTCATTGTTCAAAGATTTTATAATATCTCGAATTGTTAATAAACCTCCACTTTTATTACCAGTGAAAAAGAGTATCATTTCAATTCTAAATTAGTTCATTTATTTTTAATCAGTTCTACCAAAGGTGGCGGAAGAGTTTAAATAGATCTAATAATTCAGAATATTATTTAGATATTATTTCATTTATATTGTGTGTGATAACTATATTGAATATTCAACCTGAATATCTATCTGTATGTAAAGTGTATGTATTTCAGCGGAACCGTCACTGAACAGGACTGAAATATCCACGTGTGGTAAGTGAGGGAGGTATATATCAAAGTGCGCGAAACATTTTAAACCAAAAAAGTGGACTATTAATACGCACCCATCAAACAATACAATCACACTAATAACCATAATAGTTATAATTATGACATTTTATAAAAAACAACATTATCGTAGATACCGGTGCGTATCTGCACTCACACTATACCTACCACCACAAATACAAGTACTTGTAAAAAGGAACACTAGTTATATTACAACGTAAAGGCGATTATGTTGAAAAGTAGTGTGTCCTTATGCTTCACAACCATGTAAAAAGTTTTGATAATAAATTTTTTTTTCTATTTTTAAAAAATATGGAGACCTTATTTTTGGGTTACCCCTCGTAATTGTTTGTCTTCATGGCACATTTACAAGTTTTATATAATCTTTGTAGCAATAAAAATTGTTAGCGTTCTGTGAGAGAGTTACACCATTAATTGAGGTGTGTAGATGCAAAACTCATATTATCTAATTTTTTGCAATATTGAGTTATGATATCACCGTGCTCGTCTTGTAAAGGCAGATTGACCTATAATAGTATTTTGGTCTAAAAGTAACATTTTAAGGTTTTAAACGAATGTTAAAAATCATGTTCTGAAACAAAAGTCCCATTATCCAACATCTGTTTTGCAGCAAAACACACACTGTTCAATTCAACCAATCAGGTAGGTTTACCAACCTATCAGGATACCACCCTTAGCATTATGGTCTTGACTGCACCAACAGTTGGTTGTTGATGTTGTATTTGCTTAGAATAACTTCACTATTTCTAACTTTTGTTAGTTTTTAGTGTTTTATTGTAAATTGCAATATTAATAATCAGTAGTGGCTTCTTCAAAAAACATTGTTCGATGGATGAGTTTGTAAAACTATCAACTGGACTTGCAAGGAAAAAGAAAATACCTTCTGTAATCTTGAAATATTAAGGAACATGCAACAGTAGTACAAGTGGGTAAAGACTGTCAAGTTTTCGACTGGAAACTAGAAAAAGATACTTTTATGAACCTCCTCGAAGACCTCTGTTAGCTAAGCAGGAGGATATGTCTCAGTACAGGACATGTTGATGGGGGAATAATCGAGCCTTCATCAAGTGTTTGGTCTTTCCCAGTAGTGCTGGTGGCGAAGAAGGATAGTGAAGGATAGTTACATTTCTGTGTAGACTACAATAAATTGAATGACGTGACAAAGAAAGATTGCTATCCACCACCTTGCATCGATTGTACGTTAGACACGGTGTTTGGAACTCATGGTTTTCCACATTGAACCGAAGAACAGATGGGCTCAAGAACATGGGTATTCATCAAGAAGACAAGGAAAAACAGTTTTCTCAACCCCAAAAGTTAAAAGGCCTATTCCAGTTTAAAGTTATGCCATTTGGACTCTGTAATGCATCGGCAGTATTTAAAGGATTGATGTTAGTCCTCCAAGGCTTGACATGGATAACTTTCCTTGTTTATTTATACGGTGTCACAGTTAGTGGAAGGAAATGTAGAGACCATTTGGAAAACATTAAGGACGTTCTAACTAGAATTCACAATGCCCAACTGAAGCTGAGCCCTAAGACGTATTCTCTATTCCAGAAGAAAGTACGTTTGGTTTTGACAGCTGGTGTTGATATGGATCCGAGTAAAGTAGACACTATAAGAGAGACTGGCCAGTTCTGAAGAGTAAACATGAGGTTCGGAGTTTCCTGGGTTATGCTCATATTACGGACGTTTTGGAAAAGTCTTTGCTACTATTGCTAAACCACTACATGAGCTAACAGAAAATAAACATATTATATTCCCATAACCAGTCTTGCTTTCTCAGCTTCTGAAGGGAGGTACATCGTAGACACAGTGTAACGGTACAGAATTGGGTGACAAAGAATTTTAATAAATGTCAACTTAAATATTGTACAACCTTTGGGGAACCTCTGTTTAACCAAGAGACATGTAAGTTTATTATGAAACATCAGTGTGTTTATGTCTAGCGTCTGTCTGTCTAGACGCGTTACGCAATCAACTACAGTTTGTGCCGTCCGTGAATCACGGGAAACGGCAGTTTCAACAGGCAGTAAAAATTATAAGGATTCCCAGGCTGAGCGTCGGGACATTCCGGCCAATCAGAGAAGGCGAAATAAAATATACATACGTTGGCGCACAGCTGGGCCAACGCCTAACGCCTTGGTATAGTTGACTAGCAGTAGAACTGAATAGCAGTCGTCAAATAGAGCGGTCGTAAGTCAACGGTGGCCTCGTGCGTGTAAGATAGGCCGAAAATACTATAATCGGCCTATCTAGTAAAGTGTGCAATGTAACAGTAAACTAACTACAGTGCTGGTGAAACGAAAAGTTTTAAATGTGAACTTTGGTGTTGGAGTAAAAAGCAGACTTACAACGTAGTATGCGACCATGTGTAGATAAGTAGTAGTGAAAACAATTTAATACCTATTCATCATTTATTTTTTTAACAGAAGGTGTACACAAATAAAGAATGAGATCTCAAACAGTGGGGTAATTAAAGAGAGTAAGAGAGCGAGTGTGAAAAAGAAAGGGGGAAAATAGTCAAAGACTGGTTTGCAATAGTATAATTTGTGTTCGAAGATTGTTGATTTTCATAATGTCTGTATTATCAATCTTCATTGGACAATTTGGTGTCCAGTAAATTTTATTTGATACAATAACTACGAAATTAGTAAATTGACTTAAAATAAAATCAGATTGTATATGATGATAACCATGCGTAGAGAGTAGTTATTACGCCCGTTTAACATAACCTGTCCTGTATAGAAAATCTTGCCTAAACGAACCTGGTAAGTAATTAAAGTCAAAAAGGGGAAAGTGTATTAAGGTTTCCATATTTGTCCTTTTTTAAAAAAATATTGGTTGCGACCTGTAAGTAATTTTGGAATCTTCTGTTTTGGTAAGTCAGGGTAAAGAGTAATCAGGGCTAGTGCGTAAAAAGATCGCACGAGGTAAGTAGAAGTCATGTGGGGGGGGATTTGTAAAAGTTACAAATGGTGTATCACTGCCAGGATAACTCATATGAATTTATTCGTATGGGTTCAGGCCTGATTGGAAGTACGAGACAGGTTGTGGTAACGACGTATGTGTGAATAATTATCATTTATAATTACGTTGCATAAACTAGGTTATGTTTTGGTAGCGTAACGTGCTTGTGAAATTATTGTGTTTACTTTTATATTTGGATAACGAGTTTATGTGTGGAGTATTTTGATTGGGTATGTATAATTATTGTATTATATAAAGGGTATAATATAAAAAAAATTGTGTTTAAAATGGCTGAGGCACTTGTAACCGAAATAGATTTCAAAGAAAAGTGGAAGCAGCAGGACAAAGAACATTGGGATAACCTGCAGAATGAGATGATAAAACAGACTAACGAGTTAAGAAAACAAAATGAAAAACGGAAGCGAGAGATGAATGAATTACAAGAGAAGCGGAGAAGAAAAACAGAGGAAAGAAGGAAAAAACTAAATGAACAAATGAAATGACTTACAGATAGGATTAGATTAAGGGGGAATCTAAGTGAATGGGACAACAAATTTGCAATTTTTGGAGAAGACTATTGAGGAAGCGGAAAGGAAAATAGCTACAGGTAAGTGCAAGGAGAATAAAAATATTTAGATAGTGGATGATAAGGTAAGTAAAAGTGATAATAATCACGATATCACAAGGGATAATGGTGACATAATTGAAAATGTGGTGATAGAGAGTGGTACATTGAATAATGATAGTGGAGGTAGTAATGATGATACTTTTACAAACAACAGTGTTAATTTAAGTGCAGTGGAGATAAAAAACGAGGTAGGTGAGGTTAATACAAGTGATAATCAGAAAAATGTTAGTTTAAGTACAAACAAGGTTATAGTTGATAAGGTAAGTGGAAATAATAGTGACAACTATAATTATAATGAGGAAATAATTACAAATAATCAAGTGATAGACTACAAGGTGAGTAATAATGTGGTTAATATAAGTGAGGATCCTAGTGGGGAAAGAATTATGAATAATAATGGTGTTAGTTTAAATGCAAAACAGGCGCCAGTAGACAAGGTGAGTAACAAGGTTAATGAGGTTAATTGTGATGATGTTAACGAAGTATTTGAAAAGGCTGTATTTAAGTATGATACGATAAATAGTGGTAATGAGTATGAGAGGGTAAAATCAGTTGAGGTGGGTTATGGAGTGTTAGTGAGTGTTATGGAGCTTGAAAGAGAATAGAGAGTTTAAATGTAGAGTGTGAACAGGGGGCAAATTTTTCTAGGATTAAATGTGAAGAAGAAGCTTCACAAGTGGTTTACGAGGATAAGAGATCCTCACTAGGACATTTGGGCGACAATGGGTCGGCAAATGGTCAAATAAGTTGTTTGTGTGTATCTGGTAAGGCCAGACGGTGTTATAATAATGTGGTATTGCCCTCTGAGTGGAATGAGATGTGGTTGTGGAACCGATTTTAAGAGAGAGAAAGAGGTAGTGATATTTAAGTTAAATAGAAGTTGTGAAGGATTAGTTAAGAAGTTAAATAATGAGAGAATTATTACAAATAATAAAGACTTACCTAGTGTCATAGTAAACGATGGTTATATTGGTATTGATGATGATAAACACTTACCTGTTGTAAGAATCAGCATACTAGTGACAGTTGATGGCTATAGCGATGAAAGTATAAACTATTTAAATGTGACAGAAAATACTAATGGAGACTGGACCAAACATACTAATGTAGACCTGGGATATGATAAAATAACAATGGGGGAGAACCCTGGGGATTATTATTATGGTAAAATGGATAAAAAAGATTTTAATGGTTATTACATAAATGATAGCCATATGATGTATGTAAATAAGAATGAAAAATGTTATGTGAAAAAAAGATTAATTTTCGATGACGGTGGTTAGATAAATAGTGAATGAACATTTAATTATTTGAGTTAATGGTAATTACTTGGCTTACTTATGTAATGAGGTGTGGTAAACAATAACAGGACATGACGAAAATTGTAAATAAATTTGTATGGGTGTTAAATGTATTGGATATTAGTTTCTATTGTTGGTGTTTGGTGTGATCAATGTTTAGAGTTATGATGGAGTTGATAACGACAATAATATGTTATTTTGATGCATCATTGCCATAAATGAATTTTATTATGAAATAAAATAAATACAAGATGTAATTAAATAGAGTTAATTTGTTTTGAATAATGTAATCAGAGTAACTTAAATTATTTTGATTGGAGTCAGATTAAATTAATATAAAATGTGAATTTTAGTAGTGAACTTAAATTTATTTTATTTTGAATTGTGTAATAGATGATTGAATAATGTAATGATAATTGAAGTTTGAGTAAACGTTATAATGAAAGATAAACAAGGAAAATGCTTATTTAATTGGAAATTGAGATTAATGTTTGTAAATTTTATTTAAATTTATAGTAAGGTTATGTGGTTATTATTTACTCGTCTTATATGTAATCAATTTGTAATTTTGGTGGGGTAATAGTGTTTTGTTAGGGGAGAAAATTAACAGTATCCGATGTGTATGGGATTTATATTATTCACGTGTATTATATGTAATCAATTTGTGATTTTGGTGGGGAATAGTGTCCTGTTACGAGAAAATTAACAGTATATAATTTGTATGGGATTTACAGGTGTTAGATATAAGTAGACAGTAAGGTTATGCTGTTATGTGGATATTGTAGTTTATATAATCAATTTACAGGATAGTTCGAAATTAAGGTAAAATGTTTAAAAGATAGAAATCCTGGTAGTCAATTTGACTATGATGAATTGAAATTGTTGTGGTAGTGTATGTAAAGTAACTCACGATGCTTTGAAAGATGAGTATGAATTTAAATAATTGGAGCTGAGTTAATTAATTTAACAGATGGAAAATGTGTAATACATTTGAATAATTTATTTTTGATTTGAAGTGGATAATAAATGGTAGACAAGTAAAATTAAATGATTGAAATGTTTAATAGAAACTCAGAGTTGAAGTCATAGTGTAACTATTGAATACTAAGGTGGTAATGTTTTGTTTGTAATTTTGATGCAAATTCAAAGGTGAAAGATTTATTTCAATGTAAAAATGGTAATGTTTATTTGGAATGTTTATTATGTTGTATCATGTTTAAGGGTGAACCATAAAGTGTTGAATTGAGTATTAGGTAATTGCGTATGAATGTAGAACAGATGTATTTGTATTGCTACGACAGCACAGAACAATCTACGCGTTTATCGAATGTGCCAGAAAGATCTCGATGTAAGCGTGTGGTGTACGTGCTACTAGACGCATTTTGCGAGAATTTTCTCGACTGTGCCGGGCTTCGCTCGGGCGCTTGGACCGTGTCAAGGCCGTAGCAATTACGTAGTTCACGAGAGATAAGACGCAGTTTGGAAGCTTCTGGTGTGTGAGCGTGACTATAAATACATCGGGTAGCGGCCTTAGTTTTTCAGTTCCATGCGAGATTTTGGATAGTGCGGTTCGAGAGTATTAGTGCGATACATTGACAGCGCGGTTCAAGAGTTATTTTCGGGCGAAATTACTGTGCGCGTTCAAGTGGTTATTAGTTAAGTGTTGTGTTTTATAATCGGACGGTATAATTGTAATACAATTGAGTTTTAATATTTGTGGACATTTTATTGTGTGTGTACAATTTTCATTTGATTTGTTGTAGAGACTGTGTTGTTAATTACGAACTGTTTTACTGTAACAATTAAAGGTGTGATTAGTGACTTAACTGGTGTCTTGTAATTATTTTGTTTCCACTGTACCTACGACGATCGAATAGACCGTCGTAACAGTGGTGTCAGAACTGGGATAGAACGGTTAACAGTGGAAACAGTGGATACTTTGTACAAGACGAGTGTAATTCGTAATTAATCGAAAAACAATGGATGCCAGTCAGATGATGGAAAATTTCCAGGCGCTGTTGTTGCAAACAGAAGAACGACGACGACAGGATTCAGAGAAAGCTGAAGAGAGACAGAAAACCTCCTGCTGGAAGCAGAGGAAAGACGCAGACAGGAGGCGGAAGAAGCAGAAAGACGACAAAAAGAAGAACGAAGACAAGAAAGAGAAGAAGCTGAGGAACGTCAGAAAGCACTAATGCTAGGAACAGAAGAAAGACAGGATGAAAAACGTAAGCAAGAAACAGATAAAACGGAAGCTCTCTTTGAAGTTATGCAGAAACAGTTGCAAGAACACAGTACCGCAGAATTGGGTATCCTACGAGGTGAGCTTAATAAACAAGTTACTAAAATATCGGAGGTACAAGAATCAATGACATTAAAAATAGCTGAAGTAGAAAAATTTGTCTTGACTGTTGAAGAATCGATGTCTACAAAACTATCTGTTATAGAAGAATCTGTTTCAAATAAAATATCTGCAGTAGAAAACTCAATGGCAAACATAAGAGAACAAATTAAAAGTGAAGTCGAACAGTGCATGAAGATTCAACCAAAACAAATTTCTGAACAGACTGTACTAGTGATAAAGACAGAAAAAGACACAGAAAATAAGTTAATAGAGAAAGTCACTTTGCCTGCAGTAGGGACAGTTCATGTCAAAGCTCCAACCTTTGACGGAAACAGTCACTGGGCAACGTACCTCCGCCAATTTGAAGCTGCTGCATGCGCAAATAATTGGACAGAGAAAGACAAGGCTGTTTCACTTGTTCTTGCATTAAACGACCCGCGGCAGAATTACTACAGAAAGTGCCACCTGACAGCCAGAACATCTATGCCGAGTTGATAAAAGCTCTAGAATTACGCTACGGTGATAAACATTTGCGAGGTGTGTACTGCACCCAGTTGAGAGCAAGGCGACAGCATTCCGGGGAGAGTCTTCAAGAGTTTGAAGCAAGTATCGACAGACTAATTAGACTGGCCTATCCTGAAGCGCCAGAAGATTTTCGAACGCGTTTTGCGATGCAGACATTTACTGCCGGTGTCCGAGATAACGAACTACAGCAAGTGTTACGAATGGCAAGACACCAGAACAGTGCGGACGCCCTGGTACATGCTTTGCAATTTGAGGCCGCTAAATCAGCGTCTGGTTGGACAAGTCATAAAGTGCGCGCATTAAAAGATCGCGACGGCACAGACGATGAGGAAGAAGAACAAGGAACAGAGACTCGACGGTCGGCGCCACAGAATAAGATAAGAAAGGATGGAAGACCGAAGTGTTATCGATGTGGGAAACCTGGACATCTACAACGAGATTGTTGGGTTAGAATTCAGCAGCAGGGAAACGAGCAATAGTCGGTACAATGGGGCGTGTGCTGACTAACTGGAGGAACGAAGCCCCTAGAGAATACGCAATTTCTACACTTCAGAAAACCAGAGGGAGCTTGGTAGTTACCGGATTTGTTCAAGAAAGGCCAACCTCGATTACAGTTGACACAGGCGCAACAGTTTCTATTGTGCGCCCCGACGTGGTGAAAGATCTCAAGCCAATCTGGTGCTCTTGCAGCTTGCGAACAGCTACTGGACGGCCTGTAAAAGTGTATGGAAAAGTGGAGATACACCTACGCCTCGGTAGACTTGAGTTTAATCATCAAGTACTTGTTGCAGACATTGTGGATGAAGCAATTCTTGGTGTGGACGTTATGAACGCATACGGATTTATAGTCGACTTCAAAAACAATGTCTTGAGAATCGGAGGCGAAGAGGTAATGCTATCAACAATGACGACAGCAGAAAAATCGATGGACGTCATAAACCAAGTGGCCGTAACTGTTCCGCCAAACTCCGAAAAGATCATCATGGTTAGAACTGCGGTAGATACTAGGGGCAATCAGTGCTCTATATTCGAACCCCAGGTAGTCAGCACACCGGGCATACTAATTGCCAGAAGTTTAGTAAAACCTGACGAAACCGGAAACGTACCTATTAGAGTGGCGAAAATTTTGGATCAAGCTATCACTTTACAAAGCAATACGCTCCTAGGCAAATTGACTCCTGTGGCCTGGGTAGCCGGAATAACGCAACGAAGATCCAGTTCTTCGGATACTTCTAAATTACCAGACGAACTGCAAGAATTATTGAACAGATCTTCTAACGACCTCTCAAGTGGTGAGGTAAAGAACTCGGACAGTTTTTACACGAATTCAAAGATTGTTTTGCAGTTCGGGGACAGTCACTGGGAAGAACCTCTCTTGTGCAACATCGCATCAATACCGGGGACACAACACCGATACGCCAACCTCCTCGAAGGCCTCCATTATCTAAACAAGAGGAGATGTGTCGGTTAGTACAGGACATGTTGACAGAGGGGGTAATTGAACCTTCGTCAAGTGCTTGGTCTTCCCCTGTAGTCCTGGTAGCGAAGAAGGATGGTGGATTGCGTTTCTGCGTAGATTACCGGAGGTTAAATGATGTTACAAAGAAAGACTGCTATCCATTACCTCGCGTTGACGATACAATCGACACGTTGTCCGGAGCACAGTGGTTTTCCACATTGGACCTGAAGAGTGGATATTGGCAAGTGGGTCTTCATCAAGAAGACAAGGAAAAGACCGCTTTCTCGACCCCAAGTGGCTTATTCCAATTTAACGTCATACCATTTGGACTCTGTAATGCACCGGCAACATTTGAGAGATTGATGGACCTGATACTCCGAGGCCTGACGTGGAAAACTTGCCTTGTTTACTTAGACGATGTCATAGTGATCGGGAAGACTTTCGAAGATCATTTGGAAAACCTTAAGGAAGTTCTAACTAAAATTCACGGTGCACAACTGAAGCTGAGCCCGAAGAAGTGTTCTCTATTCCAGAAGGAAGTACAGTATTTGGGCCATCTGGTTTCGGCAGCGGGCGTTAGCATGGATCCTAATAAAGTATACACCGTAAGAGACTGGCCAGTTCCGAAGAATAAACACGAAGTTCGGAGTTTCCTGGGGTTATGCTCATATTACCGACGTTTTGTGAAAGGCTTCGCTACTATTGCTAAACCACTACATGAGCTAACGGAAAATAAACGAAACTTCCAATGGTCGAGAGAGTGTGAACAAGCATTTAGAACGTTGAAGATTGCATTATGTTCGCAGCCAATTCTCGCTTTTCCAGCTTCCGAAGGGAAGTACATCGTAGACACAGACGCAAGCAATACTGGTCTAGGAGCAGTTTGTCTCAAGTGCAGAACGGTGAGGAACGAGTAATAGCGTATTACAGCAAGACGCTTTCTAAACCAGAGAGAAATTATTGTGTTACAAGAAGAGAGTTGTTGGCAATTGTCAGAGCTTTTGAGCACTTCCATAAATACCTCTATGGGAGAGAGTTTTCACTACGCACTGACCATGCTGCACTTGCATGGCTCTTGAGATTTAAAAATCCGGAAGGACAGTTGGCAAGGTGGCTCGAACGTCTGCAAGAGTACAACTTCAAGGTACAACATCGGCGGGGGCGCCTGCACGGTAATGCAGATGGCTTATCACGAAGACCATGCCCGGAAGACTGCCGACATTGCCACAAAAAGGAAGAACAAAACTCAAGCGAACATGTTCAAGCCATCACTGTAGATTTCCTGGCTGATGGCTGGACAACACAAGACTGTCGACAAGAACAGATGACTGATGAAGACATTGGACCGATCTTGACAGCAAAAGAGGAGGGTCGCCGCCTGGATTGGCAAGATATCTGCCATGGTTCCGAAGTGCTGAAGGGCTACTGGGCACAATGGGAATCTCTCACCTTAGAAAACGGATTGCTGAAAAGGGTTTGGGAAAGTGCAGATGGACGAGACGTGGTCATGCAGTTGATAGTTCCCCGAAGTAAAGTGCAGTCTGTTTTGAAGGAGATGCATGATGGAACATCTGGAGGCCATCTTGGCGTTAACAAAACCCTTGACAAAATACGGAAGCGATTCTATTGGCTTCATCTTCGCCACGACGTAGAGGAATGGGTTCGGACGTGTGAAATATGTGCGGCAAGCAAGGGCCCACAAACCAGAAGCAGGAGAAAAATGAGACAGTATAACGTTGGACAACCTTTCGAGAGAATTGCCATAGACATTGCTGGACCATTCCCAGTTACCTGACGATGGAAACCGGTACATCATGGTTGTAGGTGACTACTTTATTAAGTGGGTGGAAGCATACGCAATTCCAAATCAGGAGGTTACCACTGTGGCAAAGCAGTTAGTTCACAACTTCTGTTGCCGTTATGGAGCCCCTATGGAAATCCATACGGATCAAGGGAGAAATTTCGAATCAGGAGTGTTTAAAGAATTATGCCGTCTACTCGGAATTCGAAAGACCAGGACAACGCCTCTGCATCCTCAGTCGGACGGGATGGTTGAGAGATTCAACAGGACACTTGAGCAGCATCTTTCGAAAGTTGTTGACGAGAACCAAACAGACTGGGACCAACGTATACCACTATTCCTTATGGCGTATAGGTCGTCAGTACATGACACAACCGGCATGACTCCAGCAAAATTGGTGTTTGGGCGGGAGATTCGTCTTCCTGGGGACTTGATGTTTGGATCACCTGAGACTCAGTCCCAAGAGCCAAAGAACTATTCCTCGCAATTAGAAAACCAACTGCGAGAAATGAATCGCTTGGTAAGAGGACGGCTGAAGATTGCCAGTGATAAAATGAAAACTCGGTATGACATTCGCAGCAATAGTGTGGGTTTCCAAGAAGGAGATCAGGTCTGGTTGTTCAATCCAAAGCGCCGTCGTGGTCGCTCACCTAAGCTTCAGTCTAACTGGGAAGGACCCTACACTGTAAAAAAAAGGATTAACGATGTTGTTTATCGGATTCAACAGGAAGGACAGCGAAAGTTCAAGGTCGTCCACCTAGATCGCCTGGCTAAATACAAATTTAGAGACGCTTTGCCAGTTCGGGACGAACAGGCTTAAGGAGGGTGAGGTGCTACGACGGCACAGAACAATCTACGCGTTTATTGAATGTGCCAGAAAGATCTCGATGTAAGCGTGTGGTGTACGTGCTACTAGACGCATTTTGCGAGAATTTTCTCGACTGTGCCGGGCTTCGCTCGGGCGCTCGGACTGTGTCAAGGCCGTAGCAATTACGTAGTTCACGAGAGATAAGACGCAGTTTGGAAGCTTCTGGTGTGTGAGCGTGACTATAAATACATAGGGTAGTGGCCTTAGTTTTTCAGTTCCATGCGAGATTTTGGATAGTGCGGTTCGAGAGTATTAGTGCGATACATTGACAGCGCGGTTCGAGAGTTATTTTCGGGCGAAATTACTGTGCGCGTTCAAGTGGTTATTAGTTAAGTGTTGTGTTTTATAATCGGACGGTATAATTGTAATACAATTGAGTTTTAATATTTGTGGACATTTTATTGTGTGTGTACAATTTTCATTTGATTTGTTGTAGAGACTGTGTTGTTAATTACGAACTGTTTTACTGTAACAATTAAAGGTGTGATTAGTGACTTAACTGGTGTCTTGTAATTATTTTGTTTCCACTCTACCTACGACGATCGAATAGACCGTCGTAACAGTATATTAACAAATTAAATAAGAAACCAGTACTTTGCAAAAAATCAAACCAGTACTTTGTTAGTGACAAACCAGCACAACTAAGAGGAAACAAATCAGTAGAGGATATGGAGTGATGAAACGCCAGTTGTTGATATCTTAATCGAAGTTTTCAGAGTCAGGTGATACTGTGAAGCGTACCTGTTCTGGCCAGTGCGTCAGGGCAGAGACGTCTAGTGTCTGTCCGGCTTTGCGGTGTTGTGTAATGGGTCTAAATTTATTTAAATATTATTGTGTAATTTCATAAATTCTATAACATGTAAAGATGAGGCCCCTTTGAGGTGACATGAGAGCCAGTAAATATGAGTCAATAAATTTCCATGACCTTATATGGTTATGCAGTAAAAAGACGAAAATTTATTTATAGCCAGTGACCAACACATCAAGTATGTTGTTGGTGAAAAACATTTTGCGATGAAGTTAAAAGGTGATCCTCAACTCAACGAAACTCTTGAATGCTGGTGACGATACGAACAGTGGGGAGCGGGGTGAAGCAGTTTTGAGACGCAACAAACGGAAATTTGTAACACTGAACCCCAGTCGACATTCATCTTTCACTGTCTGCAGCAGCAGTCGCGGGCGCCCGCATACAACAGAAAATGAATCTATATATATTTTAAAATACAAACAGTTCTTGGCTAAATATTCATCCATAATAGTGACTAATTGCAGTAAATTGACAGTTCGGCCGTAAAATGTGAAAGTGCAACAGTAAAATAAAACAGCAACGCATGCCATGTGGTGAAATTCTACGCAGCATAATCAAGGGAAGTAGACATTTCAACAATATATACCATTTCAACATTTTAAATACTTTTTTTCATAAATTATAAAGTTGAGCTCAACAAAATCAAAAAATTAGTAAATGTGTATGTTTGTGTGAATGAAAAATTAATATAGGCCTAACCCGAAGTGTTGAGTTGCGTAATTTTGATATACATAGTATTCATATTTTGTAATAATTATTGGAAATCAGTTTTACGGTTTAAGGCGGAATAAGTGTGTTCATGATCTTTTCTATGTTCTCAAAGAAAAATAAATAATGTTATATTTAATTGATTTGCGCATTGTTATTTGTATTTGCCCACAGTTCTCTGCCAAAGTACACTAAACGATTTCCTGGACCAAACATTACAGATACTCATTAATTTTAATAAACAAATAAAGAGTAACATTGCAGTTGTTTCGCCCGAACAGGGACAATTTAATAAACACAATTACAGAGTAACATTGCAGTTGGCGTCCGAATTTACAGGGACATTGTAAATTAAAATTGATTTACAATTTAGTCGAAAAATGGCAGAGAAAGACGCAAATACAAATTTAGATGAAAATGTAGATGTGGGAGCAGTGTTTAATGTTACCCAAGATAGTATGATAACCATTAGTAAAAATGTCAAAAGCGTCGGTGAAATAGAGAATGTAAATGTCGAAGCTGAATGTAGTAGAAATAACGAAATAAATATATTTAACCAATTAGCATTGATGATGGAAATGATGTCAGGAATGAATAATAAGTTTGACCAACAAAACACGAGTTTAAATGAATTTAAAACTGAAATGAAATCTGAAAATAATAATTTAAACACGAGTTTAAATGAATTTAAAACTGAAATCAAATCAGAGATAAATGTAGTAAATAATAAACTTAACAAATAAGACGAAACGTTAGTAGACATAAATAACGAAGTTGTAAACATAAGAAACGAAATAAAAATGAATAATCTAAGTATGAACAACCAATTTAAAAGTATAAGTGAGAATGAATTAAACCAAATAAGTGGGTGTAGTAGTGTCAAAACTAATGACACGGGTGAGTGTAATGAAAGAGAAAATCACGAAATAATAGACGACCATGTTGTCAATAATAAAATAACGAAAAATTACGGAGAAATAATTAACGAGGTAGGTGTTAGTTACGAAAATGAATTAAGAAGTAATAGTGGTAAGATGGTTGAAAATGAGATATATAAAAGTAATACCGTGAAAATAAATAGTGGTGATGATAATATAGGGACAGTGAGAGAGTAGAAATCAGTATTTGTAAGTTAGAGAGAGAGTATGAAGAGAATTATTTTGTGAATATAGGGCAGAGGGTAGTTTTTCCCCAGGTTTATTGTAAAACAAGATGTTTACAAATGGTTTTGAAGGGCAAGAGTCCCTTAGAGGAAAACAATGTGTTTTCAAGTAATCCCTTAATTTTTAGTATGCGTTTTTATGATTTAATACCCTCTGTGCAGAATGATAGAAAAAGTATGAAATGGTGTTATGATGAAGGGTATGTTGACAGGAAGATAGAGTTATTTGAAATTAGCAGAGGTTATAACGAATTAGTAGAGAGGTTAGATATCAAGTACTTACCTTGCGAAATAGTTAGTGCAGCAAATGATGATAAGATTGATGATATTGATTACTTACTTTGTAATGAATCTGGTATAGCAGCAGGTGATAATAATGATGAAATTATAATCGACCCGATTGTGACACATCATACTAAAGGTGACTTGACTATACTCGGTGGTGACAAATTATATGAGGTAATAATATGGAATAATCCTGTTAATTGTTATGGTATTGTGGAAGGGTATAAGAATTTGGATAATCTTTATATTGATAGAAATGATATAATGAATTTAATAAAAAATGAATTGTGTAGACATAAGACCAGGTTATTATACGATGATGGGGGGTAAACAATTAATGTTTATGAACGTTTAACTATGTAAGTAGTGGTTTTGAATTAGACTGTTTTATAAAATGATTTGTGGTAAACGATAACAAATAATAATGTGTATTGTATACTTTTGTGTTGATATTAAATGAAATATTGTACAAGATGAATGTTAATAACAAGTAAAAAAATTTTTTTTGGAGAATTTAATGGTGTAGTGAATGATAAATAATTGATAATTGATTATTAAAAAGGTCAATTGAAATTAAAATGTAATATTTATAATTGTATATGCAAATTTAAGAATAAATTGTTTATTTTGAGGTGATAATGTTTGCAATAGTGTGTGTGGAAGGAGGAATTTAAAATAAATTCATAATTTAACAAATTATAATAAAATATGTGATGATGGAGAAGATGGTTACTAGGTTGTTAGTAACAAAATATTAAAGATTAAAATGAGTTACATAAATAATGTAGAGTATATAATTGATTTTCTGATGTAAACAAATGAAGGATGTTGTGTTGACGAGGAGTATTTTATTTTAATGTAATAAAGAGTAATATGAGGATACTTAATGATTGTTAAGTAAGTAATTTGTTCTAGTGTAGTTGATTTAATGTGTTTTACTCTATATAAGGAGTTTGTTAATTTTGAAATGTGAACGGAATATTTATAATGGAAGGGATTTATACGTTGTAATGGAAATGTTTATTTAAATTTTGATGGGAATCAGAACGATCATGTTGAATTTTGGGGTAAGAGTTAACTAGAGAAGGTTATACAGAATGATAGCTAATTGTTATAATGTATTATACTTAGACTAAGTATTCATCCATATGTAGGATTAAAAAAAAAAAAAAAACCAGTACTTAACGCAAACCAACACAGCTAAGGGGAACCAGATTAGTTAGGGGTATGTTATTTTACCAGGCCACTATTTGATATTTTTTGATTTCATGTTTCAGTGTCTAGTGATGCTGTGGCAGCGGTCCTGTGCTGGCCTGCGTGTCAGAGCAGGAGCGTCAAGTGCCGGTCTGGCCTTGCGGTGTTGGGATCTCGAAAGAGAAGTCCAGTAAAGTCATTCAGGTACGGTCACAGTCACTGGACCAGGGGTAAGTTAACCACAATTTTGAATAAAACATAAGGGGTTGTGGCAACATATCTTGGCTGATCCCTTTAGAAAGTATGAGTGTCAATGAGAGCTTTTATGCTTCGGCATAAATCCTCTCATGGGGGTATTGTAATGGGTCTAAATTTATTTAAATATTATTGTGTAATTTCATAAATTCTATAACATGTAAAGATGAGGCCCCTTTGAGGTGACACGAGAGCAAGTAAATATGAGTCAGTAAATTTCCATGACCTTATATGGTTATGCAGTAAAAAGACGAAAATTTATTTATAGCCAGTGACCAACACATCAAGTATGTTGTTGATGAAAAACATTTTGCGATGAAGTTAAAAGGTGATCCTCAACTCAACGAAACTCTTCAATGCTGGTGACGATACGAACAGTGGGGAGCGGGGTGACGCAGTTTTGAGACGCAACAAACGGAAATTTGTAACACTGAACCCTAGTCGACATTCATCTTTCGCTGTCTGCAGCAGCAGTCGCAGGCACCCGCATATAACAGAAAATGTGAATCTATATATATTTTAAAATACAAGCAGTTTTTGGCTAAATATTAATCCATAATAGTGACTTGTGTACTATCTTTCACGGTACAAATTATTAAAATTAATAATTAATAAAATTACCCATTTTTATGTACCTCTTACCTTCTATTGGGTTCCAAGGTTCTTCACACGAACGGTGAAATACAAGCGTGACTGAGGGTTATGTGTCGTAATAATTACTCTCATTTTCGGTTAACTATTTCAACTTCATTTTATTATTCTTTTATCATTCTCTTTTTATGAATCAATTAAAACATGCTTTCTCATTTTACATTCTCTAATCTTTTAAATGAACAAAATTAAATACTGAGGTTGCGACCCCATCTGACTAAAACCACAAACACATTGAAATACAAAACCACTAGTATCTTTAATTTATAATAATATATATAAAACTTTCACATGCGAACTTACTATTCGTTGTCACTTTCCCAATAGTAAGTTCACATGTGAAAGTTTTATATATATATTATTATTAATAAGTGAACGAAGAGGATGAATCAACAAGATAACTTTAATTTATATACTTAAATACTTAAATTATTTATTTACCTAATAAAAAAAAACCCCAGCTTGCTCACTCTCACACTCATACAGTTTAAATCCCCATTTATTTTATTTAGAGCGCTTTAAATGAAATTATTTATATAGTGAAATTGGTCGTTGGCTACTTAACCCATGGCGTCTCTCATCGACACGTGCTGCACTGAGTATAAGTCCGAACGTTATGTCAGTTCACCGCATCTTTAATTTTTCTTTCTTCACTCCACTTACTTCATTCTGAGATATCGTTTCACTTATTGATGTCTGTTTGTCACTTTCTACAGTTAAAAGATTTCTTGGGGCCCACGAGTCTTAGCGTACGTCTGGCCAGACGTATGTGGTTTTGTAGACTGCCGCGGAGAGTGCCAACAAAACTCCCCACTTTAGCTTGTTGCTGAACAGGAAGGCACTGCCTTCAGGCTATGATTTTTTCGTCATCGTACAATATGTCTGGATTGTCTATGGGCCACATGGGCTAGTGTTGTTAAACGGTGACGATATAAGAGGCTAAGATGGGTGGAGCCTCTACTTGATTTCCTCCGTCTACAGAGCACGTGGAAAGGAAATCTTTCTGCCTTGCCATTTTCGCAGCGTCGGTTCAGATTGTTGTGCGTAGAAACCGCGCCCCGGTTTGCGTATGCACACAGTTGTACGTGACAAACCTTCAATTCACGACCAAGTATCGCATTCTCCAACTACACTCCGCCCAAAAGTTTCGTTACGGTTCATTGTTTAAATACAACCTTTTTAAATGGGACTTGCAATGATGATACAGAATAAATTTAATAAAAAATAAAAACCCCCTTTTTTGACACATTATAGACTAATTGCAGTAAATTGACAGTTCGGCCATAAAATGTGAAAGTGCAACAGTAAAATAAAAGAGCAACGCATGCCATGTGGTGAAATTCTACGCAGCATAATCAAGGGAAGTAGGCATTTCAACAATATATACCATTTCAACATTTTAAATACTGGCTTTTTCATAAATTATAAAGTTGAGCTCAACAAAATCAAAAAATAAATAAATGTGTATGTTTGTGTGAATGAAAAATTAATATAGGCCTAACCCGAAGTGTTGAGTTGCTTAATTTTGATATACGTAGTAGTATTCATATTTTGTAATAATTATTGGAAATCAGTTTTACGCTTTAAGGAGGAATAAGTGTGTTCATGATCTTTTCTATGCTCTCAAAAAAAAATAAATAATGTTATATTTTACTTGATTTGCGCATTATTTGTATTTGCTCACAGTTCTCTGCCAAAGTACACTAAACGATTTCCTGTACCAAACATTACAGATAATCATATTAATTTTAATAAACAATTAAAGAGTAACATTGCAGTTGTTTCACCCGAACAGGGACAATTTAATAAACACAATTAATTACAGAGTAACATTGCAGTTGGGATCTCGAGAGGGAAGTCCAGTAAAGTCGGATGGGTGCAGCCACAGCCACCAGACTAGGGGGGTAAGTAACTCATGATGTTAGTAAGGATTTAATTGGGGTCGTGGTGCTATATCCTCGCTGATCCTCTTAGGTTTAGGCAATGAGAGTTTTTATGCTTTGGCATAAAACCTCTCATTGGGGGTTATTGTAACGGTAGAGAATTGGGTGATAAAGAATTTTAATAAATGTCAACTTAAATATTGTACAACCTTTGGGGAACCTCTGTTTAACCAAGAGACATGTAAGTTTATTATGAAACATCAGTGTGTTTATGTCTAGCATCCATCTGTCTAGACGCGTTACGCAATCAACTACAGTTTGTGCCGTCCGTGAATCACGGAAAACTGCAGTTTCAACAGGCAGTAAAAATAATAAGGATTCCCTGGCTGATCGTCGGGACATTCCGGCCAATCAGAGAAGGCGAAATAAAACATACATACGTTGGCGCGCAGCTGGGCCAACGCCTAACGCCTTGGTAGTTGACTAGCAGTAGAGCTGAATAGCGGTCGTATGTCAACGGTGGTCTTGTGCGTGTAAGATAGGCCGAAAATACTATAATTGGCCTATCTAGTAAAGTGTGCAATGTAACAGTAAACTAACTACAGTGCTGGTGAAACGAAAAGTTTTAAACGTGAACTTTGGTGTTGGAGTAAAAAGCAGACTTACAACGTAGTATGCGACCATGTGTAGATAAGTAGTAGTGAAACAATCAATTTAATACCTATTCATCATTTATTTTTTTAACAGAAGGTGTACACAAATAAAGAATGAGATCTCAAACAGCGGGGTAATTAAAGAGAGTGAGAGAGCGAGTGTGAAAAAGAAAGGGGGAAAATAGTCAAAGACTGGTTTGCAATAGTATAATTTGTGTTAGAAGATTGTTGATTTTCATAATGTCTGTATTATCAATCTTCATTGGACAATTTGGTGTCCAGTAAATTTTATTTGATACAATAACTACGAAATTAGTAATTTGACTTAAAATAAAATCAGATTTTATATGATGATAACCATACGTAGAGAGTAGTTATTACGCCCGTTTAACATAACCTGTCCTGTATAGAAAATCTTGCCTAAACGAACCTGGTAAGTAATTAAAGTCAAAAAGGGGAAAGTGTATTAAGGTTTCCATATTTGTCCTTTTTTAAAAAAATATTGGTGGCGACCTGTAAGTAATTTTGGAATCTTCTGTTTTGGTAAGTCAGGGTAAAGAGTAATCAGGGCTAGTGCGTAAAAAGATCACACGAGGTAAGTAGAAGTCATGTGGGGGGGGATTTGTAAAAGTAATAATCGTTACAACAGATGCAGACAATACTGGTGTAGGAGCAGCTTTGTCTCAAGTGCAAAACTGAAGAACAAGTAATTGTGTATTACAGCAAGAGAGAAGTTATTGCATTACAAGGAGAGAGTTGCTGGTTATCATCTGAGCTTTGGAGCACTTCTATAAATACCAGTTTGGGAGGGAGCGTTCACTACATATTGACCATGATGTGCTTGCACGGCTCTTGAAGTTTGAATATTTGGAAGTGTAGTTGACAAAATGGGTTGCAGGAATACACGTGCAAAATTGCAAGAGTACAACTTCAAGATACATCAGCAGGGGCGTCTGCATGGTAATGCAGATGGCTTATGTCGAAGACTGAGCTCAGAAGATTGCTGACATTGCCACAGAAAGGAAGAACAGAATGCAAATGAACAAGTTGAAACCATCACTATAGATTTCTTGGCAGATGGTTCATCAACACAAGATCCCCAATAAGAACAGATGGCTGATGAAAACATTGGACCAGTCTTGATGCAAAAGAGGAGGGTGTCACCCCTGATTGGCAAGATGTCTGCCACGGTTCTGAAATGCTGAAAAGCTACTGAGCACGATGGGAATCTCTAACCTTGAACAACGGATTGCTGAAAAGGTCTTGGGAAAGTACAGGTGGACGAGATGTGGTCATGTAGCTGATAGTTCCCTGAAGTGCAGTCTGTTTTAAAGGAGATGCATGATGGAGCATCATGAGGTTATCTTGGTGTCAATAAAACAATTGACAAAATATGGAAACAATTCTATTGGCTTTATCTTCGCCATGATGTAGAAGAATGGTGTCAGTCCTGTGATACACATGCTGCAAACAAGGGCTCACAAATCAGAAGCAGGGGGAAAATGAGTATAACATTGGACTGCCTTTCGAGAGAAATGCCGTAGACATTGCTCGACCTTTCCCAGTTACTAATCATGGTTATACGTGACTATTTTACTAAGTGGGTGGAAGTTATGCAATTCCAAATCAGGAGGTTACCAGTTCACAATTTCTGTTACCATTATGGAGTCCCAATGGAAATCCATACAGATCAAAGGAGGAATTTCAAGTCAGAAGTTTTTAAAGAATTATGTTGCCTACTTGGAATTCGAAAGATTAGGACAGTGTCTCTCTGTTCTCAGTCCGACGGCTTGATTGAGAGGTTCAATAGGACATGTGAGCAACATCTGTTGAAAGTTGTTGATGAGAATCAAACATTGGGACCAGCATATACAGTATCCATCTGTCTGACTTGGCTTTTAAAAACGTATGTTGTACAACTTGTTTAGCATTTGTATAGTAGGTAAGTTCAAGAATCAAGACTTTATCCATAAAACAACAGAGATAAAAAATATTAGACAATTACATGAAAAGTGAGGATATGAATGAAGAACCATAGCTGTCTCCAAGAGCGTGTCGCCCCTAGGCTGGTAGGTTGCCTAGGCCTAAATATGACTGCTGAGTCAGTTTCTGTTTAGCTCCCATCTATTTGTTCCTGACTTTTCAGTGCTAATGGATTTTGAAGTTAATGTTTATTAGGTTATACTGGATATCAGCAACACGTGTGGGGAGTAGTGTAAGTAAATCCATATAAAAAATTTACAGATAGACCTTCCTGTTGTAACCCCTCTTTCCTTTTATGTATTTTTTTTTGAATCTCAAACAACTTCTTTAATTTTAATTAATTTTTTTTTGGAAAGAGAAGTCACAAGTCAATTAGGACTAGGCAGGAGCCTAGAGAAGCAAAAATTTTGCCGGGTCCAGTATTACGGGACTTGCAATGAACTCCGCCGTAATGTAACAATAACAGATTTATTGTATTCCTAGAATTCATACATGTGTACCTCATAACAAATGTGTATAAATGTGTACCAGGTAAACGTATATACATATATAAAAAATATAAAAATGGTACATCATAACAAGTGTATATAAAATCAAGTGTACATCAGAACAAGTGTGTATAAATGTGTACAAGGTAAACCTATATACATATATAAAATATAAAATGGTACATCATAACAAGTGTATATAAATGGGTACAAGGTAAATATACATGCATATATATATTTATGAAATTCTCCCCCATCTTGTGTCTAGCTAGACACGGACAACATAACACACACAGAAACCTAAGGCACACAAAGTCACAATTACATAATTCGAACACGACTGCCCCTAGAATGCACCCGCCCTGCAGGCAGTGTAACTACAATATTCCTAACCCAGCAGTGATAACATATTCGCCCATCAACAGCCCGTTTTGTAGAATTACATAAAAGCCAAAACCCCAGAAAGGATGATAATAATTCATGACGCATAAATAAAACCGGACCGCCCATTTGTGTGGCATTCCCCTGATCAATGACCCCTCATGAGCGTATGAACCTTAAGTTCCCTTCACAGTATTAAATAAAAATTGACAGAACTACATCACCTGATTTCAGACAGTGATGATAGAATTCTAAACGGTTATTTTACTTCACAAATTCCGAAGGAATCAAAAATCCTTATGTACTTTAACAATCAGAAATTAATCACTCGGGGCTTTACAATTTCAGAAAATTTTGACAATATATGTTTTACCAAAAATAATGAGTACATGTTTTATAGTTAAAGAAAATTAAACAGCAGATACTACCAGTAAAAGTCAATCAATATGTGTTTTGCCAGTTAAGAAAAACAATCAGTATAGCCCTTGTGCAAGGAGCAAAATCAACTAATATATTTCCAGAAAAATAGCAAATTATTTCTATTAACCCCGAATGGCTATATACAAATAATAAAAATCAAAAAATACAATAAGGTGGTGGTGCTCTAGCATCTGTGGCAGTGCGCCAGCATGTAGTTGACAAAATTTGACAGGCCTCCAACCTGTCTGAGGTTGCACCAGCATGAGTCAGAGAAAAACTAAGTCCCCTTTTGTTAACCCCAGAAAACGTTCCAAGAAAAAAAACCAGGAAAACCCCCAGCCCTTAAATGTAAAAACCAAGGTGAAGTTAAAATATATTCATCTCTGTTCCAGCCGGAACAGAGATACTAACCTGTTCAATACATTTTGTAAAAACTAAAATGACAATGATGAGCAAACTGTACAATGTGCAAGTGTGAAAATATCTCTGGCACGCTCCCCCAGTGCATCACCCACTTACAGGCAGTGCACTTAGCGTTATGTAATTCAATTCTAAAAATTGTACTTGAATTTAACTAGTAAAGTTCTGAGTCATGAACCGCGGCTTCCCATTCTAGCAGAGAGTCTGCACATGTGGGCCCATGGATGCAAAGTTTTTTGATAAGAAAATAATAGAGTGCATATCACCTTATCGCAGCTGGCAAGTGTTACATTGAGAACGAGTCCCCATCTCCCTCTTCAGACAAGATCTTGTTCATGGTTCACGGCTTAGGCAGGTGTACGGCCATCAGCAAGCCAGGTATCCGGCTTAGTTCAAGAACCCGGGAGTCATTTACGCCTTAGCCAGCCATAAAGACGAATACAAACTGCGTCGTAAAGTTCGAAGAGAGAGAAGGAACGTTGTCTCTTGCAGCCGGGCAGTGAATGAAAAATCTGCTGTCCGCAGCAGATAAAGCGAACGTTCGCCACCGATTGCGCGCGCAACCATAACTGCAGCGAACAAAGGTCGGCCGCCTTCGCTCACTTTAACAATTAAATAGAAATGTTTCTAAAACCTTTAAAAGGCCGGTTTTACACCGGCACACCCCCACCCCGAAAGGGCAACCCGGTTGCCCCACTCTGAAACTCGGGAAAGTACCCTGCAGTGTACCCCCTTCTTGAATACTCCGGTGGACATCGTGGGTAAGGGGGTCCGGCGGCACTTGCTCTCAGGAGAACAGAGGCGCAGAAGGGAAAACGAAAGAGACGAAAGAAGACGTGTAGTATGTAAGTGTGTATGTGCGGCACGCTGACCTGATCAGGGCCAGCCCACCGCAAAGAAGGACAGAGAAGAAAGAAGAAAGAAAGTTCGGGAGCTCCCTGAGTTCCGACCTCCTGAGGCTTGTCCACCCAAGCCAGAACACGATAGCCACCTAAACAGGGCCATCTGCCCCCATGTACTTACGGGATAATTCTGTAATACTACCCCCCATTTTACACAATACCTTTACTGCGCGGGCCAAGGGGGAAAGGGAGACGACGGTCCCCATGAGGTCGACGATCCAATTTCCAGACGTACATCCATCCTTACAACCTAATACATGTGTGCTCCAAGGGCATGCGGTGGACGATGTGCGCTACGAGGAGCCGGATCGACCCCGCGACGCACACCGCCCACCCTCCACTCTCTCTAACTCCTTTTTTTTGGCTTTTTCTAGTTTTTTTTTTTTTTTTTTTTTTTTTTCTCTCTGGGTAAGGTTAGGAAAATCGGAAGGTGGATGGTCAAGGATGATTAAACGGTCATGGGCTGGGACTGAAGGTAAGGACATGGCTCCCTCCGGACGTAAGGACAATTGGAGAAAACCAAGGCTCGCATAGGCAGGGGCGCATCCCTGAAGTAGACGAACCCCACTGGGACTGTGGGAAACATCTACCCGCTACCATATCATTCTCAATACCGCCCCCGGAGCACACCCTCTCAAAACCGACAACATCCCCACCTGCACCGAGACCGCCATCATTCCCCCCCCCTTACAGCCCGTTCACCCTTTTCGAAATAATTTAAATTTGGAAATGTGTGTGGTAATCTCTTTAGGATTACTACCCAGTTCTTCTAATCGCGCCGTCACCGGAGACGTAAACCCGAGGATACGGTATGGTCCCGACCAACGATAGCACAATTTAGCGGCTCTTTTGTCCGCGGCTGAGCTGATCGGATGGCTCTGGCAGTAGACCCAGTCCCCGGTCTGAAAGGGGTTCGGAATTCGCCCCTGATTGTATCGTCGACGGACCCGCTCGTGCGCTCGCAGCAAATTCCTCCGAGCCTCCCTCCATCTCTCCGCAGTTCCATTATCGGGCTCCCGTGGTAGAAGATCGTCAATATTCCACAAGTTAGTCAACGGGAGTGCGGGCGAGAATCCAAACATGATCTCAAAAGGCACGGCCTTATGACTGTCATGCAGGGCCGTGTTAAAAGCTAGCTGCAACCACTTCAAGTTCTGGTCCCAGGTAGTCTGTTGCTCCGCGTGATAGGCAATAAGTGCGGCCCGGAGATTCCTATTGAACCTCTCCGCATGGGACGGCTGTGGGTAATACGGGGAAGTGGTTACATGCTTGATACCGCTGGCGAAACACATCCGCCGGAACTCACTGGAAATGAACTGTGGTCCATTGTCGGAGACAATGATGGTCGGAAGACCGAAATGCTGAAAAACATGGTTCTGAAGCGCGCTTATGGTCAAACGAGCTGTTGCCTGCCGTAAGGGCAGTAGCCAGGCAAACTTCGAAAAAGCATCCACACAGACAAGTAGGTAAGCGTTACCTGACTTGCTACGCGAGAAGGGTCCCACGTAGTCGATGAATAGCTTCTCCATCGGTCTGCCCGCCACGTCTGATGACAACAACCCCAACTTAGTGTTTTGAGCAGGCTTGCTTAAGCCACACAGATAACATGCCTTCACCCGAGTCGCAATGTCCCTATCCATGCCCTTCCAGATGAAGTTTTTCCTAATACTGGAAATGGTCTTCGAAATCCCCTTGTGGCCACCTACTGGGGAATTGTGGTAATAACTGAAGACCATGGGCACTAACTTGCTAGGCAGCACGATCTTCGGGGCACGTCCCTTTCTTTCTCGACAACACAGGACGCCCTTGGACAAGAAGTATGGGGCCTGCGCGTTACCCTCTTTTATTTTCTGGATAACAGGACCCAGCTCTTCATCATTCAACTGATGGGGTAACACATCAGTGAAGGCTAACGGAAAGTCTAGGAGAACAGAACAGGGTTGCTCAGATTGGACTTCACTGGGTTGGGAAAACGTGCGTGACAAAGCATCTGCAACCACATTTTGAGTTCCCCTAATGTGTTGCACCTTGAATATGAAGGATGAGATTTTAACCACCCATCTACCAATTTTACCCAGTTGCCGGGGGTGAGCAAGAAGCCAAGAGAGAGCCTGATTGTCGGTCTCGAGCAGGAACTCAGCGTGTTCCAGAAAACGCCTGAACTTATCTAGAGCGTATACCACTGCTAAACACTCTAGCTCATATACAGAAGACTTTCTTTCTTGCTGGGTCAGGGTTCGGGAAATAAAGGCCACCGGCTGCCTAGCACCATCAACGACTTGGGACAGAACCGCCCCGAGCGCCACCGAACTCGCGTCCGTCTGTAAAATAAACGGTTGAGAAAAATCCGGCATCCTCAGTACCGGCGGGGAAATAATAGCTTCCTTCAATGTTTCAAACGCCTTTTGCTGGCTTTCGCCCCACACAAACTTGACCCCCTTCTTTCTTAATTCATTTAGTGGTGCAGCAATCTCCGCTGCATTGGGGATAAACCGCCGATAAAAGTTAACCATCCCCACGAACCTGGCGATGCCTTTGGCATCCTTTGGCGGGGGAAAATCTCGGATACCCTGGGTCCTTTCAGGGTCCACTGTAACGCCTTGGTGCGACACCAGATGCCCCAGAAATGAGATGCTCTCCTGGGCGATTCGCACTTTCTCCGGATTGACCGTGAGGCCCGCGCCTCTCAACCTGCTCATCACCTCCCTGAGATGACACAGATGATCATCATAGGTTTTGCTGTAGACCAGCAAGTCGTCCAAATAGTTGAAAACGAACTTAAATTTCACATCTTGAAAGACTAGGTCAAGCAGACGCGTGAGCGTTTGGGCGCCCACCGCCAGACCCATAGGAACCCGCGTATACTGATATAAATTCCACGGGACACAGAACGCCGTGTACGGTCTACTTTCCTTGGACAACGGGATCTGGTGATATGCACTGTTGAGATCAATCACGGTGAAGTACTTGGCCTCACTAAACCAATCGAAAGCTGAGTGGAGATCCGGAAGGGGAACCGAATCCACTTCAATATTAGCATTTAACTTCCGGTAATCTATCACCATACGGTGCTTACCCCCAGGCTTGGGTACCAGGAACGCTGGACTGGCATAGCTAGAATTGGAAGGTTCAATTACCCCTTGCTCTAAAAGCTCTTGAACCTTCTCCCTCAGAACGGCCATTTTCGGAGGGGCGAACTTGTATGGGTGCGACCTCACTATCTTAGAGTCCGTTAAACGAATTTTATATTCTAACAAATGTGTGAGTCCCAACTTAGGAGTTAAGACAGAGGGAAATTCCTCACACAACCGGTCTAAAGCTCTCTGCTGGGCGGGAGTGAGATGATCTCGTGCAGAATCGGGACAAGCGACCTCTTGGATACCTTCCTTAGCTCCCTGGTATCCAAGAAATGGAATAACAACACCCCGATTAAATTTAAAATAGCACTGGTGCCCATGGATGTCCAACACGAGACCACTTTTAGCGATGAAATCGGCACCCACAATACAGTCAACTCCCAGAGCCGGAGAAACCAGAAAAGGCCACACCCAAGAAAAGCCATCAATCTTGAACTTGAAGGAAACCACCCGGGAGATGGGCAGAATTTTCCTAGAAGCAGTCCAGCATACCACAGACGACCGACTCGACCCTTTTATTAAGCCCTGTTTTTCAAGGTCCGCGCATACTCGAGATGAGATGATAGATCGGGCTGACCCGGAGTCAACTAGTGCTCTGAGTTGACCGTTCTTTACCTCGAGCGACAGGAAGGGGCATACAGAAGCCTTTTGCGGGACGGTAGTAAGGACCTTGATATTAGAAGAGTCTGGACCTATCCTCCGCCTGGAGGCACTAGAATTCTGAAAAGTCTTATAACGAGGGGAAGACAACCTCCGATTTGTCCCCCCCTGGTAATTTAGTTTTTTGGATACCGGACCCTCGGGGGAAGCGCCGGACGCATACCATCCTCCGGACAATCGCGGGCAACATGCCCCTGTCTGCGACAGCGAAAGCACACAACACCTCTCACTTGTCCACTTCGATCACCATTATTTCTCTCTGGCCGCGGTTGGGACTGAACGACCCGTCGTTCCACCACTCGGGGTTCGCCAAGACTGGCCCTTACTGGCCCACGGGATTCATCTATGGATTGTATAGCACGGGATAACGCGCACAGCTTCTCGAGATCTTCATAATTCCGCGGTCGTTCGGCAAAAGTCAAACGAGATCTCTCCTGGGGAGTAACCCCTTCGAAGATCATCTGCACTACCTCATTCTCGGTCAGTCCCAACCCTAAAATCCGGACAGCCTCACGGATACTCTGTACAAACTTCGCCAAATTCTCCCCGTGTGCTTGCACCCGATAACAATGTTTGTCCTGCAGCTGCTTTCGCAAAAGGCCAGGCACGCATGCGTCCAACACCCCCCGATGGAAAGACGCCACACTGCCGCCATCTCGTATAGTCCGCGCGACCCGCTCAGCCACAGACCCACGACAATAGGGATACACGAGTTCAAGTAGAGTGCTATCCGACATCCCCGGGAAGTCGGACAGCTGAAACAAAATTCGAAAAAAGATCATCAACTGGTCCACATCCAGTCCATCTACAACCGGAAGCTCCTGAATAATTGAGGACAGGGGGTTATGTAAGTTATTATAAGAGACACGCGATCCTCCCGAAAGCGTCGGCAATGGAGCCGCAGGGTTCGACGTCTGCGCTATGTCCATTTCAGGAGGCTGGGGAGAGCTCACGGAAAGCGGAGACTTCACGGGCTCGAAGTTCCGCAATGCTTTAGCCACCTGTTCCGCAATCAGCTTCAGCGTGGCGCTGACTTCAGCGATTGTAGTTTGTGCGGACAAGTTCTCCAGTCTATGTTGCAGGTGTTCCGCTCGCTGACGCACTCTCTGTCTTGCCCTGAGGCTGGAAGGGGCCGAATCCAAATCCTCCATCACCTCCCGTAACTCTCCCCACTTCTCCTGGCACAACTCGAGCTCGGCCGTCACATCAGTGACCTTTACAAGCGACGTCGTCCCTCCGGACGCGAGGGCGTCTCTTAACTGCTTCCTCAAAGAGGCAACATCCCCTTGGGGCCTCCCACCCCGGGACTTAATCTCGAACTCCAACTCATGCTTAAGAAATAAATCGGGATTTATAACACTCATGCCGCCAATGCTCTAAATACTTATCCTATAAACCACAAACAAACATCCAAACGAAAATCACTAAACCAGGAAAACCTTGAGTACTGTTCTTCCATCAAGAAGACCCCCGGGTTCTCTAGCGCTGCGGAGACCTGGCCTATCCTGAACCATGCATCCACGACGGAAGGAGACAAGAGACAAGCAACAATACTACACACACATAACAGCAAACAGCAATTCGACACACACGCCGTACCAACACATAAATCACAACAACCAACTAACAATCAACTGAAAGTCCTAATTCGGGAATGAAAAATACTACGACATCAACCGGACACAAGTCGGTTCCGGTACCGATTTCCGATCGGGCCATACCGCATCCCAACAATATAACACGCTAAACTCCGACCCCGAATGAACCTTCCATCTTCCAGGCCACGCTTGAGACTCCCCGGCCGTACAAGCTATCAAAAATTGTTTAAACACCATTAACCGCCTCAGTGGTGCGACCCGACTCACAAATTAAACAACTTATAACTAGCCTACACGGGCCTATATCAACTATGTCCCAACAATCGCATTAATATTTCCGAGTCTGCAAGCCCCGTCACACCCCAGGACCCCAGGGTTCAAGCCTAGAATGAACCACGCTCTCCGCTACCATTTGTGGTAGCAGACTTTCTAAACCACGCTCTGCGGTACCATTTGTAACCCCTCTTTCCTTATATGTATTTTTTTTTGAATCTCAAATAACTTCTTTAATTTTTATTAATTTTTTTTTGGAAAGAGAAGTCACAAGTCAATTAGGACTAGGCAGGAGCCTAGAGAAGCAAAAATTTTGCCGGGTCCAGTATTACGGGACTTGCAATGAACTCCGCCGTAATGTAACAATAACAGATTTATTGTATTCCTAGAATTCATACATGTGTACCTCATAACAAATGTGTATAAATGTGTACCAGGTAAACGTATATACATATATAAAAAATATAAAAATGGTACATCATAACAAGTGTATATAAAATCAAGTGTACATCAGAACAAGTGTGTATAAATGTGTACAAGGTAAACCTATATACATATATAAAATATAAAATGGTACATCATAACAAGTGTATATAAATGGGTACAAGGTAAATATACATGCATATATATATTTATGAAATTCTCCCCCATCTTGTGTCTAGCTAGACACGGACAACATAACACACACAGAAACCTAAGGCACACAAAGTCACAATTACATAATTCGAACACGACTGCCCCTAGAATGCACCCGCCCTGCAGGCAGTGTAACTACAATATTCCTAACCCAGCAGTGATAACATATTCGCCCATCAACAGCCCGTTTTGTAGAATTACATAAAAGCCAAAACCCCAGAAAGGATGATAATAATTCATGACGCATAAATAAAACCGGACCGCCCATTTGTGTGGCATTCCCCTGATCAATGACCCCTCATGAGCGTATGAACCTTAAGTTCCCTTCACAGTATTAAATAAAAATTGACAGAACTACATCACCTGATTTCAGACAGTGATGATAGAATTCTAAACGGTTATTTTACTTCACAAATTCCGAAGCAATCAAAAATCCTTATGTACTTTAACAATCAGAAATTAATCACTCGGGGCTTTACAATTTCAGAAAATGTTGACAATATATGTTTTACCAAAAATAATGAGTACATGTTTTATAGTTAAAGAAAATTAAACAGCAGATACTACCAGTAAAAGTCAATCAATATGTGTTTTGCCAGTTAAGAAAAACAATCAGTATAGCCCTTGTGCAAGGAGCAAAATCAACTAATATATTTCCAGAAAAATAGCAAATTATTTCTATTAACCCCGAATGGCTATATACAAATAATAAAAATCAAAAAATACAATAAGGTGGTGGTGCTCTAGCATCTGTGGCAGCGCGCCAGCATGTAGTTGACAAAATTTGACAGGCCTCAAACCTGTCTGAGGTTGCACCAGCATGAGTCAGAGAAAAACTAAGTCCCCTTTTGTTAACCCCAGAAAACGTTCCAAGAAAAAAAACCCAGGAAAACCCCCAGCCCTTAAATGTAAAACCCAAGGTGAAGTTAAAATATATTCATCTCTGTTCCAGCCGGAACAGAGATACTAACCTGTTCAATACATTTTGTAAAAACTAAAATGACAATGATGAGCAAACTGTACAATGTGCAAGTGTGAAAATATCTCTGGCACGCTCCCCCAGTGCATCACCCACTTACAGGCAGTGCACTTAGCGTTATGTAATTCAATTCTAAAAATTGTACTTGAATTTAACTAGTAAAGTTCTGAGTCATGAACCGCGGCTTCCCATTCTAGCAGAGAGTCTGCACACGTGGGCCCATGGATGCAAAGTTTTTTGATAAGAAAATAATAGAGTGCATATCACCTTATCACAGCTGGCAAGTGTTACATTGAGAACGAGTCCCCATCTCCCTCTTCAGACAAGATCTTGTTCATGGTTCACGGCTTAGGCAGGTGTACGGCCATCAGCAAGCCAGGTATCCGGCTTAGTTCAAGAACCCGGGAGTCATTTACGCCTTAGCCAGCCATAAAGACGAATACAAACTGCGTCGTAAAGTTCGAAGAGAGAGAAGGAACGTTGTCTCTTGCAGCCGGGCAGTGAATGAAAAATCTGCTGTCCGCAGCAGATAAAGCGAACATTCGCCACCGATTGCGCGCACAACCATAACTGCAGCGAACAAAGGTCGCCCGCCTTCGCTCACTTTAACAATTAAATAGAAATGTTTTTAAAACCTTTTCAAAGGCCGGTTTTACACCGGCACACAGTTTGTTTAATAAGAACCTGTATGGTGCAGTGCAAAAAACTGTTTATAACATTATTTTCTAAACCAAGTTAATAAATAAATATCGGTATGGAGAACATATTGAATGGAACATGGAAGTAAAAAAAGAATCAAGTGAATAAATTTAATTTTTTTTATAGTAGGAATAATGATCTTTTGTTCCATAAGGAAATTGAAGTGTGGTCATGGCGAAAAAAATCGTGTTCGAGATAACAGCAGATTCTGAAAATATTTTGACCTCCCTGATGGCTAGTTATTTACTAGCCTGTGTGGAATATAGTGTTATGACATGGATCAGAATGGTGGGTGTTAAACAGGAGACACAAACGTATTAAGGAAGAAATGTTTTGCTGAGAAATTTATAATTATACGGGTGAACAGAATAGTCGTTCAGAAAATCAGAAGACATGGAAAGAAAGAAATCAAGACTCGATTTTAAAAAAGAAAAATGACTAGTATAGTATTGACAGGAAAGACTTTGATAACACTATAGACATCCCTAGGCCCCTCGCAGCGAGAGTCCAATTTTATTACAGGAATCAGATCGCAGCTACCTTTAGCTAGCTCTTCGTTCGACCTACAGACATTTTATCCAAAAGTACAGTCCTTCGTCACGAAGGTTGAGGATAGTCTTAATCCACCTGACATGGTGGTACCATTTTAGCTGATACGTAATTTTTTCAGAACTCAAGCATCCACTTATTTAATTAATATTTAAATGATTTTAAATATAAATTTTACGACATGGAAGTCATGTATGGTTCTCCATACCGATTTTTTTATATTAGGAATAATGCTCTTTGTGTTTGATTCTTAATGTTATCCAAGAAATGCCACGAGGAGGTAGTAACCATAAGCTGTTTCTCATAATTTGTTTTATTTTTATTTTAGTTATGTAATTTTTACTCTCTTTTTACTCTTAAGGAAATGGAAGTGTGGTGATGGCAAAAAAAATCGTGTTCGAGATTATTGCAGATTCTGACTGTACTACGCTCAAAACATGAAAAATATCGGTATGGAGAACCATACATGACTTCCATGTTCTAAGATTTATATTTAAAATCATATTCGAAATGAAATCTTTCCATAGAAACTACGTCTTTCTACTTATTGTTTCAGCATTAACCACAGTACTGTGGTCACTAACGTATACCACCTCACGTTTTCGCACTCGATTTTCACCGATGATGGCAGTCGATGGCACTGCCGAAAAGTCTGGTTTTGCAGAAAACATTGGACTACGGCTAAAGAGCCCGGGAAGCAATTTTAACAAAAAACTACTTGTTTGTTGCCGATAACGTAGTACACATATAAACAATTCTCCCCTCCACCATCAACTATAATTTTTAATAATAGAAAATTACCCCCACCCCGTTCTCCTAACCTCTTCATTTATAGATATTTTATCTACGTTTCTACAGTGGATTACTATGAGCTTCTTATCAGGATACTTTGTTTATAAAAATTAAGTAATTTACTCTTGTTAAATCATAAAATGTTTCAGGTAAACTACCCCTTTCTCTTAACCGATCTTCTCCAAAATCAATAGACCTTCCATCCTCCACAATGCAGGGATGCATGCAAAAAAATATTTGATTCTGTTTGAATGTGCGGCAGTTATCGTTCGTCATGGAAGCATTTCTCTTGTTACAACATAAAATGTTGCAGGTAAACTACCCCTTTCCCTTAACCGATCTATTACCAAAATCAATAGACCTTGAGCTCTCAGCAACTCCAGCAACTCAGGAAAGGGTGCAAAAAATTATTTGATTCTCTTTGAATTTTCGGCAGTTATCGTTTGTCATAAAAAAATTACCCTTTTCAAAACATAAAACTTTGCTGATAAACTACCCCTTTCCCTTAACCGATATTCAACAAAATCAACAGACCTTGAGTTCTCTTTAATTCAAAAAGGTATGCAAAACATTATTTGATTCTGCTTGAATTTGTGGCTGTTATCGTTTGCCATAGAAAAAAATTACCCTTGATAAAAAAACGTTGCAGGTAAACTACCCCTTTCCCTTACCGATCTTCACCAAAAACAATAGGTCTTGAGTACTCTACAATTCAGGGCTGTATGCAAACAATTATTTGATTATGTTTGAATTTGCAGCTCTTATCGTTTGCCTTAGAAAACACCCTTGTTAAAATATAAAACGTTGCAGGTAAACTGCCCCTTTCCGTTAACCGATCTTCAGCAAAAACAATAGGTCTTGAGATCTCTAGAATTCAGGACTGTATGCAAATAATCATTTGATTCTGTGTGAATTTACGGCTGTTATCGTTTGCCATAGAAAATACCCTTGTTAAAACATAAAACTTTGCAGGTAAAATACCCCTTTACCTTAACCGATCTTCACCAAAAAAAAAAGCCTTGAGAACTCTACAAATCAGGGCTGCATACAAAAAATTATTTGATTCTGTTTGAATTTGCACCTGTTGTCGTTTGCCATAAAAAAAATCTATAGACACACGGACACTTTTCGAAAAATGACTTTTACTTCCATGTTCCTTAAGGAAATGGAAGTATGGTGATGGCAAAAAAAATCGTTTTCTAGATTATTGCAGATTCTGATTCTACTACACTGAAAACATGAAAAAAAGTCATTTTTCGAAAAGTGTCTGTGTGTGTGTCTGTCTATCTGTGTGTCTTATGATTTCTTTTCTATGGCAAATGATAACAGTCACAGATTCAAACAGAATCAAATAATTTTTTGCCTACAGCTCTGATTTGGAGAGTACTCAAGACCTATTGTTTTTGGTGAAGATCGGTTTAGGGAAAGGGGTAGATTACCTGTAACGTTTTTTTTAAATCGTGCATATAGCGGTGCCCACCAGTAAAACTGGATGGTAACACGACCCTCTTTCCCATATCTGAAACGTTAGCATCCCCCTTACACATGGCGTCTTTAAGATGAACATAGTTTTCCGCTCGCAGTTTACTCTGGTTGAATCTTATAAAGTTAATCCTTTCTGTCTCTATCTTGGCATACATATCAACCAAAAACTGGTTGAAAAGACTACGATACAGCAATAGGTAATTTTCTTCACCTTGTCTTTCCATTATTCTGTAAGCGTAGAAGTCGGAAGCGGAAACTGTTTTCTTGAGAGATGCTTTAGATATTGGATCATATTGTGGAATATTGATAGAGTAGCCGTCTTCTCCATGGCAGAACATAAGAGGGTACTGGAGAGCGTCGTATGCACGATGAGTTTCGCTGATCCTTACCAACTTTGTGTCTCTGCTGTGAAGAATTATGTCTCTCTTTTCAAACTCCTGTCCTCCAATAACCAAAGCTACCTCGCTTGTTGCTGGCGCGTTGTTCAACTGCAGGCTTCCTGTCTGCATGAATAACAACTTTGAACTACTGCCCCTCCGGAACATTTTCCATTGCGGTTTTAAAATCTCGTATGTAGGGATTGTTATCATGCAGACATTTTTGAAGTTGTCCAACTAACCAAGGCTTAACCACAGTAAAGAGGTTGGATCTGATTTCTGTTTCTTTTTCATCGTTTCCAACAAAATAAATTTGTAGAAAAGAGGGGTCTTGCTGGGGAGAAGGTAACAAACTATGGTAAACCTGCCTGTATGGTCCTATTCTATGGTAAACCTGCCCTTGGACCTTAAAAGTTGGCATGAAATTTCCTTCGTGCACCTCTTTAGCTCCAAATGAAGTCATTTGAAAACACCCGTTATACTTTCTGGTATTTGCTAAAAAATGCTGAGACTGACGGTGACTGTAAGTAAGAAGACTATGGATCGGCTCAGGAAGCTGTTGAATAGAAGGAAGACGAACCTTGCCATTGCTGCAGCATAAGCCAGGGCTCTCTTCTTTCCACTTTTTCGCATGGCACCACTTGCATTCAATGTGGTGACCAAGAGAAACAACCTTGTCATTATTGTAGTCTGTACTACGGCCATATTTAAATCCTGATAAAGACTTTGTTTTCCATGGGATCAGTTGCCTCTTCTCAGTGTACCTTCGAACAGCTTCCTGATTAACTTCCGGATGTTTCTTTGAGTATCTAGAAACTGAACTCCTGTTAACGTCAGGGTTTGCCTTGTTGTATCTTTTAACAGCCTCTCTATGAACTTCAGGATTTTTGCTATTGTATTTTCTTACGGACTCCCTATTTTTGTGTCTTTTGATTCTGTCATTAACTCTTGAACGTCGATTTTTTCTTCTTTTCTTCCCAACACTCGAATCAACTGTAGCACTGATCTCTGAGGAAGACGAAATTAGGTCAGTAGGGGGCGTCACACAACGGTTCTGGATATCACGTTTAGCAGAGTTTAGCAAATAAATAAGTGGTATATCACCCTCGGATTGGTCTTGGGCAGTTTGCTCGACAACGAATTTTTCTAGGCTCTCAGTACCAAGCGAGGTGCAGGTGGGACGGTTAACAACAGTAAGTGGTATATCATCGTCGGATTGGTCTTGGCCGTTTGCTCGACAACGATTTTTTCTAGGCTCTCAGTACCAAGCGAGGTGCAGATGGGACGGTTAACAACAGTTGATGTATGAGGAGGAATGTATTGAGGACTAAGAGGTTCAAAGTGGGCATTCATCATGGGTCCAGAACACTTGAATCGCAATATGGGCTTTCCCTCCTCATACTCATCAGGCTGTACAATCACCTCACCATCACGATACACCACCAGATGGTAAGGGTATATTTTGGCAGCAGCCTGAATTTCACAGTGGGTGGCATATGTGGTGTACAGAGACATGTGAGCACGGTATTCAGCCAAACGTCTATAAATGTTACCACACGCCATCATTGTATGCTCCTCAAACCGTTGCCAGTTGTTACAAATGTACTGTACAACGCTTGTTCACACTTGAGACGCATGGGAGACAGTACCGTACATGAGGTAAGACGGAGTAAAAGAAGCACGACCCATCTGCACCCACAGGCACAATACGGTGAGGTACCATGATCCCATCAACTTCAATTTGTTCCATCATGTATTAGGGATATAGAATTTATATAAAAAGCAGAAAAGAAAGCCTATTTAAAACAAAATTATTCTCTTCTTAACAAAAACTGTAAGAGCAACAATGGCAGTAGAACAAAAACCTATTGAATAAAGTGGAACCTACACTGCAAAAATAAGAAAAATATTCAAACTTGAGAAATAAACTAAAAAATAACATACAAACTAATAAAACAAATGTAAAAAGTAGAAAAGAAAGCCTATTTAAAACAAACTAAAACAAAATTATTCTCTTCTTAACAAAAACTGTAAGAGCAACAACGGCGGTAGAACAAAAACCTATTTAATAAAGTGGAATCTACACTGCAAAAATAAGAAAAATAGTCAAACTTGACAAATAAACTAAAAAATAAGATACAAACTAATAAAACAAATAGAAAAAGTAGAAAAGAAAGCTTATTAAAACAAACTAAAACAAAATTATTCTCTTCTTAACAAAAACTGTAAGAGCAACAACGGCGGTAGAACAAAAACCTATTTAATAAAGTGGAATCTACACTGCAAAAATAAGAAAAATAGTCAAACTTGCAAACTTGACAAATAAACTAAAAAATAAGATACAAACTAATAAAAAATCAAGAATATCCAATGCTCAAACTAAAACTAACAAAATAATCGTCTTAAACAAAGTAGCAGGAGTGTGCAGTGGCAGTGTAGCGACTGAACTGAACTGAACAAAGCAGCATTCTGGCCTGTTATCAGTGGCCTTTAGACTGAACCCCATGACGCAAGTGTGTTTGAGTTGTGTCCAGACCAGACTAAACATAACTCTTTATGGACTACATTGCAACGTAAACAAATATGTGTGAAGCTACTCATTTTGTGTCACATAAAACTAACTAGTTTACTAACATACATTGTATAATTATCGGGCGCCATCTTGTTTTATGATTTACAAGCAAACAAAACACAAAAAATTGTACCTATCATTTTGGGGTTCTTTTCGGCGAACAGGAGATCAGAATTGGTTGTTCAAAGAAAACTTTATATTGTTTCCCATAATTACGTTTTATTAACAATTGGATATTCACATCATTTAACTTTTAAAAGATCATTAACACACTACGTCTTTACCTCCCTCATCTATTATGCAATTCTCATTCTAAAAAACTCACAAAATAAAATTGAAATATAGTATAAACCTTTAATATAAAAAAAAATCTTTAGTATAACAAAAGAATCAAGATATTAAATAGAAATCATTTTTATACTCACAAACCAGCCTTCTTAATCTACATAATCTCACTCACTCATACACACACAATTATTTTATGATTTGAGAGCTCTCATTTTATATTTTATACTTTATTAAAAATTTATTTCCCCATTATGCCAGTAATTTTGAAAAACCCTTGTTAAAATTTTATGAATACATGGCTACTTAGCTGTTCAGTTGAGTTGAAGGCGTCACACTTTTACGCGCACATCGTTCAGTTTTAAAGAATAATTTCTGAAAAAATAAAACTGTTCTTGTAATGACGAGACAAACTGTTAGTTATTTCTACATTTTCTAATTCTACTTCACATTTTTATATGTTGCGGGCCCGCAAAATTACGTTCCGGAACTTTTTACGTGACCGGCCGGCTCACGGTGTAATTTTATACTGGAACTAGGCCAACGGCGCTATTTTGTGTTGTCGCCGTGGTTGAATGATCAATTTTCATTGTTTTACAGTTTGTATCACTACGCCAGCAGACTGTTTTTATTATATAACTGGATTCCACTGTTAGGCTAGGCTCTGACGTATATATTGACGTCAGATGGTCCGATGTTGTTATATAACTTGTTGACTGGTTTTGTATGTCATTGTCTGACCTTGGCACAGTTCCGTCGGTTGTTAAGTTCATAAAAACTCGTTTTATAAAACATTATTGAATACTGGTCACGTATCATGTCAACAGCAGTGCTGCCACTGTCACTTCCGTCGCAACTACTGAAATTACCTTTCGTTTATAAATTTTGTCCCTATCATCGAAAAATGTTATTTGTTTTATAAAAAAAATATACAAATTGCTTTATTACCCCAAAAATAGGCCTGTTACAATACCCCCTCAATGAGATATTTTATGCCGAAGCATAAAAAATATCATTGACACATTCATACTTGCTAAAGGGATCAGCCAGGATATGTTGCCACAACCCCCTGTATGGTTTACAAAAAATATAATCAACTCACCCTTGGTCCGGTGACTGTGACCGCACCTGAATGACAATACTGGACTTCTCTCTCGAGATCCCAACACCGTAGAGTCAGACAGATACTTAACGCCCCTGCTCTGACGCGCTGGCCAGCTCAGGTCCGCCGCCACAGCATCACCAAACACTGAAACAACAAATCAAATATCAAATAGTGGCCTTATACAACACCACATCCCCAACTGATCTGTTTCCCCCTAGCGGTGCTGGTTTGCGCTAAGAAGCACTGGTTTTGTTTTTACCTATTTCTAACATATATATCAAAATATCTAATAACAACATGATACCCATTATAAAATTCCATAATCTCATTCTATCTACTTTCTCTTGTTAACTTTTATCCCAAAATTCAAAATTACTGCCCTGATTCCCATCAGAATTTAAATAAACAGACGATTGACTCATAAACTTTTCCCATTACCATATCACATTTCTCTCATCCCCAATTTAAAATGCATTTAAAATATTTAAATTCATAAAATTCTCTTACACTAACAAACACAATATAACATAAGAAAACATAGTACATTCATAATTCACATTGTTATTATTATCAATTTTATCTTAAAAACTTACACACTTTACATCATTAAATTTGCATATAAAATCATAAAATTACCTTTTAAACTCATTTTGCTTTTATTAATTCGTTTCCCAAAATTTTTTTTTTTTTTTTTCGCTTTACACATCATTTCATTTATTATTCCCTTTCATTAATAGTGGGTGATTCTACGTTATTCATTATAATTCACTTTATCAACTTGGCATTTACCCATAATCTTCCCCTTTTATTACTCTAACGTTCCCTTACAAAATCTTTAACTAGTATGACACCCCTCTCTACCAAAAAATCTACTAACCTTTCTCTACCTCTAACTACTTACTACTTTAACTCAATTCGCCACCTTCTCTCAATATATAAAAAAAATACTCTCTAACCCTTTGTACATAGGATACGTGTTTCCCCCCCCAAAAAAACTCAATTCCCGTTCTCTGGTTCCTGGATTCTACCTAAGGCAACCCCTTCCCACTAAATCTATACCAAATCCCGTCCCAACTCATCATCATGTTGCGGACTCCCACATTACACACTTCTCTCTCCCCCTGGATAACCTCCCTGCCACACACACTATGACCCCCCCTGGACTGTGGCGTCCAGTTGCGTCCACAAGGACTGAGGTTTTGGAGGAATGTGACATCTCCGTGTCCTTGCTTCTGAGTTACATTTTAAAATACTAGATATCAACATATCTTTGTCTATAGTTATGCGCCCTTAATGCGGGTCTACCACCTGGCTTCGCTGTCCCTACTCGGACAGAGTGGTAGCCGCTGTTCCATAGTTTGGTGATTCCCCTTAATTTCACCCCCCATCAATTTCAAAATACACCTTGACAACGATAACAGCTATGGCCAGTATGGTCAGCGCGTAATCGTAATGTGCCCCAACCATAGCTGTTAAAGCTAAACCAATTCCACGGTCAGGGTTCGGTGAGGCCGTGACCACCCGAAAAGTTGGGGAATCACAAGTAAAATATCTTTTGTAACACTAACTTATACTTAAATGACATTATTAGTTTGGATGGTGTTTTAACCCCCTTTATATGTAAGCTTAACCATCATTGACATAAAATATTAAATACAAAATTTACAACCTCCCACCATTGCAGTTCCACACTACCCTGTTATGTCACTTCTTTGGGTACCAATCTACCCACATCTTGTATTGATAACAAGTTTTTATTTTACTACACATCTTTTCAAAACGTTCCCATACTCACTGATACTAAAACTTGACAATTATATTTGGTCACTTAATTCTAAAATTTATTTAAATTTAAAATTATACACATCCAAAGTTATTTTGGTTTTTTTTTTTTTTTTTTCTAAACTCTATTTACATTGAAGGCTGACTCTATCTTGACTTTCAACACGTCTGACTAAACAGAACTATAACCAATGGCTAATTTCAATTTTACCATTGGTTCTGAAACTTTTAAAATTTGTATGCACTGCCTTTTACTTAAATGCAGCCTCCATTATATACAACACTCTAAGGCAGTGCAGGCACGTGACAGGTACACCGAGACCGCTGCACCTGGAGTGTATTAAAAAAAAATAATTTGTGTCACGTACCTGTTGGGGTCCCCCTCCCCGTTCAAATATGTAGTTAAGTTTTCTACTTTATACCAATTTTGGTGGAGCCAGACCATCGTTGTTTTCACCGCCCGAAGGAAGATCCGCCAACCATGGCCCGCCTCCGAGTTCCGAATTCCACGGCCAGGACTGGTAAGATCGTGACCGCCCGAAAATGGGGGAGGATCCCTTCTGTAAACATACAACAATATTTAAAATCTTATTTATAAACATAACATAATTAAAGTGACCGATATAATTTTAAATTCGTCGCATTTTGAGTACCTACTATGTCGCTTGGATCCTCAGCACATACACATTCTGCATTTTTATTTCTACGATTTCATAAGGTCCTTCATATAACAAGAAAAACTTCTTTATTTCTCTATCTTGAGCACTGGACAAATCATGTCTTTTTACTAACACTAACTGACCTACCTCGTACTTGGTCCATTTACCCTTGGCATCATGTTTCTGTTTTCTTCGCTCTCCTCTCGTGAGTAAGTTCTCGTTTGCCAATCTAATTTTCATGTTCCTGTCCAAAACTTGACCTTCTGGTGGGTATTCGAAAAGTTGTTCCAATATCCTGGGCGGCCTTGTTCCCCTAATCAACTCATGCGGCGTAAATCCCGTGGACTCATGGGTGGTACAATTCAGCCACTCCTCTACTTTTTTCACGTAGGATGGCCATTCTGTGTGTTTGGCGTGACAGTACGCCCGAAATATCCTGCCAATCTCTCTCATCACCCGTTCTGCTTGGTTCGACTGTGGATGGTATACCGCCGTATGCTTGGGTATGATGCCTACCCATCCAAGCGTCTGCCGCCACTTGCCGCTTATAAACTGTGGACCATGGTCAGATAATATAATTTTCGGTTTTCCAACATTAAGCATGTAGTCTTTTACTATTTTCTCACTGAGTACTTTACTCGTCGCTCTCTTAATGCTATATAACTTTACAAATTTTGAAAAAGTGTCTAGAACTACAAATACATATAACACACCACCTCTGCCTCTGGGTAATGGTCCATATAAATCTACTGCAACCAAATCAAAAGGTTTATCTACTTTTATGTAATTCATCTCTCCTTCTACTTTATAATTCACTACTTTCGATTTTTGACATAAATCACATACTCTCAACACTTTTCTCACTCTCCTCTCCATATTCTTAAATATACATGACTCTTTCAAAACATTAGCACACTTTCTCGCACCAAAATGACCATACCTTATATGACAATCCCAGACAATTTTATCTATTAACCCCTCGGGTACAACTAACCTCCAATCACGCTCCCCACCATCAACTTTTTTAAACAGAATACCTTGATATACTTGAAATCGCTCATTATATTCAGATCCTTCTACATCTGTTTCTAAACTGACAATTATTCTACCCAATTTGCTATCAGATCTTTGCATGTTTTAATATCACTTAATTCCTCACCAAAAATTCTATCTTCTCTAGTTAGTCTAAAGATTTCTATTTCTTTAAGGTCCCTACCAGTTTTATTGTCTATAACATCTACTCTAGAAAGTGTATCTGGTACCTTATTATCTGACCCCTTTATGTACTCCCATGAAAAGTTATATTCTTGTAAGGCTAATACCCACCTGGTTAATCTGCTATGTGTCAGCTTACATGAATTAAGGAATGACAATGCCTTGTGGTCCGTCCGGATTATTGTGGTATTACCTAGGATGTAGGTCCGGAATTTACCCACGGCGAACACAATACTTAGAAGTTCTTTTTCAGTTGTAGTATAATTTTTCTCAGCCGACAACAGCGATCAACTGGCGAAGGCGATCGTTAGGTGTTCCTTGTCGCAACTCTCCTGGTAGAGCTCCGCCCCTAGCGCTACATTGCTGGCGTCGGTCTGCAAATAAAAAGTCTTATTAAAATCGGGATGATTCATCATGATCATGTGACTAAACTTTCTCTTAATTTCATTAAACGCAGTTCGTTCCGTATCGCCCCATCTCCACTGTTTATTCTTCTGCAGTACAGCACTCAGTTTGGATGTTGTGTGTGCGTAGTTCTCCTGAAATTTCCTGTAAAAATTGCATAAGCCTAAGAAACTTTGTAATTGCTTAATGTTTTTAGGTTCGGGGAATCGCATTATGGCTTCTACTTTGTCAGGGTTGGCCAATATCCCCTCCTGTGTAATAATAAATCCTAAGAAATGTATTTCTGTCTGCAGAAACTTAGACTTGTCCCAATTCACTGTTAAACCCCCTCTTTGTAGCTTATCTAATACATATTCTATGTGTTCTAAATGTTCAGTGAATGTTCTAGAAGCTATCAAGATATCATCGACATATACGGTTAAAAAATCTAAATCCTTAGGTTGTAAAATATTATCTAAACATTTAATGAAGCTGGCAACACTGGTGTTTAATCCAAAAGGTAAGCGTTTGAACTGGTAATTCTTACCGTTAAAAAGAAAAGCTGTGTATTTCCTGCTATCTGTTGCTAATGGCACCTGCCAGTATCCAGCGGTCAGGTCTAAGGACGTCATGTATTTGACTCTGCTGAACTTCTGTAAAATCTCATTTATGGGTTCCGGAGATTCCCTATCAGGTATAATAATTTGATTAATCTTCCGAGCATCTAAACATAACCTTACGTTACCATCCTTTTTGATCACTACTACCAAAGGGTTTGAGTAAGGTGATACTGAGCGTTCAATTATGCCTCCCTGCATCATCCGGTCTAGTTCCTCCTGTACAGCCCTCCTCTTCGAAAACGGCACCGGGTAGCTCCTTTGCATGTATGGTGCGTGGTCCCGAACTTTCAGCTCGCAGATGTAGTCCTTCGCTTTCCCTGGTGATTCATCAAACACCTCTCTGAACCGCTCCACAACTGCCCACAGCTCCTCTCGCTGAGTATTTCCTACAACTGTATTTTCATTGAAAAATTTGTCGGCTCTATCTGCCCACACACACTCATTACGCTCATGCATTTCTCCCTCCTCATTCTCTAGACTATCACTCTCTAGACATATATTTATTTTGGTCTCTATCTCTCTATCGCCTATTTGCTTATGTAACATTTTTATTCCCGTGACTTTAGCTTCATTTACTACTTTCTTAAACTCTATTCTGACTGGTTTATTCCCCTTTCCAAATTTTACTATTTGTTTATTGAAATCTATTACTGCTCCGTTTCTTTCCAAAAAATCATTTCCCAATATTACATCTAGACTCAACCCTTTAACTACCAGGAAAGTGTTTTCAAATAGTGATATATACATTTTATTTTGCACAAAATTTCACGTTTTGGGGGTTACTGCATAAAATTGCACATTCTGTAGTTTTAATGCACAAAATTGCACATTTACCTGTTTTTCGAAAATCAGCTGCGCGATAGCCAAGCGCGAAACATACACGCAGATCGTAAACAAAGTCGAGAACAAAATCAGCACGAAGAAATTCTAGTCCAGTAAGCGCAGCTTTTGACGTAACAAAATTTTGACTGTTGATGGAATTTCACGAAATTTGATATGTATGTTCTATATGCACTCTAGAACAAAGTTAAACTGTACGCTTTTTATTTGGGGGTGAGAACCACCCCTTTTTCAAGGGTGACTGATAAAAAAAAATTAACCCCAGGATCCAATAGAGAATCAAATTCTAAGCAAAAAAGTCAGTACGCAACTGTTTTGAAAAATGCGTTGTTTTCGAGTTATTCCAAATCAACATTTTCGATTTTTACCCCCAAAAAACAGGATTTTAGCGAATAACTAAAAAACGTTTGAGTTTATAGTAAAAATGAATAGGACCAAAATTATTCTATACGAAATAACAAACAAAATGCGTTTTGGCCGGGTTTTAATCCACGAGTTGTTTTCAAGATATGGCCGTGAGAAGTTGTAACTTGCAAATTTTTTGCCTGTACTAACAAAGTTTAACCCTTCCTACTAACCGAGAAAAATACTTTTGACTATAAAATGTCTAGTGCAATGAAAAATACATTATTGTTAATTTTAATAAAATGTTAAGCTAAACTTTTTATTATTAATTTTAACTAAATGTTAAGCAAAAAACCTGAATATAAACTTAATAGTAAGTAAGTTAAAAATGTAAATTCGTGTTTATTAAAAATAGTTTTAGTAACTTTATTTGGACTTTTGGACAATCGAAGTTTAGTAAACATTAATTCAACAGCCATCTATTATAAACAGGAATAAAAGTAAAATTGAGAATATATACCTAACAAAGTGGTAAGTGGTAACGATTGGTACAGTATTTGTTGTTTTTTAGACAAAATTATTCTCCTCTTACTATGGTCTGAATCAGTAAGTTTTAAGATGAAAACTATTATTTCCATATTTTTAAGGACGTGGGACATAATTTCACACATTGAAATTTGGCACGAAAAACTATAATAGTTTATGTAATATCGAAAACAAACTTATACTGCGTCCCATGTATACACAAGCGCCACCATAATATTATGTCAGTCTCGGAACAAAGATGGCGAGTGCGAATACTCTCTTTTATAGATCCTTAACTAAACGAACAGACACAATTCCAATCGCACGCATTATTCGAACACATCTCACCACACACACCCACACAGCTTCGATCTTTCGAAAAACTATCTTGTCGCCAACAACAAGACGAACAGCGCTACTTACGACAGCCTCTGATGAAGCCTTCTATAGGTGAAAGCCGGTTTAGGCTGTAAGGTAAAACTTTACGTTTTTACTTATAAAAAACTTAGTGTTCCGAGTCGTCAATATTATAGTGATATTTAGTTAAGTAACGGACACGTCATGGACAACGAAATCCAAGAATTATATTTAATATTTTGACTGTTTTGTATATTTTATTGAAAGAATTATTTAGTATTTTTTGATTAATTTTATTTGCTATATTAGCAATAATTTTGGGGTTATATCCACTTTTTATTGCAGTATCATACATAATTGTCTTTTATCTAGAATGAATAATATTCCTACAAATCAGTTTGAAATACAAAAAGAAAAGAAAATGTATGTTAATTTTCTTCGTAATGTACAGTTTTTAACTATCGTTAAAGTTTCTAACGGTTGTTATCCTAATGGTCATTTTACTAAAAATGGTCATTTTAGTTGCCGATGGGACTGGGACTGCAACCGTACCGTGGTAGGGCTCGATTAAAACTGTATTTTGTACTTGACATACGATGTTATGCTGATGATATTACCAGTTTCCAGAATTGATTTTTGGTCCGTGTATTGTCCATTTAGCTCCCTACTGCATTGACAGAATTAAAGAGTACATATTTATGTGGTATGAAATATAGGATATATTTTCTAATTTTTGGTGCTTATAGATAACGTTCTGTTTTTACTTACCATATCAATGTTAAAAATGGCTATCACTGTGAACGAAATTGTAGTGGCACTGAAAATTTAAAGTTTCCAATGACATGATTGGTTAGGAATAGCGGTTGGGTGTTTAAACCTGCTGGTTTTGACGGTTATGAAGTAATTTGTTAGAACGTGAAACTGTGACAGTCGAAGTCACCAAAAAAGTTAAAGTTTGTTTGATAACATTTTTTTGAAGTAAGTATATAGAGTATTATAAATAAAAGTAGGCTTATTGATATATCCATAGTACAATTAAAACAATTTGGCGCCAATTTATAGGTTATTGTGATGAGTAGTTAACATCTATGGTAAGAATTACGTCGATGTATGTAGGGTACGTTGTTTGTCGAGTTTCATTTGCTAGTGGTAGATCAGATTTTGTTATTTTAAGTCTGTAAATGGTATGGAGAGGTTGCTGTGTAAAGGCATTCCTACAAAAAGTTTTTATAATAATGAAATTATAGTTCAGGACTCGGTCGAAAATTCAAAGGATGGTAGTGTCGCTGGTGCAGATACTAATATGTTTAAACCGTTGCCGTTTAGGTTAAAAGGCTTAAGAGGACCTTCGCTAACGTGGAAAGTATTTAAAAACAGAATGATGCAATACAGTGTGCTAGAGCTCGAAAAAATGGACTTATGGTTTTTCCATTCGAGTGTAATATGAACAGTCGCCTATTTCTTGTAGCTCATCCAAAAATATTTTGGTACTACGACTGTAATAGAAATTCAAAATATAGATGTACTTATGAACTTATATCAGAATTTACAGTGTGTAAATTGTACTTTGACCTAGAGTTTGAGTTTGTTTACAATCCCAAACACGATGGAGTGAAGATGGTTGATAATTTTATAGCAGTGGTGTGTTATTTTATTAAAAAACAGTGGAATATTGTTTGCAGCAGAGAATCTGTTCTTGATTTGGATTCAACGACAGACAAAAAGTTTAGTAGACATTTAATTTTTCATTTGCCAAATGCTGCTTTCCGTGATAATTACAACGTTGGTGCATTTGTTGCATTCATATGCAGTGAAATTAAAAAGTATATTCTGTGGTATAGAAGTGCAAGGAGTTCAGAAAATTCAACTAGTGCTCATGATTTTGGATCTCATTCTTTGTGTATGAGTACTGAGTTGAATAAATTTGGTATCTTGAACTTTATGGTACATGACCGTAAAGGTGTGGAAGGACTGTTTTGTGATGAAGGTGTGTATACTAAAAATAGACATTTTCGTGTATTTCAGTCAACAAAATATGGGAGAAATGCACCCTTGGTTTTAAGCAAAGATAATAAGTTTAAACATTCAGTTGTTGAATATGATTTAAATGAGACATTGTTTCTTGATTCATTAATTACGGTTGTCAATCCAGATAATTTGCAGAATTTTAATATATTAGAATTTTGTATTGACGAGGTTTGTAAAAGTGATATGAAAAAATTAAGGAGCAACACTATTTCTACTAATCTTGCAAGTGTAAAATCTACATCCCAGTTCCCGGTTATTGATGAATTTATTGCAAGGTTAGTGGTTCCTGGGAAAGTAAGGAGATCTGTTTTCTTTCCTACAGTAGGTCATTTAGTATATGATATTGTTGGATTTCGGTTTTGTCAGAATATTGGAAGAGAACATCGCAGTAATAATATAAAGTATGTTGTTGATATTCAGGAACTTTGTTATTATCAGAAATGTTATGATCCCGACTGTCGAAATTTTCGATCAATGCCCACAAAACTTCCAGTTGAAATTTCTTTCTTCCTTGAAGATGACAGTTTATTTTTATCACTAGATGAAGATGCTTTAGGAACTTTCCCAGTTAAAAATATTTCAGTTGATGATGATATGCAAAAAGCATTTTCTCTTTCAAGTCAAGAATTGAACGAGGTGTTTAATGTAATTGAAGATATTTCATCAATGGATTGATTTTATTGATATGGACTGGTATTTTAATGTTAATTATTTTGTAACTGTATTGTGCTGTAGTAAAAACCGTTACAATGTGCCCAAAATTATTAATTATCCATTTACGTTATGTAAATGGAGTAGGGTCAGTTTTAAATGACTTTGTTTACTTTGAGTTAATAATTTTAGTGTATGTTTGCCATATTGTATAAATTTGTTAAAAACTTGTATGTTATTATATCAATTTTAAGTAATTATTTTAATAGCAAGTCTGTATGGTACATTTTGTTCAGTGCAATGTAGTTTTAAACTATTATAAGCAGTTATGGTAGCAATAGTAGTTGTGTTTATATTCATTAGTTTTGTATACATGAATGTAATTTGTAAATAAACATTTTTATGTAAATAGTCTGAAACAGCAGTTTTTTTTTTTAAATTTAGGACATGCTTAGTTTTTATGCCACTTGGAGGTTAAGCGTTGAGTGTTTTTTGCTTGTATAGTATAAGTTGTAATGAAATAAAAACCATTTCAGAGATAGCATGCAATAAGAATCATACATGCATACATACATGCACTCACAATTGTGAGTTCAAGAGTGCACACGTGCGTGTGCGTGTACACACACATACACATGCACACATACCATATTTCTTTTCAAGTTCTTTTTTTGTATTGGATGGGCTGAGACTACGTAACTGTACGTAACTTTTCTGGAGGCTGTACCTGGAACCACTCAAAAGTCCAGCCTGATCTGGTGTACACTTATTTGTAAATGTGGTAAAATATCTAGGCTTCTATTTGCTTTAATTCTTAAATATGCATTGAGTGATTTTCCACTTGGCCTGTCCAAAATTATGTAGTATTGGTCGTCTAAAAGAAAGTATCAATATGCATTATGGGTAGCAGGGTTGGAATCGGATTCTATCTTGTGTAGGTGATTTAATAAGTAGGATTTTTGTATTTAAATTGTTTTTTTTTTTAATTTTTACCGAATCTTATCACAACTAAATCTATGTCCAAAAATAATTACAGGTTCTTGTTAAATTACCCTTCCCTTATATTTTATTTTTAAATGTATATTTTATGTGATATATCTAAACTTGTTGAATGGCATTACACATGACCATGTTAAATTACTTTCAGGCACCTCCTAACTTTGGTATTGTGAATTTTTATGTAGGCCTAGTGTAGTATTTAATTTTTGCTAACTATTAATCCGTTTCATTTAGGTATGTGTGTATGCAAAATTGTAGTAAAATGATTATTCCTTTTGTCTTATAAAATATTTGAATGTTAAAAAATTAACCCTTCTTTAGAATATGGTGGTTTAAAGGGATAGTAGACCTTGGAAATTTATGATTAATGTGACTTGTGAAAGCAGAATAGTATTACAGTGGACTTGAGAATATAGAGTAGAGAATAGTAAAAATGATTATAAGAAAAGGAAATTGTGAAAACTCTAAATATTTAAATGTTATATTAGTAGTAGTTGGGATGGGTTCTTTCTCTTTTGACGTTCCAGAAACATACGTTTTGGCAGCTTCATCTTGATGTCATAAAGTTTTGTATGCTGGCACTAGATAAAAAAAAAAAACAGATGTAATATAATATAATAATATAGCCTATTAGATATACTGTAATGAAATATAATAGTCACCACCTTGAAGGAGCTTAAGTTATATTCAAACAAATAAAATGTTTTTTGAACATAGACTGTATATACCATCATATAACAAATGAACAGCATTTTAAAGTAGTCTACTTATCGGTGAATTTCATACAGTACTTATCTATTTGTTACGGAACAAAATATCTATCTCAGTTCAAGTTACAGTGGAGCATCGATTATCCGATCATCCATTAACCGTAAGATCTACTATCCGAACTCAATAAAAAGTACAATTACGTACTGTACTGTACAGTAATGTGTTGGACACGTGTGTATATTGGATAATTATTGAACATAAAAAATTGTATACTGTAAATTATTACAGTACTGTATAGTAATAAATAAACACACTGTAGCTACAAATAAATGCTGTAGCTATACAGCCTTACAGCCAATGAAGACAGCGAGAATGCTACTAATACAAAACCACCGACGGCAGCAAAAGCTGATGATCTCCTCTTCCTGAAACCGTTCTGGGCCTCTGAAAGCATGGTCTCCATTATTACATTCAGCCTTGTTCTTAACATAGATGCATATAATTTATATGAAGTATTAAGAAAGCCGACTCCTCTGTGGTTCCTGCAGTCATTACGATCACCTTTCTTGAATATGGGAATTACCTTTGCAATCCGCCAGTCGTCAGGAGCATGAGCAGTGGTCCAGCATAGATTAATGAACTACAGCAAAGGATGATGCAGCAAGGCTGGTGCACACTTTATAAGCTCCACGTTCAGCCCATCAGTGCACGGTGCTTTTCTATTCTTACAGCAGTGTAGAGCAGCTAACAATTCATCCATTGTTATTGGGTCCACACAATCACTGATATCAGCAAAGGTTGTTTCTTCCAGTTGATCCTGGGTCCATACCTGCTCATAGTATTCAAGCCATTGTTGCTCTGAGATATTATTGTTATCCCTTTCCGTTTGATTTAAATGCATTAATATTTTGTAAGCCTTGTCCTTCCTGTCGTGTACATCGTGTTTGATATCACTCACATATTTATCCCATGAACTTCGCTTGATTTTCCTGACTTCTCTTCTGGCAGTGGCACAGCAGCGTTTATATTTACAGCTTGTCTGAGCAGTGTTTAAACCTAGATGTTTCAGGTATGCCTACTTTTTAGTATCTATTATTTTTCTAATATCATCATCCCATACCTGTAGGCCTCGGTTTCCATACCTTTTACGTCTCGTCCCCCAATGCTTCAAATGCTGCTTGTGATATGACGTCTCTAGTGTTACCCTATTCTTGATTGATATTGCTACTGATGGGTTTTTGTTGTGCAAACTGACTCAACTGGGTCTGATACAGGTATCTTATACTTTCATCTTGGAGCAGGTGTACTTTAAAAGTTTGCTTGGAGCACTGGTGCTCTGTCACACAGATTGAAGTCTTCACTACAATCTTTGAATGGGATTGATAAAATGTTTTACTGGCAATTTTCATGCTCTGTATTAACTGGCAATTTTCATGGTCTGTATTAGAAAATGACACATTTTTACAATATGTTACTTTCAGAAAGATTTCATAGTGATACTTCAATTTATTGTGCTAAACAGTGCACGTTTAAATGGTATATGGTGATGTTGCATTCGTAAAAAATTGTTCCACTTTTCTGTAACCATTACAACAGAGACAAGAAAATTTCTCGACCGCACTTGTTCATCCACTTCAAAATACCATCTAATATATGTAAAGTTGCCTAAAATCATTTCTAATGTGGAGCATTGTAATTCCATTTGGCTGTCGGAATAATTTGTCCTTTTTTCAGAATTGTGGTTAAAATTGTTTAAAGCATGCTGAATCCTATTGCAGTTTTTTTTTTCAGCCTCCTTTATAGTTACAGTTACAAAGTTTAATTATAAAGGTTAATTTTTTTTACTCACAATTAAGCTACAAGACGCCTTCAAACTTGATAAAATAACAAAAGATGTTTTTCCAGTTAAGTAAATTAAAAAACAAAACAAGAATTTTGGTAAGGATATGAAATACTGTACTATAGTTAGAACAACAAGATAGTTAACAAAAATGCATGAAAGTATTCTGTTCGGGTGTGTTTCATGAATTACACCCTTTGCGGCATTTTATCTTCAAAGTTATTTTAGGAAGTGTTGTACAGTCTTGTTTCTAGAAAAGTGTAGTCTCCTTTGCATGTCTAGTTTGTCATCAATTGTCAGTTCGGTCAGTGGGGATTGCTAATATGAAAAGAAGTTTAATACATGGAACATGAAGATAAAAATTACAAATTTTGTGAAAGGAATTTGAGTGACTTTATCACCACGAACAAAATTTAAATTACCATCACTTGAGTTATAGATGTGGTTTTGAATGTGAAATGATAAAAGTGATAAGGTTATCAAATTTAATTTGAAGTAGAGAAATTTGAGTTATGGGGATTTGAATTACAGAAGTTCAGCTATATTTATAGGTAATGTATTTCATACCAAGTGCAGTCTCGCCGAGGCCTTGTGCTGATTCCAAGATTTGTTATGTATGTTTCTGATCAGTTTTCAAGTAGAGCTACTTGTGGTCAGTCATGTCTACTAAACATAATCTTTATAAAAGTATCGATTTACCAAGAAAATACGAAATTCTCCAGCACCTTCGGAAAGGTGTTCTCCAGACTTTCAGAAATTTATGGTGTTCCATGTACCACAATAAATGACATCAAGAAGAATTGTGATCAAATTGAAGAGTTTATCTGCAAAACCGAAGCTTCAGAAGGAAATGTGTTGAAAAGAAAAAGATTAATGACACAATGTTTGAGACTTTGTGAGTGACTAATGATATGCGACCACTAAGGTCATCATGGTCATTACTGAATGCCCAATAACATTTCATTTGCAATAACAATGCCCAACAAACATTTATGTTTAGCAAAACAGATTGTAGACACAATACCAAGAAGGAACAGCCATTCTTCTGATATTCTCTCTGTGTGTGTGTGTGTGTGTGTGTGTGTGTGTGTGTGTGTGTGTGTGTGTGTGTGTGTGTGAAACTGAATATGATGTTTACTATATTCAAGACATCACAAAAGTGCATAGAAAAGAGTTTTAAGATATATGTAAAAGAATTCTTAGCAAACATGACCATAAAGACATTAAAGCAAACTCAACTATACATGTACAGTAGAAGCTCACTAATTCGTCACCTACCGGACCGATGGGATGATGAATTAGTGAGGGAGTAAGAAACAAACCCATTAAAGACAATATAAAATGTTTTATTACAATACTAGCAATATACAGTGCTAATGTTATGCTCGAACATATTTATTGCTGGAAATTTTCAAAATCAAACAAGTTAAGTACTGTAACTGGAAAAAAAGAATTTGTTTAATGATTGTGAAAAAAATCTGTAATTTTCTTCTGTTCTTTCTGTGGACCGTACTTTTCAAGAGCCAAATTATGTATTTGGCGCAGTGAAATTATTTTAGGCATTTGCTTCATCTTGGTTGTCGTAGTATTTGATTTGCTGTAGTCAGTGATTGACTGCCCTCCTTACGATAGATTGAAGGTTTTATTGGCTGGTCATCGTCTTCATCATTAGCTTCTGTAGGTTCTGTGGATATGTATGTAACAATTTCATCATTACTAAATATTTCGTAGCGTACATCCAGTAAGTCTATTTCACACCAATTTTTGATGGCATCTTCATTCAAACTGTTAAATGCTGGTAGGTATGGCAGATGTCTAACAATTCCGATGTGAGGTCAAGACCTTCTGGTTCTGTAGATGCTGGTTATAACGCAGAGGGCCATAACTTATTCCAGGCAGATTTTAGAGTGTTTTCTGGAATACTTTTTCTGGATTTTTTTTTTTTTTTTTTTTTTTTTTTTTTTGAGAGCTTTCCAGCACAACTGTCTCATCACAATTATACACTCGATCCACACACAAACTCAGGTTATTAATATGTAATATGAACACTTAGTTTTCCCAATATCCCTATTTCAAAGCTTGCACTGAGCTTCTCCCTTTCAATTTGTAGCTGTCAAATACCATGCCTCTCCTTGAACCTATGGCACCAACCCTGATTTGCTTTAAAATTTGGGTCACCATCAAGTTTTTGATTGATTTGGACAGCTTTTTTAATAACTGGCCCACTTAATGGAATTCCTTAGGAGCACTGCTGAGTGAACCATATGAACAGTTTTTTGTATACTAGGCGTTATTGAAAAAGTTTGTGAAATAAAAGAAGTTCAAATTTAGACATTTTTTTTTGTTATGCTCGTTAGACCCTAGAATTGTCCATGCTACAAAAATAATGCTTTCAAATGTTGGTAACTATGTTGGAAAATTGAATAAGGTTCAAAGAAAGGCAATCATGTAAGAAAATAAATAGGGGATAATAGGGGATTTTTAAATTGACTTTCAAATCTTACTTTCTAAATGACCCTCAGATGTGCTTTTTCTCCCTTTCTAATTTGATGTCTGTTGAAGGTATAATGGCACAATAAGCATCCTAATGGCAGGTTAGCATTCCTAACTTGTACTTCTAAAGTATGATTAAAGACAGTCTGTAATTATAATGATCTGATTTCTGGTGAAGAATATGAAACTACTTTTACATTACTAGTCTAGCAACTCCACCAAGAACTATAAACTAATTAAACTAGAATATTATTTAAAAATTATGAAATTAAGTTACATAACTGGAAGTAACATAACCAAAGTAAAGGAACCACAAAGTAAAAGAAATTAGAGTTTGTGCAATGTGTCAAGTTTCCAGCCACAGTAAAAAGATAAAGTATGATTGTGAAAGTTGAAGACTCATAACGTATATTAGATGGAAGTAGGAGAGCAGGTCGAGAGCATCTCTATATGTATCAGTGAAGAAGAGAAGTTACATTTGTAAAGCCCTATAGTGCATTCATTAATATATGTATTCTTTTGCTGGAATTTTATTATGTATTCACTATAATACTAAAATATCTTATTGTAAGTATTAGTTCAGTACGTCTTGTAAGTAATGTAAATTCTGTACCAGTATTATCCAGCGAAAATATTAGTAATAAAGGTTAAATACCAGGTAATATCTCAAATAAGTACATGTGCTTATGGTTCAAAGTATAATAATTTTTATATATTTATATAAGTTAATGATATAGGAAACTGAAAAGAAAGGTATAAGGTTTATTTAGCAAACAAATCAAAACACCAGAAAAATCAAAGCATTTATTTTTGAAGATGTTCTACTATAAATTCATTATGTTATAATTCATTCATCCCCCTGCTTTCAAAATAAGATGAGCCTGAATTGAATGTCTTTTAACAATGGGTCTTTTAAATTACCCCGAAAAGCAATTTCAATTAAATCCATAATTTCCACTTGCTGTTTGCAGAATTTTATCAATATTAGCAAACAGACTTTTAATTTTGAAATCTTTTGAATAAATTTGTTGAAGTAAAAATCATGTATAATATCTATACACAGTTGCTACCATATTTTATTTTCTTTATCTAATATCATAAAGAAGTAATTTCTTTCTGTATCTCTTTCATTTTTATGTAGGCCTAAACATCCAGATAACTGCCATATAGAAATTACAAGAATCTTATTTCAGACATCTTGTTGTTTATTACTTTTGTTGACAGTGTATTACTTTTGCTTTCTCTTATATATAGAATTGTTATGCATCCTTTCTAACCTTTTTATAGTAATCTTGTTTTAAACACTACTTGTAGCACCTTTCTTTGTTCAGCGTTTCATTGATCCACTGTTTATCTACACTTGCTGTCTCAGCAATAACTATTTTTTCTTGCCGTGATGTCTAAACTGTCTTCTGCCATGTGCATATAACCTATTAAAATTATAGTTTATTTTATTCAGTTCTTTTGTTCTAATTTGGTATGTATTGAGGTTATCATAATCTATGCTATACTTCTAGGTCATAGTCTCATCACTCTTGTTCTAACTAGCTGAAATTATTTTATAATATCATGTTATTTAAGTTAGGAATAAAGTACCTTTCTGCAACAGCAAAATATCTCTTTAAAAATTGTACAATCAATAAAACAAATTTTTTCTAACATTATTTTAAAGGATTGTACAAAAATATATATTGCTTTTCTTTTAACAAAAAAAAAAAAAAAATCTCCTTGGGCACGTAAAACATATAATTTTATTTTATCACAGGTTTTTCTGTTGTGTAAAAGAATTTACATAATGTTCATTTCCTTACCAAATTTCAAGTATGTGCTTTAGAACAAATAAATGTAGATCAGAATTGTTGTATGTAATTATAAAAGCTTCTACGTTCCAGTACACTATCCAGTATACCATAATCCAAGAGGTTATGTATTATACATGCCAGTAAATAACATGAAGTTTTAATTATGGGTAGATCTGTTAACTGTTTCAACATAATGCTGCAGTTTTTAGTAGTCAGGTCACAGGTGATTCGCTATTTGTATTCTTTTTTTTGTAGACAGTTAAATAAGAGAAGCCTGACAGACATGGACACTGAAGTTACTTCAAGAAACCAGAAACCAGAATTACAGATATCACGCAGTCCTCTGAAGGATTTCACTAATAACATACTTAATATTGAAGTAAGTTTCAAAAAAACACCAGGTAAAACCCATACTTACAGAGATGTTGTTAAAACAATTATAAGTACTTTTTTTTTATAATTGCGATGGAGTTTTGTTAAATAGCTTGAACTTGTAGTAAAGTTTACATATTAATGAGAAGGCTTGTATGGAATCATAACACACACACACACACACACACACACACACACACACACACACACACACACACACACACACACACACACACACACACACACACACACACACACACACACACACACACACACACACACACACACACACACACACACACACACACACACACACACACACACACACACACACACACACACACACACACACACACACACACACACACACACACACACACACACACACACACACACACACACACACACACACACACACACACACACACACACACACACACACACACACACACACACACACACACACACACACACACACACACACACACACACAGCTGGTATGATTGACTGGAAACAGTATGTGTTATCATAATTTATGCAAATGTTATACAAAAGTCTTAGCGTATAAATACACAGAAAGTGGTGCGGCACGGATCAAAGCGAAGTGGAGCAGTGCGATTGTTGAAACAAATACTTTTTTCAAGCATTGGTTAGAGTACACAGACAGCAGTGCAGAGCGGGTCGGCTCTAAAAACAAGTCAGTTTGATTTCTACGAGTGGCAAGATGGACATGGAATAACTAATTGTAAAGGTCTGTGCCAGAAGACCGATCTGGGATACAAAATATCCCAACCACACACCACCACAGTGGGGAATAGGTAGAAGCTGTGGGGGGGGGTAAGATTGAGAAGCTGTGGGAAGAGGTAGTGACGACTTTGAATTGTGAAAGTAAGTTGTGTTCAAATTATTTTAGTTAATATAGTATTTACTGAACTGTTTATACAAAGATAATATGCAGTACACACTGTTACTCAATATTATGCAATCAACACTATTATTGTATCAAATAATATACAGAGATAAAATATTATGGAACAAGATTGCAGAATGAACAACTATTAAACAATTTTCATTTTATATAATGTTCACAGTTTATTTCCGCACCTGTTTGAAGTAGTACATGTACATTACACTAACCTCTGTGATTGGAGATTAAATGTATCGCAAATATTTATTGCTGTCCTCGTAGCTCTATTATTGTGTTTGCTTCGTCTTTTCCTTCCAGGTACACTTTCAAAAGATATGTGAATTAATTCTTTAAATATTGGATTACTCTCACCACCCATATCCCAAACTACATTATGTAGAATGCATCAACACTTGATAATATAAGTGGGATCAGTATCCTTGTCAAGCGTATGCCATTTGGCATTCAGTATACCAAACACACACAACACAACAAGCCTAGCTCTAAACAGATGATAGTTGAAAATATTTTTGCTTGGCCCACTCTTTTTTGAATGTGTGGCTGTAGAAGGTACGGTTTTAAAGATTTGAAGAGTAAAACTTTATCACCTATGATAACAACATGGGCCTTTATATTGGAACAACGAAGTTCGGTATCTGGAGGCATATTGAGTGCATTACCTTCCAAATGTTTGAACAGAGTCGATGATACAAAAGTTCCACCATTACTCTGATTTCCTCTTCCCCCGACTTCAATCGATATGAATTCATAATCTGCATTTGACAATCCTTGTAACATGATTGAAAAAGTAACACTTGTAGTTGAAGTAAATAGAACCAGAACGTGGCGGACGTTCTATTACTAACTGACGCCATGTAGCTTTGCAAGTTTCAATTATCTGACCTACTGTACATGCTCCCATGCAAAATGAAAAGGCAAGAGCTTTGAATGAAAGTCCAGTCTCCAGAAATCTGAAATAGTCAAAAAAGAACTTGTAGATGAAAAATGTTGTTTTTCTTTTTCTGTTGCTTTGTTGTGTTACTATTTATTTAACAATGTATACTCCATTAAAAGAGTGTTCTGTTGTTGAGCAATGTAGTAGTGAACATGGTAACGTTTTGTTATCAGAAGGTGTTTCACCATTAGATATTCAAAACATATGCTAGTGCAGTACGGAATTTATGTATGAACCTAGAAATGCTTACAAGTAGATAGTGTTTTAAAGACAGCCATTTCAGTGCCGAAAATATTTATGTGACAACACACACACACACACACGCGCGCGCGCGCGCGCGCGCACATAAATTATATTTATAATATGACCAGCATGTGCATATGAATATTTAGGCAAGTTTTGTGTTAAACAGGGGCAAAAAAAAAAAAAAAAATGGAACACTGAAGGATAAATACAGAAAGGAATTAAAGATCACAGAAGTACATTAAGTGGAAATTCTGGAGGCCAAAATGTAGATAGCGATTGGGCTAATTTTAAATTATTAGATTTCCTGCGAGATCAGATGATGCCTGGTCACATGACGGGCAATCTGGAAAAACAACAACATCAAGAAAGTGTCCTGCTGCTCACCAAAGATAAAGACAGACGTAGATTCAACAATTCTGTATGACTGTACTCTGTCAGAGGTATCACCAGTTCCAGGAAGTTCAAGAAAGGTGCTCGGAACACCCCAGTCTCTTACAGCTGTGAAGATTTGTCCCGTAGGAAGCCTCAAAAAAGTCCTGACCCACATACTGAAAGAATTCTTTAACTTGAAGAAAAGAAGTTTCAATGTATCATCAAGGATTGAGCAAACGTGAAGACAAAGACTATTATTTCTTCATGAGTTGGTGCCACACGTGAAATGGTTCACTGCGCAGCAAAAACTTCGTGTGCGAAACAAATACAAAATGCCATAAGTGAAGTGTAAAAACAAGATTGGACCTTCAGAAAACTGAATGCTGATGGCATAACAGGCCTCAACTACGAAACCGACAGTAACATTCCTGTTTATCACAGCAGTAACATTTATTTATTTTATTTTTTACATAATATGTTTTCTAATAAGTTCTTCAATATGTAACAACTTAATTATAAAATGGTAATTAAAGTAATAAAAATAATTGTAAAATGTTCGTGTTTTCACTTTTTAAATATTTTTTCAATAATAATTAAAGGATTTTTTAAAGAATTGAATGTACTGAATGATTAAAATTACAATTTGTAATTACTTTTCAATAATAAAAATTTTAGAGATTTTACAAATATGATCAATGGTTCTGAATTAGTATTATTAATAATAGTAATAATACAGTTGTAAAATTACCTTACTTACCCTGTTGTCAATACCAGTATTTCTTCTGCACCAATGGGTTTCCTCCAGTTCATGTGTTTCTTTTCGATGTCGTCTTTAATTTCTCTTATACGTACATAATTGAATGTATTCAGTGACATACTCATATACTCAAAGAATTTGTGAGGATGTTGTTCCCAATACATGAAAAAGAGTGTGGTACTCTCCACGAGTGTCTCTGGTCACATGCCTCATGCACCCCACCCATGTCTTTTTTTAATAACCCATACTTTATAAAAATATTTTTGTACAGAAAGAAACTATGATCCACTCTGGACAGCAGCATGGCTATGAATAGTACTGGTGCGCCGCACTGCTCCACTTTCTGTAAGTTTAAGCGTCACTTTGTTCCTCGCTGCAACCCTCCACTCTGCATCGTACTGCTCTCTTTGTATTTACGCACTGTTTTTCCTTAACTATCACTATTAATTGCTCCAAACGTGTCGTCCTTTTATTGGGAATCAGGGAACTTGGGTGCTTCCATTGTGATGACTGGACCTTCGTTTCTGGGTTGTACCCGTACACCCATGTCTCATCACCAATGACCAGTCTTTAGAAACTCAGGATCCTGTTGGTGCTCTGCAGCATATCCTCCGAGACCTCAGCATGGAGTTTTCTGTGTTCCGGTGAAAGCAACTTGGGCACAAATTTTGCAGCCACTCTGTGCATGTGTAAATCCTTATTCAGAATGCTGCCTGTGGAACTAACACTGGTCCCAACCTCATCAGCAATTTCCTGGACTGTCAAATGACCTTGTCCATGATCAGTGTCCGCACTTCCTTCAGAACATCAGCATTTTGGCTTGTTGATGTTCTCCTGGAACGCTAGTCACTATCCACGGATAAACAACCATCTTTGAAACCGCTGTACTACTGTTTAATTTATGTAACCCCTGTTGCATCATCGATGAAAATCTGCTGAATCTTTCAGATGGTTTCTGCTTGTGTATCCCCTAGTTGCTGACAGATCTTGATGCTCCAAGCATTCGGTCATTGTAAAGAAAATGAGAATGTGATGAAAACATGTTGCACTGTGTGACTTTCTGGTAGTTACTGACACAACGTGGCAGTACGAGGAAACAAAAAATTGTGCGTGAGCATGAAAGCCCTTTTTATGCATACATATTGTATGAATGTCTAGATCATCACTAGTTACCATGTAACAGACCTTGTAATTACCAATAAAATTACCATTGAAATAATTTGATAATGAATTGACAATTGTTGAATAATTCTGCAACAAGAGTTATAACTAATCCATATTAGTATAATTAAATGATGTACATTTGTAACTGGTTAGGGCACTTTTCTTTATAAAGAAAAGTATAGGTAAACAGTACTTTTACTTAGGTATCCATACATCGTGTGAGGATGCTTGAGCAAGTGATAATATTTACTCATGTTCACTTTGAAACTAGTTTATGTAGAATGTAAATATAATCATTACAAGTACAATTACTACTTTGCACTTTCGCATATTTGGTTGAGACCAGTGGCTTTATGGAGAGGGTGAAATAGTCATGTGTACTACTGTTTTAAAAAGTCAGTATAAAATGGAAACATCCATGTCCATGTACTTTAAATATTGCTTATTATAGCATTAACAAAGATGTGTAAGATGATGTTTAGCTGAGTTCATCCAATCACTTAGTGGTGAGAAAAAGCCTTTTTTACAAAATTGGTAAGGTTTACAATAATGATTAAATATACAAGGTGGAGAACTTGTTAAATATAGTCTTAGCTATAACCTGTTAAATGTTTCAACGTGGTTGGACTGAAGGTTATGACAATTTTGTTAAGTTGAGATTTGTATGAAGAAGGTAAAAATGTAAGCTTTTTCTTCTTTTGAAACAAAATATTTATACAGAATAAATTGTAAAAAATGATTTATAATTATGACCAAATGCAGAGTATTGCAATTAAATTATTTAAAAAAATTGTAATTTTAACTGGAAAACCACTGTTGATTTCTTTTTTTGTTAGACAACTTAGGTTAGGATAAGATGGTTTTAAGAGAAGACAACTATTTTTACACAACTATCATTTAGTGACTAAGGTGCTAAGAAGGAGTCACTGCTACATTTTCAGTTACTGCAGCTTGATGACAAGAGACAGTATTCCTTACCTATTAGATTCACTATTGCTGCTCTTGAATTCTGAGTACTGCTTGACAGTTGTACTATGAAAGGTTCTATATCATCTTGTATTTCATCTGCTGTCCACATTTATTTTTTAATTTCTTCAAAATGTGCTGTAATTTCCCTGTGAATTTAACTAACTGAACTGAATACGGTATGTTGTCAATTATATCTTATATAATAAATTTATTTTGGATGTGGTGTTCTGTAACTTGATCTTAGCTCCACTGGTCTCTGTGTCTTTCCACTTAGCTCCACTCCATCACAATAGGTTTTAATTTATCTCTTTAACAACTGTTGTTTCCCAATAGTCTTGGATTTTTTCTTTTCTATATATGTGTTCACATTAATGTAGTCTGGATGATCACCCATTTTAATAATTTTCTTTTTCTATGGTAACTCCTCTGGATTATAAATAAATATATATATATATTATAACATTATTATCTGTCGTTGATGATGAGCCACCCTGTTGAGTAGCACAAATATTTATAACGTTACAAATTTTCAATGGGTGTAATCGTAATAATAACAACAACGTAAAATTGTTTAAAATAATTAAAACATTTATATTCAAAAACTTACGTTAATAGTTCCATCAGTGACTTACTTTTTGTCGTTACGACGCGTTTCAAGACGTATGTCTCATCATCAGATGTTTCACTCGATAGGTGAGGTCATCAATACATTAAAATAAAATAAGTAAACGAACACATTAAAACACAAACGTGAACGGAACATATACGGCTGGTGCGCACCGCGTTGAAGTCGAGCCCGCACTGTTGTTATTACTGTACGTTATTTACTCAGTAGGCCGTGTGTTTTCAATCTTATCTTGGATACTAATAACTACGTCATACAGTGAGTTTGATTAGAACTGCAGTTGATCATTTAATAGGAACTCAGGGATATTCTTACTATTATTTATATCACTACCTTTAAGTTTACTGAGAATTTTTTGTGTCTTATATATTTCAAATTCTTCAGCAGCGTTCATGTATCTGCCTTTCTTACATACATGCAGGGGTCTAAAGTTGGTCTTGAAGTTCGTGTAATTATGATTGTTATCAACTAAATGGCGAGCAAAACTGGAACTTAGTTTTTTACTGTTTTGTTTGGGGGGGGGGGGAGATGTTCTTTGAAACACTTACCAAAAGATCTACCAGTTTGTCCAATATAATAGCTATTACAGTCGCTACATGAAATCTTGTATACCCCTGTCTTATCTTCTAATGATGTGGATTGTTTCGATCTAAGTATTTTGCCAATTGTATTGGAAGTGCGGAACGCCATTTTAATATTTGACCCGTTGAACACACTATTTAATATTTTAGGTAATGTGTTGCCATATTCACATGATATATACCTTGTATTATCTAGATTTTTACGGGGTGTACCGTTCTTTTCCTTTCTCTTTCGATGTTGCCTGATTAGGTTATCTATCATTACCGCCTTATATCCATTAGCTGTAGCTATGTGCTTAATTGTCATTAGTTCTTCATTGAAATCACTGACGTCCATTGGCATTAATTACAATTGGCAAAATACTTAGATCGAAACAATCCACACCATTGGAAGATAAGACAGGAGTATACAAGATTTCATGTAGTGACTGTAATAGCTATTATATCGGACGAACTGGTAGATATTTTGGTAAGCGTTTCAAAGAACATCTCACCAATCAAAACAGTAAAAAACTAAGTTCCAGTTTTGCTCGCCATTTAGTTGATAACAATCATAATAACACGAACTTCAAGACCAACTTTAGACCCCTGATGTATGTAAGAAAGGCAGATACATGAACGCTGCTGAAGAATTTGAAATATATAAGACACAAAAAATTCTCAGTAAAAAATAACACTAACTTCAAGACCAACTTTAGACCCCTGCATGTATGTAAGAAAGGCAGATACATGAACGCTGCTGAAGAATTTGAAATATATAAGACACAAAAAATTCTCAGTAAAATTAAAGGTAGTGATATAAATAATAGTAAGAATATCCCTGAGTTCCTATTAAATGATCAACTGCAGTTCCAATCAAACTCACTGTATGACGTAGTTATTAGTATCCAAGATAAGATTGAAAACACACGGCCTACTGAGTAAATAACGTACAGTAATAACAACAGTGCGGGCTCGACTTCAACGCGGTGCGCACCAGCCGTATATGTTCCGTTCACGTTTGTGTTTTAATGTGTTCGTTTACTTATTTTAGTTTAATGTATTGATGACCTCACCTATCGAGTGAAACATCTGATGATGAGACATACGTCTTGAAACGCGTCGTAACGACAAAAAAGTAAGTCACTGATGGAACTATTAACGTAAGTTTTTGAATATAATTTCAAGTGAAATTATATAAAATTATATATTATAAAATTATATTATTATATAAAATGGCTCTCGACTTGCTCAGTATATTATGAGTAATTTATTACATTCTGAAATCTTTCTTTTGAAAAATAATTCTTATTGTTGTTGCATATGCGTTTGTCATTTATTAATTACTTTAGCAACTTTCCATTCTTTCAAAATTACATTTAAATATTTTCAATAAATTATCACTCCAAGAATTATGCTTTCATAATTCAACAATTTAAATTTAAATATTTTCAATAAATTATCAATTCAAAAATTATGTTATAATTGCTATACAAGAACATTTACATTTACAAGTTATAAATTACACTTTTAGAAATTATTGTCTTTCTTTTGACAATGTTTATCTGTCTTTGATTAAGTCTTTTGTTATGAGGAATACATGGCTTTCTTTCACCTTAATTGTAGCGGTTTCTCAGTATATCCTCTTCTGGTCCTGAGTCCTTTGTTGGTGAATCCTGCGTAGTCGTGAAGTCCTGGATCCTTTCCTCGTCCTACGGGTCCTCTCGGAAGTCTGATGACTCATCCTCTACGTCTGGAATTTATGCCATGTAGTGTGCTGCTCCCTCGTCCTCCGTAATAGTCTCTGGCTGCAGCGGTGGTGTCTGGAAAGTGATGATGTTGTCAGGCATCGCCTCCGGCTGCCGCTGTAGTCAAAAAAGAGTTGTCGTTGGGCAGAGCCGGCTGCCTCTGTAGTTGAACGAGAAAGAGAGCAAGGCTGCTGTGCCTCGCGGTATTTATAGTCTAGGGTGCAAAATTCATGTTTCGACAATTCTCTGCAGGAATAGGTTTGTCGTGGCGTCCTTTTACAAACACGATTATTCACACACTTATTTCACTTGTCTTTGCAACATGCGAAGTCTTTTGCAAATTACCCGATATTCATCTGGTCAGTAATTTTTATGTGTACAACTGTGTTTAAACCGTTTCTCGTTATCTTAATTATTGTGGGTTTTATTTATATTTATTTTCACTGTATTCGCACTTTTTATTATTTTCACACCATCTTTCATACACACGTGCGTCTTTATATTATACACACTGTGGCGTATTTGGTTTTGTGATATTTCATATACACGTATTACCATTTAAATAATTCATATATTTATTAACGTTTATTTAGGGGGTGATGCTTTACAGGAATCAACTGGCCGCACTCACACATGTAAGATACACGTGTACACACAGATGCAGCTGTGTGGCGTGTCCCACCTGTTCAAGCATGCAATTTTGTTGTCCCCTTTTACAGCTTTCAATCTGAATTATTATTATTACTAACAATATTGATTATTTATTTAAATTATATTAATTATCTTAACTAATTATGCAATGCACAGTACCCTATACATTTGTACTGTTGCATTATTTCCCTGCTTAATAAAAAACATTTAATAAACTTGTTTATTAAATTTTTGCCTTCTACATTAGACAAAATTGTACAGTACATTTTACCAATACAATATTACATTAATTATGCTCATAATAATGAATAATGCTTCTACCATTAGCCTTATGTGAGGTGGGCTGAACAAAATATTCCCCTCTCATACATGTTGACTTGCTGCGTCGCTTCGCAGTATCCACTTTAAAGTGTGTTCACCTTTATTGTCACAGTGACCTAGTTATTTACTCGTAGAACTTCGTTAAAGATCTTGCATGGTACTTGCCAATTTCTTTCTGTCTTGTGTCGTCATCATATACAATGAAAGTTTGTTTGCCAACTTGTCTTAGCAAAGTGTAAGGTCCATCATACAATCTGAAGAATTTTTTAGCTGTATTGTCAATACATTTTCCAACTGGATTTGTTTTTAATAATACTTTCTCTCCCACATTAAATTTCTGCAACTTGTGAGTTCTGTTGAATCTTTCTATTCTCTTATTACCTTTTTCAATTATTCTTCTTTTAGCATGTTCAATCTTAATGCTTAAAGGTATCGGTAAGTTCTGATTAGCAGGTTTGTGAGCATACCGCTTCCAAAATCTGTCGGGTTGACGATCTTGTTCAATCTCTTTTGGTGTGTAGCTCGTTGCTTTGCTATAATTCTCATTAATGGCTTTTTCAAAGAATGGTAAATATTCTGCCCATTTATTGTGTTGGTTATGGCAGTAAATACGTAGGTACCCAATTCTGTATTCACTCTCTCGGCTAAATTTCCCTGTGGATGTCTGATGGATGTGAGTATGGGTTGGATTCCATTTTCTCTTAATATTCTATTCCATACTTCACTTTGAAATTACACTCCTTGATCACTAAGAATCCCCTATATTTTTCTAACAGAATTTTTAGGACAGCTTTTGTTGTGGGTCGCATAATAGGATACAGATGAACTGGCTTAGAAAACACGTCTATACAGACTAGTATGTGTTTAACCCCCTGACTTGACTAATTAGAATTAATATTAGGCATTACCTGTATTAACTTTCCGTCTTGTGACTTATCTGTTTTCTAAAACGACGCGTTTTGAGGATAAATCCTTATCTTCAGGTTTTTAATATTATAAAAACATCAAATTCACCCGAACGGGGTCGTCAATTACTTAAAACACATAATTTTACACTGATATAGTCTCGGCACAGTCCGATGCGCATCGTCTCGTTGCCAATGATTAACTGTTGTACTTTATCTTGTATGACCGTTATCATTTCCCGTGGACACATCGATATCGATGGCCATGTTGTACAGTAGATTAGATCGAAACGAAACTTTATCATTAAGTAGTTGGTCCGCTTGTAACTTAGAAGCCTTGTATATCTCATATTCCTCCACAGTGTTCATGTATGCACCTTTTTTGGAATTATGAAGCAGTTTAAAGTTTGTGTGGAAGTCTGAGTACTTATGATTATACAGCATTAAATGTTGAGCGTAACTAGATCTTGTTTTTGAGAAATCACTTTTGGGTAGGTGTTCCTTAAAACGTTCGGCTGATTGTCTGCCCGTTTGTCCTATATAAAATTTGTCGCAGTCATCGCATTCAAGCTTGTATACTCCAGTTTTCTCTTCATCCAGGATGTGAGTTCTTTGTCCCAAACGTTTTTTGATGTTATTTGTGGTTTTGAAAGCCACTATTATTTTACGTTTTTTTAACTCATTCTTTACAATGACTGGTAGTACATTTGTGTACTCAGTTACTATAAACTTAGTATCTTTTTTAGCTGGACCGGTTAATCTGCTTTTACTATTGATTTTTACTGAATGTTTTCTTACTAGCTTGTCTACGATTTCACCGTTATACCCATTAGCGATAGCTATACTTTTGATGATATTAGTCTCTTCTACTCTGTCTTTTTGCTCAAGGGGTATAGCAAGCATTCTATGAACAAACGCGTTGAAAGCTGTCATTTTTTGGGAATATGGATGGTACGATTCAGCATGAATAGTGATATTCGTAGTGCTGGGTTTTCTATAAATTTTGAATCTAAATTGGTCATTATATTTGCTAATAGTGAGATCCAGGAAGTTCAGGCAGTTATTGTTCTACATTTCCAGGGTAAATTGGATTTTCATGTTTATACTGTTCATATATCCTTTCAAATTTTCCATTTGTCTACTCGTTCCATTGAATATCATAAAAGTATCATCAACGTAACGTACGTAAAATTTAATTTTATCTCGCTGTTTATTAAAACTAGACATTAAAAACGTATTCTCAAAGTGGTTCAAGTACAGGTCCGCTAAAACTCCCGATAAAGGTGACCCCATACTAAACGTGACTTGGAGACAAATAAAACAAAATGAACCCCTGACTTGATCGTGGTAATGGCCCTAAGAAGTCCACTGCAACTAACTCCCCTTTTGCCTCCTGTATACTTTGCATTTCCATATATGTGTGAAGATTAGGTTGCTTAGCAGTCAGGCAATCATAACAATTCTTCAATTCATGTTTAATTTTTCTAAACATGTTGTTGATTGTAAAATCTTCTCTAAGGGATAAATAACATTTGAATGCCGAGGCATGAGCTAAGCTCTCATGAGTTGGTGTTATCAGTTTAAATAACATCTCATTAGGCAACACAATTTTCCAATCATGTCTTATTACTTTGAACAGAATGTTGTTATATAGCTTATATTGAGCTGGTAGCTGAGATTGACGTTTTAAATTTTGTAAGGTAAGATCTTGGTCTTGTTCTTCCGCTAGATTTTGTAGCATTCTTCTTACTTCGTTGCTATCTTCAAATTGTATAGGTAATAGATGTACTTCGTTATCCTCCTTATTGTAGATTTCCTCACATTCTTCTGTAACATAATGACTTAATATATCTGCAATGCTATTGTCTTTCCATTTGCAGTACTTAATAGTGAATGAGTACTCACAAATGGCTAAAATCCATCTCAGTAAACGAGAGTTCGTTACTTTACATTTCAGTAGAAATGACAATGCTTGATGGTCAGTATGTATTTCAAAATGAGTACCATAAATGTAATATCGAAATTGTTTAAGAGCGTAGGCAATTGCAAGTATCTCCTTCTCTGATGTTGAGTAGTGCCGCTCTGCTCCTTTGAAAAGTCTGCTCGCGTAGGCGATGACCCGTAGTTTTTCTTCGGAATCCTTTTGGTATAGTACACTTCCCACAGCGTAATCACTAGCATCAGAATAAATTACAAATTTTCCTTCTCGTTGAGGATAATGTAGCTTGATGTTTTCTACGAACAACGTCTTCACTTGGTCGAAGGCTTCTTGATGCTTCTCCCATTTCCATTTTCTTCCTTTCTTTGTCAATTCTAACAAAGGTTGAGTCCTTTCGGCATATAGTGGTGTAAACCTCCTGTAATATCCAATTAAACCGAAAAATGCACGTAATCCTTTAAGATTCCTGAGTATAAGAAAGTTGGTTATACTGGTTATCTTGGTAGGATCTGGTTGTATACCTGAGGATGAGATGATGTGTCCTAGGAATTGGATGGAATTTTTTATGAATTCACATTTGTCTAGATTTAGGGACATGTTTGCTTGCCTAAACTTATGGAATATTGTTCGTAGATTTTGGATATGTTCATTGAATGTCTTAGATATCACTAGAATATCATCTACGAAGATAATCGTATAAGGTTCCACCTCTGGGCCTAATGTTCTTTCCAAACAGTTTACAATAGCTGCCAAACTCGTACTTAATCCAAATGGTACTACCTTATGTTGGTAACCCTTGTTCTTATACAGGAATGCAGTAAATTTTCTATCCTCTTCTCGGATTGGAATTTGCCAAAAACTTAGATCTAGTTTAGTCATGTAGCGTGGTCCTTCACACTTTGTAAACAGCTCGTCTGCATTAAGCACACAGTCATATTCTTTCATTATAATACTGTTCAGCTCCCGCATGTCCTGGCATAGACGAATATCCCTGCTTTTCTTCTTTACTACTACCAGAGGATTTAAGAAGTTGCTGTTGGACCATTCTATCACGTTATTATCCAGCATGTGACGTGTTTCCATTTCTACTTCTTCCTTGTAGCGCATTGGAATAGGGTATGTCCTCCTGACAAATTTTGTTGGGTCTGTTACAGTTATAGTATGTTTGTAGACTGTCGTCTGCATCGGTGTTTCATTGAATATATATCTTCATATTCATTTATTAATTCTTGAAGCCGCTTTTCTTCCTGTTTAGAAAGCTTGTCGGTTGTCTGACTTGTACATCGAGTTGGTACATATTGAACTTTGGGTTTAGCTAAGACAATAGGTGTCTCACTTACCTTATACTGTGTTTCTTCATTCATACTTATGATATGTTGAACACCCTTATAATTACATGTTATCTTATTATTAATGATATCAATCTTAGCATCTAGCACATTCAATAAATCAATTCCTATAATACCGTCATATATTAGCTTATTCATAATAATCATTGGACATTCTATTTCTAAATTTTCATGTGTAATTGTTACGTATGCTTGTTTTTTAACTTTTTCTCGCTTATTAGTAGCGGTTGTAATGTTCATATTATTCACAGGTAATATCGCTGTATTTTTAAAATAATTTTTATTTTGTTGCACCCAGGCACCGTTTAAAACTGGCAGTTGACTACCTGTGTCCACCAACATTTTAATTTGACAATTGTTGATACGAACAAACAATAGGGCATTGTATGTGTGTGTGTTCCGCTTGATTTACATCCTCGTCCGTGCTAAGCAATTCATCTCGTATGTCGAGAGGATATATATTATTTATTGTGTATTGCTGCGTACGCGTCTCCAGTCATTGAGAAGTCGATGGTTCATTTCCTGCTTCCGATTCACATCCCTTCTTCATGTTTGTATTGTTTGTTTTTATTACGTTGATTGAGCGGTCATATGGCTTAGGGAATTTCTTCTTAGAAGTGGGCCATACATAGCTTCCCTTCTCACTTCCACGTTCTCTCTCTCATATCGGTCTCTCTGTTTCTCTTGACGAGCGCCTTCAACACGCTGAGTCGTTGGTTTGTACACTATGTTAACAGGTGCTTTATTTTGCGTGTGTTGCGTTTGTTGTTTATAATTTATTAATGTTGTGATTTGTTGTCTCAATCATCTTCATCAATCACTGAGAAATGTATATTTATGTGTAAAGGGAATGTTATTTTATAGGATTGTGGGGTTCAACAATAAACAAGCAGTTTCGTTTGAATCAAGTATCTTTTATTAATTGAAGTAAAACTTAGATTACAGCAATATGTTGTAATAATGAAAATTATGTCAGTGAATATAAAACATTTATATGAAAGTTTTTTACATCAGCGAGATGTACGAAACTGATATAAAACATTTATTTGAAAGTTTTTTACGTCAACGAGATGTACGAAACTGATTGGATTCCAAGAATAGTTTATATCTGGATTAAAAAAGTTAAGTTTCATTTTCATGTCAAGTCATTCTCTACTGCAAAATTATGTGTACATTTATGTATATAAATCAATATATATATATATATATATTTTATATTAATACAGTGGAACTTGGTTATTACGGCCTCGGCTGTTACGTCAACTCGGGTGTAGCGTTATTTTGTCATAAGTCCGGTCAAACTGATATCTTTAACATTATAAAAATTCCTGGTTTTAATGTCACTAAATATTGTACTACTCTGTTATAGCGTCAAAAATTTCTCAGATATTTTACTCTAAATTTCATATAAACATACATGTGCGCGCGCTACGCCCATGGCTACAGACATACATTGTATGCAAGCGATAAGCACTGTAACAGGACCGCCGGCGCCAGCGCCAGATGGAGAAAAAATTTAAAAAATTAGGAAATGCGAACATGGTGATGTGGATGCAGCATTATTGAAATGGTTCAAACAGTGTCGATGTTCAGATATTCCTGTGAGTGGACCAATTCTGAAAGAGAAAGCTACAGAATTCGGAAAATTGTTTGGTATTGATTTTACGTGCTCCAACGGATGGCTAGATCGATTTAAGGCCCGACACTCGATTTCCTTTGCAAAAATTTGTGGTGAGGCAAAATGCGTAGATCTGAACGTTACAGGCGATTGGGTGCGAAACACTTGGCCACAAATTAGACTATCATATAAAGATGAAGACATCTTTAATGGAGATGAAGCCGGAATTTTTTATAAATTAACTCCAGATAAGACTTTCAAATTTAAAAATGAAAAGTGCGTTGGTGGGAAGCTCTCTAAACAAAGAGTTACAGTTTTTGTTTGTGCGAACATGACGGGAACCGAAAAAAGGAAACTTTTAGTTATCGGGAAAAGTTTGCATCCTAGATGTTTTAAAACATCAAAACACTTCCTGTAAGTTACACTGCCAACAAAAAAGTGTGGATGACTTCTAGTATTTTTGAAGATGAACTAAGAAAGTGGGATAAAGAACTGTCATCGAAAAACAGAAAAATTCTACTTCTAGTTGACAACTGTGCAGCCCATCCAAAGTTAAATTTGACAAACATTAATCTGGTCTTCTTACTGGCCAACTGTACGAGAGTCCTGCAACCTATGGACCAAGGCGTCATTAGAAGCCTAAAGTGTCATTACCGCAAGCAACTTTAAAAAAAAATTATTTTCTGTATGGACACGGCGCAACCTGCCACAATTTCACTCTTAGATGCAATACTATTCCTAGACGACTCTTGGAAGAGTGTAACACAGAAGACGATAGCAAAATGCTTTAGTAAAGCACAACTCGTACATGAAAATTTACCCGATGATGACGACGACGACGACTTGCCGCTCTTGGAGTGGATTAAGAAATTCGACGTAAATGAATTTGGAAATGAACTTGATTCCTATGCATCAGTGGATGACCAAGTAGAAATATTCCAAGTGTTGAGTGACGCAGAAATTATTGCGGAAGTAAAAAACATAGAAGCAGAAGATAGTGTTGAAGAAGATGCTGAGCAAGAGGAGGATGCCAAGATCGTTTGTCCGACAGTACAGGAAGCAATGAGAGCCGCCGAAACTCTTTCACGATTTTACTGCTTTAGAGTGACGTCTGACGACACGTTCAATGCAGCGCAGCATCTCCACAGCACAACAGAAAGAATTTATTTTTCAGAAAGTAGCGTTCAAAAGAAAATTACAGATTACTTTCGACAGTAAGCCTAAATGTAAGTTACATTACTTTCTTTTTGATCTTTTAAAATATTCTTCATGCTGTTTGTATAAATGAAATGCAGTTTGTAAACTTTAGAATAAATATCACGAATAATGTTAATAATGCAAAGATCTTTTTTTTTATTTCTCCTTCCTTACTAGTGATTAAAAAGGGTCTTTTATAACGACTTTTATAACGTCACTCAGACATAACGTCATTATTTTTTTGGTCCCTTCAATGACGTTATAACCAAGTTCCACTGTATATAATTTATGTCATTCCTTTGTAAGTAACTCATTGAGTTTTCTGCAGGTGTTCCATGTAATATCTTCAAATAAATACACTGCAAGTAGATTTATTTTCACCTGACGCATGTTTCACAGAAATTATTCTGTATTTTCAGAGGTTTATTTGAATTGTAATAGAATGTTTCGCTTACAATCTTGCAGTGTATTTATTTGAAGATATTGCATTGGGAGACCTGCAGGAAACTCATCGAGTTACTTACAAATGTATGTGTGTGTGTATATACCGGGTGTCCCATAAGTCAGTTGGCACTAGCAGTATGTAGATGCTCAATTGACTAGCATAGTAGATACTTGACTTGACTAGAGCAGTAGTTCCCATAATTCAATTGAGATTTGAGGTTATGAGGTTAGGTTGATGTTGATGTGTATGCTGTTGTTAGCGCTTGTGCGTTGTTTGTTGTTCCTGTTGTTTGCGAGACAATGAATAGAAAACTATCTACAGAGCAGCGTGTTTTTGTACTGCAGATGTGGTGGAAACAGGACCATAATTATAGTGATGTTGTTGAGTTATTTGCGGAACGTTTTCCAAGCATCGCACCTCCATCTAGAGAAGGTATTCGTAAACTGAATAAGAGATTTGAACAGACTGGAATGGTAGCGGAACTTCCTCGTTCAGGTAGGCCAAAAACAATTACAACAGAAGAGAATTTAAATATCGTTGCACAATGTTTTGTGCAGTCACCGAAGAAGTCAACACAAAAAGCGTCCAATGAGTATGGAGTACCTCGAACAAGCATGCAAAGGATGCAGAAAACGTTGAGACCATATAAGCCCACTTTACTCCAAGGCCTAAATGAAGATGATCCTGATAGGCGTACAGAATTCTGCGGATGGTACACAATACGACAAGAAGCCGATCCACAATTTTACAAAACCATTGTTTGGAGTGATGAGGCTACTTTTAAGCTGAATGGTACAGTGAATAGGCACAACTGTGTTTACTGGGATACTGCGAATCCACATGTGGTGATAGAGACAGAGTTAAACGCTCCGGGGGTTACTGTTTGGGCAGGGACCTTTGCTGGTGGGATCATCGGACCCTACATTTTTAATGGTACAGTGAATGCTGAAAGTTACCTACAAATGCTTCACGAAGTGTTGATGGAACTAGAAAACAGTCCAATTTTTGAACACCTGCAGCCAATTCGAGAAAAGTTAATATGGCAACAAGATGGGGCACCCCCTCACTACGGACTGATTGTGAGAGACTTTTTGAATGCAACGTTCGATGAATGGATTGGCAGACGGGGTCGTGTTGAATGGCCTCCACGTTCTCCTGATCTTATCCCGATGGACTTCTCGGTCTGGGGTATACTAAAAAATGCAGTGTACTCCGTGAAGATTCGTGATGTGGAACAACTGAAGGAAGGCATTCAATCTGAATTTGAAGACCTACAGTCCCTGAATATTTCGGACATAATTTGTGCTTCAGTGCTTCGTAGATGTCAAATTTGCATAGAAAAGGATGGAGGCCACTTTGAGCATTTCTTGTAGGTCGTGAGAACTATGCTATTAACTATCTGTATGTGTTATCCGTATCTGTATCCCTGCTGCACCTCTACAATAAAAGTGCTATTTGCAATTTTGCCAACTGACTTATGGGCCACTCTGTGTATATATACAGTAGGACCTCCGTATATCAAATTTGATGGTTCCTAAGAAAAAATTCGATATATAGAAATTTCGATATACAGAAACCTGTTTCTTATTATTATTAGTAGGTTAGGAAAAGCACTGGAATTTGTTAAAAAAATCATGTATAGGCCTCCATACTATTAAAACGACATTTTGGTAATAAATAAATGAAAACCATAAGCATTTATTTAATAAAAATTACTGTATTTATTTAATAAAAAGTATTTAGTGTACAGTATTTATTTATTTACTTTAAAAAATTGTTTGTATTTAAAAAAGTAGGAACTTACGTGTTAAATGAGTAATACTGTATTTTATTAATTGGTCGTAAAATAATTTCGAATGTCTTTCTGAACCAAATTTGATGCAGATTCCTCATAAAAGTGTTCACATTTGTTGAGCGACTGGAAAATATCATCAGGCACATATTCTTCCGATTGAAGACCTCGACGGATTGTTTCAAATGGTGCCATCATTTCTTTCTTAGAAGGTTTAGGAACTTCAATTTCTTCTGCCTCATTGTCTTCACTTAAATCTTCAGTATCTTTTAATGAACTTAAAATGTAATCGTCCGTTGGATATTCTGGAACAATAACGTCTTCGTCGACGCTTAAAAATTCATCGAGTGATATGTCTTGATCTATTGCGCCAGTTGACTGTAACTGGTTCCAACAATCCTCAAGTTGTGGCAGTGCAGTAACTTCTTCCACAACAGTATTTTGAGAGAAGCCAGCTTCTATAAAACAATTCTGTATTGTTAATTCTGCTACATCATTTTGCCACACCTTTGCTACCTCTGATATACACAGTCTGAGATTAATCGCATCATCAATAGGTTTGTTGTTTTCCAATGCAAAAATGAGCCTCTTGAGGATCTGTTTTCGGTAAAGCATTTTGAGATTTTTTATTACTACCTGGTCCATAGGTTGTAGTTTAGATGTGGTGTTTGGAGGGAAAAAAACCAGCTTCACGTTTGTTAACTTTTTTGCCACAAAAGGAGGGTGTGCCGGACAATTGTCAACAAAAAGAACCACTTTTCGTTTTTGTCTTATCAGTTTTTTGTCAAAGTTTACTATCCATTTCTCAAAAATCTCACTCGTCATCCATGACTTTTTATTGTATTCGTAGTCGGTTTCTAAAGACTTCACTCCTTTAAAACATCTTGGTTGCTTGCTTTTTCCGATCACCAACAGTAAATTTTTTCTTTTCCGGACATATTAGCACACACGACAACAGTTATTCGTTCTTTACTATGTTTACCTCCGAAGCATTTATCGTCTTTAAAGGTTAGAGTCTTATTTGGTAAACATCTGAAAAAAAGTCCGGTTTCATCCATGTTAAAAACATTATCTGGTTCATACTCTTCTAAAATTAACCTTAAAGTTGTAGTTTTCCACTGGTTACAGTCTGCTTCAGATACACTTCCACTTTCTCCCGAAATAACTTTTTCTTTAATGCTGTGACGTTTCTTAAATTTGTCCAACCATCCAGAACTTGCTTAAACTCTTCGTGCCCCAACACTTTAGCATACTCTACCGCCTTTTCCTTTATAAGCGGTCCTGAGACAGGAATGTTTTTATCTCGTACGTACCATTGTCACCCATTTAAGAACTGCTTCGTCCACGTCATCATATTTGCACGTTTTAGACCGTTTTCTATCTGCTCCTACAATTTCATGAGTTTTTAAAACAAATTCTCGATTCTTTATTATGGTTGACACTGTACTCGGCAGAATCAAAAACTTTATCGCAACGTCTTTTTTTCGCATTCCACTATCCACATCTTTTAATAATGCCACCTTTTCTGCAACACTCAAAGATTTTCTTTTTGACATTACAGCATTTACGTTCTCGTGAACTCAAGAAAAAATAAACTCAAAACAAAAATAAAAACTGACTGAAACTGAGTTAACCTTGCTCCTTAATAACGTACAGTACTACCGAATGATGAGATACTGTAATGCGCGGGAACGATTGTTGTAGATTGAGGGAGTGAGGAACACGCACAGTGTCACGTGATCAACTGACTAATCCAGACCGGTCTAACAGGTTTCATTTTTAGTCACTGTGGAATCACAGATAATTTTCCCCTCATTTCTGAAGTTACAAAGTTCGATATATAGAAATTTTTTTCGATATAGGGAAATTATTTTATATTGAAATTTCACGGGACTTAAAAAAAATTCGATAAATGGAGATTTTCGGTATAAAGAAGTTCGATATACAGAGGTCCTACTGTATATATATATATATATATATATATATATTTTCTATATAAGTAACTCGATGTTTCTTGCAGTAATTATATAATTTGTGATGTTTTCAATTTGTTTCTTCTGCAAGTAGTATAATTTTGTATATTCTTTTTAACACCTGACGCATATAAGACTAATGCCACGCGTTGTGCAGCCAAATATAAGATTTCTTTATATTGGGAGTTTTTGATAATTGTAATAAATTAATAATTAAAATCACTTACTGCCAAAATGTTTCAATTTCCCGGGCGCCACCTCATATCTACAAGGATGTGGATATAAAGGATTCATTTGCCAAACACACAACAACAATATTATGTCTAATGCTTATTTAATTAATCAAGTTGTAGCAAATTACAAATATAACACTCTGTATGGATATTTCCTTAAGTAGAATCACTTCTCTTATCTTAACAATGAGTATCTCTAAAATCGCGATTAATTAACATTTAATAATTTTCTGACACTTATAATTGTAAATTATAATCTACAATTGTATTTGGCAAATTTAGATTACTGTTTAGATATGATTTTTAAGAATTTACTAGTTGACGTTTTATTTCGCTTCAGTCGAATGCAGAGCACTGAGAGGCAGTTCTCAAGGTTAATTAATTATTAGTGTGAGTTCTTTGACTTGAATGAATTGAGTTTGTTGACTTAACTCTAAAGTACCATTAGTTTGAGAGCGTTGATTATTCGTAGTTCATACTCTCGGTGACATCATGTGGTCCTCTGTGTTTAGTAGTTGCTGATCTCCGTAGTCGTTGTAGATTACGTATCCTTTCGCGGTCACTGCACCTCACAATCACTGTTTAATTATTGAAGCATTCTCGACCTGTTCACTTTTCACGGCACACGTATTGTGTTGAATGTGAGTGTCCTTAATTGATGTTGGTAAAGTTCATGTATAATGTTTTTTAAATAGTTCTTTAGATTGCTGATTTTATGTCTAATGTCTCTGTTGTAGAATATGCACTGAGTCTCTATGTTGATGTGTTCTGTATTATATAAAAGCTGCTGTGATGTTTATAGTTTCTTGTGAATTATTTGTAATTGTAGAATGTCTGTTAATTGAATTTGTCTTCACTTAGTATTGTACTGTGTATCCGTATTCTCCGACACTTTGTTTAAATTACGGTGAAGTTAATTAATTGTAAAGTCTGTTTACATGTTGACTTCGCATGATATTACTTTATACCAATAGTCTGTCGAACGCGATTAACTGTTCAACTCTCTTGCGAGTTAAGATGATTCGTGGTGATCACTTTGTAGATGAGTACTAGACTAATGATGAGTACTAGACTAATGATGAGTACTAGACTACCGTTTTTCTGTTCTGAGATCTACCAAGTAAACTCTCATCCCGCCTACCTCTGCTGAATCTTCCATCTGCTTGGATACTCTTATTGGTTCCTTAGCCAGTGAGACAAATTGTATATTCGTAATTGGTTTTCGAGTATATCTGCTTTATACGTGATTCTCTTGTCGAACTCCCATTGGTCCTGATTGTTCCTACAGCCATTTTCTCTATTTACTAGGAATCTCATTCAAGCACTCCAGAATTCGTGAGTTTCACTTTCCCATTGTAAATCAGGCGACATTTCTTTGTCTCTCGTGGCCGTCTCCTAGTGTCCACTTTCTGTTACGCTTTGACATAGATACAATACTGGTATTGTTCGATCTGCTGCACCATTGTTTATCTTCAAGTTGCACTCTAGCTTTGTTTTGAGTCTGGAACGAATCTTCCTTTGTAATCACGACTTTCGTCAAATTTCTACGTTGCAATTGTTCTGGCCTCTAATGTTGTACCGTATCGAATTGACAAACTCTGTGCTTTCAGTCTGTGTCAAAGTTTTAAAAAGGGTAAATTGGTTTATTGGGGGTTATGCCTTTCTTACTCAGACCAGCTGCCTGATGCGAAATACAACGTCTCACATACATTTAGTAAGTGTCACTCTTTTTGTCAAACAATTAACTTTACAGCCGTAACACATCAAGCTGTCTGTAGGTTACAATGCCAAGAGGACAGTCTTACAAACTTTCCCTTCACACACCCTCACATACTTCTTTGTCAAATATAACTGCTAGTACACATTATTTTTAGCTATTCTTTACTACTTGTACAATTTTATAAATATTTTTCAAAAATAAACGTTACATTGTCCTTAAATTTTTATTAATTGATGCCGTGTAACAAAATCAAATAATAAAATTTGTGCCTTTTTTTATGTAAATTTTAATTAATTATGTAAATTTTAATTAATTATGTAAATTTTAATTAATTATGTAAATTTTAATTAATTAAGTATAAATATCTAATGAGTTACATTTATTGCTAGTGATGTAATCCCTTTAACGGGTTAGAGGACGTTCAACTTGGTTTGTTTACGTTCGAAACTGTCTACAGTGTACCCTTGTGTCTGGGTTAAGATTTATGACCTCTCCCATTCATCCCCCTGTCACTCGACACTTTCACACCTTGTTACTTGGCAAAGGGTCCTACTAACGGTTTAAATTTTTCTGTTTGCTATGCTAACCTATACAATTGTTTACAATCCTACGCACTACCATCCATTCAGACCACTTATCTTCCTAACATATAATATAGAATTAACAACTATCTAATTCATTATGTACATCTGTTTCCATATAATTATTCACCTAGATACTATTACTGTTCTTTCTTACTTCCTATTAGTTAAATATCCACTTATATATATTTTTCATTTGTCAATAATTTTCTACTTGCAAATGCATACAACAACAACAAAAATTCATAATATCATATTAATTATCACTTAGTTCTTATCATTACTTTCATTGTTAGTCATTGTTCAATGTCTTTGTTTTGTTTTTCTTAGATATACTTTTATTCTTATACATAATATACAAAATATAAATCTTTACTCTGTTATACATCGTCAGTTGATAATCTTACTTCGATTATTACTTTAAAATTTTACAATTATTATACATAACTTTATTATATCATATTTATTATATGAGTGCTACAATTTGCTTACTCACGTAACCGATCGTTACTAACGCATTATTTCCTTTTACTGCTCTTCTTGTCAGGTAATATATTGCTTTAGCTGTCGGTCATTGAAATTTCCTCTTGTTCCTTTCTTCTCGTCCAAATATTCTAACATATAAGTAGCTTTACTTATTTGCTTCGCAACCCTATATGGTCCTTCGTACAGGTCGCAAAATTTCGCTATTATCTTATTCATTGCATCGGATATTGGACATGTTTTAACTAATACCAGGTCACCGATGGCGAATGTTGTTAGTTCTCTTTGGTTCATCTTATTTGCATGTCGCTCTCTCTTTTCTTTAATCCTTAAGTAAATGTCTTCCGGCTTATAAGTAGTTGGTTCGGAAATCACACTTCTGTCAATAAATTTGGTCCACTCTCTGGTTGGTTTCTTTCCAAAGTGTGCCTCGATTGGACTCATCTCAATGGTACTATGGTATGTCTCATTTAAACAAATTTCAATGGCTTGGATATACTTGGCCCAATTTGAGTGTTTCTCTTTGACAAATACTCGAAATAAGTTGCCTAGTTGTCTGTTAGTTCTCTCGGCTATATTTGTACACGGGTTCCGAATAGCGGTAAACTTCGGTTTAATTCCTAGTTCTCGTAAACTCCTTGTCCAAATATTAGTAGTGAATTGGGTTCCATTATCAGTGACAATTGATAACGGTTTTCCCCATGACGCTATATATTGTTTGAGTCTATTTATGGTAGCACGAGTTGTAGCTCTTTTCAACGCATAAAGTTTGACGTACTTTGTGAAATTATCGATGATAACAAGAATGTATTTAACACCTCCAGTCGATGTAATTAGGGGTCCATAGTAGTCCATGCTGATTAACTCCCCTTTCTTCTTTGGCAGCATCGGTATGGTTTCTCCTACATTATTCTTATGATGATCCTTACATCGCTGACATGTATCGCACTTAGTAATGATTTGATGTATCGTTTTGCTTATTCTGTCTCCAGTAAAGTACTCTCGAAAAAGTCTTTCGGTTTTTTGTATGCCGCAGTGTCCGTATACAACGTGTAATTCTTGAATTAAATTTTCTTTCATGTTATTCGGTACATATATTTTCCATGACTTCTTGTCTTGTCGGTATAGGATTTTTTTTAACATATTGATATTTATTACTTAATTTAGAGTCTTCCTTACTTTCTAACTCACAAATAATTTTGTTCAATTTAGGATCTTGGCGCTGCAATTTCTCAATATTTTTTATATCCTTCATTATTTTCTTATCCAATTTCAAGGTAATACGATTAATTTCCATCTCTTCACTAAAACTGACATCACTGCTGTCCATAGAGTCCTCTGGGTTTCGGCTTAGTATGTCGGCTACAATATTTTCTTTGCCTTTACAATGCACAATGTCGAAATCGTATTCTTGGGTGCACAGTATCCAGCGGGTAATTCTAGCATTTGATAGGTGGCATTTGTGTAGGAATGTGAGAGCTTTATTATCTGTTATGATTGTGAATTTATGTCCTAATAAGTATATCCGAAATTTCTTCAAACAATGTATGATACTCAGCAGTTCCTTCTCGGTTGTGTGATAGTTTAATTCAGCACCTTTGAAAGTTCTGCTAGTAAAAGCTACGACGGCGATGTGTCCTTCGTCATATTGAAACAATTGCCCTCCTAGTGCGTAGTTGCTGGCATCCGTTTGTAAGTAATATTGCTTCTTGAGATCTGGGTGTTTTAAAATTACAGTATCTATAAATAATTCTTTGACTAATTTAAATTGTCGGTCGTGCTGCTCCGTCCACTTGAAGTAGCGCTCCTTCTTTAACAATTGTATTAATAAAGATGTTGTTTCAGCATATCGATTGGTAAATCTGTTATAAAAATTTGTAAGTCCTAAAAACCCTTTTAGTTGCTTTTGATTTCTTGGACGTGGAAAATTTTGGATTGCCTTTACCTTGTCTGGCATAGGACTAAGGCCTTCTACTGATAAACAGTAACCAAGATAATTAATTTCTCTACGGAAAAACTGTGATTTTTTGAAGTTCACTGTGATGTTTGCTTCGTATAAATTGGTCAATAATAGATCCAAATGTGTGAGGTGTTCCTCCAGACTGTTAGATAGACATAGGCAGTCGTCTACATATATTATCGTAAATTTCTTGACTGCATCTGACAACACAGTATCCAATCCTCTCGTCAGGCTGGCCAGACTTGTCTTTAATCCAAACGGTGTGACTGTGAAGCGGTAGGTCTTTCCTTTATATAGAAACCCGGTGAAGTCCCTGCATTCTCGCTTAAGTGGTACCTGCCAGAAGCTGGAGCGTAGATCGATCGATGACATATATTTTACTCCTCCACAATTAGCAATGAGCTCGTTGATTGGTTGTGCCCCTTCGAAGTCAGGTATCATCACCTTGTTTAACTTCCTGGCGTCCAAACACAATCTTACGCTCTGGTCCTTTTTTATAACTGTCACCATGGGATTGATATATTGGCTGCTCGCTCGCTCGATCACTCCGTATCTTAACATTTTCTGGATCTCCTCTTCGACTTTGTCTTGATAGGCAATTGGTATAGGCCATCCCTTTTGGAAGAAGGGGGTGTTGTCCGTGATACGTAGTTCATGTTCATATCCGTGAATTCGGCCTGGTTCTTCTCGGAATAGATTTCTATTTTTCATTAATATTTTAGTTAATTTTTTCTTCGTTTCTGTATTTATATTAGTTAACTCTTCGACAGCTTCTTGAAAGTTAATAGATTCCTCATCGGCCGTTTCTTTATCCAAAGCGATCTGATGTATATGTACAATTTCATTAGGATCCTCTACATTTTTCTTATAATTTCTATTTTTAATATGCATTACATTTTGCTGGAAATCTATAGTACACTCACCTTCCTTCAACATATTTATTCCTAGTATACAGTCTTTATTCAGTCCAGGGATGATAAAAAATACTAAGTCAAATTTATAATTATCAACCTCAGCTTCTAAAAGTACTTGTTTTCGTATTAATTTTGATTTATGTCTGAATGCACCTTTTATATTGGTATTCGATAAGTTTAATAACTCGATTCTACCTAATTTATCTTTATTATGGTTGAACCACGTTTCGGCAATTCCGTTTAATTGACTCCCCGAATCAATAAGTGCAGTTAATTCTACATTATTTAATTTTATTTTTATTTCCGGACATTTATTGTACGGGAAATTAGTGGTTTCTTCTTCTTCATCCATTTTATCCAATTCTTCACGAATATCAATATAATCTAATGCTACGTCTAACTGGTTATTTATTTTTCTACTAGCTAAGTATTGTTGCCGCGATAATGGGTTGGCTGGTCGTTTTTTGTACATGATTCTTGTGAAGGGCCAGGTTGTTGACGCTCAATTGTTACTGTGTTGACAATGGGCTGTTTTGTTCCCCTATCCTCTGTACCAAACGTTTGTTTATTGCACCACCCAGGTCTGTGACCCTCGTGTTCAGTCTCCATTTTCATACCCTTCGTTTTATGATAGCTATTGTTAATATGTCTTCCACCGTTGTCAGCCGTTGTTTGTTGTGGCGGCCGATACGATCCTCTCATTTCTCGTTGTTGAATGGTAGCAAACTCATTTAATAAGCTTTCAAATTGATCTACTTGTTGGACGCCTCTAGTTATGATGGCAACTTCTATTTCCTTACTATAGTGGCGTGCAAGTTTGCGAATTAAATGCTGATCCGAGATTGGTGGGATCAGTTGTCTGCACTGTAGAATTTTATTCTCGAGGTATTGCACCATAGTGAGTTTACCATTCGGATAATAACATCCGTACTCCAAGCTGTCCCGGATGTTTTCTTGAATTTGTTGACTCCAGAATTTCTTGGTAAACGCCTCCTCGAATTGTTCAAACGTATGTATTTGGGATTGTACGATTCTCCACCATACTGTTGCTTCACCCTCTAGATGCCTGTTAATCCACTTAATACCTCCGCTGGGGTAATATATTTCTTTAACCTCTTTTAATTCTTTTAGAAATTCCATGGGGTAGGCGTCTCGTCCATTGTACCGTACCTCCTTTAACTGTTCTTGGTTAGCCACAATAGTATTTTGGTTGTTTACCATTGGTCTTGACTCCAACTCTGTTAATTTTCGTTTTAATTGCTCTTGATCTTCTTTCATCTCGTCGATGCGTCGACCCTTTTCTTCAGCTAATTTTCTTAATTGTTCTTCCATTTCTTCTTTGTTTACGGTAGAAATATTTCTGACTTCTTCTCGGACGACCTCTTTCGTTGTTTTTATTTCTCTTCTCACTTCCTGATTGATTCGATTTAAATTTTCACTTAAGTTTTGAGTAGTTTTTTGTATTTCACACTTAAATTTTTCACTTTGTTGCTGTACCACCTCGCCAAAATTATGCTCAGTCTTATTCAATTCTTCACGCCATGTTTTATTCACTATTTGAATATCACCAACTAATTTGTCATGCAACGTGTTCATATCGTTTTTTATCTCCTCTCTTAACTTAGTGTGCTTTCCTGTAATATCCTTAATAGCTACTTCTAATTTATTCTGATTTGCTTCAACTTTTTCTTCTAATTTCTTCTGATTTACTTTAATATCTTGAATGTCTTCTCGTATCTTCTTATTGTCTTCTTGTATCTTCTTATTGTCTTCATGTAATTTATTCAGACTTATTTCTAATTTATTCTGTAATTTCTTGTTATCTACTTTCATCAATTCGTATAGCATTTGCAGCTCACTTTTTGGCTGTGGTCCTTCTGCCCTTATTTGTTCCTTCTCCGTCTGTGGTACTGTCGCACTTACTTGTTCAACTTCTGCGCGTGGTCCTTCTGCCCTTATATTTTCAATATCCGTTCTGATTTCTTCCTCCATCATTGCTATGACTTGAGGATCTCCCATTTGGTTATATATCTCCATCTCTTCGCTCTCTTCAGCTCTCCTTGGTACTTGTGTTTCTTCTTCACTGGCCATTGTCGTATAAGGTGTTTCTTTTTCCATTTTGCGTGCCTTACTTCGCGTCAACATATACCGTATATATTCGAACCGTGACTAACCAACTGTAGTTACAATTACTAGCCCTATGTTCTTAATGTCTACTCTATTTATTAATACTTCTATTTTATTTCTAATTCTCAGTTTAGTTAACTTATTTAACTCAATTCATTCATCTGCCTTTTTGACAAATCTAAATTTAGATTTTGCCACGCGAGTTGGGCGACAAATATAAAGGTTTATTTATATTTATGCAAATTTACTTGCATACATTAATCGATTATCTTTTATATGGAAATCTTTACTCTATATAGCCCCACGTTGGGCGCCAAATATAAGACTAATGCCACGCGTTGTGCAGCCAAATATAAGATTTCTTTATATTGGGAGTTTTTGATAATTGTAATAAATTAATAATTAAAATCACTTACTGCCAAAATGTTTCAATTTCCCGGGCGCCACCTCATATCTACAAGGATGTGGATATAAAGGATTCATTTGCCAAACACACAACAACAATATTATGTCTAATGCTTATTTAATTAATCAAGTTGTAGCAAATTACAAATATAACACTCTGTATGGATATTTCCTTAAGTAGAATCACTTCTCTTATCTTAACAATGAGTATCTCTAAAATCGCGATTAATTAACATTTAATAATTTTTTAACACTTATAATTGTAAATTATAATCTACAATTGTATTTGGCAAATTTAGATTACTGTTTAGATATGATTTTTAAGAATTTACTAGTTGACGTTTTATTTCGCTTCAGTCGAATGCAGAGCACTGAGAGGCAGTTCTCAAGGTTAATTAATTATTAGTGTGAGTTCTTTGACTTGAATGAATTGAGTTTGTTGACTTAACTCTAAAGTACCATTAGTTTGAGAGCGTTGATTACTCGTAGTTCATACTCTCGGTGACATCATGTGGTCCTCTGTGTTTAGTAGTTGCTGATCTCCGTAGTCGTTGTAGATTACGTATCCTTTCGCGGTCACTGCACCTCACAATCACTGTTTAATTATTGAAGCATTCTCGACCTGTTCACTTTTCACGGCACACGTATTGTGTTGAATATGAGTGTCCTTAATTGATGTTGGTAAAGTTCATGTATAATGTTTTTTAAATAGTTCTTTAGATTGCTGATTTTATGTCTAATGTCTCTGTTGTAGAATATGCACTGAGTCTCTATGTTGATGTGTTCTGTATTATATAAAAGCTGCTGTGATGTTTATAGTTTCTTGTGAATTATTTGTAATTGTAGAATGTCTGTTAATTGAATTTGTCTTCACTTAGTATTGTACTGTGTACCCGTATTCTCCGACACTTTGTTTAAATTACGGTGAAGTTAATTAATTGTAAAGTCTGTTTACATGTTGACTTCGCGTGATATTACTTTATACCAATAGTCTGTCGAACGCGATTAACTGTTCAACTCTCTTGCGAGTTAAGATGATTCGTGGTGATCACTTTGTAGATGAGTACTAGACTAATGATGAGTACTAGACTAATGATGAGTACTAGACTAATGATGAGTACTAGACTAATGATGAGTACTAGACTAATGATGAGTACTAGACTACCGTTTTTCTGTTCTGAGATCTACCAAGTAAACTCTCATCCCGCCTACCTCTGCTGAATCTTCCATCTGCTTGGATACTCTTATTGGTTCCTTAGCCAGTGTGACAAATTGTATATTCGTAATTGGTTTTCGAGTATATCTGCTGTATACGTGATTCTCTTGTCGAACTCCCATTGGTCCTGATTGTTCCTACAGCCGTTTTCTCTATTTACTAGGAATCTCATTCAAGCACTCCAGAATTCGTGAGTTTCACTTTCCCCTTGTAAATCAGGCAACATTTCTTTGTCTCTCGTGGCCGTCTCCTAGTGTCCACTTTCTGTTACGCTTTGACATAGATACAATACTGGTATTGTTCGATCTGCTGCACCGTTGTTTATCTTCAAGTTGCACTCTAGCTTTGTTTTGAGTCTGGAACGAATCTTCCTTTGTAATCACGACTTTCGTCAAATTTCTACGTTGCAATTGTTCTGGCCTCTAATGTTGTACCGTATCGAATTGACAAACTCTTTGCTTTCAGTCTGTGTCAAAGTTTTAAAAAGGGTAAATTGGTTTATTGGGGGTTATGCCTTTCTTACTCAGACCAGCTGCCTGATGTGAAATACAACGTCTCACATACATTTAGTAAGTGTCACTCTTTTTGTCAAACAATTAACTTTACAGCCGTAACACATCAAGCTGTCTGTAGGTTACAATGCCAAGTGGACAGTCTTACAAACTTTCCCTTCACACACCCTCACATACTTCTTTGTCAAATATAACTGCTAGTACACATTATTTTTAGCTATTCTTTACTACTTGTACAATTTTATAAATATTTTTCAAAAATAAACGTTACACGCACGTTTCACTGAAATATATATATTGTTACAACACAAATAAGCCACCCCAATACCAGGGATAAAAACGATGAATCAACTATATAAAATGTTTAAACTAATGAAAATAAAATGACAATGACGCGACAAACGACTACATGACCTAACCCAAGTGATTGACTCAATACAACCAAATAAAATGAAACCAAATGAGAAGGGGAAAACCAAAATAAAATGAAATTAAAAGGAAATAAAATGAAATCGAAGAAGGAGGAAAATGAAAATGAAACAAAACAAGTATAAAGGAAGTAAAATGAAATCAAATGATAAGACACATACAAATGATATAGAATAGAAAAAGGAGAAATGTTACACTCAAATATAATAATGCAAAAGAAACCAATAAATAACAAATGTAAAAGATAATTATTATTATCGACTAAATGATCAATGTAAATGATAATTGATAAAACCCGATAAAGTAATGAAAAGAACTAAAAGTACACTAACCAAAGAAATAGAGTTTAAATGTAATAAAGAACTCTATAATGACATGAACTTATTAATAGTATAAATAACCTTTGTAAAGAGAGAGATAGTGAGAAAGTAAACATAAATAAGTGACAAAGAGAATGTAATGTTAGGGATTACCCACTAATAACACTTAAAATAAAATTTAAGAAGTGCAAAAGTGACAGTGTAAAACCCCAAAATAATTAGAAACCCTATTGATAGGTATAAACACTTAATAATCTGTGATGAACACTAAATGATTAATGGTGAACAATATTATTATATATTGATAGTATTAAGATTAATTGTATATGAAGGATACAATAGTATTCAGGGGAGGAAGCCCATGGAAGGTCAAAAGTTAGTGTTACCATGGCTAGAGAGTAAAGTTAATATAAGAAAAAATATAGTAAAGAAAATAAGAGCAAAATCAATCAACACCCCATGTTGTAAGGGATAGTCAATTAAGTAAATTTAAATAGTTTGATGATGTTTATCACCCAAAAAATAATTAAGAATGAAATGAATTGTAAGCAAACGTTACCTAATAACTGTTAAAAAATTGTTTGATTTAATCTATGAATAGGATATGGCTGAAGGAATTATACAGACCATAGGCCTAGATGTTATGTTTTATGTAATAGAGAATAGTAAGTAATAGCCAAATTATAAACAATGGCAAAATAAATAAATAAAAAGATAAATTAATACAAATCTAATAACACTGGAAGGGCAGTTAGGAAATAATTAACAAACCATAATGTAGAAACTAATGGGAACATACAATTATTGTAAAAACAGATCCAAAACAAATCAACAAGTAGACAAATCATTTATAATACCAAAACAAAACATGTATGAGGGTAAATTAAAAGGTAATTAGTATAAAATAAATAAATATAGCCAATTACTACTTAGGCCTATGAAATGCCTAACTGTAAAAAACAAATAACTACAAATTGTAAAAAATTAACAAGGAAATTAGCAAATCCAAGGCAAATAACTAGTCAAGGATAATTTGTGAATCATATTAAAGGATAAATGTTAGATTAAGGACTTAAAATAAGAAAGAAATGTAATTAACAAATATCAACATAATTGTCCAAACAATAATACATGAGAAAACCCAACCTTGTGGGATGTTAAAATGATCTTTGAAAGAAAATACGAACAGTAGTGATAATATTTAATACATAGAAAGGAAGACGGAAGAATAATAGCAATCAGAAGATATACAGTAATTTTGAATAAAAATTCAAATATGATAACAATGGGCTTATGTCAAGCTAAGCCAATCAAGAGCAATCAGTAACCATGACAACGGAACGTTAGTTACAAATTTTCCGTTAAAACCTATTATTCCATAAGTGACGCTCATCAAGAATAGACGCCAGGCCGTGAATGACCAAAATTTTAATATAAAACGTTTAAAAAGTAATCCAAAGTCAAATAGATGAACACATAAGAAGCTGATGAAGGATGAGAACAATTAACTGTGCCTAGGACCAATTAAACCAATTCTAAATTAATAAATTTGAACAACTAGACGTACTTAAGCCCCAAGATAATTGAAAATTGATGACTGTTGAAGACCCCATTCCATTTCAACTGAATGACAGTTCATCTCAAGTCGACTGATTTGATAAGTATTATTAAATTACCCGAATTTCGGAAATAAATTCTCTTTAAAATTTTCTCATAGTAATCTGAACTCTCACTATAAACTGACGATATAATTTCTTTCAAAGATTAATAAAAAAAATAAAAAAACTGAAATTTTGTTAACTAGTAAAATAACCTGTATGAAAATTACGAACTTTTGAAACACACTTTACCACACTTCAGGAACAAATTATAATTACACATTATATTATTTAAGTACAAATAATATAAGGTAGTGTACTTTATTGTAATCATTATTAATATTTCTTTCGTAATCACAAGAATCCAGAATTTGAACGTAATAAATTGTAAACAAACGGTAGCAGTCGCCATGAATGACTGAATCATTCGTTCAGTTCGCTTCGCCGAACCTTGAGATTTTGTCTTATAATTGCTGGTGCAAATTTGTTTAATAACAAAAATATAATTTTATATACTACTGAATAAATACAAATCGCAATAAAAGAAACTAGTACAGAGTTGTAACCACTGTTTTTATTTCATAGGGAAGTGCATTTATAAATTGTGTATTATTTAGCAAATAGGACGGTAAGCGCTCACGTCAGAAACTAGCGAACTATCAGCGAGATTTATAAACCCGTACAGGCGGGAATAATCAAATTCACCAGACCGTCATAGCTAAGAACGCTCAATCATACTATTTGTTAATTTAATTGTTTTAATTAAACAATTTGGCGCCACCCGGGATTTATGCACACCTATGAAGAACAGGTAAGGTTCCCACATTAATGTACTGATAATTTTAAGGATCGCTACGGACATCGTCAGCGCAATATATAAGTAACGATACCAGTGTGAGGCGAACACACAACTTATACATTTTTACAGAGATGACAGAGCCTAGTCATTACAGATTGGCTTCCATCGCGGGGCTTAAACAAGGCGCACGTCATCGACGCATTACAATATATATATATATATATTGTGACGGCAGCGGTATGCGAACATCTGCTCTCCAGTACCAGCGGTGGACACAGCGAGCCAATCAAACAACGTGCTCGGAGCGAGCCAATCAGCGATCCCGGTTAGTCAATAAAACCCGGGCCGGCAGAAAATTTTGCGCACTTCATCGCCACGCCATCGAACGCACTTCATCTCCTCTCCTCTCTCGGACGACGTCGGGGCGGAGTCAGCCGGAAGGAACAGCCGAAGAATAGAACCGCCGCCGTTCTTGCGTCTTCGCACTCCCGTTCCGCGCCAGCGATGGATTTCGCTGGGCCGGCAGCCGACTCTACAACCGGTGCCGAAAGAAGAGGAGGACTGCAGTACGCCACGATCAGCGGGCGCAGCCGCCGAACATCTCAGCGCGGCACGACCAACATCAGCTTTCTCGCCACTCGGTCCTTTTTAGGGCCACCAAAAACGATAGTGTGTACGATTGGCGCCAGTTGTCATGCGGCAAGCCTTTTGTCCGGTGACAATATATATACAGTAGAAGCCCGATATAGCGCGGTCCGATATACCGCGGATTCAGATATAACGCGGTGAAGAGTATGTCGCCCGTTATTAGCGAAAATTCTTACTTGTAGAGAGTGAGTAAATTATGAATTGTTTATCGTGACTTCCGTAGCCACAACATTGGAATGCGTTGCGTTTATTGTAAACAAAGGCTTGTTGTTGGAAACGGCGTTGTAAACAACAGCCAGAATTGCCAGTTCAAGTGTACCTGTAGACATAAACAATTGCCCGAGCTATTTACAGTCTCTGCGTTTCTAAGAATTCATGCCAAGGCAAGCAGCCAACTAAATCCCTTCTCTCCCTCATATTACAGTACAGTATAAGATCATACTCTGATATTATCTTATCAAAGTGTATAGTCTTTGTCATAAATTCGCATAGTGTAGAGTTTTGTGATGTCGCAGAAAAGAAAAGCATATTCTGTGAGTGATAAACTCAAAATAATTGATCGTGTGAAGAACGGAGAGTCAAAGGCAAGTTTATCACGAGAGTGTGGCATCCCAGAAGGAATAATTAGAGGGTGGATGAAGGAAGAAGATATACTTAAAAGTTTTGTGAACACAGTTGAAAGTGAAGTGGGGTTGCAAAGAAAAAAGACTTTGTAGGTAAGGATAGTGAACTAGATGAGTGTCTGTACAGGTGGTTTTTAATAAAACGAAGTGAAGGTGTGCCACTGTCAGGACCAGTTATTAGAGCTCAAGCTGTGAAATTCCATAGTGATTTACATGGCAACAGTGGCTTTAATGCATCTGATGGGTAGTTTTCGCGATGGAAATCTCGTCATGGTATAACCCAGATAAGCATTGAAGGGGAAGCACGATCATGTGACAGTGAAGCTGCAGCACTTTTTCCTCAGGCATTAAACAAAGTAATGATCGATAACGATTTAAATGACCATCAAGTGTATAACTGTGATGAAACTGCTCTGTATTTTCGAATGCTTTCTACCAGAAAGCATAATAAATCTGGATTAAAAATAAATTAGGATAGAGTTACCCTCCTGTTTGCCACAAATAAATCAGGCAGCCACAAAGTTAAACCTATCTGTATAGGGAAAAGCCGAAATCCTAGATGCTTTCAACATGTTAACATGACGTCATTACCCATCACATATCGTAATACAAAAAATGCTTGGATGACAAGTGATATTTTCAGTAAATGGTTCCATGAAGAATTTGTTCCATCTGTGAGAAGCCACCTGTGGTCACTCAACCTCGAAGAAAAAGCTGTACTGACCCTTGACCACTGTCCAGCACATCCACCTACTGATATGCTACAGTCAAGAGATGGGAAAATCGGAGTCATGTTCTTGCCGAAAAACACTACAGCACTGATCCAGCCATTAGATCAAGGCATCATAAAAGCATTTAAAGCGCATTACCGCCGTGAACTTCTGAGTGCTATAGTGAATTCTGATGAGGAAATGGAAATTTACCTTAAGTCAATAAACCTGAAAACAGTTGCGTATTCAATAGGTCTTGCATGGGAAAGTATTAGTACGGCTACGATTCAGAATTGCTGGAAGAAATGTTCCTTTGAACAAAACATCGCTGATGGAAATTGCTCTGTTGCCGGATTCACTAATAGTGATGTACAGTCTGCGAGTAGTGCTCTGCATTGCAACTTCACTGTAGATGACTTGAATGACTGGGCAGAAGTTGACAACGGTGAGCCTGTTACAGAATGTATAGGAGATAAAGATATCATCGATGCAGTCCGAAATGCAAATTGCGAAGAAAAAGAAGACGATGACGATGATGGAAATGAAAATGGGGTGGAAGTGAAAGAAGTTATTCCAAATGTTAGTGAAGTGATAATACACATAAACAAAGTAATTTCGTGGATGGAGAGGCAAAGTGAATCTAATAATGTTCATCTGCTGCACCTCGCGTTTACAAAACAATACGCGGAAAAGAAACGCTGTGCATTATCCCGTCAAACAACAATTACGGACTTTTTTAAGACCAACAATTAGGCCTACAGTAGGTCGAGTGAGCTATGTATAAATAGTGTATTTTATATTCCATTGGATTAAAATAGATTAAAATACGTATTGGATTAAAATACAGTTTTCTTATTTTTTATTTCTACATTTGGTGACGTAATTTACGTACAGTATATATAGTAGTGCATTATGCTGTAGCCTTTTTCCCGGTCCTCCCTCCCCATCATTTGTCACTGTACAGGTCCCTTCCGATATACCGCGGTTACGCCTATAACGCGGGGGAAAGTATGTCACCCGACAACCACGCTATATTGGGCTTCTACTGTATATACACTAGAGTCCCGATTAACCGAATCGCGATTAACCGAATTTCCGGATTAACCGAATGATGACGAGGTAATTTTTTTTATTCAAGAAGTTTGCATCTTTTAAATTTTACAGCGTTTATGACTTAAATACTTACTACTGTATTTGAAAATGTCGTTTGAAAATTAGTTTTTAGTTTGATTAAAATAAAGTTGTTCTTTTAAACAGTGTATATTTGTATACAGTAATATTGTATGATTTAATCACAGTATTTAAAGCTCGTTAACTTTAAAGACGTCTGCATTTTAATAGAAATATGTAATAACGGCGCATGAGTACTGCTAGTTTCCCTAAAAAACAATTAAAGGCGCTTGTTGTTCTTTAGTATTTGTTCTCACTACAAAAAATGTGTGTTACATATTTCCGATTTAACCGAATTTTCGTTTAACCGAATCAGCCTTGGTCCCATCAAATTCGGTTAAACGAGACTCTAATATATAAACACACAAATACTTCACACGACTCAAAATCAGGAAGGCTGAAGATGGGAACACAAAGCTTCCCAAAACATGTTCCAAATAAGGAGAAAATATCTTGAGGTAAAGTGATTATAAATGTTAAATATATTATATACATCAAAAAACAGACTGTAGCAAAAACTGTTTGAATGTGTGTGTGTGTGTGTTTGTATTAAGAAAATATGGATTGCTTGATGATTGATGGCTGTGATGATTTAATGAATATTTTACAGGGAACTGATGAGTTTTAGATTTGGAATGGCATTTAGTATGATAAGATAGATGCAGTTTTTGTGATAATATCAGTACAGTAGTTCTGTATATATTACAGTACTATTACAGATCGATTAATCTGTATTGATTTTATGATACAATACAATCATATAAAAAAAAAATTCAAGTTTTTTGTATTAGCAAGTTTTTGAATTTACTAAAATCAACATTACATTAATCATTGTCACAAGTGAAATTAACATGCTTTCCATCAATTTGCAATAAAACTACGTATTTGTTTGGGTTTTATTTTACTTAGGCAGTACATATGTACACTTAGTTTTGCTTAGTATAAACTGAATCCAAAAGTCATAATAGACCTTTTTTTTAAAAAATATTATCTGTTACTGTACTCTAAGTGCTGTAAGTTTTTATAAATGCAATATTTTTTTATTAAATGATGAGTGGTTTTGGATCTTAAGACTTGGATTGTATTTGGAAAAAAAAGAAAATGTCTTATGTATTTGTATTTCTGGTTGTCTTTTTGAAAAGTTGTTGAAATGGCTTATTATCTTACAGATTGTTTTCATTTTCTTTATTTTTCCATTAAGAAACCTAATAATTTTTTCCACATGTGTATAGTGTGGCAATGGCAAATCTATAGGGTATATGTAAAGAGATTTTGCATGCAAATGTAACAGAGATTTTGAATAGCCGTTTGAAGATCATCTGTTTGTGCTTTCAATAAATTCACTTCTTATTTTCATAACTTAGAAGGTTTATAGTTATTACAGCTAATCAATGATATTGTGTACTCTTTCAATGTATACTATGTACATACTAAATGTTTACTAAATGAGATCTTACCCTCAGCATAAATTTTAATTGATTTTATTATTTATAAATTAAAAAATATCCTCCAAACTCTCAGTAGAATTGAAATAAGTAAATACAAAATTGTGAATTGTATATTAAAATGTTGTTTACAAATCTACATGCTATATACTATTTAATTCAGTGGTGCCCATCTCCCTTGAAAACCACTGGTAAATTTCTTCGCTAAGCCAGTGCTCCCCCCCCCCCCGTTTCTCACTGTTCTCCCCAATTTCCACATTCAGTCTATACCTCGTATGTAATTCTAATAACTGTTGCAAGCCATGAAAAGACTTAAATATTTATTTTTATTCACTAAAAAACCACTATATTTTTAATCAAACTCTTCTTTTTATACTGGTATTACAACCCAGCAGGTTTTAGTCTCTTCAGCGATTTGTCTCCAGTCAGCCCTTTCATTACATAGTCTTCTCCATCTTCTAATCTCATTCCTCAGATCCTCCTTAATATCCTATACAGGCCTTCCTTCTTCTATGGCCTTCCTTTTGATCTCCTACCTACTATTAGTTCTATAATTTTTATGGGAAATCTGTGTCGTTCCATCCTCATTCTGTGTCCTAGCCAGTCTATCATTCTAGTCTTTGTAAACCTTACTATGTCAGCAACATGGACTAGATTTTTTATTTCATGATTCCTTTTCATCAAACTCAATAAACTATAAATTATATTCTATTAAACTTTAGTAAGGGCTGTGTAAAACAATTCAATGAAGTTTGAAAAACAGTTCTAATCTCCCTGACCACTTTCTTTTAGTTTTCAATACAAAATTTTGTTTTTTCTTGTACAGTTTTTAATATCTTATAAGAATACTTTGATTTTTAAAAATATTTTATAAGAAATCTTTTAATTAGGTAATCATTAAGATTAATTAAGAGAATTACAATTTTATTAAAAAGCTTTTAAAGGAAAAAGAAATAAAAAACAAACACTTATTGTTGAGAATTTGGGAACATTAGTATTTTAGATAAAATAACATTTTATAAACAACACTCATTATTTCATTGACATCATCATTATTCCCTGCCATTTTTTACAAATTTATAAAATGTTACATAAGAGTTTATAAAATGTCACATAAGAATCACGTTCTCCCTCTCAAATGATCCGTTCTGCAGCTTGGTTAGGTCTGGCGAATATAGGTTATAAACCCTATACTCGCGTCACTGTTCGGGCGCCAATGAAACAATATTTACTACGGCAAATATATAACACTCGGGTCCCTAGTTCGGGGCCAATGAAACAATATTTATTTGTTGCCAATATATATAATCTTACTCTTACCTTAGAATTTCGGGGTCCAAAGTCGTTCAGACGAAACCAGCTACAGAAAGGATTATTTGAAGGTTACCAGTACCCATATATATACGCAGTTCGTTTATAAAACAAATCGCTTCCAATTTATTAGCCCCATTATTTACTCATCAATTAAACACTAGTCTTTATATTGGTAATAGATTATATTCAAACAAATTAATAACTGAAATCTTTCTTAACCTATAACAAATTATATCTTTTTGAATAAACCAGTACGTTTATTTTTATTCTTTCACCATGCTTTCATATTTAATATAAAACCTTTTTCTTAGAGATCTCTTTCTTACTTTTTAAGCTTTTATTAATCAAAATTTACTAAACATTGGTTTAAATGTTAATATGCTGTGATTTTAGTTACCCATCCATTACGTTTTCTTCTGGTTTGCTACGTCGTCTCATGATATCCGTTTTACACGTTTTTTCGCACTCCGGCACTATTAACATTGAGTTTGGTTGTTGTTAAATAATTTATGCACTGTAAGATGTATACTGTATGTTTTTTTTTTTTTTTTTTATATATTATATAGCCGGCTGGCTTTTGAGATTCGCCCGGGCACTTAGAATTTTAACGGTCGCGTGACCATGAGTTGCAATAGAACTTGTTTTTTAAGTTGTTTAAATAGATAGGCCCATTTAATCTAGGCCTATCTTATGCCCGAGGCCACTGGTTTTAATTCACGAACTTTACTGTCTGATGCTGGCTGTCTGTTGTTCACTCTCTAATGACACACTGCAGACTGGGTTTCACACAGAGCCTGCTGCTGGGCGGTTACGCAATCCGTCTGGGCAATTGTTTAGGCTGACTGTATGTATGTTGCATTGGGGCTCCCCACAGGTGAAAGTTAACTATTGAATTACTGAATTAAATACTGATTTATATAAAATAAAATTCCCATTTCTGTACCGTTACATACTATGTCGGCTGTTTTCTGTGTGATTGTCCCATGCCTCACACCCATATCATAGCACCGGTCTGATAACAGTCCTATATATTTTCATTTTTGTTTCCCTGTACACATCCCCAGACGTAAATGATGGCAGCAATGCGAAGTATGCCTTGTTAGCCATAGTGGTCCGTCTTTGGATCTCCGGCTCCTCTGATCCAGTCTTTGCTAGGTTCACTCCGAGATACGTGAAATTGTCCACCACTTCAATTGTGTCCTCCTCTATCTTAATGTTGTTATGAACCTGGTCCCTTCTTGTTAGGATAAGCATTTTTGTTTTATCCGTATTTATGGCTAGCCCAACTTCCTTGGCTTTGTTTTTAAGCTCTATAAATATTTCTTTAGCTCCTGGGGAGCTCCTGCAATAAAGTAAAATTTGAATCTAAAATGGTAGTATTACGCATCATGGCAGTGCTTATAAATTCTCAGTGACACTTGGTCACAACACGGACAACAAAATCCAAGAACATTTATTTTTACTTTTACATATGATTGTGTAAAATTGAGTAGCATTACTGGAAACGAATAAAGTTGTGCTGATTGAAAAAACTCCCTGACTTTGTGATTAAATGTAACAGACACAAAACAAACAAACATTTATTTTACAGTTGTCTTGATTATTCATCTCTTCTTTCACAGCACTACACTTAACTAAAAATGAACTTTTTTCATGTGAAAAACTTACTATTTTATCGGACGCGTTTCGGCTTAGTATCCGCCTTCTTCAGCTTTGGTAACAGACTTAGTCTGTTACCAAAGCTGAAGAAGGCGGATACTAAGCCGAAACGCGTCCGATAAAATAGTAAGTTTTTCACATGAAAAAAGTTCATTTTTAGTTAAGTATTTATTTTACCTTTATCAGCCAAAAATCGAATCCATGTTGAAAGCACTTAAAGCATAACAGTTTTTTTCTTTGTGCACTGGAAATGCTAAATTTGTTAATGATTTCCTCATTTTGAACTTACTTGACATGTCACTTTCACATGAAAGAATAAGTAAATTAGAGAGGTAGACATTCCCAATATGGCTTCAAAAATGAATCTTGAGCCGTTTAAATGGCTCATCATCCTTTCTGTAGAGCAGGTTGTTACTGGAAGAGATACCAGGATCTTATACATTAATCTTGATACAAAATAAAATTTGCTGGTTACACGGACTGAATGTAACGTGTTGGTTAGCATTTGGTAGAACATCTTAATAATATGTAAATTTAATGAATATGTGGTTTAGTTTTATAGATACTTTTTATAAGTCTTCACAATTGTTTCACTACTTATGGTAGCATAGTGGCTTCAGAGGTTAGAATTTTACTGACCTTCAAATCTAATCAATTCAAATCTAGCCTCTGAAGCTGCCGTAACTGGTGAAACAAATGTCAGGACTAATGAGTAGTATCCATGGAACTAAACCAAGAGTTTATTTATTAGATTTAAATTTACTAGCATTTATTGTTACATTATGCCTGTTACCACACATTTCAAAGCAAAATTATTAACCAGCCACTTAACCTGATCTTAAAATCAGTCTAGCAGAAATGTAAATTTGAATTAGGCTTCAAGTTGGCTAAATACATTAAACAATTTTTTAATGCAATTTTATTTGTTTTAAACTTTTGTTGGATCTAAAATCCCCCTCCCAAATTCTGATGGCACAACTTGCCCTATGACACTCCTCCTCTGTGGGTACCCCTATCTAATCTGTGTACATTATAATTGTTTGTGTAAACAGAACAGCAGTAGAAGAACAGTCGTAGGAAATTAGAATTTACTTGAGGTTGAAATTAAACAGAATTTTTAATTTTTAATATGATGAGAATATTAAATCTGTGTGTTAAGAAGTATTTTGAATTAACCGCTGTCTAGTAATCAACATTAAGTAATTTGTATAGTATTCATTCTCAGAGAGTAATGTTGAACCATTATTCAGATATAATGTAATTTGTCTTGAGAAAAAATGTATTTGTTAATAACTACTTCTGCAGGCAACTTATGGCCTGCTCTGTACGCTTAATATTTCTTTTTTATAAAACCTAAAAGGAATTTGAATAGACACTAGTTTTTTTATTTGAGACTGTATAGTTGGTGTTATTAAAACTGATTTATTGTCTGTATAAATATTCCAGACATTTCAATTAGATATAATCATTGGAGATAATAATACAATTGTGAAACAAATTAATCTACAAAACAGGAGTTAACACAATATAGATTTTGCAGTATGAGTGTATGGAACTATAATCAGGAACTTAAAAAATAAGGCTTGAAAAGAAACGCAGATGGAATTTTATATAACTCTTGGAGTGCCAGTGTTTTCACATGGTAATGAAATATGGATAACCACTAGAATATGGAATCGGGTGCAAGAGATGAAGTTTCAAGTTTTGTAGACAAATTAAAGATTGCACTAAATTTGATAGGTTGTGTTGGGTTTGTACTAGAATATAAGGAACAATTGAAGTTTATTTAATCCAAATAGGAAGATAAAAGAGTATGTAAGGAGGTGGTATGAACATCATAGGCTGAATGGGTGAAAATAGACATCTAGTGAAGGCACTTAATTTTAAATGTCATTTTTCAAACAGTTCCTGATTCCAGATCGTGTTGTTTCCAATCTGATGATGAGCTGAAAGTTAATCGGAATTTGTCTATATGTGTATGCAACAGTTTTATTTTCTGTCTGTGTATATATCCACCAATAAAAGTTTGTTATTGAAATATATTACTTTATTTCTGTAACTGTAGTAATGACTAACATTACTTTTTGTTACTTAAATTGTAAGCACTACTTACACTTCTTGTGTGGGAACCATTGCTGCCAAGTTATAGGTTTTTTCTAACTACACCCATGTAAAGCAGTGTTGGTTCAAGCTTGGGAACAGAGGGTCTAGACCCACCAGAATTATAAATATTTCTTGAAGTTATAATATTTATAATATAATATTATATTTATGAATATTTATAATTATAATATTTCTTAATTATAATTATGAAGTTTTCAAATACTGCTTCTTATGTGTAATAGCAAATGACTTTTTTATGTGTAACTAGTGGTCGCCCAGTGGTCGAAATTCGACCGTAATTCATTAAATTTTTAAGTTTGAACGTTACTGAGGTTCTTTTGTCAAAGAGTATACCTCTATAATCATTGCATTTTACTTCCATATTCCTTAAGGAATGGAAGTATGGTGATGGCAAAAAAAATCGTGTTCGAGATTATTGCAGATTCTGATTCTATTACACTCAAAACATGAAAAAAAGTCGTTTTCCGAAAAGTGTCTGTGTGTGTGTCTGTCTTCTGTCTGTGTGTCTGTAGATTTTTTTTCTATGGCAAACGATAACTGCCACAAATTCAAACAGAATCAAATAATTTTTTGCATACAGCCCTGATTTGTAGAGTACTCACGACTTATTTTTTTTGGTGAAGATCGGTTGAGGGAAAGGGGTAGTTTACCTGCAACGGTTTTTTTATCAAGGGAAATTTTTTTTTTGGCAAACGATAACAGCCGCAAATTCAAACAGAATTAAATAATGTTTCGTATAAAGCCCTCAATTGTAGAGTTTTCAAGACCTATTGTTTTTGGTGAAGATCGGTTAAGGGAAAGGGGTAGTTTACCTGTAACGTTTTATGTTTTAACAAGGGTATTTCCTATGGCAAACGATAACAGCCGCAAATTCAAACAGAATCAAACGATTATTTGCATACAGCCCTAAATTGTAGAGTTCTCAAGACCTATTGTTTTTGGTGAAGATCGGTTGAGGGAAAGGGGTAGTTTACCTGCGTTTTTTTAACAAGGGTATTTTCTATGGCAAACGATAACAGCCGCAAATTCAAACAGAATCAAATAATGTTTTGCATACAGCCCTGATTTGTAGAGTACTCAAGACCTATTGTTTTTGGTGAAGATCGGTTAAGGGGAAGGGGTAGTTTACCTGCAACGTTTTTTTATCAAGCGTATTTTCTATGGCAAACGATAACAGCCGCAAATTCAAACAGAATCAAATAATTTTTTGCATACGTCCCTGAATTGTAGAGGTCTCAAGGACTTTCGATTTTGGTGAAGATCGGTTAAGGGGAAGGGGTAGTTTACCTGCAACCTTTTACGTTTTAACAAGAGTAAAGTACTTGAAAATTTATTTAAACTTTTTGAAATAATGGTAATTGTTAAAAATAAAATAATTTTGTTGCCAGGCAATAAAATTAAAATTTTTTCATTTTAATGTAATATAATATTTTTCATTTAATACGGCAATAAAAAGGCAGGTACACACACACACACACACACACACACACACACACACACACACACACACACACACACACACACACACACACACACACACACACACACACACACACACACACACACACACACACACACACACACACACACACACACACACACACACACACACACACACACACACACACGCACGCACGCACGCACGCACGCACGCACGCACGCACGCACGCACACACAATTCACGTTATTTCTGGCCTCACTCATGTTTATTTTCTTACGTTTGCACGCTTTTTAAATGGAAAGTGCCGAAACCCACACCAACATAACGCGTGCAAGCCGAAAAAATGGACATCAATTTGCTTACTGGCGAAGCTAGTAGTTAATGAATGGGTAGGCAAAAATCTTATCTTAAATTTTTTTTAAGGAATCACTACAAGGACGGTGGGTCAAATCGGACGCTGAGGTAGAGTTTGCTGTAACCGAATGGTTCCACAAACAGCCGTAAGAATTTTACTAGCAGGGAATCTACAGGTTAGCGCAACAGTGGAACTCATGTCGTAATGTTATTGGAGACTTCTTTTAAAATCGTTGAATAAAAAATGCTTTACAGCTCTATACGTGTGTCTATTGAACAATCCTTGTATTAGTCATACACAATAATACAACTGATTGAACTTCAAATTTTTAAACTTGATTAGTTTCTATATATATGTTTAATGTTACAAATAATTCAAATAACAATTTTGATCATCTGTTAGTTCAGCGGAATAACAGTGACACTTTTAATAACCGCATAAAATAAACACTTAGAAACAACACAGGCGCTTTAACTTAACTGTTTGGACCACAGAAGTGAGGCATGCCTCAACGCTCTATGTGTACAGCGCGGGACAATCCCCCCTCCCTACACTTCCCTATCACACCACTACATTGCTTACATACGATGTATACAAAAAACGCTGAGGCAAGTTCAGGTTGCCTCATTCGCTTTAAACGAACTATGCCGAATCTCACCGGTCACCATCTAGCGGTCGCTCAATAAAGCACGTTTCGGTTTAATAAATTTGACAGTCGCAGTAACAATGTATAATCTTTACGTTATGTAGTTCATACGTATTTATAATTTTTATTCTACAGAATTTGTTAGGGTAGGCATTGCCTCAATTGCCTCCATGTAACTTCACCACTGATATATATGTGTACAACGTTATCGGCAACAAAGAAGTAGTTTTTGTTAAAATTCCTTCCCGGGATATTTGGCCGTAGTCCAATGTTTTCTACAAAACCAGACATTTCGGCAATGCCATCGACTTCCATCATCAGTGAAAATCGAGTGCGATAACGTGAGGTGGTATACGTTAGTGACCACAGTACTGTGGTTAAGGCTGAAGCAGTAAGTAGAAAGAAGTAGTTTCTATGGTAATATTTCATTTCGAAAATGATTTTAAATATAAATCTTAGAATATGGAAGTCATGTATGGTTCTCCATACCGATATTTGATAATTTTTTTGAATTTTGTTCTATTACATCAGCTGCGAGCGTGTACAAATACGTCATTAGCGTGTGTTGTTTGCCTTAATTCCCTGCAATACCTATGAAATTTAAAATTTAATGTTAGTAACAGTTGAAAAAAAAACACCATTACAGCTTGTATTCGTATTTATTTTTTGATATAATTCATTGTCAGTTTTAATTTTTTCATGTTATTATTGAATCAAATAAACGCTAATAAAAATGAGACTTGACATTCATAGAAGTATAAGATACATTGTTTTCAATTCCAGTGGATTACATTTCATTTTTGGTAAGGTACAAAATTCGAAAACAGTTTGAAGATTATCTGCTACAAAGCGTATAACTTTTTAATTTTTTTCTTATGCATTAATTTTCGAGTTATTTGAAAAATATGAAAGATAGGAAAATTGAGGTTTAGCTTGGCTAAGCCATATTTAAAAAGCAATAACGCGTTTTTTGACATTTCCTTGGGTTTTTTTTTATTGCCATACTGACCAGGTTTCGCCAAGGCTACACAGTTATTTTGCTTATCTTTTTTGAATTATATAAAATTTAAATAAAAAATTAATACAAAATAAAAAATGAAATAAAAAATACGTGCCTCGTATTTTTTCATATATTTTTCATTAAATCAAAAAAACCGGGCGGTTAAAAAAATAAATGTCCATTGAACTTAAAATAGTTTGAAAGTGAATTTAATGATTCAGAACTTCTGTGTAAACGATGTTTTTTGTAAAAACTCTTTCATCATTTGCTAAATGCCCTTGGCCATTATATTCGGAAATATAAAATCTCAAACCATCGAATGATCGAACTCTACTTGCTGTGACGTACAATTGACCATGTGTAAAAACTGGCTGCCTCAATAAAATTCCAATTTTTTCGAATGTTTGTCCTTGAGACTTATTTATTGTCATCGCAAATGCAGGTATAACTGGAAATTCAGTTCTTCTTTGAAAGTTAAATGGTAAAACAGTACCGGAATATGTTAAATTTATACGTGGAATCAAAATTCTCTTATTGCGTGCGGTTCCAGTTAAAACTTCGCAATCAATAGCATTACGATGCATACACTTGATGCGCATTCTTGTTCCATTGACTAATGCTTCCTTTGTATTTAAGTTTCTGATCAGTAAAACGATGCAATTAACTTTCAATACTAACTTATGTGGTGGCAAACCACTAATAGTCAAAGAATTCAAAAACTCTACTGGATAGTTATTGATTTCATTGTCATCATCACAAATTATTTTATCGTATGTTTTCTGTTCACCTGGTATTCGATTAAGTATATCAGTATTAATAAAAGTACAATCATCATTTTTAGGTGCTAAAATAACTGACTTCAATATGTTATCTGATAGTATGTTTTCGGAAATATTTCCATACACCTCATTAATAATATTATTTTCATCTCCTATTAATTGCTGAGGTATTTCAATAATATTTTCACCAAACTGAGGGAATTGTGGGGCTTCATCATTACCAATTTTTTTCAAGAATTCGACAAATTCTATTTCACTTGGTAAGGCTCTCATATTTTGAGTAAACGTTACTTTATGAAAATAAACAAATTTATGCCAACTCATGACACAATTTTCAATTAAAGTTGCACGTGATCTATGTGGGACAACTGGTAAGATTTGCCGAAAATCACTGCACAGAAGTATCGTTTTCCCTCCAAATGGTTTATGTTTATCATTTTCATCGCATAGATCCTGCAATAATCTATCTATGATTTTCAACACTTGCAGTGGGCACATAGAAATTTCATCAATAATTATCAGTGATGATGAATTTATGTAACGAATTTATGTAACGTCCATAGCTACTATTTGCGGTAATATTCGCTACAGAATTTTCCAAAATGGGTATAGGCAATTTAAACACATTGTGTAAAGTTCTACCTCCAAGTAATAGAGTTGAAGCTATGCCACTGAACGCTGTTGCAATGCAACTAAGATTAAGCGAATTTAATTTGTGAATGATTGCTGTTTGTGTGAATGTTTTTCCACAACCTGCATGAGCGGTTAAACAAAAAACATTAGATCCAGTATCATGATGCAAAACTTCACGAATCATACGATCAATTAGATTACGCTGTTCAATATTTGCAGTTTCATAATGCTCAGAAAACAGAAACTCTTGTTCTATTGGATCAATAGCATTTGCTTCGTCTGTTCTCTGCGAATACGTGGGAACTGGTAAACCAAGTTCTTGACATGACAAATTATGAACATTCAAAATATCTTCAATTTCTAATAGAGCTGTATTAAAGGATAGGCTACTTCTTCGTTGTAATCTCTCAAAAAATCTTCACTAAGATATACTTTAAATTCATTCCATAACGCCAATGCACTGGCTGGCACATTTAATGCACAAATGTAACCAAATAAATTTCGCATTTGTTTTGGTGAATGTAATTCTTTTGCTTCATTTAAACATTCGCGCCATTCATTATCATTTGAAGCAATGCTGCGAGCATGGCACGCTTCAACAAAAGAAGTGTGTATAATTCCATTGTATTTTCTAACATCCTCAAATGATTTTGGACCACAGACATGTAATAAAAGCAATCGTAAATGGAAAAGTTCGATGTCTTTTGGTTATACTACATATATGCGTGTAATGATTTTATCACCTCCACGCCTTCTCTTCTTCCATTTTTTTCGGGAATCTTCCCACACATAATGCAAAGGAATTTCAATATACTTATATTCATGCGCTGATGGATCTGATCGATTCAATTCAAAAAATGCTAATAATTTTGTTTGTCTTGCATTTTCAATTGCTTGACGTTCTTGCCTTTCTCGAAAGTAAACATTCTGTCTACGCGGTAAATGAATGTCAAGTCTAACGATGACATGTGATTGAAAATGCATTGGTAATTCATAGATGCGCCATACAGCTTCAGTTGATCCGACATAACGGCCATTTAAAAAACTTTTAACTTCATCAATTTGTATTTCTTGACCTGGTTCATTTCTCTCTGAACCTAATTCAACAGATGCACTGTCATAGCCTTTATACACGTATTTATAAATGTATTTAACACTTTTAACTGTAGTGCATACTTCAACATTTATATGGCAATTAAATTTGGCAAGTAAATACGGATTGTATGGTACAACATAACGATTGTCGAGGCAACTACCGCGAACTTCAGCATTAATACCATTATCACGCCTTCTGTATAATAGATATCCATTTAATGATTCACATGTAAATTCATTAAATCGTTTTTGATAATCTTTTGTGCATTTTCCATCTCTCATACATACAGAATTTGGATTAAGTACACCACATGGACCATGCATCATGTGTTTTACAACATATTCATGTAATGTAGGATGTGTTTGAATGTTAGGAATCTCCTCAGATACAACTTTATCAATATCGGTAGCGTTAACAATTTTATCTTGCTCATTTAAAGAGAGTAAAATGTGAGCATGAGGCAATCCTCTCTTTTGAAACTCAATTGTATAAATGAGTGCTTCAACTTTACCAAAGATTTTTTTTAGTGTAAGGCCCTCAATTAATGCTTTCAGTTTGGACTTGGATACACACACAACAATATCAGGTCGAAAATTAGCTGACTCACCTACACCAATATTGCTAACCACTTCAGGCCAACTTGGATTGCAAGTCATTGTAATAAACAAAGAAGGCTTTCCGAAATGTTGTACAATTGACATTGCATCTAAATAATTCTGATACATATTTCTTGGAGATCCATTGAATGAAGATGGTAAAATTACTCTACGGCAAACATTATTGGCATTGGGGTTCAATTCTAAATAATCTGTTAAATTGTTGTAAACTTCAGACCTAAGACTTGTTTGATTTTGTCGAATGAAATGTAACCTTGTGCCTTCTATTCTCACATACATATCATACATATCACTGCAGAAATAATTTTTGTGAATGGTGCAACATGCTAAAATCTTCTCTAATTGCAAGTCGATAGGCTGCATACTGAAGGATGATTAATTTATTTATGGGCGCTCTTGAATTAGATGTAGTTGGTACATTATGAGAAATATTGATATGCCACCCAGTATCACCATTTGGAAAAAGTAATGGATACGCTAAAGGGTCCAATGATGAATCAAAAACAGAGATATTTTTAATGGTACCATTAAGTTTTGAAAACGAAACCATATTTCGTTCAAAGGGTGGCTCACCATCAACTGTACTAAATATTACTGCTACATCAGTTTGAACTGGATCATTATAACGGCGTAGATCTAAGTCACGATTTACTTTAATGAGCATACAAATTTCTTTAATTTGATTTTCAACTCTCTGACAATGATCTTACATTGCAATGAATGACCGAACGAAAGGATTAATGCGTTCCAATTCAAGAGAGATTTCGCGCATTATATTGTTATTGCATGTTTGATTATAGTGTTCACGTAATCTATAATTGACAGCAGTGTCAACATCATAAAAATATAATTGCGCATAACATGGTGAGCAACCGTATGCAGCAGTCATTGGACCTGATCTGTGATAAAAAACATCATGTATTTTAAAATGATACACTCCACGCGTATCTGTATCCGAAATTTTAGCTTCTGAGCTAACCATAGCAAATGATGAATTGTATTTACGAATGTTTTCAAAATAATTTTTTGACTTTCTTTTTATCGAAGGTTCATTTGAAGTAAGTCCATCATACAATGATTTAAAGTATTCATTTTGACTTAAGGCCGGTAATATTGCTTTACCCTTATGACAACATGAAGTGAATGCAGTCCTTTCACCTAAAGTGACCTCAGATTCAAAATGTTTTGCATTGCAAAACCTGCATTGTAAATGCATTAATCCACAATCGAAAGTATTAAAATTTCTTGGAATGACATTCAGTGCGCATTTAAATGTATCCCTCAAAATAATTTCATCATTTTGTATACTATTTACACTATTTAAATTTGCATTTGGTCTATTATCATTTTGACTTTCACGCGAATATATATTCCTTCTTCTTTGTCTCTCACTCCGACCCGTCAATGTTCTATGTCGAGGCATAATGGAAGTAGGTGCGAATATCTGAATGTAAAAAAAAAACATGTAATGAAATTACTGAAACTAAGATTAGACAGGGTTTAATTTAAAAATAATAAAATGTACTCACTTTTTTGAAACCACCAATAATAATTAGGCGAGAGTAAGTCAATTCAAATTGCTGCTACAAAATTTTCCTTTTGCAACAGGTGTATATTAAGCAAGCTGTATTTCACTTTCAACTGCACATTAATATATAAAACACAGATATCTAATATACAAAATATAAAATAAACGCTTTTTTGCCTTGACATACACTCCACAGACTATTGAAAAAGGAACATTTAAAATCACACAAAATTCACAGCTCATTCAGTCAATCTGTCAGTAATTATTTGTTGGCAACATTTTAAAATTCTTTGGCGACAATCTCTACTCTGTGCGACTGTTTGACCACAGACTATTATGTGTTTGACATTGGCAGTATGAACGTAAACAAACGACAGACTATTATGTGTTTGACATTGGCAGTATGAACGTACACTAAAATGAAAAAATTATAATTTTATTGCCTGGCAACAAAATTATTTTATTTTTAACAATTACCATTGTTTGAAAAAGTTTAAATGAATTTTTAAGTGCAAATGAATGTTTTATTTTATTTAATTTAATGTATTTGTAACACATATTATACATAAATTTTAGCTTTCTGCACTCCTTCTCCATATAAATTTTAGCTTTCTGCACTCCTTCTCCATATAAACTTTAACTATGCCAAATCTCACACTCCTCCGTGCGCACAATATGCTTAAAAAGGGGTACAAAGTTTTCTCTTCACGTATTAATATATAGATTATTGAATGACCGAAGCAAGTTCTCAGCTGTAACTCTCAACTGTTTGGCATTTGTATGTCTGTTTGCTAGTTTAGAGTGTATCTCACGATAACTTTTGATTGCATTAACAGATTTCTGAAAAACTTAGCATGCATGTGTGTAGTTTTATACTACAGATTGCTATTGGTTTTGACATTGATCCCACCAAAAAAAAGGGGGTAGGAGAAAAGACTGTGAGATCAAAATTGTGAAAAAAAAATCACAAACTTCTATGTGGGATTTCAAATTAAAGGGAATTTTAACTTATATCAGATTTTAGTGTTCATTTTTAAATTTCAACACTTGGATGCTAGGGTAAAAAAAACGGGTCAGCAGGTTGATAAAATCGCAAAAATTCATGACTGGAATCAAATTAAAAGGAATTTTAACCCAAAACTGATTATAATACTGTATTCATTTTTGGAAATTAAAAATTTGAATCAAAATTTTGAAAAATTCCAAAAAATTCTGACAGGTGTCAGATTACAGGGAATTTTAATATAAACCTGAATGTAACGTTTACTATGAAAATTTTGTAATTTTGGGCACCACACAACCAAAAATGGAACTCAAAATTGAAAAGAAAATTGTAAAACTAGGTGGGGATCATGTATGGAGAATTTTATTCAAAATACAACATCCTTCTCATAGAGGTTGCTAAAAATACATAGGAAGAACTCAGTTAACTAACAGCTTTAAAAAATTAAAATTTATTAATTTGATGTCATCTCTGAACTCTCAACAGTCCTTGCAAATTTTGTATTGCCCCCCAAAAAATTTTATAGCTATGTTTACAAAAGACTAAACATTGGTATCAGTTACATATATTCATGACAGATATTAATAGACTTATAGACATCTATGGAAACAACAACATGAAAGCTAGGACTAAATTAATTGTTTTATAGACATTATGTGCCGAATGTGCTATTTTTGGGAATATTTAATGTTTATTGTATGATTGTCTGCTTTACAATAGCTAAAAAAAAAGTAATCGAGTACGGTAATTCGAAATAATCTTCGAATTTCTGGTAATTGACAAAATATCTGATACTGAAATTTAGTAATAATAAACGAATTTCCTTTGTGTTATTATTATTACACACAACTATAAATAACTGTATTATATGTGCAGAACCCCCCCCGCCCTAAAATGTCCCTTATATTACAGGCCACAAAAGCGCCTTTGACAGTGCAATTATTTATTGTGCGTGTATTATGAAAGATGCTAACACTATAAATCGTAATCCATGCTAACACACTATTGTCATTGTGGTATGATATACAAAACATTTTACTTAGAAACCTACGATGATACTGATATTTTTCAGTGAAATGTGCGTCAGGTGTTAAAAATATTATACTACTTGCAGAAGAAACAAATTGAATAACATCACAAATTTATATAAAACATTGTAGGTAGGGTTTGCAGATGAATATAATCGATAGTATCAGTGAATATAGTCTGTTGTTTATTTCTGGACGAATTTTAAGACGAATGCACTCGGTTTTAATAACTTGTTCGAAATCATAACATTTTTGTGGAAGACTATTTTGTTTAACGTTCTTATTTTTGATTGTTACCTATTTATTTACTATTATATAACTTAAATGTTTAAAGGCATGGTGTCGATTGTGACTCTGGAATGTATACATACTTTTCTATATATTTTGAATCATGTAGGAAATGTGTTGGTGAAAATAAGTAGGCCTAAGTACTTATCTTGTCAACATCACGTGTATTATCAGTTCGTACATAATACGATATCTAGAAGTGAAGATTCCGTGCAAGTTTCGACTAATCGTATTATTTATTGTACCTGTCAACGGGTCGGGCGGTTGTTACATGTGCAATTTTACAGGTTTTTTTAAACATCTGTGTAGTGTAGAAGAAATGTAAATGCTCAAATTTTGTTATTTACGGATTTAAAATTAGTTTTAGATAACTAAATCTGTGCGTTACGGTAGTGTAGTATGTTAATTGAAACGATCAATAACAGATGATGGTGAGTTGTAGTGTCTTGGAAGATATCGTTTGCACATGTTTTTGGATATAAACTAAATACATTGGAACGTTTATTACTTTGTGATAATCAGTTTATAGTGAGTGTAGTCGTTTAGTGTATGAACTTTTTAAGGCACAAAAAGGTTAGGATCAGTGAAGAATGTCAAAAAACTGATTTGTGAAAAAATACGGGTGAGTACATTAAGTTTCTAAGTTCTTTGTAGTTTAAAGAACGTACGCGATTTTCTTAAACTAAATTAATAGTTCGGATAGTGCATGTGTTATGTATCAGGGCTTGAAATTACGCCTTTATTAAATTTTGAATGGGTATTTTTGGGTTTATTCTGTCTTGCATCGACTTCGTTTTAGCAATTTCTTGAATGGATGACAAAATTGTGGGCGATATAAGATTCTTAGTTTTAACAGAGCAGATATTGGATAACACGTGTTTTAATCATTATTCAAAAAAATCACAGTTCCAGTTACAAGAAATTATTCCAATTCACTGTTGCTAAACAAAGTCAAAATGAGTTTATTCAGCCAAATACAGAAATGACATGAGTTAGTAAAGTTAAATAAAGAATAAACGTATTTATATTGACAATGGAATATAGAAACGGGGAATGGATGATCAGTGACCTAGCGTATACTAGACTATGAGATCTGTAAGCGTCCTAATCTTTTTATGGAGCGTGTTAACTAGCTTCTTTTGTGTGTAATGTTGGACCCTAATATTGAAGAAATCTATCATATATCTGAGATAAGAATAAATGTTGGAATAATATCTGCCAGTTGTTTTAGTCTGTGATTAGGTAGGATAGCAACAAAGAATGGACATGCACAGTTACAGTCCCTCTTCCAAAAACACTCCCTCTTTTATCAAGTTCATATTATAATTCTGGTAATTTCGAGTGTTTGGCATTGTGTTTTGAATGCTGAGCAAAATAGTAAAGTTTAGATACTTTTTTTGTATCGAAAAAACCTGAGATTATTCAAGAGTTTAGTGTGCTTGGAAAGAAGAGTAATGCATGATGGTTGAAAATTTTACATGTCATCTTCACAAAAATGTAGGTGTGATTTTAAATATTTGTAACTTCATGGAAACTGAATAGACCCTGATAATGTCAGGGTAATTGAAGAGGAAAGTTTTAAAGCTAAGAAGTTTGAACAGTTGTTAACTTTTCACTTAAAAGATTTCATATGCCCATGTTGTAGCAATTTCTAGAAATGAGCTGGTAGTTTAAGAAAATGCCCTGGAAACGTCTTCATATTGATGAATTAAAGGGTTTGCTTTTTGTATTTTATTTATGATGCATTGCCACAGAGTATTGCCGTATTGCCAGTAAATGAAATGACTTGCCAGGTGATTAACTATGATGAGGGTAGAGATGATAAACAGCTGCTAATTTGTATCTTCAAAATTTGTTGTATTTGACATATAGTATACTATTATTTTTTATGTCATACTTGTTTATTAGATTAATTATTGTATCGTTATATCATACTATATCATGTTGAGACAGTACACAGTACATATTGGGTAATAACAGGCAACACATTCAGGTTTTTTCTTAACTTATGTAATAATACATCTTATTGTTGTTTGTAGAGTGTGTCTTATTAATGTATAAAACAGTTCACTCTTATCTGTTTTCTGGTCTACAGTAGGGTAAGATATTATTTAGAAGAAGAATCTTTTCGTTCTGAAAGTGAGTTTCTTGTTCTTTGTTTGGAAATTAAGTAAAATTAGTACAAATTGTATTCTTGATGAAACAGTTCTTTATAAAAAATATAGAAGATTAATAAAGACATTCCCATTCTACTTTTGACATGAAAAGCTAATTTTGTGTTATGCAACGTTAAAATAGACTAAGCATTTTTTTCCCCAACTTGTGCTACATAATATATGATCAGACACATGGGGAAGTAGATGACGTAATAAAAGTCTTCAAAACCAACAAAGAGGGAGCAAAATTAATGTACGTAGATATATAGCTGTGTAAACTACATAACGTCACTATCAACGAACAGATTGAATTGATTGGAAAAGACATTCAAGAGTTTTGATAGATGTCTGAAAATCACTTATGTTAACACCTACTAACAAGCTTGAAATGTGATTGGAGTAGCTAATTTCTTTCAGATCTGTTTGAACTCATGGGTACTTCCATGATAAAGTTTAGATGTTTCATGAAAAAGATGTTTATTATAATTGTTTAATGAGTTTCTGCATACCACTGCCACTGTGTTTGCAGAGAAACTTGCATGTGATCTAGTGAATGTTCATTTCTATTGTTCTGTGCTGTCTGTATATGTTACTAGGACACACAGTTGTGTATTCGATGTGATGGTAACTGGGATTCCAAAGTTGTATTCATGCATTGTATTTTTTACATGCTGACCCATAATTCAACTAACCCTATATAGTTGATGACGGATCTGTGGTTACTAATTAGCCACAAAGTAATTTAGTGATGCTTTTTGTTATGAAGAGTGTCTTCACACATTGGTCTGAAATTAGTAACACAAATTAAATATATTTGTTTTTCTGTGTACATACTCTGAAACTTACTAATTGGAGGGATATATGACCAACATTGTTCTCCATTTTGAGAACAATTCATCAGCTTCTGAAGTCAAAAATTGACCACCAATTCGTGTGTTATTTGAATGCCGTTGCAGAACCTTAAGTTAAGTGACAGGTACTCTCCATTTCATTGGTGTAAAATATTTGACTACTTGTTACCAGTCTATTCTGGCAGCAAGCTTTAGCACAGAAGTATTAAAAAAAATCTTTTATTAATTTAAGAGCATTAAATTGACATTTTGTTATTAGTTCTAATTTCTTGTTACTCTAATGAGCAAACACTCACTATGTTTCTTCTCATGCTTGTAAATTTTAAAAAATTATCTTACATAAAAATTTACCAATACTGATATTTATTTTTATCATAATGTTTTAATAATAGAACATGAGCAAATGTATTGTGTATCAGAATGAAATTATACTACTAATTGAGAAATTATATGTTCTGCCAAGATTGTTATACAGTAGATACATGTTTAGTACAGTATTTCTTATTTACACAAGATCATTTGTTGATTCAGTTTTTTTTTTATATTAAATGTGTAAATTTTTTTGAATTTATATTATGAAAAAGTATTGAGTAGATTGTTATGTTATGTTAAAATATGTTTTGATAATATTGATGAAAGTATAAAATGTATCAATATTTACATTATCATGTGGAAACAGGTAAGGCCACGTGTTGGCTTGTGTTATGTCCATAATTTGTAAAATGTAGAATGTTTAGTGATACACATTACTTATTGACTACATACAATTATATTAACAGGCATCAAAAATTGAATACTTCTTAAATCATTAAGGAGTTTTGAGGCTAATGTTATAGTCTGCATAGGTTGAAAAGTTTATTACATTTAGGTAATCAATAATTTGGTAAAGACAAGCATGTAGGGGTTGGAAGCCAATTAGATTCTGTTTCATATCTATGTCAGCTTGCCATTAAAAAGATAATTGACATATTTAAATCTAGGACATTACTTAGAACTACTAAGAACTCTGAAATATTGTAGTTTTGAATTTTTGTAGACTATTCTGTATTGATATATTTCAAACTATTAAACCTGTTTGCAAGTGGAAGTAAGGTGGATGGATACATATTTACTAGTATACAATGCTATTTAAGTGGCTAATATAAAGAAATATTTAATGGCAATATTTTTAACAGTAGTAACTTAACTGTGACATTATTGGCAGTGACATTGACAATGTGGCTGGGTGTTTTTGATATTCAGTAGTCTAAAAATTCAGTAGTCCCCATTAAAATTGTGTTAACTGTTACTGTAGGGTATTGGTCCTGTGTTACTGTAAATAAATTTGTTATTCATTTGTTATTTTTTGTTTTTAATGTATAGTCTGGGAACACAATTAATAAAAGTTGATTAGTGTACACAGTATTTTCGTATTCTGTGATCAGCTGAAGTAGGGTATAATTTGGTATGCAATGTCTAAATCTAAATTTAATGTGGGAGTGTATCCATGATGTTTATTGCTTTCCATTGTTTGTTTTTATTGTAACCGTTATTTTGGTTGTTTTTTTCAAATGTTTTGCTGTGAGTAAATCCCTAATTGTTTAAAGAACATTTTTTTTATTAGATGAAATTATTATGTTCATCAGGGTCTGTAAATATTTATATTGTTCCAACCTAACAGGAGAGTTGACAAAAAATGCTGTTTTGCACTATGTGTGTTCAGCATTTCTGTGATAAAATGTAAAAAATGCATAATGTAAACTAAAATGTTAGCAAGTAAAACTAAAATGGAATATTTTATTAATTAAAAGTGTGAGAGTAAAGAATATAATACAAAAGTACCAAATGTGTGTGTGTGTGTGTGTGTGTGTGTGTGTGTGTGTGTTATTTTATTTTTTATTACATACCCATTTGTAATTTTGGTTCCAGTCAGTGTAACAAATGCCACCAAAAAAATCTTAAGTAGTTGATTAGTGCCACCAAAAATAATCTATTAAGTTGTTGATTACTGCTATGAGATATAGGTTAGTAATGCACTCTTCTGTTTTGGGATTCTCTGTGAATCAGTTACCATAGATATTGCATAGAATAAATTGTTCTAATTTTGTTCAATAGCTGTTGTAGATTGCCAGCAGTTTCCTTAAATGGAAACTTCAGTTCTCATTCCTTTTAATCTGGGCTGTTTATTATTCCAATAATGTATCAATTTGGGCTTTGCATCTTGCATGTGAAATCATTCTCAACTTTTTTTTTTTACGATTTTTCACTTTTCTTAATTTGCATTCTTATAATTGCCTGCAGATTGTGGTCAATTTTCAGAGCACAGCCACTAAATGATTGGCTCTGCTCAAACACAAAGCAGTATTCAAAGTACTTAGTCAAATAAAGTACTTAGTAGGCTATTCAAAATATTTTATCAAATACTTTGTGTTTGACTAAATGATTATGTAAATTAATGTATATTTACACTGTATGTAGTATTATTGAGTTTTTGTGTATAGTTCATGTATGTGCACACATGTGCAGTAATGCTGAACCAGCTTGCCACTAAAAAGTGAAAAAGGGTACATTTTAAGTTTAGTTAAAGCAAGAATAGTTTAAATCAAAGGGTTGGATGTGTACATTTTAGACCACCATACTACTTGTGCTTCCAGTTCATAATCCATTTGACGTATTTCTTGTATGTTTTCCTAGTTCACTATAATTAGATATTCTCCACACCTCTGGCACTAGTTCTTGGTCATTTGCAAACTGTAGGCTGTGTACATACTTATAAGCAAATCCAATACCCATATGCCTACATTTGGTTTTTCTGTTTCATAATCATCCCATATGTTTTGCTAGTACAGTAGAACCCCGCTAGTCCGAACTAATTGGGACCGGGGCTGGTTCGGATTGGCAAAAATTCGGATTATCCGAAATAATTATTATTAAATAATTATAATTATTTATTTGATTTAAATATGGTCTTTAACTTATATGTAACTCATATGTGCCCGTTTTTTATTCAACGAATGCATTTTACGGTTTATAAGAGTTGAATATTTCATAAAATATTACGTAGTACAGTACTGTAATACAGTACAGATAAGGTGAACAGTATTGACACTGACGTTCGGTGGCTTTCTAGTGCGGTATTGTTGTTTATTATCACGGGCGCGCCAGGGCGTTAATGACTCATGCCAGTTTCTTAGTAATCCCACTTCCCCCACTCTTGTTTGTTTCTTCTCGTGGCCTTGCTTTCAGTAGTGAGACACCTGACAGTCTGAGACATTGTGTGTGCATTCCAACTTACATACGTTTTCAGTGTTGTTTTTTAAGTGCATATTGTATAAAAATGGTTGGTAAGCAGAAACATAGTTCATGTGCACTAAAAGATAAACTTGAAGTGTTGAAACGTTTGGACAAGGGTGAAAGTGGAACGAAATTAGCAGTCGAATTTGGTGTGGGTAAAGCAACAATAAGTGACTGGAAGAAAAACCGGTCCAAGATTGAACAGTTTTGTGCGACAACATCCGAGAAGACTCTCGAGGAGCATCATACATCAAAAGTGTCACAATTTGACAAAATTGATGAAGCCCTTTTCATATGGTTTTCACAAGAAATGCAGAGAGGTACTCCACTGAGTGGTCCCCTAATCCAAGAAAAAGCAGTTCACCTTAATAAGCTGATGAATGGTGATCCTAAATTCATTGCGAGTAACGGCTGGCTGGACCGGTGGAAAAAAAGACACAGAATACGACAGTTATCCATTACCGGTGAATCACTATCAGGGAATCACCAGGTTGCACAAGAGTACATCGCTGAATTCACAGACATAGTTTCATCGCAAAATTACTCGCCTCAAGAAATATACAATTGCGATGAAACTGGGTTAAATTTTAAGGCATTGCCAAACAAAAGCCTCGCCGCCAAACAAGAACTTAATGCACCTGGTTTCAAAATGTGCAAGGAACGTGTGACTGTTTTAGCATGCAGTAATGCAGCTGGGACTAATAAGTTGCCACTAATGGTTATTGGCAAATCAAAAAACCCAAGAGCATTTAAGAACATCAATGTGAACTCGCTTCCTGTATTCTACAGGCATCAAAAAAAGGCATGGATGACCAGTGCTTTATTTAAGGAATGGTTTCATGTCCAGTTTATTCCTTCAGTAAAAAAGTTCAGTGAAAAAAATGGTCTGCCACCCTGGGCGTTACTTGTCATTGACAACGCTCCATCAGATGCTTCGACAGAAGAACTTGTTAATGGAGATATAAAAGCTATTTTTCTCCCTCCGAATGTAACACCTTTGTTACAACCCATGGACTAAGAGGTGCTACAAAACATGAAATGTGTGTATAAAAAAATTCTTCTAAGGTCCCTTCTTGAAAATGAAGACAGTTCACAAACCATTCTCCAAAGTCTTAAGAAAATCAACATCAAAGATGTTATCTATTGGTTAGGTGAAGCATGGGACAATCTCAAAGAACAGCTGCTGAGAAAGTCGTGGAAAAAATTATGGCCAAGTCTCTCTTACATCGATAGTCCGGAACAAGCTGATGACAGGACTGAAGTTTTACAGCTCATGCATCAAATTCCAGGCTGTGAAGAAGCAGACGAAACAGATGTGAACGAGTGGGTGGCAGCTGACACGGAAGACCACCAAGTTTTGACAGATACGGAAATCGTTTCCCTGATCAGACAAGACTTCGATGAAGATTCTGATGTGATGGATGAAGCCGATAATTCAGAACATCTCATTTCACATTCAGATGCAGCAAAGGCGCTGGAAATATCCCTGCAGTATGTGGAGCAGCATGCCAACGCTACAGCGGCGGACATCATGTTCATGAGACGCTGGTGGAATATTGCGTCGTCTGCTAGATTCACGTCTTTACGCCAGCAGAGAATAACTGATTTTGTGCAACCAGTGAATAAGTGAAGTGTTAATATTGAAGTGTTTATTTGGAAATTCTGTTAATAAAGTATAGAAACTGTAATCTAAGTACTGTACAGTACAATAATTGAATTCTGTTTTTGTAGTTTGTAGTTTTGTTTAAGAATTTTATTCCAGTAATTGTAGGCCTACTGATTAATATGTATTACAGTGGTTAGTATTATTTTCTACTGATTTTGCAAAATGTAACCATTTTATTAGAAATGTAATGAAATCATTTGTCACTTCATGAAATCTGCAGTTGTTTTTATAGCTTTCCTTGCCTATTTGGTTCCTGGAGGTGGTTCGGATTATCCGGAATTTCGGACTAGCGGGGTTCTACTGTACTATGGTAACCATAATGCCCTCTGATTTTCCAGTTTCTATCAGTTTCTATATAAATTGATGCAATTCAAACCACTTACAAACATAATTGTTTTAATTTTACCATGTAAGGTTTACAGGTGACAAATATATTTAGTATTTTGAGAAATGAATATTTACTATGACAGTTTAATTTTTTAAGAAAGCAGTTTTCAGCCATCTTCCGGACAGTAATTTTAAATGTAAAATGTATAACTAACCTCAGCACCAATATAACAGTCCAGTGATAAAGAGTCATATGTGAATGGCAGCTACTAAAAACTACCAAACACACATACAAGTTAGGATTGATCAATCGTGTTGAATGTAGTGTCAAGTGAATGAGCAATGTACTTAGCAAAACACAGAAAACATACATATGACTTATACATACATATGATATCCATACATAGTGCACAATATACAGAAAAGACTGAGAATTTACTTGAAACTGGATTCTGTAAGGTAAATCAATTCGCTTACTCGTGTGTAGTGTTGGTAAGTACTGTTACTGTTAGTAGGTAGAGTTAACTCTCTGTCACTGGAATGATAGATTAATGGTTATGTTAATTTGTATTTTTTGTTTTATAAGTTTTGGTCTGAAGACAGCTACCAATTCCAATATTGTTTCTTTGTTAAAAAATTTTATCACTTAATGGCAGACATCCATTTCTCAAATTTAAAATGTACAGTGTATACAAGCCGGTACCAGTTTGAAAGCTTGACCTTGAAACAGTTCCGACAGGCAGGGTAAGGAAAGACGGGTTGTATGCAGTTGGAACTGAAAACATCCGCTGTCAATAAATGTTAATGTTCCGCTACGCTCTGCTTACATCCTTGATATCCCGAAACTTTTCCTCAACACTTTCTCGGATTGTGATCTTAAAATTTTACTTGGACTTTCAGAAAACGGTTAAGCAAAAAAAAAGTATAGGTCATCGCTTTGGAAAAAAAGTTCCCCGCTGGATAAAAAAATGCTTACGCTTGCGTACTTATTCGATGCCTGTTTGAAGAAATTTACAATTACATTAATAATTTACAGCTTTAGTATTCAACTACTTCTCAGAAAATGTATAAATTTAAGTATACCAAAGATTTTATTATAAATGAGCGCAAACTATTAAAATATGATCCGGTATAAAGTAATGCAAATAGTCACCTACAGAGTAACAGCATGATATTTTTAAGTAGACTATTAGCTGTTGTCATTGCCAGCTGTCGTCAAGGTCAAGCTTTCAGATTGGTACCGGCGTGTATACAGTGTACTCCAGCACTGTTAACAACAAATATTTAGTGTGGATGTCTAGGAATTCATTAATTTTTCTTTGTCACAATTGAAACAGGTGAAGGGTTGAAAATTGAAACTAAGAATTTGCTGCACTTCTCTGTCCACATACCTGTTAGCTTAGGTACTACTTAAAACATTTTATGCATGACAGCTTGTAACAGTAATACTGATAATGACTAACATCTGTTTAATTATATTTTATGTCTTAATAAAAGTATTGTTTATTATAGGTTCATAGTACAGAGTTTGTGTTTGGTAAGAATTATTTCTAAGTTATTCACCAGTGATTGAAGTGTATGTAACGTATAACCTAAAATTTTGTATTTAATTCCTTTTAGAAAGTGTGGTTTGTGGTTGTGTTGAGTATTTATGTTATCTTTGGTTTATATTTGTAATAATTGACTACTATTTGAAGAAAAATGTGACTTCTTATAGACTTAGTGGTATGTTTCTTAGATGCATTTACTAATTTTTGTCAAATACTGGTCACACTGGTAGGTAGTGGTGCTAGATCTCTTTGATTTGAGATAGTAATATTAGCGATTGACAGTTTTTTCAATAAGCCATTTACAAAATACAACGGAATTATGTATTCCGTAGTTTTCTTTATTTTAAGGAGCATATCCTTAAGTGAAGAAAATTGATATTTTAATGATAAACATAACTTGTTGTCACACCACTAAGTCATTATTATAATGGTGTCCCGAATCTGTTATTCTGTCTTTTATTATAAGGTAGAGAAATACCACAATATCTGGGTGTCAACTGTCCTTATAATTAAGTTCTTTATTTTTAGTATTTATATGTTTGTATGCCTAATCAATGATTATTAATAATAAAATAATTTAATAATTATTACAGCAAACTAAATAATTTTCGTTAAGAGACTTGTGGAAAATAAAGTAATAAGACAGTTTAAAGAGTGAAATTGTAAGCATTCATGCTTCAGGCTTGTGGTGAAACAAGACCTTTACCATATAAGGTTGCAAATGCTAGCAGATTGTGCTGTGACTCAGTCACGGGATGTGCATAACCTTGAGGCATTTGTGACTTTGTATTAATGTCTGCTGAATACAACTCTGAAATGTTTTTCTGTCTAAAGAAAGATTATCCCTTTATTGAAGAATTAAGAAATATGTATTTTCATTGATGTTAAGCTCAGTAATTTGTAGTCATGTGGGTCCACATGTTATTAAATTTGTTAGAACTTCAACTTAGCAATGAAACAGATAATGGAACTATTTGAGCAGTAAACCAGTTGAAGTAAACTCTGAATATTTTAACTGACCTTCGTGAATGTGTTGTAACAGGGAGGTAGTTAATAGTGATTGCAGTTTTTAGAATATCTGTGATATAAGTTCAGGTTTCTGAATATTTTTTTTCCATTCACTTGATTGTCTCATAAAAATTGAAGTATTATTTTTATATAGTGAATATTATAGAATTGAAGAAAAAACAAGTTTGAGAATAAGGTTGTGTATCAAACTACAGATCAGGTCTGGTTAAGTGAAGTTTCTATAAAATGTTGCATCGTAGTAATAAATAATGCTGAATCAATAAATATGAAGCATTGTCACCGTTTTTAGGTTGTTAATGTTTATGTAAATATGTTGCTGTTAATGTAACATAAATATGTTATGCTAATCACTGGTTATTTTATAAAATCAGTACTAATTGTTAATGTAATAAAATACATGCAATTAATTATTTTAACTGGGTATTTTTACATAACAACCAAACCTTTTTTGTTGAAGTGATAAATTATAATATTCACAAAAATAATTTTTTATGAGGGCTTGTGAAATAAAGTATACAATGTTTTTCCAGTGAAACAATGTCTTATTCTTTTTTTTAAACTGACAAACTTGTTAAACCTCCTACTTGTTACAACAGGACAAACAGTCACGACATTTTGAATTGCAAAGCAATTCATGCCTTTTGCAGCCACATTTTGTCAAAAGATGCAGTTGTATCTCTTGACTCCTTGATTGTCTGTGATGGATGATTTCGTGGTACACTTACAAAGAGACACAATAACATTATGAACTTCCTAATGTAAACCAGAAGTCTCTTGACATATGAAAAACTGGTTCATTGAATATTTTGAGTCAGTCGTCCTTCTCAGGTGCTAATCTCATACATCTTGACATCAGTATCCACCTGTAGATTGACTTCTAGAAAGTTCCTGGAGTTACTACTTCCCCTGTTGACATCAGGAAATTGTACTTGTACAATGTCTCCAATCTTGCCCCTTGGAAACATTCTTTCAGACATTTGTCTCTTCTTTGCCAGAGTCTGCAATGTACTCTGGCACCTTCTCTCTGTTTCTTAGTATTGTTGATTTTATCAGCAATTTTCCCATAAAATTTTCTCCATAGCTCTGTCTCCGTCCTCTACTTGTCCATCTTCCTTGTCACCGTCCCTTTCCTCATCTCCCATCGGAACACCCTACAAGGAGTTGATTAAGTCTTCGAGATCTTCAGATTGCAGGTTTCCAGAACTCTGTTCTCCATGAATTGAACATATCCCAGGCCCTCAGACTAATGTGGAGTTTGGTTTGTTTCTGTCCAAGTCGTTAGCATGTTTTCAGTATTGTGCACTCCACAGGTCGCTGAGTCTCGCCTTCCCGTGAACTATTTTCAATTCGCTCCATGTTGTACAAACGTTTTAAAACGTTACGGTTGCAGAGTTCATGGCACTGGTGCTTTGTAGTATGCTGGGAACACCCAAAATGGTGAAAATATCAAGCAGGGTGTATGCCACTTCCTCTGCTACTTTGGTTTTCAAAGGCTGTAACTGTACAAATTCAGTAACCTTTTCCCACAAGAATGAATTTGTAGTTTTAGTCTGGTTGCCATGATCTTGATTTGACCTGTTAATCTCTTTAAAAATCATTGGATGCACTTTTACATAATTACATCAGCTTTTACATTAACTTTTACACTTTCATCATTGGATGCACTTCTCGCTATATGCACATACTAACGGATTGATGATGATGTGTCACTCACTGAGTATATTAACTTTTCACTATCACACAACTTTGCAATGTCATACTGCTTTAGTTGTTCCTGATAAGTTTTTTCTAATGGTTTCAAATTTTTGGGACTTGTACTTTCTCAATCAAGTAGTGGTGCCTATCTTTATACATGATCCCACAATTTTCCTTCTTATTCTTGAAAGCATTAACTTTTTATTTAAATGAGCTTCTGTTGTGTGCAGATTCACATGTCTGCACTCAATGAACACTGGACTGAAACTGATGCGCATGTGTGTGATCACATACCATGCACAACCGAGACAGATTCAGCTTACAGAAACGTGCAACTTCTGTAACAATTTAACCAGACTGTGCTGGATAGTATTCATAATAACAGGTGAATGTGATTAAGAAAATGGAATAATGTATCACATTCATCAAGTGTTGGTTATTATAGAAAATTCCCAGTGATTAGCATATTGCAGGATTTATCAAATTAACAGTAACATTTTTTTTTTAATTACGTATTTTTGTAAGGAATTCTATTTTGATTGTGCATTTTTTAACACTGTCAGGAAGTGTAAATGTAGGTTATTTTCCTCTGACATTCAGTAAAGTTTCTAATTTATTAGATTATTAAATGTCTAGTAATATGAAGAACACAAAGGAAATTAGGAAATATGGGTCCTATTTTATATTTCTTCTGATGAGGGTACCTAAAACTATTACTTAATGTAACAGTTTGATAAATATTAAGAAAATTTTACCTCTGTCTGCAAATATTTGTTGTTTTGTACAGAAAGCAGAGTGATTCTGTGTCTTCACTTTGCCAATTCAGCAAATTAAAATTCAGAGTGATTGTGGCTGTTTGCTTTTTTAGAATGGAGTATATTAATTTGTGTGCTTTCTGGGAGTTTAACTTACCATTTTGTAAGAAATGCGTGTAGTTTTTGTAACACGGGTAACTTTTCCTATGCACAGAAATATAGGATTATACCATGAAACAAATTAAACATTCTCAAATTTCTAAACTTGAATAAAACAGAAGGAACAGCTGTGTAATTTTTAGAGCAATCTTTATCTTTTGAGGTATAAGACCATGTTTTCATTTATTTGGTAGTAATAAATGATTGATTGTATATAAGTAGGCATGTTATAGGTTGTAAAGATGAAGTCTGAAACATAGTTCTTTTGTTATTTATTCTAAATTGAATTTTGAAATTATCAGTTTTCAAAGAGTTCTATCAAAATTTTTTTTCTGAATGTACAAAAACAGAATCACTTATCTAAAAATGAACTTTTTCTTGTGAAACTTACTGTTTTTCGTTGGATGCGTTTCAGCGTATGTATTCGCCTTCTTCAGCTTTGAGTCAGACTGCCATTATTTCGTAACGGTTGTTGTGTGGAAGGTGTAATGGGGGTGGTGTGTGGAGGAAGGGGATTGGCGCGGGGATTCAACTTGATGTTTGTTTTTTGTAAAATTGTGTCAAAAAGTGTATGTGATTTATATTGTAATTGATCGTTAAGTATGTTGTTTGGTTGTGTTGTGTGGTGTTTATATATTTCGTATTGTTCAGTTGTGTTGAGTTTTTGACCTTTAGGTAAGTAATGTAAAATTTCAAGATTAGTGTCTATGTTGGTGTAACTGTGGTTTTCTGTGTGTATGTGTGTGGCAAATGCGGAGTGTATATTGTTGTTGGTTAGAGCTTTTAAGTGTTCAGAATAACGGGATGAAAAAGATCTTCCCGTCTGGTATTATAGTTGTCTTGATTATTCATCTCTTCTTTCACAGCACTAACACTTATCTAAAAATGAACTTTTTCTTGTGAAACTTACTGTTTTTCGTTGGACGCATTTCGGCGTATGTATTCGCCTTCTTCAGCTTTGAGTCAGACTGCCGTCATTTCGTAACGGTTGTTGTGTGGAAGGTGTAGTGGGGGTGGTGTGTGGAGGAAGGGGATTGGCGCGGGGATTTTCATCCCGTTATTCTGAACACTTAAAAAGCTCTAACCAACAACAATATACACTCCGCATTTGCCACACACATACACACAGAAAACCACAGTTACACCAACATAGACACTAATCTTGAAATTTTACATTACTTACCTAAAGGTCGAAAACTCAACACAACTGAACAATACGAAATATATAAACACCACACAACACAACCAAACAACATACTTAACGATCAATTACAATATAAATCACATACACTTTTTGACACAATTTTACAAAAAACAAACATCAAGTTGAATCCCCGCGCCAATCCCCTTCCTCCACACACCACCCCCACTACACCTTCCACACAACAACCGTTACGAAATGATGGCAGTCTGACTCAAAGCTGAAGAAGGCGAATACATACGCCGAAACGCGTCCAACGAAAAACAGTAAGTTTCACAAGAAAAAGTTCATTTTTAGATAAGTGTTAGTGCTGTGAAAGAAGAGATGAATAATCAAGACAACTATAAAAACAGAATATTAATGTTATAACATGCTTGGCATGTTAGGCACATTATTCTACATGAGTGGTAATATATTGCCATAGATTTGGTTATTCAATAACTGCAAATTCTAAACAAGGTAGTAAATTTTGTGTGTGCGTGTGTGTGTGCGTGGGGGGAGGAACAAAATAAAAATTTTAATTGTAGTGTTAATGTTTAGATGGGTGTTTGGTTCTTTATTTTTGTACATTTGTTTGTTTGTCTTGGTAAGTCAATAAGTCCAGTCCAAAACTCCTGAAAAATAATTTATTTGGATGTTTCCTTTTAAAACTTTGCAGTTTAATTTGTAGATAATGCCTACTGCTTTTCATTAAAAAGAACTATCCCCTCTCAAGAAACTCCCCAGGCAGTTAAAAACCGTTTTCATATTATACTTATTTTTTAAGTGTGTTGGGTTCTATATAGCAGTTGTCATAAAAAATAATCGTGTCTCTCAGCAACACAGTTTTTAAGTCGTTAACATATTTCACTTTCTTTGTGTATACCAAGAAATATGTTAAACAATAATCACAATGTTTTTATAATTATGAAATAATCTCGTTTTGGCAGATAATTCTATTGGGGTGTAATGCAGACAACATTTTAGAAAATAAACCTTTGAATTGATAAATATCTTAGTATAGCTAAATCAATAATATTCTATCAGGGTCCAAAATAATGTTATTCTTAAATGTGATATCTGTAATGTAACATTTTTGTTTGGTGAATTGTGGGTTAATATGAGGTAATTAGAAAGTATTTATGTATTACACTGTATGTATTTCTGTTGATATTACGATTGTTCTTCGTATGATTATTCTCTACATTCTTTATATATAATTGTTCAATATATCAAGTTTCTTTGTTGATACTAATATTGTATCATATTTTCATATAAATTTTTATATAATCATTTGAGATTATCATATAAATATTGTACCAATAAATCACACAAAGGATGAAGTGTGTTTTTCTGATATAATGGTATGGGTTTGGATATTGTAAATACTAAATAGGAGATAGAATATAATAATATTCATTGAAACTATACCAACCTCCAGTCTTCTCTGTTCTCTATTTTGCATGATCTCTTTCTAACATCTCCCATCCAAACCATTCCATATAGTTCTTTCTTGGTCTAGTCCATTTTCACTTTCTGTCTTCCTGTTGTGTGTATGTTTTAGTAGCTGATTTTCTCCATTCTTTGGCCATACTACTTCTAGTTGAATTGTTACATCTTACTTGCTATTGTAAATGGAGCATTCATTATTTCTGGTAATCTAGTGTTTGAGATTTTTCAAGAACTTGATTTTCCTGCAGTTGTGTGCCAAAAATCCATCTCTTTCGTGTGAGTTAATTTTTCTGTCCATGCCATTTTTACTTTGACTTGCCACACTGTAGGCCTATCTGTAGGCAACACTTCATGAGAATGTTGTGTATGCTTTTCATGCTTACTTTTGATATATTCTTCTCCCAGTATAACTATTTATGTTGTACATTTCTGTATCTGATTGTTTTATAAGCACACCATCATTTATTATTTTTCGTCCAAGGTTTATGTTTTCTGAACATTTTTGCTAAAAATTCTGTCTGCTAAGAGATAAATCTTGTTACTTTCTGTGTATGCACAGATATTCAGGTTTTTGTATATTTACTTTCAGCCTCAGTTTGAGTTTTGTTCTTTTAAGTTTTCTTGCCATGTATTCTGATGTCATCACTGTTTTTGACTATTATAACTTCATTTTATATCATAGCGCAAAATAAAACAGAATAGCATGTGGAACATGTTGTTTAATGGTACACCCATATACTTACACTCCAGTCGGGACCATTCTTGTTTTAGGTCCTTTCTGACTCTATAGATTCGCTGTTGCTTTATTTGTAATGTTCAGCTGTAGTATTCTTTTCTAATTTAATTGACATTTTTTATAAGACTTAGGTTAATGATTCTCTTATCAGATGTCTCCCATAGTTTTTGAGGTATAGCCTACTATCATACATCTTTTTGAGTTAAATAAAAGTAGGTGCACTTGTGGATTGTGAGCCAGTTTTTTTCTCTGTTTATGTGAACATGTATGGTCAACAGTTGATCTGTCCATTCGGAAAGAAGCTTCACGACTTCTGCGTCTTTGTATTTTGCTACTACTGTATTTTTCAAAATTTTACTAAATTCTATTTGTAACTAATCCTCCTTGTTAGCTGTTGCGCAACATGGTGTTTTTTTTTTGTAGTCCGTATATTTGCGAGACCTTATTTTCCCTTGGAGTTTCTGTTCCATTCGTGCATTCTGTATAGAATAAACCCGATAAGTACTCTGTGCCCATGACAGTTATAAGTGTATCTTCCGCTATGACTAGGCCAGTCAGGGCCGGCTGAAATCAGTGCTAGTCCATAAGTGTTGAGTAGGGCTTGTCTTTTCCGGGAATCTGAACTTGTTAAATAGCGTGTTTATACACTTGGCAGTCTGTTGCAGTCTTTTGTATAGAAAGCATTACAAAGTTTGTGTTTATAATTCATATTAAAAATGATCCATGTGCGTAGCAAGTGAAAATCGAGAAGTTGCGAGAGGTGTGTGGGCTAATTACTCAAACGTCCTGTACTATTACAGTTTGGAGGACAACAGCGCAAGAGATGTGCCGAGCATAATAATTATTATTTTGTGTGTGAGCGTTAGCAGATGATTAGACTACGTATTCTACTAAAAACGTGCTAACGGCGCATTCTAGAAAACGTCTTTGCGCTCGAGAGTTAACGTATTTACTGATTTTTTTTAATGCATGCTTGTGACCGAATCAGCATCATCTTCACTACAGGGATTAGGCCCTAGTTGGCTTGTTCCGGAACCCATCTCCTCCTCGGTCTACCAACATCCCTCTTTCCACTCGGCTTGTACTTGAGAGCTGCCACTGGCAATCTGGTATCTGCCATTCGGGTCACATGTCCACACCATCTTCTCTTATACTCCTTAATCGTCTCATTTAGAGACTGGATCTTTAAGTCCTGTCTAATGTCTATGTTTCTTCTCCTATCCAGAAGGGAGAATCCTTGGACACTTCTCAGAAATCTCATTTCGGCAGCCTGAATTTTCTGTTCTTCCCCTTTACCGAGGGTCCATGTCTCACTTGCGTAAAGGAATGTCGGAACAGCTACTGTTTTATAAAATTTCATACGGGTTTCCTTCCGAGTTTTATTTCGTAAATTTCTATGAATTGTCCCACAGATGGATCTAAACTTTGATAGTTTATTAACCCAATCGGCATCAACGTTGTATGAGATGTTATATCCCAGATAATTAAAATGACAAACTTGTTCCAAAGTTTGATTGTCTACCACAATTTTTGTTCTAATGGGTCATTTACCTAGAAACGCCATGGTTTTTGATTTAGCGGCAGAGATCCTCAGCCCATAATTTCGCAAAATAGTATTAAATGTAAATATCGCTTTTTGTAACTGGTCTTCCGTTTCTTATATTATTACCTTATCATCTGCGTACAGTAGGGAATTTACATGAATATTTCCTTGAAGCTGTATTCCTGAGTCAACCTTAGTCTTCCATAGTCGTAAGACGTCGATATAAATATTAAAAAGTGTCGGTGAAATAGGACACCCTTGTCTAACACCTTTATTTGTAGGAATATCCTCTGTCAACCTACCATTTAAATCTAGGGTAATGGAAGTTCTGTTATATAGGCTTTGGAGCACTGCAATTACTGTAATTGTGTAGGAAAACCTCTTCGTTCCATGATATTCCATAGTATTGATCGCCTAACATTATCAGAAGCCTTCGCTATATCTACAAAAGCAAGATGCGTTTCCCGGTTGAACTCTCTTTTTTTCTCTATTATCAACTTAAGAGTAAAAATTGCATCTATACACGATCTTCCTTTTCGAAAGCCGTTCTGTTCTTCTAACAATAATACCTCTGTAATTGGTTTCAATCTTCCTTTTACTGTTCTGGCGTAAAGCGTATATGTTGTGTCGAGGATGGATATTCCTCTATAATTATCTGTCCTTGTTCGATCCCCTCTCTTAAATAATGAGATAACTCTTGCTCTTAACCATTCTTTTGGAACTGAGTGCTCCTTCCAGCACATATTCAGGAAATGTAACAGACGTAACTGCAATAAAACGCTTCCGTATTTCAAACGCTCTATATTAATGCCGTTCAATCCTGGTGAAGTGCGATTCTTAGATTCTGTCAATGCCTGTAGTAATTCCTCTAGAGTTATTGCATCAATACTCTCTGCATCACATTCCGTGATCACACCTTCTTCCTCATCCTCATTATACCAAAGTTGAGTATAATGTTTCTTCCATAATTCCACTGTAATTGGATTGACAGACATCTCTTCTCTTTCCTTTCCATTCAACATCTTCATTATTTTGTATGCCATAACCTGTCTACCATGAACATCATGTTCAATATTGGAAATGAATCTCTCCCAGGATTGTCTGTGCGCTTGCCTAACAATCGTTTTTTCTCTATTTCTGACTTCCTTATACATTTCCGCATTCGTAGGAGATGGGGAATTTAGATATTTAAGATATACTTTTTGTTTTTCAGCTACTGCTTCTTCTATTTCCTCTGTCCATATTTTTAAACCTTTCCTTTTTCTAAACCTTTTCTTTACACCGATTGCTTCATTGGCTGCTTGCACTATTATCCGTTTCATATTTCTCCACTCTTCTTCTATACTGTTGCCTGAAGGTATGCTATTAAAGTGCCTATTTAACCTATCTTGATAAAGTCTTCGAATACTTTCCTGTTCGAGTAAATATACTTTAAAAACCTCTTTATTCTCCTTTCTTGTAGATGTTTTAATTTTCTTCCATTTCGTGTATAACCTTATTTGTGAGATTACCAAGTAGTGATCAGAGAAAACATCATAGCCTCTATATACTCTCGTGTCACTAACCTGTTTTGCCAATTTTTTGCTGATTATGATATAATCTATTAAGGATCTAAGTCCCCTTGATGACCACATATATTTATGAATTCCTTTCTTACGGAAAAAGGTGTTAGTTATTTTTAACTCGTTAAACGCAGCAAATTCTCTCAAAACCTCTCCATTATCATTTAACGTATCTTCCCCGAAAACTTCTACTATATTTGGGATTGGAACATTACCAACCCTGGCATTCATATCACCCATCAATAAGATTTCATGGTTTTTATTTTTGTCGAGTATTTCCTGAATCCTGTTGTAAAAATCTACAGTTTCGTGTGCTTCACCCTCTACGGGGGCGTAAGCACCTATGACAATTATATGACCACGTCCATATTTTATTTTTAAATATAGTATCCTCTCACTTTCAAAATGATATTCTTGTATACCTTGTTGCCATCTTTTATCGATAAATACTGCCACTCCTCTTTTGCCCTAGATTTCTCATCCACGCCACTATAAAACATTGCGTAATCTCGTACATATTTTGATCCTTTATTTTTCTTTTTCGTTTCCGTTACTAATGTGATATTTACTTTGTTCTCCTCAAATATTCTTAGTAGTTCCGTTTCCTTACCAGCTATTCCTCTAACATTCCATGTAGCCACCTTTAAATTATCCATTATCCATTTACGTTTGTCCTTTTCCGTTAGCTTAGGTCGATTATCCACGTTTCCCGTCCGATTTCCGAGGCTCAGTTGAGTTCTGCAAGTAAATATTGTTTTACTTAAGCAGGTTACTAGCCCACTGTAATACCCCCAACCTGGAGGACCAGGAGTTTGATCTCGGAGTCTTCTTCTCCTAGGCCAACTGCTATCACCACAGCTACAGACCTTGGCCTGACCCTGGTTTTACCTCGGAGTATCCTTCTCCTAGCCTTTGAGGTGCCAGCCCCCAACCATACAAGGCAGTACGGGGCAGTGCAATAAGATTCCCTAGCAGAGGTTACCAGACTCTAACTAGGTAGTTAGGCGATGGGGCTGCCACCCTAAGGTTTCCTAACAAACCGATTTTCTGTAGGGGTTATCTCCCTTAACCTTTGACGATCCAACGCCTTACTGCAAGGCAGCAGGTGTCAAGAAATAGAATGAAAAACATGGAAGACACCTGGAGTACTCTAACAGCGTCGGGGTCGAAAAGAACAAGAGTTAGCCAAGGGAGACTGATAGGAAAGATTAAAGACCAGAAAGATCTCACCCAAGACAAGTTGTGACCGAGGATGCACGAAAAATCAACAAAAAAATAACCATTGGAGTGTAGGCCTACTGTGTATATTAGCACTGTATAGCCGTGCGACTGATGTTTTCGTTTCGGGATTAATGTATGTTAGTAAAGTGAGAAAGTGTGGGACAAGGAAAAACGTCTGCCTGTTTCATAAAGAACTGTTTTGACGTATTTGTTTTATAATACCTTTTGTGATAATTCTATAAGGAAATGTTGAAGCGATAAGAATTCTAATTGTATTGTACCATTTTGCTGACAGTTGTGTACATACATTCCCATTCTGACGCGCTTCTACACAAGGCGCATTTTACAATAATCGTTAATTAATCAATCGAAACAAACAAATAAAATCTGTTTAGATTCTCAGTCGCTTGTAAAATTAACGCGCTGTTTTTAATACGTATTTTACTTTCATTGTATATCAGCCAATTTATGCGATACAAGTGTAAATTCAAGTCGTTGATAAAATACGAGTACATTAGTTAAAAGGGAGCATAGTTTTGGTTTCTTTAGAAACTGTAACCATCATCTGGAGATTTGTAAGGAGCTCACTAGCGTTAATTAGTCGCTTTTATGGTTATACATTGATGTCCTTTAATGTATTGGATTTATGTCCCCATTTCTAACTGCAGTTTTTTTTTGACTGATGAGAGACGGTGGAAAATTCTAATTTTTTTTCAGAATACAGACATTTTCAAAGTGTCTACTTTTAATATGGAGTGATTTCTCTGTTTTAAGAACGAACAGACGTACTTAAACACGAATCTACGTACTAACACAGTGTAAAGTTTCTCGCTTGGAAAGGAATGAAGATGTATGTTTGTATGCCTATGTTCAGTTAATATCACGCTAGTAACAAATGTGAAATTACATTTTTTGGGACAAAGACATTTTTGTTAACTAACCGTGAATTAGGCTAACATGAATTGAAATGTAGTAGGGAACACAGGGTACTGTTATGTGGTTTGACAGCGCAGGCGTAGCTTTTGACTGTTTGGAAACAGCTGAGGTGCAGTGAGCAAATGATTAGTGTGTACAGAGCATTGTGTCGTACGATATTTGTCATGACATGGGTCAAAAGTTTTCCCTTAGAGTGAGTTGTACTGTTCAAGACTTGTTGTTGCATATTTTTGTTGTTGTTTTGTAAATTTATAGTGAAAATGATCTGTATTAGATATTGTTGATTATTGACTCGTTTTTCAACATTTTTCAGCCATAAAAGTATAACTTCTTGTGATTATACTTGCAGTATTTTCGTTGAAGCATTTAACTGTTATTATTAACCACGCGTTAATAATACAGTTAAGCCATAACTGAAGTGAGGACAGTATTTGTTAGTTGTGCACGGTTAGTGGAACGAGTTTTTTGTAGTGAAGAAGGAGACGGTCCAGAGAATAGTTAAACCATCTATTAAAACAAAATTGCGTGCACATGTGATACGTTTTATTGGTGATTCAAGCAGGAGGGGTTTAGTTCTCCTTCTGCATTGTTACTGCAGGTTTCCTTTGCACCATTGATCCTATTTTTTAAGCGATGATAGCCGATTTAATTTTCTTATTTCTTTAATGAGAATTTAATTAATTAAGTGGTTCAATTGATTAACCTTCAAGTTTGTTAGAAAGTACTGATTTGACCTTCACAAACACAAATAACTGCACTTTGTATTCTTCGTAATGCGATAGTTTTTTACGCGAATAAAAGCTGTTTTACTAACATTTAATTTTTCCGTATTTTTTTAAAACTTAGTTAATTTTGTATGAAAGCTGGCGACGTGGTCTTTATTAAGTTTTCGTTCGTGTCACCGTGCGTTGGTCACCACCGGATGACATGCACAACAGCCGTAGACGTGACTCTTTTGTACTTCATGTGCGCTCCATTGTTTTTAAATAACAGTATGGCTTATGACGTATGTTGCGAAGGATTCCATTCAATAATTGGTACTGCTTTGTTTGTAAAACCTACTAAAGGTTCTTAAACTGTTCCAGAGAGAGTAATTTAGGGGGGAAAATTTGTTTTCAGCTTTTCGTAACCTAGATTGTCGACACACACTTGTGCGTAAATGAATTGATTTAATCAGTTACAATAGTACGATTGTGTTTTTTTTATTTAAAAAAAGAAGGAAAATTAAATGGGAAACAAAACTTAGGCCAGCTAGACTTTTATTATTTGCAAATTGCGTGAACAACCGCTGTATCTTCAGTCTTGAATGTTAAGTATAACAAAAATGTACCAGCTTCGTTCACCAGGTGGAATACAATAAAACGATTCTGTTAAAAAAAAGTGTAGGTAGAAATGGTGAAAAATTAGTTACGATATACGTAATAGAAAAGCATATATTTGAGGTTTGCGTATTTATGCTCTCTGTTTTGAATGGCGTTAGTCTCGAAAATATCGTTTTTAGTATATAGGTTGGGAAGTTCATTCCAGGTAAAAAACTAGATGTTTATCGTGTTGTATTCTCGGCCTCCATTGTTTAACGATTCTGAGTCGTCCGCTTTTACTTTTTTTACTGTTTATGGAACTGTTGCGTAATTTTTTAACAAAGTAAGATTAAGATTCGCTTTGTACACGTGATTTCTTTGAATAACGTGCATAGTTGTTTCAATGTAGGCAGCATTATCAGTTGTGGGTTTATGAAAAATATGTAGGTACTGTACTAAGGAGTAAACAGTTAAGAATTGCAATATATAAATGATTAAACTTGAGAAAATAAATAAAAGGAATTGATAGCGGCGGACACCGCAGCGGTAACCGCAGTCGAACCGTGCACCGCATCAGTACAGTATTGCGTTGCTGTAACTTTGCTTTTTGCACAGAGTTCATACGAGCGCTCGTAAAAGGACAACAGCGTAGACGTTTCAGTCATGTTGCATTCGAATAATACTATTTGATATTTAAAGGCTTCTTCGTTTAATTATCGTTGTAGATATATTTTGCGGAATGAAAACTTATGGGTTGTAAAACAGGTTTAATTTTGCTTTGACGATGCGGTTTTAAAAATGAACACTGTTAATAAAATGTGTCGCCAACAGTGAAGTGAGGAGTCCATCAGCATAGGTAATGAGAATAGGCCTATTTGACGGTTACATGTTAGAATTGCGGTTGTTATAGTATAGATTGGAAGTATTTTACTTTCTTGATTTTATTCTCAAGTACTAATGCCACTGATAACAATAACTTAGTTATCTCTCGTGTAAACTTGAAATCTCTTATTGAATTAAATTTGTTAAGTATGCCGTGGAAACTTATTTTTGTTGCAACTCGGGTTCTTACTTAAAGCAAGTAAAACACACGGAAGCAGTTTAAATGAAATAGAAAACTTTATTATTATGCTTTGCAGTAGGACAATAAAAATGTGTAAGGTACAATAAATAACTTTTTTTAAAAGCATAACAAGTTATTCTGAACTTAATGGATTCAATTAATAGTTTTTCCAAAATTAAAAGCTCTTCCAAAATTTAGTTTTTATTATTAAGTGGGCGATGGTTGTACTGTTTTATGATTTGTCCGTACGGTTTGTCCGTTTCTGGCATTAACTGTTCCGCCAAAGTGTTGATGACAAGTTTTCTGTACGGTAAATCGGTGGTCGGTTGAAGAAATATATCATTTATCGTATTCATAAATAGGTACAGTAAGGCATACATTAATTACTTTTAAAAAGAATTTTGGTTTTTTATGATGCCGACTGCAGTGAGTAGTTACGTCACGACCAGTAAGCGTTGTTTGGATTGCGTAACGGCATTTATCACCTGAACCATGTTTGGTAGAAAACTGTTTTAAAATGATGAAAAAAACGTGTATAGATTAGTACAATGACATCTTATATAAAAAGCAGCTGGAGAAAATTACAGTATTTCCATCCTGGGGATCATTCAATGGAGTAAAAGTAAATGGAGATTATCGTCACGTATATATCTCTTACTGCGTCTGAAAAGGCGTTTCGAGTTAATTGAATGAGGGAAACGAGTTTCAGTCTTAACTCGACCATATGGCATTTGCCCGTTTATCTGTGTACCGTTGGGGAATGTCTCACGATAACTTCTGAATGTATCGACCGATTTTCGTAAACTTGGCATGCGTGTTCATACTTTTGCTCTACAGGCCACTATTGGTTAGAAGATTGTATCACCAAAAATAATTGGTCGGAAGACAAAAATGTGGGGAGACAAAATTTTGAAAAATTGCAAAGTCCATGTGGCATGTCAAATTAAAGAGAATTTTAGCGACAGTCTGAATTTAGGGTTTGGGTTTAAAAATTTTCAAAATATTTTGGTCATCAGGGCCCAAAAACGAATCAGAATTTTCAAGAAAAAATTGTAAAATCAGTGTCGAATACTGTATTTATGTTATATTTATTTACATCAAAGGAAATTTTGATGTAAATCCCAGTGTAGTGTTTAGTTTGAAAATGTTTAACGTCAGAGGGACCACGGGTCACAAATGGACGTCGACTTTTGAAAAAATTGTAAAATGTGGGGTTTCAAGTTATCAGTAGTTGTATTCAAAATATGAAGTCGGTATCTTTCATAATTAGACAGTAGCCTATTAATGTCTGTCAACGTGCCTTGCAAATTTTGGACCGCGTTCAGCAAGTTTGTAAGCTATGTTCGCAAAAAGACTTTACATATAATTGTAAGTTATGTATACTTGTGAAAAATATTAGATATAGGCGTTAAGATATGTATGGAAATTTATAAAACAAGAACTAAATTCTAGGCAGTATGAGTAGGCCTATAAATTTGAGTAAAATTACTGTGGAGTAGCCGGGAGTTTGAGTGTTTATTGTATCCATACCAATAAAAATTAATAATGATTGTTTGCTTTGCAATTGTAATTTATACAAAAAATAGAGCAGTCGCGTAATTTTCACGTAAATAGTAGGCTTTTCGTAATTTTTCCTTAACATTTTTTCCTTTTCAAGGTAGAGCAAAAACCTTTATTAACCGTGGTTACTGGCGGGGAGGATCGTGTCCGAAAAATGGAGAATCTCGAATAATAGACGGGAGGCTCGACGGAGAATGCTAGGAATGTTTTCATCAAACAACAGTTGGCTTAATAATGTAACACAGTATAACAGTCGACGTAATTAAATGGACACACTGTACAAATTGTATGTAACAAATAAATAAAATTTGTCGTTTGTTGCTGAACTGTTAGTTGCTGAGTCGTGCTGAACGAGGTCTTTTGGTGGCACTACCTGATCTCGTATAATCCCTTTAGTAATGGTGTTGACATCGAAAGGCCTCGTTCATCATGACTCGACAGCCAGCAGTTTTGAGCAACAAACGACAAAGTACGTGTGATTAAGACGAAAAACCAGACTGGCAAAGAAATCTGTTTTTACATTGATAAACACCGAAGTGGCTAATTAATTTTATTTTTTTTATTGTTCATCATTATTTTCCCTTATTTCTCTTCTTATATTTCTTATTGTAATTCTTCTGTTAAATTCGCCGTTTTACTGTTCAAGAAAGTTTATAAAGTGTCTACTGCGCCCGACGGCATGACTTTCTCGCGGAGAATTACGATATCTGTATTCAGTATTCATTTATTTTAGTTGCTGCTATTGTTTTCAATTTTTATTGCGGCCGTTGAATCATCAAAATAATTGCTGCATGTTCATAAACAAACGTGTTTGTTGTTTGTAAATGTAGTTATTGTACCATTATCACATCCTATTAGCTCCCTTACTCGTAGTAGAAAGCTGATCATGGTAAGAACCAAGTCGCCAAGTCATTAGAGGGAGTCGAATATCGTTTGAACCTATAACTGCATGTGTATTGTAATAGTTTTTCCAGAGTTCAGCCTTAAAGTCTGGCAGTTGGCTGCACTAACCTACGTACTGCCAGCAGATCTTGTCAGCAGCTATGGGCCCTTGAAGAGAGAGACTTTTCTCAGACGTCAACAATGAGTGGATTCTTCGTCCTTTCCTTAACTACTCTGAGAATACTTGGATAGGCAGCGTAAATCAAAAGACTTCAAAAAGTAGTCATTGTTTCCAGTTCGTCTTTGGAATTGTCGTGATGGTTCTAAAGACAATTTGCCCTCAACGATTCAATTGAGGGATGGCATCGCCGGTTCGCTAAGCTCGTGTCCTCTTAACATTCAACCATATGGGAATTTATTAAGGCCCTTAAAACAGAACAGTCGGCAATGGAGAAGAAATACGAGGGTATGGTTGCTGGAGCTGAGTCTGTGAAAAAATTAAAAGTATTTGGATACAGCAAAGAGGATCAAGACAATAGTTGAGCAGTATGAGCAAAGGAATGACGTATAATACTTGCGCGGAGTCGCTCATAACTTTCGATTCTAAAGCTGCTGAGTGTATCAGACGTGTAAAGCCTGTACAAATTATAAGTAGTGCAAAGAAGTAGTCAACATTAAAAGTAAAGCAAAAAAGTTTTAAAAAATGACACAAGCCTCGGTCTCACGACAAAAAAATATTTTCTGCCTGGCTTGATCAGACGAAAATGAAAAACATTATTTTCTTTAATCGCCAAACACGTCTAAAAAGTATTTAAACGACTGAATTGATTAAGCCAAGGCAGTCACAACCCTGCAAACGCAGAGTGGTATTTTTTATCAATAAAGAAACTTATTTCATTGAGAGGAACAGAGGCAAAACGAAGTCAGTACTCTGAAGAACCGAAATCTCAACGACATTGTCTGTGGGGGGCAATTGTCTGGAGAGAAATTGTCACGGCACGCTGACTGCTGTGATGGTTAAATCGAGCGCGGCCCTACTACAGCAGACCTACAGTCTGTACCTGTGCCAGTCATCGGCCCGACCGGGACACGGTATTAGGGCATATTTTCTTTATGTGATAAGTAAATGTATGTGCGTATTATTTTGTTGTCCTTATTCTTCGGACTCTACTCGTAGTTTTAAAATTAAAAAAATAAAATTGATTAATTAGATTTTATGTAATAATAAATATGCTTCGTTCATAATAGCGAATTCTGCAACCTAGGAAGCCTACTAGTTTATATTATGTTAGTTGTGGACAACAGTGCACGGCCTTCGTGATTTTCAAGAATTAGGCATAAATACGCCTTCGAAAATTTTTATTTTGTAACCGACTGTCTTCAGTTCATTGCCTCATTGCTTTGTCTACTTACTACATCCTTTCTTATGTGTGTCTCGGCGTTATATAAGGCGTTCTAGGCTCCAAAGCCGATGGCTTCTAAAGACATCCATTTATCGTTTATGCGAAAATCGTGTACCGTATTTTATTTTATAGTGTCTGTATTCTTCAGTAATAATTAACATAGTTTTTAAATACTGCCAATGTAATGTATAATATAATGTGCCAGCTTGTAGATTTCAGAAAACCTGAGTCTATCACCAGTTGGCAAAATTTCCTACCTGACGCCAATTCCCCGAAGCGATAATTTCGTGTTTGCTTCGTGTCGTTTTGCTTCATCCTGGCAATTCCGAACGCGTTGTAAACATAAATAATCTTATTAAATGTCAGACTTGCTCTGTTGTTTGCATTTATTTACCTAGTCCATTGAACTTTGTAAGGTACTTCGTGTTTACAGAAGTGAATCGCGAAATACTATAATTGTAATAACCTCAATTCTTATCGGTTTGAAGTTTCGGATTGAATTTTACCTCACAAATGTATAGTCCAAACTTATAGTTCAAAGTGTTTTTTGTGTTTACTTTAAAAACAAGAGTATAAAGTTAAATATTAATCATCAAGGAAAGATCTTTATATTTGCGGATATTGCAAAGACTGAATTTTATATTTAAATGCGTTCCAATTTTGTATTTGCAGCATAACCATGACAGTCCTTTTTGAAGATAGGAGAACAGCTTTAATAAAGAGGCTGTATTCAAAGTGCTGGAACAATAATTAAAGAAGATATAATGTTGCCGCATTATTGTCTTATCTCCTTTTGTAAAGATAAGAGATTTGTTTTGACGATTCGAGGCTTTGTGTGTTAGGATTGAAACGCTGAATGACAGAAAACTTTTATAGACGTTCTGTTGCGTGTAACTAGAACAGAAAACGTTTTTTACATTTCATAGATTTACGTTTTTTAAGAATTGTGTTCTGCTTTGATGCATTATTTTGCGTCTGTAAGCTGAAAGTTTTCAATCGATTGGTTTGCAGTTTTTCTAAATCTATTAATTAAGGAACGGTAACTACGCACGCAAGATCAGATCTCAAATTTACATAATGCTCACACTAATATAGACACCGAATGTCAGTTCAGTTTACATACGTATATTTTAATAAGGGAAGATTAATAAAAATCTGGTTGACCTTAAGTAAAAGTCCATTTTTTGTGGACCGTTTTATTTTAACTTCCCACGTACTCTCGTATCGAGTATGGGCAGACGCTTGTTCCGAAGCTGACGCCTACTCGTGATCTACGTCTGCAGTAGTACGGCATCTTTTGGTTACTTTGTTGAATATTTTGAACACAATTGCGCAACGTGGCGCGCACGTTTTATTTAACGCGGAAGATCTATTTCATCGACTTATGTATACATTTGTTAAGCGCATACGAACACTTTATTCCTATTGCATGGAGTGAGGTAGGGATAATGGTACATTATAAGATGACAACAGCGTGTTGGATAACTTTTACAAAGAACGAGCAGATGTACTTTGTAGCGTACATCGAGTTTCCTGCGTCATGACTGTGTGAATCATAGAGCGCTGAAATAAGTACAGGATTAGTTTCCTAAATTATTTTGTGTGGTGTGTTCGATATTTATAACTGATGGCTAGGAAAGTATAGTTCTGATAAATTAATAAATTATTATCGGTTGAACGTCAAGAGTACTTCTAAGATGATTAAAAAACTTAAATATTACATAATTTGATTCGATTGTGCACGTATTTTCGTATTCGTGAAGTTTTTAGTTGTCGTACGGCTTATATGGTATCCACGTTTATGTGATTAGTTTAGTTATAATTACACGGTTTTTTCTTTAGTGTGTTTGTGTTTCTCTTTTTTTTGGTTAACCATTAATTTATTTTTGTACGTTTCGTGAAGTAGACGAATGTTTAGGATTAAAGAAATCCATAGTTAGTAAAAATTATTGACGTTTGCCGCTATATTGTGATAAACGGTAATTAGAATTGTAAACACTCATTACATTGCCGTGCTTAACTTTGAGTTCGTATGCGTATTGTTATTCGAAGTTAACTAGAGCGGATTGAACATGCAACAATGTGGTTTGAGCGCACTGCGGGGATAGTTGAAAACTGGCCAAAGCTGCCCATTTTACGGTAGCCAGTTCAGTTCCGCATGTCAGCCGTCAACGTCACGTTCTACTAGGGAGTATTTACCCTGTCCGCTCAATGGATTTCTTTAGTAAACTGCTTCACTTGTCTCCTGATGTTAAAAATCCTAAGGTATGTTGATTTTTGTTTCTCTTGCAAGCTACTAATTCACTTAACCAATATATTCGATTAATTTCTTTAGTGAATTTCTGGGGGCATCCTTTTAACAGTGAATGGTATATAACAAAAGTATGTTCAATCAAGTATTTAATTCGTCGTGACAAGAAACAGTATTGCGTTAAAATATAAGCGTGATATCCTAACATAGAATCACTCTTTATTTTCTAACAATTATGGCTTGTGTTAGACTTCACTGAATGAAAAACTGGTATGTTTTGTTGTATTTCGTACTTGAGGTGTCTACGTCTTTGTTGAACAACTTTCAAGTCAACATCCTACTATGAGAATTTAGTGTGCTCTTTTATAGACTTTTAATACGGAAGTTTGCTATGGATTTGTGGCATATTTGTGTCATGAAACTGAGATTTATTACATATATGTAGGTGACGATATTTTGCGTAATATTTAAACGGCAGAGTTATTTGAAGTAACAAGGTCGATTGTTTTTGGCACGGATTAGAATCAGATTTTCTCACGACGTCAGCAGACGTCCGATGCAGTTAAAAAAAATTCGTCTGTGTATACAAACGTCGAAAAGAAAAGAGAACAAGTTAACTTAAAGCGGTGGGCCGTACAGCAAGGACAGTTTTGTTAGAAGAAATTGAATGAAATGAGAACTACATCGCACAGCACCACACACGCGAGTTATTAGTCGGTGTTTCTGGAAAGCCTGTAACTTTTTCGTGAAAATGTTTTAGTATATTAACAGAAAAATTATTAAACCATCCAGTTTTTGACAGTAATGTGTATAACATTTTTATTTGGAGCTTTGTTGAAACTATATTGTTTAAATGTTATGTAAATAACAGTGTAAACTTTCTGTGTGAGTATATATATATCAATATTTACTTTAGATTCATTTTATACAAGTATTGCATATCATAAAGTATAATGCCTTGTATAAGTAAAATTAATCAGGTTACAAAATTTTGCAATCTTTTATAAGCATGTAAAAATATGTACAGATGAAAGTGACTAGATCACATAAGTACTGTATTATTATTATTATTGGTTAGATCATTTTCGATTTACATCAGGTGAATGTAACATGTGAAGTTTTGTCGGATAGACTTCAGTGAATCACAACATTAAATAATATAGTGGGGCATTTTGTTTCAATGCCATTTTGTATCTCCCCCTCTCAATCTTTCACACACACCTACACACGTGCACACACGGTATTTCCAGTTATCCGTGTGTCATACAATTCCAATACCAATTAAACTGGATAATCGGAATTTTACTGTTTACCACTCTATTTACTACTATTAGACTCTAGCCATCAGTTTTTAGGTCCCGACTACGATTTATTAAATATGGGCCTTTTCCATATTCATTTTCAGACCAAACACTTTCATGGTTGAGTCATTAGTTATTTATTCCATCTTTCCTGCATTTTCACTAAATAACACTATATATCTAAGAAATATTAGTTTTAAAAACACATTCCATCAGTTTTAATTCGTTTATGTTCTAGTCTAATCATCTGATCTCTCTCCAGCTGTGTTCAGAATAGCTTTGGTGATAACAGCTTTGGCTTTATTATTAATTGTTACAATACCCCTTTTGTATTAAAATCATTCTGTATTGTTCATTTGGGTTTTGCGTGTGTGTGTTTAAATTACATGGTACTGTACATTGTCTCCACATTTACACAATTCTTTTCTTCTTCTACACATCTGCATACCATTTTTCTTTTATCTCTTGTTTCCATTTTTGTCTTTAGTGGTCATCATCTTTTGATGTTCCTACAATGTATTTCTTATTGCAGTCTTATCACTCTTATTATTTGGTGTAATTTTTTGTATGTTGTAGGGGTTGTAGCTTTGAACTTCCTGTTTCAGTTTTTTTTTCGTATTGTTATAGTTCTGTGCCTTCAGTTTTGCTTTTCCCATCATTATCTTTTTTCATTTTCTCATTTTCATTATTAGTTTTATTTTCTGAGACTAATTTTTGTGTGTTTCTTTCATTGTCGTCATAGCTGTTCCATAGTTTTCCGTTGAAGTACAGTATTATATGTTAATTTCATCTTGCTGACTAGCTTGAGGTTTTATTTTATAATTTCATAAATAATTTTTTCTGAGATTAATACTTCATTAATCTTACTAATCTATGGTCTATGATCTCTGTCTTTATTGCATTTATTAATGGCAGACATATCTCCAGTATTCTTTTTTCTCTAGTTAAAATCTGATTGTTTACAGTACTGTTAGAGCTTCATTACGTCCAATTCTGTTCTGTTTTTACTTCAGTACAGATAGAATTTTCACTTTGGAATCAAAGCAGCCTTATGGCAACTATGAAAAAAAACTCCCAGTGACACAAACAAGATAAAATATCGGTATGGAGAACCATACATGACTTCCATGTTCTAAGATTTATATTTAAAATCATATTCGAAATGAAATATTTCCATAGAAACTACGTCTTTCTACTTATTGCTTCAGCATTAACCACAGTACTGTGCTCACTAACGTATACCACCACCACCTCACGTTTTCGCACTCGATTTTCACCGATGATGGCAGTCGATTGCACTGCCGAAAAGTCTGGTTTTGCAGAAAACATTGGACTACGGCTAAAGAGCCCGGGAAGCAATTTTAACAAAAAACTACTTTGTTGCCGATAACGTAGTACACATATAAAAAATTCTCCCCTCCACCTTCAACTATAATTTTTAATAATAGAAAATTACCCCCACCCCGTTCACCTAACTTCTTCATTTATAGATATTTCATCTACGTTTCTACAGTGGATTACTATGAGCTTCTTATCAGGATACTTTATTTATAAAAATTAAGTACTTTACTCTTGTTAAATCGTAAAATGTTTCAGGTAAACTACCCCTTTCTCTTAACCGATCTTCTCCAAAATCAACAGACCTTCCGTCCTCTACAATTCAGGGAAGCATGCAAAAAAATATTTGATTCTGTTTGAATGTGCGGCAGTTATCGTTCGTCATGGAAACATTTCTCTTGTTACAACATAAAATGTTGCAGGTAAACTACCCCTTTCCCTTAACCGATCTTCACCAACACCAATAGGTATTGAGAACTCTACAATACAGGGCTGTATGCAAAACACCATTTGATTCTGTTTGAATTTGCGGCTGTTATCGTTTACTATAGAAAAAAATGACCCTTGATAAAAACCGTTGTAGGTAAACTACCCCTTTCCCTTAACCGAGCTTCACCAAAAACGACAGGTCTTGGGTACTCTACAATTCAGGCCTGCATGCAAACAATTATTTGATTCTGTGTGAATTTGCGGCTGTTATCGTTCGTCATAGAAAAAATACCCTTGTTAAAACATAAAACGTTGCAGGTAAACTACCCCTTTCCCTTAACCGATGTTCAACAAAATCAACAGACCTTGAGTTCTGTATAATTCAAAAAGGTATGCAGAAGAGTAGTTGATTCTGTTTTAATGTACGGCAGTTATCGTTCGTCAAAAAAAATTACCCTTGATAAAACATAAAATGTTGCTGGTAAACAACCCTATTCCCTTAACCGATCTTCACCAAAACCAACAGGTCTTGAGAACATTACATTTCAGGGCTGTATGCAAAATGTTATATGATTCTGTTTGAATTTGCGGCTGTTATCGTTTGCCATATAAAATACCCTTGATAAAACAAAAAACGTGTCAGGTAAACTACCCCTTTTCCTTAACCGATCTTCACCAAAAACAATAGGTCTTTAGTACTCAACAAAACAGGGCTGTATGCAAAAACGTATTTGATTCTGTTTGAATTTGCGGCTCTTATCGTTTGCGATAGAAAATACCCTTTTAAAACATAAAACGTTGCAGGTAAACTACCCCTTTCCCTTAACCGATCTTCACCAACACCAATAGGTATTGAGAACTCTACAATACAGGGCTGTATGCAAAACATCATTTGATTCTGTTTGAATTTGCGGCTGTTATCGTTTACCATAGAAAAATATCGGTATGGAGAACCATACATGACTTCCATATTCTAAGATTTATATTTAAAATCATTTTCAGCCAAACAGCCAGGCTGTGTCTTACCTGCCTTTTTATTGCTGTATTAAATGAAAAATATTATATTACATTAAAATGAAAAAATTATAATTTTATTGCCTGGCAACAAAAGTATTTTATTTTTAACAATTACCATTGTTTCAAAAAGTTTAAATAAATTTTCAAGTACTTTACTCTTGTTAAAACGTAAAAGGTTGCAGGTAAACTACCCCTTCCCCTTAACCGATCTTCACCAAAATCGAAAGTCATTGAGACCTCTACAATTCAGGGACGTATGCAAAAAATTATTTGATTCTGTTTGAATTTGCGGCTGTTATCGTTTGCCATAGAAAATACGCTTGATAAAAAAACGTTGCAGGTAAACTACCCCTTCCCCTTAACCGATCTTCACAAAAAACAATAGGTCTTGAGTACTCTACAAATCAGGGCTGTATGCAAAACATTATTTGATTCTGTTTGAATTTGCGGCTGTTATCGTTTGCCATAGAAAATACCCTTGTTAAAAAAACGTTGCAGGTAAACTACCCCTTTCCCTCAACCGATCTTCACCAAAAACAATAGGTCTTGAGAACTCTACAATTTAGGGCTGTATGCAAATAATCTTTTGATTCTGTTTGAATTTGCGGCTGTTATCGTTTTCCATAGGAAATACCCTTGTTAAAACATAAAACGTTACAGGTAAACTACCCCTTTCCCTTAACCGATCTTCACCAAAAACAATAGGTCTTGAGTACTCTACAAATCAGGGCTGTATGCAAAACATTATTTGATTCTGTTTGAATTTGCGGCTGTTATCGTTTGCCATAGAAAATACCCTTGTTAAAAAAACGTTGCAGGTAAACTACCCCTTTCCCTCAACCGAACTTCAGCAAAAACAATAGGTCTTGAGAACTCTACAATTTAGGGCTGTATGCAAATAATCTTTTGATTCTGTTTGAATTTGCGGCTGTTATCGTTTGCCATAGGAAATACCCTTGTTAAAACATAAAACGTTACAGGTAAACTACCCCTTTCCCTTAACCGATCTTCACCAAAATCAACAGATCTTGAGAACTCTACAATTCAGGGCTGTATGCGAAACATTATTTGATTCTGTTTGAATTTGCGGCTGTTATCGTTTGCCAAACAAACAAAATTACCCTTGCTAAAAAAAAACCGTTGCTGGTAAACTACCCCTTTCCCTCAACCGATCTTCACCAAAAACAATAGGTCGCGAGTACTCTGCAAATCAGGGCTGCATGCAAAAAATTATTTGATTCTGTTTGAATTTGCGGTAGTTATCGTTTGCCATAGAAAAAAAATCTATAGACACACAGACAGACACACACACAGACAGACAGACACACACACAGACACTTTTCGGAAAACGACTTTTTTTCATGTTTTGAGTGTAGTAGAATCAGAATCTGCAATAATCTCGAACACGATTTTTTTTGCCATCACCATACTTCCATTCCTTAAGGAATATGGAAGTAAATATCGGTATGGAGAACCATACATGACTTCCATATTCTAAGATTTATATTTAAAATCATTTTCACCCAAACAGCCAGGCTGTGTCTTACCTGCCTTTTTATTGCTGTATTAAATGAAAAATATTATATTACATTAAAATGAAAAAATTATAATTTTATTGCCTGGCAACAAAATTATTTTATTTTTAACAATTACTATTGTTTCAAAAAGTTTAAATAAATTTTCAAGTACTTTACTCTTGTTAAAACGTAAAAGGTTGCTGGTAAACTACCCCTTCCCCTTAACCGATCTTCACCAAAATCGAAAGTCATTGAGACCTCTACAATTCAGGGACGTATGCTAAAAATTATTTGATTCTGTTTGAATTTGCGGCTGCTATCGTTTGCCATAGAAAATACGCTTGATAAAAAAACGTTGCAGGTAAACTACCCCTTCCCCTTAACCGATCTTCACCAAAAACAATAGGTCTTGAGTACTCTACAAATCAGGGCTGTATGCAAAACATTATTTGATTCTGTTTGAATTTGCGGCTGTTATCGTTTGCCATAGAAAATACCCTTGTTAAAAAAACGTTGCAGGTAAACTACCCCTTTACCTCAACCGATCTTCACCAAAAACAATAGGTCTTGAGAACTCTACAATTTAGGGCTGTATGCAAATAATCTTTTGATTCTGTTTGAATTTGCGGCTGTTATCGTTTGCCATAGGAAATACCCTTGTTAAAACATAAAACGTTACAGGTAAACTACCCCTTTCCCTTAACCGATCTTCACCAGAAACAATAGGTCTTGAGTACTCTGCAAATCAGGGCTGTACGCAAAACATTATTTGATTCTGTTTGAATTTGCGGCTGTTATCGTTTGCCATAGAAAATACCCTTTTTAAAAAAACGTTGCAGGTAAACTACCCCTTTCCCTCAACCGATCTTCACCAAAAACAATAGGTCTTGAGAACTCTACAATTTAGGGCTGTATGCAAATAATCTTTTGATTCTGTTTGAATTTGCGGCTGTTATCGTTTGCCATAAGAAATACCCTTGTTAAAACATAAAACGTTACAGGTAAACTACCCCTTTCCCTTAACCGATCTTCACCAAAATCAAAAGACCTTGAGAACTCTACAATTCAGGGCTGTATGCGAAACATTATTTCATTCTGTATGAATTTGCGGCTGTTATCGTTTGCCAAACAAACAAAATTACCCTTGCTAAAAAAAAAACCGTTGCAGGTAAACTACCCCTTTCCCTCAACCGATCTTCACCAAAAACAATAGGTCGCGAGTACTCTGCAAATCAGGGCTGCATGCAAAAAATTATTTGATTCTGTTTGAATTTGCGGCAGTTATCGTTTGCCATAGAAAAAAATCTACAGACAGACACACAGACAGACAGACAGACAGACAGACACACAGACACTTTTCGGAAAACGACTTTTTTTCATGTTTTGAGTGTAGTACAATCAGAATCTGCAATAATCTCGAACACGATTTTTTTTGCCATCACCATACTTCCATTCCTTAAGGAATATGGAAGTAAAATTACCCTTGATAAAAAACCGTTGCAGGTAAACTACCCCTTTCCCTTAACCGATCTTCACCAAAAACGACACATCTTGAGAACTCTACAATTTAGGGTTGTATGCAAAATATTATATGATTTTGTGTGAATTTGCGGCTGTTATCGTTTGCCATACAATATACCCTTGATAAAACAAAAAAGTGGCAGGTAAACTACCCCTTTCCCTTAAACGATCTTCACCAAAAACAATAGGTCTTTAGTACTCAAGAAATCAGGGCTGTATGCAAAAACGTATTTGATTCTGTTTGAATTTGCGGCTTTTATCGTTTGCCATAGAAAATACCCTTTTAAAACATAAAACGTTGCAGGTAAACTACCCCTTTCCCTTAACCGATCTTCACCAAAAACAAAAGGTCTTGAGAACGCTACAATTCAGGGCAGTATGCAAAACATTATTTGATTATGTTTGAATTTGCGGCTGTTATCGTTTGCCATAGAAAAAAAATCTACAGATACACACACACAGACACTTTTCGAAATATCGGTATGGAGAACCATACATGACTTCCATATTCTAAGATTTATATTTAAAATCATTTTCAGCCAAACAACCAGGCTGTGTCTTACCTGCCTTTTTATTGCTGTATTAAATGAAAAATATTATATTACATTAAAATGAAAAAATTATAATTTTATTGCCTGGCAACAAAATTATTTTATTTTTAACAATTACCATTGTTTCAAAAAGTTTAAATAAATTTTCAAGTACTTTACTCTTGTTAAAACGTAAAAGGTTGCAGGTAAACTACCCCTTCCCCTTAACCGATCTTCACCAAAATCGAAAGTCATTGAGACCTCTACAATTCAGGGACGTATGCAAAAAATTATTTCATTCTGTTTGAATTTGCGGCTGTTATCGTTTGCCATAGAAAATACGCTTGATAAAAAAACGTTGCAGGTAAACTACCCCTTCCCCTTAACCGATATTCACCAAAAACAATAGGTCTTGAGTACTCTACAAATCAGGGCTGTATGCAAAACATTATTTGATTCTGTTTGAATTTGCGGCTGTTATCGTTTGCCATAGAAAATACCCTTGTTAAAAAAACGTTGCAGGTAAACTACCCCTTTCCCTCAACCGATCTTCACCAAAAACAATAGGTCTTGAGAAATCTACAATTCAGGGCTGTATGCGAAACATTATTTGATTCTGTTTGAATTTGCGGCTGTTATCGTTTGCCAAAAAAAATTTCCCTTGATAAAAAAAACCGTTGCAGGTAAACTACCCCTTCCCCTCAACCGATCTTCACCAAAAACAATAGGTCGCGAGTACTCTACAAATCAGGGCTGTATGCAAAAAATTATTTGATTCTGTTTGAATTTGCGGCAGTTGTCGTTTGCCATAGAAAATACGCATGATAAAAAACGTTGCTGGTAAACTACCCCTTCCCCTCAACCGATCTTCACCAAAAACAATAGGTCTTGAGTACTCTACAAATCAGGGCTGTATGCAGAAAATTATTTGATTCTGTTTGAATTTGCGGCTGTTATCGTTTGCCATAGAAAATACCCTTGTTAAAAAAACGTTGTAGGTAAACTACCCCTTTCCCTTAACCGATCTTCACCAAAAACAAAAGGTCTTGAGAACTCTACAATTTAGGGCTGTATGCAAATAATCTTTTCATTCTGTTTGAATTTGCGGCTGTTATCGTTTTCCATAGGAAATACCCTTGTTAAAACATAAAACGTTACAGGTAAACTACCCCTTTCCCTTAACCGATCTTCACCAAAAACAATAGGTCGCGAGTACTCTACAAATCAGGGCTGTATGCGAAACATTATTTGATTCTGTTTGAATTTGCGGCTGTTATCGTTTGCCAAACAAACAAAATTACCCTTGCTAAAAAAAAAACCGTTGCAGGTAAACTACCCCTTTCCCTCAACCGATCTTCACCAAAAACAATAGGTCGCGAGAACTCTGCAAAACCGGGCTGTATGCAAAAAATTATTTGATTCTGTTTGAATTTGCGGCAGTTATCGTTTGCCATAGAAAAAAAATCTACAGACAGACAGACAGACAGACAGACACACAGACACACAGACAGACAGACACACAGACACTTTTCGGAAAACGACTTTTTTTCATGTTTTGAGTGTAGTAGAATCAGAATCTGCAATAATCTCGAACACGATTTTTTTTGCCATCACCATACTTCCATTCCTTAAGGAATATGGAAGTAAAACGACTTTTTTTCATGTTTTGAGTGTAGTACAATCAGAATCTGCAATAATCTCGAACACGATTTTTTTTGCCATCACCATACTTCCATTTCCTTAAGGAACATTGTTATATTGTACTTTACGTAACTATCCTTGTAATAGAACTTTGAATTTAAGGGAATAGGAACTTGGAAATTGTAGGAAATAGGGGAAATAATAATAAATGTAATTTATGTCACTTATTTTATTTCTAGTAATTACAACAACAAATTATTCAATATTAACAATAATACTCATTCAGAATGATATTTTGGTATTTTAGCATTTGGGTTCTTAGTATCCTCCTCCTCCTCCTCCTCCTCCTCCTCCTCCTCCTCCTCCTCCTCCTCCTCCTCCTCCTCCTCCTCCTCGTCGTCGTCCTCGTCCTCCTCCAGGGTTGTATTCTTGATGAATTTGTTGATGAATAGTTTCTTCGTCTTATCTTCTTCTAGAGTCTTTTTGGAGTGTTGTAGGTGTACATCTGAAACTGGCGGCGGTTCTAGAAACTTGCTTTGTTTCTTCTGTATCTTTTGATCACGTGATTCTTGTTTCCGTTTCATAACGGAAATTAGAATCGCTCTGTGTGTACTGAAGTAGAGCGTGTAGTACATCAGTTCGAGTGGTGTCATCTTGCTAAACACGACGTCTATAGTCGTTCCATTTCTGGTACTGATTCCTAAGTTCTTACTAACATATGTTAAACGATGTGTCCCGTGTAAATAATTGAGAACTGTTCCGGTAGCTGGATTCAATTTAAAATCGAAATTGAAGTCTCCACATAAAATGAGTGGGCAGTAGAAATAATCCTCTCGTCTAAACAACTGAAGTCCCATAGCGCCGATGTGGAAACTTACAAGAGCTCTATCCAATAAATTCATCAACAGCTGGCCAGTGATTTTGGGATTGCAATAGAACGCTAAAAAGGCGACCTTCTGCTCTACACCATGTTTGTCGTAATATTTTACAAACGCCGAGCATACATCACCGTAAGGCGCACTAATTTTATCGATTTCGATCTTGTGACAATACGAAAATCCAGATTTTAGCGATTCGTATATTCCTCCACCACCTCGCTTGTCTGGAACATGTCGTCGAGATCTGCTTATACAACGGAATCCTTCTATGGGTATTGTTTCACCACTATCGCCAGAATATCCTCCTCGCTCTGCTTCTCTGGTCAAACAAATCTGTCTACAAGGATTATTGCGTGTGTCGTCTCGGCAGGCGAGTCCTCCTTTGCCGTACATCCAAGTTTCAGACAAGACCAAGATAGACATTTGTGGAAGAATGGGATCTACTTGGACGTCTTTTTGATGTGCGTGTAAACTCTGCACGTTAAACGAAGCAATGGTCATGGCTTCTTCTTCTTTTGCCTCTTCGATGAATTCGTTACACCGATCATACAAAGTGATGAGCCGCTTCGTCTCCAAACGCCGCATCTCGTTCTGCAATTCGACCCGAGTGTTTGTGTTCTTCATGCAGTGTCTGAAACGATGATCTTTCTTCTTGTTCGTCAAAAAGAGTCCCTCCAACGTACGTGCCCTGGATAATGCAACGTACACCAAGGAACTCTCATGACTCCTATCGTACTCGTACACCACTTTGTCGAACGATGCATCCTGAGACTTGTGTATCGTGATGGCGTTTGCGGGCAAAACTGGAAACTGCTTCCGTTTGACTTTAATCACCTTGGAATTCAACGAGATGGATAATTCTCTACGCACGATCGGTGTATACGAATCTAGTGTCTTGTGTTTGATCATGTGTTGTCGATATTTGAATCGTAGTTCTGCACCACATTGTTCATCGTCGAATTCGATCCACAGACTTTTAACGTACTCGTTTCCATCTTTGACGCCAAGATGGAAACTCCTCTGTATGTTTTCGATACAGAGGAGTTTGGACGAGATACTCTAACCATTTCTTCACGACACTTTTCGATATACACCCGACCAAGTACGAACTCCTATTTATCAGATTTCTCTTTAAATGAACAGTAAATGCGTAATCGTCATCCAAAGAACGCGTCAACACACGCACCATATTGTCGACATCTACGGGAACATTTATCACTTGTCCACACAATTTTTTCGTCCCTTTGAAATATCGAAGATGACGTATACTCATAAACGGTAGACGTGGCGAAATCAGTCTTTCCGATATTGGACACAAAGGTGGTAAATCCTTCAATTCCTCTGGATAAACGAACCCGTTCACAGTTGACATATGAGGCGTCCGTCTTATATGTAAATCGTGGTTACACGTACCACACACCTTAAAATTAGACACTGTAGGATCATAACCCATTTTAACCAGATAATTCCACTCGATTGTATTTTCTTTCACTTTACGCAATTGGTTAGACCACCATATTCTATCGCAAACATGGCAATACTCAGTCAATGTATTAGAAAAGAAATTATCATTCATATAATGATGGAACGATTCTACACGAGTAAGTTCACGTTTCTTCTGCCGAACTCTGCGTTTCTTCGCAGCTTCATCGTTTGGTTGTATTATAACACTATCTTCTTCTCGACTCGTTCCAGGCTGATCACTTAATAACATTTTAGGTTTTTTCCAGTTTTCAATCCTTTCTGTAACGAATGCACGTCTTTTGCGTGGTTTCGACATGATTGCACAACGTATACTGACTGAAACATAACCACATCCACAAAGATAAGTAGTTCGCTAAATCTATCACTACTAGCGCTAGTGTCTATCACTCAATCAACAGTACATACTCAACTTATTATTCTTATAACTACTTCCGGTTTGATGATAATGGAAAAATGAAAAAACGGTCTGGGGGTATTGAATGAGAGAACACTTTAGAACAATAAAAATACAGAAAAGTTAAATAACAAAAGATTTGAATCCAAATGAAAACAAGCAAAAAAACAAGTGATTTTATCATGTTTTTGCCAAATAGTATTTAGGCCGGAAGTGGTTTCCAAACTTTTATCTTGAAATCTGATAGTCCTTATCAAAACACATCTTTTGACACCTTTCCGGTCCTTCTACCTTTTGAACTTTTGACACAATTGCGGAAAATGGGGACACTTTCATCAAAAATCGACTGTATACTCAGAGGCAGGCTTTCAGGCTTTCAATAAACGTTTTCAACGTTAAAAATAGTTTCCAGAAAAAGGTGTGCATATGTTTTAAGGGCGAAAAAAGTTTACAAGTTCTGTACATTCAGTTTTGTTTCTTGCATCATTGTGTTTTTCACTTTCTCCTTTTCTTTATATTTCTTTATTTTTGTTATTTCTTTCATTGTCACCGTTGTTGCTTAAGCAGTTAAGTAATTTAAGTAACATGTTTATTTCATTCTGTTTAGTAGCTGGGGGCTTATTAGATGGTAAAAAGCTGTATAATTTGACATACCATACAACACTATTCAGGGTGTCCCATCAGAAATGGGGACATAATTCAGGAATACATTGTACAGGCTGAAGTAAAGAAGAAATTTTATATAAACATAGGACCAAAAACACTTCATTTTTGGTTTATGGCTTGCGGAAAATCTCATCTTGTTTTTTGCTCTAAGGCTACAATGAAGCCCAACTGAAATTCTCAGAACTTAAAGGGTAAATTTGATGGTTCCATTTGGCTTTTGACATGACAAATTGAAAAAAGAGGGTTCCAGAACTGTATATTGGGTAGTTTTATAGATGGCTTTCAAAAGTCTCAAAAAATTGATGTCGCAAACACACTTTTTTAGGTTTGATGTGAATTTGCTTGTTTAAATGGCCGATAAATAACTGTAAATTTATACTACAATTTATAAAGAATTTAATTCTGAGAAATTTGATATATGTAAAGTCAATAGAAAACAAATGAGCATTATAGAAAAAAAATTGTTGATGAAACATAACACAAAATGTAAGAAATTTCTGGTAATATACTGCAAACAATTTATTTTTTAATAATAATGATTTATTAATAACAATTTATGCAGTTAATAAAAAACATTAAGTTAATATTGATAGAATAGTGCTAAACCAAAAAATAACTTCAGCAACATAAAAATACTACAGTTGGTAATACTGTACTGTTCCAGAATCAAAATTGAATTAAACAATTATTTATTATGCAATAGCTTAAGTATTTATCATAACTATCCTATAATCTGTGATTTTTAGTGTTTTTTTGAAACATAATTTCAGGATGCCATTGGAATTTTCAAATCATGAGTGCGTCAATATTGTTTTCATGTGTGATTTTAATAATGGAAATTCCCAGGCTACAAGTTGTGAGTACCAACTAAGGTTTCCAAACAGACAAGTACCTCATGACAAAATATTTTTCCCCATCTTTTATAATTTACGAACTAACGGGTCATTTCCAACGGTTGCTTGTTCATACATTGACACTCTTTTAGAACAGTCTGTAGCTAAATAAGAAAATATCATTCAAATGATACAGCACAGTCCTCAACTCATCACCAGAAGGATTTCACATCGAACAGGCATATTCGTGCTAAAGAAGAAGAATGCTGGAGAATGCTAAAGAAAGATAAATTTTATCATTATCATTTGCATACTGTTCAACATTTTCAACCAGATACCTGAGTTAAGATTAAATCTTTTTAATGGACACAAGAATATTGATACCTTGTTAATTCTGTTTATTCACTGACAAATCTATTTTTGCGAGAAACCACAAAATTTGGAAAGTAGTCACAGGTGTACAACTGAAAATCTAAATGAAATAACAGTAAAACTTTCAAAACCAGTTACCATTAAATGTACAGTGTGGTATAATTGGAGACCAGTTAATTATACCATTTATTATTCAAAAGCCAATCCTGTTAGAAAACATACATCTTGAAAAAATGCTTTTAAAGAATGTTCTTTCAACATGATTGTGCACCACCTCATTATTCGCATGAGGTTAGACCTTAAATCTAATTTGATTTTTTTATAATGTTCATTTGTTTTTATTGATGTTATGTACATCAATTTTCTCAGAATTAAATTCTTTATAAATTGTATTACAAATTTACATTTATGACAGTTTAAACAAGTAAATTCACATTAAACCTAAAAAAGTTTGTTTTTGACACCAATGTTTTGAGACTTATGAAATGCTCCTATAAAATTAGCCAAGATACAGTTCTGGGACCCTCTTTTATCAATTTTCAGGTCAAAAATCATACGGAACCAACAAATTTGTCCTTCAAGTTCCAAGAGTATCAGTAGGGCTTCAGTGTAGCCTTGGAGCAAAAAGGAAGATGACATTTTTCACAAGCTATAAATTGAAACGAAGTGTTTTCTGACCTATTTTTGTATAGTTTTTTGTTTAGTTCAACTTGTAGAATGCATTCCTGAAGTATCCCATTCCTCATGGGACACTCTGTATTAAAGAATTACTTTAGAGTCATAACATAGTAATTGTAAGGTGTACTATCATTTAGTATCAGTGTAACCTAATTATTATAAGGTAAAAAAGGGGTAAAACTCATAAAATCGGTTGATTAATTATTAATTGAAGTTTCAAATAAGATTTTAATTTAGTTGTCAATTAAATCTTTCTATAATTTGATATTTTTTGCAGACATTTTATAAAAAAATAAGTGATCTAGCTAGAACATTCAAACATTTTAATATTTATTTTTAATTAAATTTATTTTTTTAATTTTAATTGAAAAGAACGAGAATTTACTTGCCGTACTTGCAAACAAGGAGTTCTAAGGGATAAGTACCTCTAAGAAAGAAAAAGAATTAAGATAAACAAAAAATATGTTGCTCTTGGTTATGCAGAGTATGCGCTTATTTAGAACAATGATCCTAGAATATAGTGTAGGCTGGTGTTGTAAAACAATTGTAATCATTCGTGTTCTAGTGACATGAACGAAGAGACAAGATATTACTCCAAATAAGATTTACAGAATTAAGTAATAAATAGAAGCCTGCAGATTATGTATACTGCACGTTAGTAATAATTTTTATTAAACATTTATATCTTACAGTAGTAGCTTAAGAGAGCCTTTGTCGTTTTCAACAAATTTATTTTCATTTGTAGAATATGACTTGACATGTTGGTTGCAAATCACCATCAAATGAAATAACCAAAATTGTTTCTTCGTTTTATGTTGGACAAAGAATTTGTATCATTATGTCACACAGCTTGTGATATCAGTAAAGAATTAATATAGATTGATAATGTGTAGTTATTGTATGGTTTACTTCAAGCAGAATAGATAATTGAAGTCTGCTTTATGATCTTGTGTGTGAGCATTTTCTGACACTAAACATCAAAATGAAACTTTGAAATAGTGTTTGGTTAACAACTCTGAAGTGCATAATGGCTATTTTTTTAATGATCACAACTTTTTTATAATTACTGTCTTGTCAGTTTGACTAATATTAGCATAATTGGTCTTACATAAAAACATGTTCTCGACTCTTTTAAGTATAATTGTTTTATAGTGTGTTTTAACAATTGCATCGTAGTAAGAGAATTTATGCAGTGACATTTTATGTGTGATCATAACATATTATGGGTGATCTGTGAATATTTAAACAGAAATATTCTTGTATAAGATGCATTTCAAAAGTAAGGTCATAAAGAGTGAATGGCAACACTGATTTGTTGGCGCATGCACAGTAGCTTCAACTGTGGGCATGTAACCGCCATATTGTTGCCAATCCATCGTTGTTTGGCTTTGTGTGACGGGGGTTATAATGAGTGCAAAAATAAACAATCCTGCCACTTGTGAACTCTGAACAGTGATTAAATTTCTAAATGCAAGAGGACATAATGATGCTAAAATTCAGTGTCAGTTGTGTGAAACGTGTGGGCCTACCACGAGTGAAGGAAAGTGAAGCAGTGGTGTCATGAGTTTAGGGAAGGCCATTTAAATGTTCATGATGAAGTGAGGAGTGGCAGGCCTAACATTCGAACTGACGATATTGCTGGGCATGTGAATGTGAAAGTGAGAGAAAATCATCACTTTACAATTATTGATCTTTCCTTAGAATTTCCAGATGTTTCAAAGACAACATTGTTCAGAATTGTGACAGGCACTCTAGGCTATATAAATTGTGTGCTCTATGGGTGCTGAAAATGTTGACATGTGTTCACAAAGACCAGACATTGACATCTGCACGTGCTTTTTGGACCACTTTATTGAGATGGGGATGAATTTTTTCCTGTATCATCACTGGTGACGAATGTGGATTTCATACATCAATGAGTTGAAACAGCAATCCTTGCAGTGGCGTCATTCCAGTTCACCTGAACAAAAAAATTCCAACTGGAAATCATGGCAATGGACAATCATGGCAGCTATGTTCTGGGACCAGAAGGGTGTGCTTTTGGCCGATTTCATAGAGCCTGGAACAACCATCACATCACAAGTCTATTGTAAAACACTTCCTAAACTGCAGCATGGCATCAGTACCAACGACAGGCAATGCTGAGGTCAGGAATTGTTCTTCATGAAATGCACGTCTGCATATTGCTGCCCACACAATTGGAACAATTCAAGAATTCCAATGCAAGAGTTTTGATCATCTGCCTTATAGTCCTGATTTAGCGCCCAGTGAATGTCATCTCTTCCTACTCCTCAAGAACTGGCTTGCATCTCTCAACGATTCAAGGAAACTGAAGAGTTGAAAACCTCCGGGCAAAACTAGCTGAAATCCCATCATCATTGGCTTGACAGCCCTTTGTGGGCCTTGGCCATCTTCAGATTTCGCCATTCTTGTCTTTTCACAGCCATATTCTTCCAGTTTCTAATTCCAAGAGTACTGATGTCCTGACTCACCCGTCCCTCCATCTCAGTTTTTGCCTTCCAACTTTCCTTTTACCTTCTGGCTTTGCATTAAATATCTTCTTAATAACTGCTTTTACAAGCATGCATAATGTGTCCAGCCCATTCTAATATTTTTAATTTAATAAAGGTGACCACAGCTGAAATCCCATGCGGCAGAATTTTATGCAGAGGGGTTAAAAAAAGCTTGCTTCACGATATCAAGTGTTTGGAACAAAACCCGACTGCATAGAAAAGTAATGTAAGTTAGTATGTGTTTGAAATCATTAATACATTTTTTATTTTCTCGTTTGTTCTCCTTTTATAACTGATCGGCCCCTACTTTTGAAATATGCTTTGTAGGACTTAAAAAAAGAAAATTTGGTTTTCTTTTTCTTTATCGCGAATGGACATTTATGTTAACTTTTTAAAACACTTAGAAATAACATGTATTTGTGTGTTACAACAGTTAGTATAAGTGTGAACGTGTATGCTAATTACTGTGTTTGTAATAGGCACTATTATGTCATCTTCTGTTCAGGTTTGTTTACTTATATTTTACAACAGTTATTGTAACAGACAGTTACAAAATTTTTGTATAAGGTCCAGTGGTTTAATGTGACATAATAAAATTATTAAAATGTACATAAACATTTTGATCAGTAATTTGTGTTTTGTTACTAAATTTGATACACTATAGAAATATCTTGCTTAGTAGTAATTCAAAATACTACTTAAAATCAAGGTATTTTAGTAACATAATGTGATAAACAAATATTGTCAGTGAACAGTATGGGTAAGTGTAGCTGGGAGACTGGGGTCTGTTGTTGAGCCAGTGGTTTGTTTATTTTTGTAAATGTGTCTTTATTTATGTGTTGTGATTTGTGTGAGGGATGCTTCAATAGGAATGAAAACTTATAAGAAAAGTTTAGAAATTTTTTTATATGAATGCCATTCCAAACTGTTCCCTTGAAGTTGAAGTGATTTGACAGATAGTATCTCCTGAATACATAAAACTAATTTGCCTGTGAGAATGCTATTTGCCTGGCCACCAATCTTCAATATACTAAATGTTCATCAGTGAGAGTGCGTTGAAGTCTGAAAGAAGCATTTTGGGAATGTACTTTCAATAAGGTAGTTTTTCACTGTGTATGTTAAAATTCACCAGATCAGCTAAAGCCCGTGGACTTCTCTTACAAAGCTGTATTATACGTGTTCTCTAAGTCTCAGAAGCTACCACTGTTATATTTCAGCTAATTTAATTTTGATGTTGACATACCTGGAAAAAGAATATTCAGATGTTCTCATGGTCTTGAGAACTGTAAATTCATAGCATTATGCCAGAATTGTAAATTGGTTTTATATTGTGTAGTAACCAATGTTTTGAATGTTACTGCATGAAGTGTTTAATAATTTTCAATTTAGCATTTTGTAAAGTAAAGCAGTAATATTAGAATAACCAAGCTCTCTGAGGATATTTAGAATTAATAACTCATTTTAGTAACTGTTGTGATCTAGTACCATCAGGTGTCTCATTGATAATATATCCTATATACACTACTTTAAGTTTGGGATACTTGGTTTGTCTGAAGGAATGCACTTATTTAAAGCTTTGGCATCACATTGGAATGGTATTTACAATTACTGTAAGGCCAAAAGACTATGAAAATATAAATAATTTCCTGTACCTTGTTTCTCCTTTAAATGTATCCAATCCTCAGAAGGTTTTCTTATCCTAATATAACTGTGTTGTTGACAGAGTGGAAGCAAAGGAAGCACCCACAGTAGCACTTCTTCTGAAGTGGATGTTTCTAAGGGTACAGTAGAAGAAATTCGTGGCAGTGGTGTTATATCTAAAAGGTAAGGGAACATTATGAAGATTATATTTATTACTATAGTGTAAGTAAAATAATAATAATAATAATAATAATAATAATAATAACAATAACAACAACAACAACAACAACAACAATAAGAATAGGAAGAATAAGAAGAACAACAACATAATGACAGTGACAATTACAACAATGACAAGGTGAGGTGTACCCGTAAAGTAAGGTCTGGTTAGCATTTAAAGAAAAACAAAGCAAAAAGTTATAATTATGACCCCTCCCCCTACACATACACACACAAATTATTTGTACTCAAAGTCACCATTGATTTTCCTGCGTTTTGTACTTTGTTACACCAGCTTTTTCAAACTTGTATAAAACCATCTGCCAACAGTGACTTCAATCAATTTGTTACTTTGAAGTATTGAGATTTCAGCCACATTTTAAGTGAACACATGGTGTAGTACCTTGGGACAAAGTGTTGGTGGTGGATGGTCAAAAACATTCCCTCAAACTTTCTGAATACATTTAAAAGTTAATTGAGTCATATACATGCACTCTTTGTTATGGTAAAACAATTCCAAATGGCAGCAGCACTCCATGTCTCTTTTGTTCTGAATGGCGCAACCAAGCTTCTGTAGGTTTTACAATGCATCAGCATGGATTGTGACTCCACATTCTTCAGTAGAATGAGAATTTTGGTCGGATATGGCAGCTCAGATGCGCGAACGAACAGTATTAAGAAGAAGTATGGAGTTGACAACTGCGCATCTGCTTGTCAGCCACCATGTCCAAATAAAAACTGCAAACCTCTTTTTTGGTCCTCAAAAACTGTAGCCATAATTTTTCTTATAGAAGGTACTTGTTTAAACTTTTTGGCTTTAGGGGATGAAGACTAGTGCCATAACATGGAATTTTGCGTTGCTCCATTATGTATGTAATTTCATCTCCAGTTACTAAACAGGGGAAAAAATCCTCTCTTTTTTTAAATGCTGCAAACATGTCTGGTCTGCTTCCACATGTTGCTGTTTGTCTTGCCACTCTGTAAGGATTTTGCACACCTGTATGGCACACAGTTTCAGAGAGCCCAACTATTTGTTCACAGTGTTATGAATAAATGAATGAGAAATTTGAAGAAATGCAACTGAAAGCTTAGAACTTATGAATTGATGATTGTCACAAACCTTTGTATTCTTTTTTTTCTTCAAGCCCTTGGCCATCCAAATTTAGAGTTAGTGGGCCCCTAGGCTAAAATTGTGGTGTGGCCCCCCTCCCCCCCAACTATCATGGGGGCTGGGTCCCTCCCTGGAAAATTTTGGAAAATGTATCTCAATGTACAATGGCATTCTGGAATCTATGAAAATAATAATAAAAGATTGCAATCATTTTTGTATTACACTCAAAACATCCTAAAGTGAATAAAAATGTAGGAAAAATAAAAACAGCTGGTTTCCAAAGGAAAGTAAAACTAAATCATTGTAATTATCTAATTATCACAAATTAAGCATATTTTTTAAAAGAACAAAAGTATTAGGCTATATTATTTACATTGTACAAATCTGTAAGTAAATCATAATATTTTTCTACATCATAAAAAAATTGTAGTGTAGTACTTTCATTAGGATTTGGTTTATTTATTGGCACTGGCCTACACTTAATATTAACAAATTTACTTATGACATTTTCATAAGATAACTGTTGCAAAATAGCACTCTCTAGGCTCATAAGAAATAAAACGTTCAGCCAATCTTCTGACATGTTTGCCAGGAGCTTATTTTTAATAAGTTTCAACGAAAGCGATCTTTCACCTCTACTGTTGGTAGCAATCATTGACGAATGCATTTGAAGTGCCACTTCAACTTTAGGGAAACATTCCTTGACATTCTTTTCTAATAGGAGTTTGTATATCCACCATTCTTGGCTGATGACAGTTTTCTCCGTTTCACCTTCTTTGATCTACTCATTGCAAAAAGACTTGAAATGAATTAGTTCATTTCCCAGGTTGTTGTCCAAATCATTGCCATATGCTTCTACTAAATTTTGAGTGGCTTTCATGATCTCTTCATTGACAGTAATACTGTTTAATTTACTAAGAAACCCAAAATGAGTATCAACTAATTTGTATGCTTTTAACTTCTGTCTCAGTGACGACACAAATTGGTCTATAATGGGAAGGAAACTCTGGCTTCAAAACATTTCTGAGGGTGTCGGTTCAGTTTTTGGTGCCTGGCTAGTATCAGGAAGTGACAGACACTTGTTTATTTTGTGCTTGCACTGTGTCTTTGTTGCATATTCACTACAACCAGATAATTCTGCCCCTTTCATCTCATACTCTTCAAAGCTATCCCGTTTAGTTTATACAAAGGTTTTCAGTGATGTGAATACTGCGACAGCTGTATTTACGCCTTATATGGGTTCTGGAGAGTTACATTAGTTTTGTTAACTTGTTCCAAGGTATCATCACAAAATGATGCGTAGAACCCTGTTTCCAATTTAGACATTTTTTAAATGCAAACTTAGAGCAGTGTGACAGGACTTTACCAAATCTTCATTGCCCTCCGAGTCTGATGAGATTTTAGTGGCACCAGCACGCATGATCATTGTGTTGTGGTGGTCCTCTTCAGTACTAAAATAGGTTTACCATGATCAGCCATTTTCAAACCTTTGGTTAGTACTTGGTATCTATGTGGTGAACCTGTGAAATAGACGTAAAGTCTATTTCTTCCACAAAAAAAAACCAACAAACAATCTTACAGCACTCATGCAACACTCAGTAGCAGCCTGCCCCACTAGATTAAGTGAATGTCCATCGTAAGGTTCCCATACTGCTAAATTATTTTCTGCCAGGACCAACATGTAGAGGTCATTTGCCTCTCATTGAGGAAGTGTTGGCGTAAGAATGATCATGGCAGTCATGTCATTCTCTCTCAGAATGATGTCTGTGTCATTCTCTTTCATAAACGTAAACTGTTGAACATTTCCTGAGCTTTATGGCTCTGGATAGGCATGTATGTTACAAATTTCTAAACGGGAGTGTAGGCCTCTAAATACCTGAAAATCAAAGTAAGCTGGTCGACGTGACCCTTATCTGGAATTGAGTCCACTGATACAGAATAGTACTTTTACTTTTTGATGTGAGATATTATTTCATTGAAAACTCGTATGCCAATTAGTTCCACAATTTCCTCACAAATCGTTGATGAAAGGTAGTTTGTATTACTACTTCCACGATTCCCATGGTTCTTAATATGATTACTTCAGGAGTCGTTATACTCTGTTATTAGTTCTAGCAATTGTAAATAATTTCCATTTCTTGGTGACCCTAGTGTCTTATTTTTACCCTGAAGTGCTAATCCTCTTTCACTGATATAAATTATGATACTTATCAATCTTTTCAGCACTTCCTGCCAGTACCTCGCCACATCTTTTGCTTATGGACTATGGTTATATTAATGACTGTGGGTACCTTTCAAATTTTTCGAATTCGTGGAAATCAAAAACGCTGACGAGTGCATAGCAGTAACCTAACCCTACCACTGTAGCGACAACAAATTCAAGTAAAACCAATAGTGTTTGTTCCAGTTGCCAGGTTGAGTGCGCTATTTGAAGATATACTGAGGGGGCTCATATTATAGGGTCAATTGGGGCAAGACCGTGGGTGGGTAAGAGTTCTCAGTGTGGAAATTCAGTGTTGGGAGTCTAATTGTTGACAGTACTAAATATTTATCTGTAGTTGATTCATTTAGTGTCTTGTGAGTGAAGTTTTGTTGTTCTATGACTTTTGTTGTTTTGTGACTTCACTTACAATGCAGTAAATACTGAATTCACTAGTTTTGATGTAATATTTTGACATTCGGGAAACTTAATAATGCCTATAAATTGTTGAGTAAACTCTTTAAGTTATAGGCCATTTTAAACAAATCAAAATCATCTATTTAAAACTAGGAGTTATAATATTCAACTGTACTAACAGATAACAGCACTGGTAAATAGCAAAAAAGAAGCCTGTGGAGCAAATGTTCGCGTTATAAATCATACGCCACTGCTATTTAAAGTGAGCATATTATTAGTTTCTTACATCTTTTCTACTGCAATACATTTGTTCAACTGTAATAATGTAATTACAGCATTGTAATACTTTTACGTTGTGTCAGAATGACTATAATTCTTTCAACTTTTGAATTATAATTTGTTAATAAAGTTAATAAATTTTAAAATTGGACAGATATGTCGATAAATTAAAAAATCATTAATAAAGTTAATTTATTCAAATTAATTTAATTGCAAACTTTTGCCTCACTTATGGGGGCAAAAGTACACGTGACACGTTTTGGAAATGTACTTATTTACATGCATTGCAGTAGTTGAAATTATAAAAACAGGGTCTTAATCGAATATTAAGAGGGATTCATGGTATTTTGTGTCATAATATAATGAGTCTCAGTGAAATGAGTGCAGTTTGAGATGACTTTAAAATTTAAGTGTGTGCACTATTACCCTAATCTATCCTATAATACCACCTAAGGTCATAATCTAAGGTGGCCATAATACCACCTTTTCCTCTAATAACTTCTACTGTTTTCTGAAACATGAACCAAATAATTTGTATGCAAGTTGACTGTTCTTTCTTTTCTTTTTGTTCTTGAAAAGATAATAGTAAGAAAATAAGAAAACAACAGTCCTGGAATGAAATATTTTTAATTGCCTATGAAGATTACAAAAAAATGTCAAGAAAAAACAAAATTGCATTAGATAAGTAAATAGTCACTGCAGTTTTGTCTTATTAATTGTACTTAAACATTTTACTAATAAAAATACAAATTGAATAAAAAACTTTTTTTTTGTAAATTTAAAGTGTGTCTACATTTTTTAATGTAACCGCTAACTTTTCAACTGTTGCAACGGAATTCCTCATGTTGGTGTTCTGTTTTTGAATGTTATTCTCCAACAAACTGCAATTCATCGAAAGAAGAAATCGACATACAAAAATAATTAAAAAACTTTTCATTGTCATTTCTCAGTTCGTATTTCTCATATCTCCAGTGGACATCAAGGAGTTATTTACTGTGTACACATGTATTTATGTGAACCTACTGATTTGACATTAAACCTTAAAGAATATTAACCTACAAAAAATGTAAATTGACAGCTCCAGTCGATTATGTTAAGGAACCTATTTGTCATCATCATCATCATCATTCGTGTTTGAGGCATTTCTACTCGTATCATCTACATTTGTTCTATAATTGGCCCACCTAACGTTTGATTGAACTTCCGATAGTTTGTTATCCAATAATCTGTAATAGACGTTTAATGAAGAAATTTGTGTTAGTGGTTGAAATCACAATCAGAATGATCACTGTTGCACACCACTATATAAAAATTATTCCGATTAGCGCTTTCAAGCTTCACAGCTCATCGTCAGATCGGGAATAGACAGGAAATATGTGAAACCCAACCCTTCACCCCTCTCCCCCACCCTGCTCACCCACAACAAACTAAAAATTAATGACCCTTCCCCACCCCCTAAACTCTGTCTCACCATCTGTACAGTTACATATTTTTCTAGTAAATTCCTTGTGTTTCAGTGTGTGTGTGTGTGTGTGTGTGTGTGTGTGTGTGTGTGTGTGTGTGTGTGTGTGTGTGTGTGTGTGTGTGTGCATCCTTTTAAACTACCCTCTTCCTCTCCACACACATGGGTCAGTCACACACCCTTATTTTAAAACAACCAATTAGTACTATGAAATATAATTCTTAATCTTATCTATCTGCCCTCTCTCATTTACTTCTTAATCATGTTATAAAATATTTCTTCATTATCAAATTTAATTTTAATATTAATTAAATTGTCTAACCCTTTTTCTCTTTCTTTCAATATTTCTAACTCCTCTCTAAGCTTCCTTTCAACTGTGTTATTTACTACTTTTACAATTTCGTATTCTTCCAAAGGATTAACAAACTTGTGGTTGTCTTCTATGAAATGTCTTGCATATAACGAATTGGTTGTTCTATTACCTTCTCCACGTTTGTGGTCAGACAACCTGCATACGAATTTTCGTCCTGTCTCCCCTAGGTACTTTGTTGCAGTCTTTACATTTTAATTTATAAATTCCGCTTTTCTGTAATACTGGAATTTTTTCTATATTCTTATTCCTTATCTTATCAAATACCGTTTCACATTTTTTAATAGCTATATCTACTCCATATTTATTAAAACATTTTATAATTTTTGTAGTATGTGAACCTATGTATGTCAATGACCCTGCATAATTCTTTTGTTCTGGTTCTATTTTAGCTTTTTGTATGTTGACCCTTTTCATAACTTTATCCACTATGTTGGTGCTATAATTATTATTCCTTACAATTCCCTTTATCGTTTTTAACTCCCTATCTTTTGATTCGGTCTCTTTTAAACACTTCTGAGCTCTGTAACAAAAGGAATTGATTGCCGCCATTTTATATCTGTATGGGTGGTAAGACTCTCTTGGTATAATTATATCAGAATACGACTCTTTCCTAAATATCCCAAACTGTAGTTTCTCATTATCTTTAATTTCTATGTTTAACTCTAAGTAATTTATTTGCTTACCTCCTATCTCTTCCTTAAATTGTAAGTTTTTATCCTTATTATTTACCTCCTTTATAAACTCATGCACTTCTTCTATGCTTCCTTCCCAAATTACTAATACATCATCAACGTATCTAGACCATAATTTTATATTGTCTTTATACTTAGTGGAAGTTATTAATTGCTTTTCAAAATCATTCATGTATATTTCAGCAAGAATAGGGGATAATGAAGACCCCATAGGTAAACCTTTTTTCTGTATATAAAACTTGTTATTAAACCTAAAATAGTTCTGATTTACACATTCTTTAATTACTTTCATCAACTGCTTTTTATACCTGTATTCTCCCATATTATTATCGTTTATTAACTTAATAACTTTATTTACTGTGATATTAGTAAACATGTCCTTAACATCCAGTGATATCAATTTTGTATTTACATTAATGCTAATATTTTCTAATTTTTCTATCAATTTTACATTATTCTCTATGTTGTATTTTGTCCCAAATTCATATTTCTCTTTCAGTACTCTGCTAACTTCCTTTGATAATTTATAAATAGGTGCATTAATAAAAGAAACAATCGGTTTAATTGGTTTTCCTTCTTTATGTATCTTAACCTGACTTTTAAAAGTTGGTGCTGTTGGATTACTTTCCAACAAATACTTTTTCTTATTTTCTTCTATAAATGTTATCTGTTTCATCATTTGTTTTATCCTTGACTGGTACTTACTTGTATAATCATACTTTATTTCCTCGTATGGTCCTTCCCTTATAAATTCTTCCGTTTTCTTTATGTATTCTTCCTTTCTCATTAGTACCATTGTATTTCCTTTATCCGCCTTTGTAACTATATCATTCTTCTTTATTTTATTCTTTAGTTTAGTTACAGTTGCTTTGATTTTTTGTTCATTCTTTGAATTATAGAAACTTTTCTTAAATATTTTATCTACTACATTCCCTACTTCCCACCTTATTCTTTTTTTATCATTTTCATTTCCTAGTTTTTGTATTATGCTTTCGCATTCAATAATCGTTTTTTCTTGATTTAATTCTGGTGGCGGTGCGTATTTTCGCTAACATTTCTTTTTCTTCCGTATTGAAATTTACCTCTGTAAGGTTTATTACTCTTTTTCCATAGTTATTCTTAGAGAGGTGTTCCTTTTTTACTTCGTTCTTTCTTATTAATTTATTTAACTTATCTACCATTTTTTTATTTTTCTTTTCCAATTTCTTTTCTACGTACCCCAAACCAAAATTATATAATATTTCTTCTAACTCTACATACGAGTATATTCTTAATAATTCTATATGTCTGTCATATAATTCCCTATTATATCTATTGATTAAGCCGTAGAGTGACCTTATTTCCAGTTTTATCCACAACTTCTCGCTTTGTTCTTTTACTTTTTTGGCTACACTGTTCTTATTTTTAATTTTAACTTGAGCGTACTTTGGGATGACATTATTATCCAGACATTGTTTATTAAACCATATTTTACTTAAAACCCTCTTCAATTTAACTTTTAACTTAAGATATTTAAAAACTTTACTTACCTTATTGTTGTCCTTTATTACCTCATTGTTGTTGTCCATTACCTGTAGTCGATTGCACATCTTAACAGACGTTTAATGAAGAAATTTGTGTTAGTGGTTGAAATCACAATCAGAATGATCACTGTTGCACACCACTGTATAAAAATTATTCCGATTAGCGCTTTCAAGCTTCACAGCTCATCGTCAGATCGGGAATAGACAGAAAATATGTGAAACCCAACCCTTCACCCCTCTCCCCCACCCTGCTCACCCACAACAAACTAAAAATTAATGACCCTTCCCCACCCCCTAAACTCTGTATCACCATCTGTACAGTTACTTTGATAAGATAAGGAATAAGAATATAGAGAAAATTCCAGTATTACAGAAAAGCGGAATTTATAAATTAAAATGTAAAGACTGCAACAAAGTGTACCTAGGGGAGACAGGACGAAAATTCGTATGCAGGTTGTCTGACCACAAACGTGGAGAAGGTAATAGAACAACCAATTCGTTATATGCAAGACATTTCATAGAAGACAACCACAAGTTTGTTAATCCTTTGGAAGAATACGAAATTGTAAAAGTAGTAAATAACACAGTTGAAAGGAAGCTTAGAGAGGAGTTAGAAATATTGAAAGAAAGAGAAAAAGGGTTAGACAATTTAATTAATATTAAAATTAAATTTGATAATGAAGAAATATTTTATAACATGATTAAGAAGTAAATGAGAGAGGGCAGATAGATAAGATTAAGAATTATATTTCATAGTACTAATTGGTTGTTTTAAAATAAGGGTGTGTGACTGACCCATGTGTGTGGAGAGGAAGAGGGTAGTTTAAAAGGATGCACACACACACACACACACACACACACACACACACACACACACACACACACACACACACACACACACACACACACACACACACACACACACACACACACACACACACACACACACACACACACACACACACACACACACACACACACAAGGAATTTACTAGAAAAATATGTAACTGTACAGATGGTGAGACAGAGTTTAGGGGGTGGGGAAGGGTCATTAATTTTTAGTTTGTTGTGGGTGAGCAGGGTGGGGGAGAGGGGTGAAGGGTTGGGTTTCACATATTTTCTGTCTATTCCCGATCTGACGATGAGCTGTGAAGCTTGAAAGCGCTAATCGGAATAATTTTTATATAGTGGTGTGCAACAGTGATCATTCTGATAATAATCTGTAATGTTTAAAAATTTAGGTCAGTCTTTCTGGTTTCATTGTCTTAAAGTGGCATATCCGTTTGTTAAATTCTTTTAATTTTTTTAGATATCTGTGGTTTTTTTCTGTCAATTTCATATAGCCTATTACAATTATTAAAAAATTTTATTTCATTCGCTTGTATTCTGGCAGACATCTTCAAAGAAATTGGAAAAACTGAGACGTGGAGAAAAGCATAGATACAGAAATGGAGGAAGGGAAAATGCCTTGCAGGTGCTCTAAAGCGCTTAATAATAATCTTACATTACCGATCCTTAGTTTTAAGGATCGTATTAAACATACTATAACAATTTATTTTAAAGACATTAACAACTTACTTCTTTTAATATGGCAGGCTAGAATATTAATATATTCACACTTGACAGTTTCAGGCACAAGCACATCTCTTTTACTTTGCATGTTAATTGTGAACCTTATATTATCTTATAAGATACCTTACCTTACCTTATAAGGTATATTACCTTAATATTGCCTAATTCCTAAGTTTAATTTTTGGAGGCTCTCAAAACACCATATATATAGGCCTATAATTGAATGTCTCTATTTTTACGTACTTGATCAAAATTGCATAGCGGTGGTACTTATTTTGTATAGTGATCCCTAAATTTGAGACCGTCATTTGGTCATTTCGCTGATTGAAATTAAGTAAGTAAAATTTTGAAGTTACTGTCCATTGTCTGTAATTTCGTCAATATATATTAAAAAGAAATGGCGACACGCCCCAGCCTTGTCTTACAGCTAAATTTATTTCTTCAATCCTATTAATGTCATTTGGAGTTATCGTTTATAACCTAATTGGTTTAACAGAAGCGGGATACCTCTTTTAGTTATAATTTCACACATCAGATGTCTGCTTAATCTATCAAAATCCATGTTTGTCAGTTCAGTTATCTATGATATTCAATAATTTGTTGCACTATAAAAGTATTATCTTCGCAGAACTTCCGACTCTAACCTTCTCGACCTTCAAGAAATACTGTTCTAATATTGTTTTCAGTCTTGCTAAAAACTATGACTTCAGAGTATTTTCTTTACAGTATTCAGTATTCATAAACTTATATAGCTTCCACATTTTGATCCATTGCCTTTTTTGAATATTGGTTTTACGATAGATTGGGTACATTTTTGTTAAGCCAGCATTGATTGAGTAAATCGAAAAAAGCTCAGTTTCAAGCCTTTGGGCTAATGTTTTAACAATTCATTGTTGATGCCATGGCAAACAAATTACAGTTATGTTTACAAATTATTATCGTTGATACTATCTGGTCAGCTGAGAAACAATTCACAGCTGATTCATAGATGTGAATCGAAGGGCTATGGCCTTCGATGGAAATTCAGTAAAGCTTTTAAATAGACAAATGAACAACTACAAATGGGTCAATCAACATTTTCCTGTTCTATCTTTTTTCTTTTTCTATTTTCAATTAGTGCTAGAGCCAATATTGCAACTACTTCTTCCTGTTCATTCATAATTGTGAAATACTGTATAAAAAAACAATTTAAAAAATATGCTGAATTTGAGTATTTACTCTTTACTGACTAAACTGAGGCTGGACCGTTTGGTGCGAGGCACAAAGGCACAGTGTGCCGAGAGCAAGCTTGCGTGAGACTACTACGGCAGACGTCTGCCGGAGACAGATGCCGCAGACCGGTTTACCCATGTGAAAGAGCCCTTAAGAGACATTGCACTGCAAGCGAGTGAATCACACACTATCTATGACACATGCACATCCTCACTACAGTATGAAATGGGTCTTATTTTATGATTCATCTGTAGTTTTTAGGAGGGATGGGTCACTGTGATACAGGAACAACACGGTTTTTATTTTAAACACATGCCGTTTTTACTTTTTGTAAAACCAAACTTGTTGGCCATGCTATAGTGAACCACCGACTGAGACAGAGCAGCACAAAGTCTTGACTCACCCCTTTTTATACAGTAAACCCTGCCTAGTATGTTACAAGCAAGACTATAATTTACAACAAAGTCTTCCCCATCCAATAACCTCCCCAAAATTACAGTAAATTATTTGCAAAATTTAAACACATACGAGGGTCATAAAAGTTCGCGGAGCAACATCTATAGCTTAGCTGCAGAACTATAATTTTTCGTGCGTTGTAAGATTTACCTTATTTATCTTTCATATAAACGCCTGTTAATTTCAAAATCTATCTGTCAATTTATCATTACTTACCAGCTATTTGAAATTTACATGTCAAGCGTGTTTTGACAAAAGGACAAAAACACGAATTCTTTGTTAAAAATGGTCTAACACCAATAGAAGTCCACAACGAAATGTTAAATGTGGTAGGAGATGCTGCACTTTTAAAAACCATCGTTTGTAAGTGAGCACTGGAGTTTGAACGTTGCCGTGCGAACTCTGGAGGTGATCCCTGCGCTGACGCCCCAAAAAACGGACAGCTCAAAATGCAGCACCCAGCTTGCAGAAACTTTTTGCAAGTTCTTCAGTTAAAATATGATACACACACACTAATGCAAGCTGCCTATGATCTCAGCAATGTCATCCATTCTCAATTGCCGGTCTTCCAATATGGTGACGCACGTTTTTGGACGATCCTTCCTTACAGGAATCATCATAAATGCCCGTACGACATTTAAATTCGAGTACTCACTAACAAATCATTGTGTTTGAAGGCGTAGCATCTCCTAACATATTTACCTTTTTTTTTTTGAATTTCCATTGGCACTAGACCTTTTTTAACAAACAATTCAATCACAGTACGATTTTTGTCCATATTTCAAAACGTGTGTGATGTGCAAATTTCAAACAGCTGGTAAACAATGAATAAATTGGCAGGAAGATTTGGAAATTGACAGATGTTTACAAGAAATATGAATCTTACAACACACGAAAAAATTTAGTTTACCGTTAAGGTACAGATGTCACTCCACGAACTTTTCAATTGATCCTCATACACAAAATAAATACTTAAACACAGTAATATTTTACCACAAAACTGAGACAGTAGGAGGAAGTCTGAGGATGTGATTTTTGATCTGTGAGCACGAGTTGTACCTATATTCACAAAACTTTTTTTACATAGTATTCGTCATATGAAATAAATCTACGTGTTACTTGAAATGCATACTGCCTCAGCAGTTTTAACACTTTAACTTGCTGATCGTCTAATATCGTATCATGTATTTGTTCAATGATTTCTGTTGTTTCACTTTTTGAACGTTCTTAAAGTGGATCATCTTCAAGGCTGGTACAGGCACATTTAAATTAAGGACCCCATTTTTTAGTGATTGGGAAAGAAGGAGATGGCCCACATAAAATTTTATGAACTTGAAGTGAATTGTGTTTGGTGTTAAAGCTTTTACAAAGAATTTTATTACTTCATAATATTAAATTTTAGGGATTTTAAGGATTATATCAGGCATGTACTGCATAAAATGGAATTTTATGTAAGTTAGATGTATTAAAGGAACGGTTTCATAGAATGACTTGCAATTTTATATATATTGTTATGAAAATGTACCAACTTAGACAGAAAAAAAAACTTGCTTGTTGATAGCATCACCACCAATTAGTTGGTTGAGGTCAAGAACTTTTCAAGCTATTTTTGTATATGGATTAAAAAAGGAGGAGGAAGAAAAGATATTAAAAGGTATGGAGGAAAAAGGTCACTTAAAGACTCTTCAAGGATTAGACTCTGCAAGAAAATATCTGTAGCAACTTGATATTGAGGACAAACTATAACGCAGTGTTGTAGTGTTGATATTGAGTGTTAATAATCCATTGCATTGGAAAATGATTTTTTAATACATTGGAGGAAAGAAAATGAATGTTAGAAAATATCTAGGTAAACAAGCGAAAGAAAATTGCTTTACTGGGACATTATTTGTTAATGCTGTGACTTATTTTCATAGAATATGTATGATGGGACCCTTTCCTTGTTAGTCACAATGCCGTAACTTTTTTAAGGGAATGTTAGATAGTGGTTATTGTGATGGAGGAAATGTAAGTGAAACCATGCTTAAAATCTATTTTTCAGAGTTAGTGCTGATCGTTAGTTATAGTTTTAAGTCGTTGGTTCAGCTTTGGGCACCAGTGAGGTACTTTGTAGGAAATTGTTTTCGGTACTTATCTATGTGATGATTAAGCAGTTTGATGAGCTGTGATTGTCTCATCTTTGCATGTTTGTATGTTCAGCATTTCCAACAGTTAAATTTTTATCTGATGAAATTTTGTCTGAGTAGCGTAATTCCTCCCCTCAACCTTAACTGTTTTTCTGAGTGTTTTTTTCCTATCTAAAACCAGCTTATATTTTTCTAGGTGTGTTTCTGCTAGGGGATTTGTAATATTTTGCCACATATTTAGTCACATTTTTGTGTGTCAGCGTTATGATGATACTTTGATATTTTAAATAATTTGTGTCTGTGAGTAACATTACTTTTTGTCCTTAACCCCGTTTTCCTATTTGGAGAAACATTAGTATTATTTTGTAAGTAATAACAGTGACATTAACTCAGTAGAATAAGATACACATTAAAAAGTTATACATACTTGTGTACTGGTTCTTTAATAACTGCGCAAGTCCAATTAACAGTATCAAATCACTCCTGAATTTCAGTCACTCTTTATCAACTAGTTAATTGATAAACACAAGCAGCAACAGTATCCTGAATTAAACCACTTTTTTCAGTATGTTAAGTGACACTGAAGCAACCCTGTGAAATGACAAAAAATGTAAATAAACAAAAAATAAGTTCAGTGGAAACTCTTTTATGTGGACTTTAGTTATCTGAATCCTCCTGTTATCTGATGAGAGGTAGGTAGATGGTACTGACCCACTGTTACTCTTAAATCTCATATATTATCATCAGAGCCTGCTGTCTCCTTTATGCGAACCAGCGTTGACAAATAAAAAGGACGGCTGTAGACGCTTGTGAGTCAAGACACCAAGTTCATATCAGCAGATACTATGACACTGCATTAATGTTTATTGAATCGCTTTTTTTTTGTATTGGCGCAGCATAATCAGCGCCTGACACTGTCAACATTAACTTTTGTTTCAATTTCCAAGAAAATGTATAGATGTTGTTGCAATCCATTTACGTATTACAGCTGCATTGTATGTGGGGGGGGGGGGGCTTCTTTAGAATTGTTAGAATTGACCTTTTTGTTTTGGTGAAGAAGTCAGCTTGTGTTCAAAACAACATTAGGAAAGTACCAGCTGTGATCACAGTGCTGTACTTGATCACGTTATCAGACAGAGTGGTGGACGAATTGGAGGGGACACATTCTTCAGTTGTTATCACAAGTGTTCCAGTGCACAATATACATGTCATTTATTGCACATTAGGTTGTCTTCCATTTTGTAGCAGTCTGCATGCTTGTGCGTTTTAATTTGGTTTCTTCAGAATGCCGAAAAAAAGAAAGTTGTTTTGTGTCTTAAAAATAAACTGGAAATTATGAAGAGTTAAAAAGCGGTGAAAATCGAGTCGTGTTTTGTCGATTGATATGGCATAGGAACCTCTGCCATTTCAAGTATCCAGAAGGAATCCGAGTTGGAACAATTTGAACAGAGGATGGAAATGCATATTGAAAAGTGATGAAAAAAAAATAAAAAAATGAACAAAGCTGTTTTTACATGGGTTCCTACAGAAATGGGTAAGCGGCCAATCAATATCTCACCATGTGGTATGTGTAAAATATTTGATTTTAACCAAAAACTTGACGGAGATTCTTCTTTTGTAGCAAGTGCTGGTTGGTTATGTAAGTTAAAAAATCGGTATGGAGAACCATACATGACTTCCATGTTGTAAGATTTATGTTTAAAATAATTTACTTGAATTCGGTTCGGTAATTTCTAAAAAAATATCGTCCACCCACAAACTAATTTCACTATTTATAGATATTTTTGTTATTATGGGGTAGTCGTTTAATATAATGTTATTTTCAGTCACTTTATCCATAAAAATTAGGTAGGCTTACTTTATTCTTATAAAGAAACCGAACTACGCAGATAATCATCCCTCCTCCGAAGCGCTCCGAAGTCACTCATGGACCTTGAGCATCTTGCAGAGGGTTCATTCCCTAAAGACGAAAAGTCTGTCTATGGACCGTTCCTCTGTAAACACGTGCAGTTACACTGCCCAGCGATCCACAGGAAGCAAATCGATAACAAAAGCGTGCAAATGTAAGAAAATAAACATGAGTGAGGCCAGAAATAACACGAATTGTGTGCGTGTGTGTCTTGCCTGTGTGTATACAGGATTTAAATTAAAATGAAAAAATATAGAATTTTGTTAAAGTGAAATGAAATATTTCCATAGAAACTACTTCTTTGTTGTCAATAACGTATTACACATATAAAACTAATAAAATTTACTTTCTCCATCATCAAGTACCATTTTAATTTATAGAAAATTACCCCCTTCGCCTTCAACTACCCTTTTCATTTATAGATATTTCATCTACCTTTCTACAGTGGATTATTGTAACCTTCTTTCAAGGATTCCTCTGTAAACACGTGCAGTTACACTGCCCAGCGATCCATAGGAAGCAAATCGATAACAAAAGCGTGCAAATGTAAGAAAATAAACATGAGTGAGGCCAGAAATAACACAAATTGTGTGTGTGTGTGTCTTGCCTATGTGTATACAGGATTTAAATTAAAATGAAAAAATATAGAATTTTGTTAAAGTGAAATCAAATGTTTCCATAGAAACTACTTCTTTGTTGTCAATAACGTATTACACATATAAAACTTATAAAATTTACTTTCTCCATCATCAAGTACCATTTTAATTTAAATAGAAAATTACCCCCTTCGCCTTCAACTACCCTTTTCATTTATAGATATTTCATCTGCCTTTCTACAGTGGATTATTGTGACCTTCTTTTAAGGGTACCTTATTTATCAAAATTAAGCACTTTACTCTTGTTAAAACGTAAAACGTTGCAGGTAAACTACCTCTTCCCCTTAACCGATCTTCACCAAAATCAATAGGCCTCGAGTCCTCTACAATTCAGAACTGTATGCAAAAAATTATTTGATTCTGTTTGAATTTGCGGCAGTTATCGTTTGACATAGAAAAATTCCACACACACACACACACACACACACACACACACACACACACACACACACACACACACACACACACACACACACACACACACACACACACGCACACACGCACGCACGCACGCACGCACGCACGCACGCACGCACGCACGCACGCACGCACGCACGCACGCACGCACGCACGCACGCACGCACGCACGCGCGCGCGCGCGCACACACACACACACACACACACCGAAAAATGACTTTCATGTTTTGAGGGTAGTACAATCAGAATCTGCAATTATCTCGAACACGATTTTTTTTGCCATGACCATACTTCCATTTCCTTATGGAACATGGAAGTAAAACGATATAGGATTTGTGAGCTTGAAGTTTAAGGTAAAAAAATGACCACAGATGTCCCAGGTGTGGCTTCATTTGTCAACAAATTCGTGCAAATTCTTAAAGACAGCAATCAAAATTTATATGTTGTATACAGTGTGGATGAAATGCTGAGGCATATTTAAAGGGGGGGGGGGATGGACGGGACCAGATCCCCTCAGAGGGTCGAGAAAAGTTGACAAATTTTGTTAATCTCTTAATTTTTAGACTGTTTTATTATTTTTCCAGCTGTGTACGCTAATATAGTAGTAACTTTTTTTAAATATACAAATAGGTTTATTACACAGCATTAGCGTATATGTTTGAAATATGAAATACAGGTACTATAATGAATCTTAAAAATTATAAAGTAGTGTAAAATGTCAACAAAGTGTAAATTAGATAAAAACAAGTGTACTTAAACAGTGTAGTGAACACAAGAAAGCCAAATTACAGATGAAAATAAGAATTTAAAAATATAATATAAAACTAAACTGAAGACCAGGAAGTAAGTGTTTCTAACAATAGTGTATTCTGAAAAGACACCAACACTCTCGTTTAAGTGTCTGATTATTTAACATCAAAGACAGAGGAGTATAGTATAGTAATTCATTGTTAATCAGTCAATCTGGTAGTTCAAAATAAATAAGAAGTCATAGTGGATAATAGGCCTAAAAGTGTTTAAAAGGTGAAAAGATAATATGTTACAAAAAGAAAATGTTATTAACATTAAACGGAGGGGATACTTTTCAAGACAAACTAACTATAATTACCAATGTCCAACGGAAAGCCTAGTGAGAAATAAATAACTCATTGGTATTAGGAAGTATCAAAATAACTTACAGGTAAAGAGTAGTATTATATTTAAAGCACACTCATTCAAGGTAACCAGATAACCTGAAATACATTACAAACACAACACTTTTTAGACTCTGATATTTCATCTGCATAACTAAGTAATAAAACTGAACATGTAAACCATATACGTTATTTAGTAATATTAGTAGTGCTAATTTCAAATACTACAACTTAAAACAAATACATACAAACTCAACATTCACAATCAAACTGTAATTGGAAAGAAATTTGACTTGGTGTCCTTTTTGGTGTTGGGCAATTCATTGAGTGTTTCTAAGAAGGTGACTTAGGCACAGATAGATTACCAAATGGCAACTCTGCGTGGTGGCTTGTAAAGTATTTTGAACAAACTGAATGTTAATAATTTGTAATAGTAATTTAAACAAACAAAGTTAATCCCAAATGTACTGATTGTTTGTAAATTTTTTTGTATTACGTGTGCTACATCCTCTCTCAGGCTGAGAATCTATTGTGCATACTTTAAAATAAAAAACTGATTATTAATTGAGGATTTTGTTTTATTTCAACCAACAGTAGTACCAGTAAGAGCACTACATACACAATTTTTTTACCTATTGTTGTTATCACTATGAACACACACACACACACACACACACACACACACACACACACACACACACACACACACACACACACACACACACACACACACACACACACACACACACACACACACACACACACACACACACACACACACACACACACACACACACACACACACACACACACACACACACACACACACACACACACACACACACACACACACCTCACTAAGTACTTTTTTACTTTTTACTTTAGTTAGAAAATATTCAAACGCAAGTATTTATTGTAATTCCATGCTAATGTACAAATTTATATTTTAAAGTTCAACAAAATTAAATTGTAAAAAAATAGTTCTGATGATAAAAGCAATGTAATGTAGTGAAACTATGATAATATATGGTTTATCATGTTTTCTATGTTGACATGATAATAACTATATTAACAATGTTGTTCTAGTGATGTTTAGCAGAATCTGATTCTATAAAATATGTGGGTTAACATGGAACTACAAATATTTGCATATGACTATAAATAAAACAAGATAGAAATTTGTGTGTGTGTTTGTGTGTGTGTGTGTGTGTGTGTGTGTGCGTCTGCGTCTGCGTGTGTGTGGATCTTTTGAACAAAATAATGTCTTCTGTTTTTTTGTATGACAAATTAATTTGCCATGTATGTTGAAATGCCGAATTCATGAATAAGTAGGTTTAAGAGGTCAGATATTATTTCGAGCAAAGATATTTTTATCACTTAACAAGTATCTAAGTAGGTGATGTAGATTCGTTATTATGTGGATTTTTTCATTATAGGGATCATCGTGACAAGAGTTCTGTTTCTGATAATGCCAGTCTGTCACATAATGACCAAAACAGACAAGTAGATACAGGTTAGTTTTCCTTTATAACACTTTATGTACTTATATTGTGTTTGCTATTGATTGTTAATTTATTATGTACTCAATTAGGAAATAATAATTATGGGTTATTTTTAGATGATAAGATTTGCCACAACGAGAAAATCTGTGGTGTATGCTAATGGGTTTCTGTGCATGTGTGTGTGTGTGTGTGCGCGCGCACGCGCGTGCGTTCGAGCATAATTTCTAAGTACCTCATATACATACCTAGGGAACAAAATATGTTTAGTGAGAAAATGATTATTAAACTGGAGTGTTACTAAATGTGAATTGTAAGTATAAACAATATACTGAATGTGAAAGTGAGTACAGTAGTCATATGTAATATAAAACAGCATTGTGAAGTTGAATGGTAAAAAAATGTAGCAACAGCACGCAATTTTTGTTTATTTGTTAGCAGTCTTTTATTACTATATACATTACCATGCACAGCTTTTGTTGTTTCTAGTTGTTTTGTATGTAAGCTTCTTCTGTTGGTTACAAATAGTATGTGCGTGTGCGTGTGCGTGCGTGCGTATATGGTAGGCCCACGAAGTTCAGGTGCATGAGTGTGCATGCATACAAAAGTTACATAACTGTTCTGAATTTTTAAAATTTTTATCAATTTCATATACACGTTTTTTATGGTTTCTGGCAGTATTTTTCACATTTTTTTAATACACAACCAAAGAGATCTGAACATACTTTTTAAAGCAATCATGTTCAACTACATTATACCATATCATTATTTTAGCGAAGTAATTATTGGTAAATATTCCTTGGTCTTCATAAACTTAAGTTAGTAGTGGTTGGAGTTTATCTCATTCTGCATAACAAACAAAAAGTTTTCTAAAAAATATTTGCTGAGGCACATACACAAGTATTTCATTGAACATGTTGTATGAACTTTTATGTATAAAAGTTTGTTATGGATTTTGATACCATGCGGCAGCGTATTTTAAGAAAACATTAAAATACTTACTACCATTGAATCAAAGAACTCATCTTGCAGCTGTAATAACATCACTATGTAGATCTGTCAATAAGAACGTGTTGTTTTTATTTTATGGTGTCTGGAAGAAAATTATCTTCTGAAGATCAAATCATATTTGTCAAACATTTTTATCAGGGCACAAGTCATAATTATTTATCATAGAATTGTAATTATTATGGTTGCAGCCATATCCAACACTTCTTGTAAGTGTATATACAGAAATGTCAGAGATAAGTTGTAAGTTAAAAATTGTGTAGAAATTTTAATAAAATGATTTTTGTGAATTTTAGTGATATAGCTGAATATCCAATAGTAAAATGTATTCATTTACTGATTTCATGTTTTAACAACTATTATTAGTTAGTGTAGTGAAATTGCACTGTCTCTGTAATACACTTTTTTTTTTAACTAGCTGATACCCACTGCTTTCCATGCAAATATTTGATTTTTAAATGTTTATTTTAATAATTGAAAGTATAATTTTAATTGTCTGTGTCTGTATTTAATACACAGTGAGTAATACGAATGGATCCATTCATTTTTTCAATTCAAATGAGCACTCATGCTACTAAGTCATATCGCTCTTGAGATGAGTGACACCGAGCAACTCTTGAAGAATCTCATTTCATTTAGGATTAGTAGTAAATGTTATAAATAAATCACAGTGGGAATACTTGTGAACATAGCAAAAAGTGTCTTGAGTTTGTTCATGTATACAGCGTGGTCCACCAGTAAAGCTTGATTGTAGAATTACCAAATGGCCTAAGTTTTTGAATGCCATATCTTTTCTCAAATGCATCTTGCAAGTTTATGTTATTTTTAGCTCTCAACTTAGTTTCCTTGGAGCAAATGAATATGAGCCTTTCCATTTCTATTTTAGTAACATCTTTATTTTGTCAGTCTACAATATACTGACTTAGTAGTTGCTTGAAATAAATCAGATGATATCTTTCCTATCTATAAGTCTATATGAATAAAAATTGTAAAGCTGAAACTTTGTTTCTCTTCTAGTGTTAGAATCCCTTATTTTCAATGTAAAGTGATACCCACCTTCTTGACAAAACATTAAAGACTGTTGGAAAGCACCACAGGCCTGGTTTCTTTCTGCAATCCGATGTACTCTGTCACCTCTAGTACAAATTACTGTATCGCGTTTGTCACACTCCTAATTAACTGTAACTACTGCTACTTCATTCCTTGTTGTAAGTATTATATTAGCCCCAGTGCTCTGTATTATTCACTTTTCAATCAGCATGAATTAAATATTATATTCATCATCTTTCCAAGAAGTTACAAATTCAAGGCACTTTTCAGTTCACAGACTTATGGGTTTACTTCACGAAGTAAATTTTGAAGCTCTTTTACTAATGTTTGATTGAAATTATTAATATTATCCAGTCTCGTTTTAGCCTGTTGCAAATAATCTGCGATGAAGTACATTTTAAGATATTTAGGATCGTTGTTGTTTTATTAGTTGTAATGACCCTATAACATGATATGGTTGGTCTTGAGTTGTAAAAGTAGGCATGCATGAAATATCTATCGATTATTTCATTGGCTCTGAATTGTGTAGATTACACAGCTGAAATGTAAGACGGCAATGAATTTAAAAACTGCTTTGATAAAGGACATTCAATAATGATTTTAAAGGTTTTGGAGCAGGAATTATGGGAATCATACTTTTCAGAAGAGCAACATAAACTGGATGATTTGCCTTCCACTTCAAAGTGTTCATTGACAAAAAATGTTCATTGGTCCTATGTCAGTTTCGTTTGTGTAGTTGATAAGTGAATTATAATCAAAACCACTGTTTAGTTTATTTTTCCTCATCAAAGAATTTTGTCTTGCAGTAACTCTAACATTTATTTGCCTACTTCATTGAGCTGTAAGCGTTTGTCATGTTCTTGTTGCATTTCTGATGTTATGTAAAGTCTTTTGTTGTGGATTTATTGTTGACCTTCCTAAAGATGACTTCTGTTTCACATTGTGAAGTATGAATTGAATATCAAAGTAAACATGTTAATCAGTCTTATGCATTATATTGAACATTATTTGACTTAGTAATGAACACTTCTGACAGAAGTAATGAAAAGCAAAATATTTATATATCAGACGAATAAGAAATACTCTGAGAATAAACATTAAAATCAGCTCTCTCTACCAGCACTAATCTTCCTTTCACTCGTACAAAAGACTTGCTAATCATAATAACTCAAGTAAGTAAGGGTGGGAGAGGAGATCGAAAATGCGGCATGGAATTAGTTTGCATATGTAAAGAATGCATGTGATTATGTATGTTAACAATACTGAACATCTTGCTGGGACTTAAACTCATGACCATTTCTGCTGACATATATGATTTGTCTACTTTGTCTAAATTGGCTCTTTTTGAAGATATCAACATGAAACAAAGTCTAAAACTCTTCAGAGTAGTCACTACAAGCCTGCAATGTTTAATTCAGATAATCCTAGTAGTTTCTGAGATTAACATGGCCAATCGTTTTTCCTCCTACAAATTTTTAAATATAGATAGATTATGATATATACAGTATATATTGTAATATTCCCTTTGGCGTGGTGTATGTGTGTCGTTCTTTAATAAAGTTTTATTGTGAATAAAATGTTAAGTTTTGTCGAACGTAAATAGAGTCGTTCGGAAGCGTGTGGTAACCTGTGTGCCTTACCTGTCCCTTCTCACTCTTTCATAATTCCGGATAGGCGCCAGATTGTTTTTCGTGAAAACAATTAAAAGTTTTTACCTGTATAGTTTGATATTGCACTATTTAAATTCGAATCGCTCGCCGTCTGGCTTGTAACTGATTCTCATTCGAGTGGGGGAAAACGTGTTGCCAACTTGGAATAATGTTGGTTATGTTGACCCACTGCTAGTAAACAAAACATACTATTCTTTACAAATAAATACTGGACAGTTTGTTATCGGTTCACACTCTTTTATTAGGGTTTGCTTTGTTGATTTTCGTTTACGCTTAATACAAAATAATAATTGGTATAATAATTTTAGCCTCGGCAATATATTCGTTCACTCAGCGGATCGCTAGGTTGGCAGTACAATGTTTATATTAAACGCAAGACAGCGTGGTTATTATTTTACAAAATAAATCTGCCTATAGAGTTCTTTTAAGTACGAAACAGAGGTTTATATAACAAGATAACAAAATTAGAACATATCATTTAAAGTTCGTGATCATTAAAATTAAACAAGGTTTATTATAAATTAAATATTGTGGTGTTGAAGTGTGACAGTGTTGTTGGTGTATACATAGGTTATCATTTGGTTATTCAGTGTTTACAAAGTTACTTTTTTATTTTATCAATCCTTGAAAAATACCTTCAGTGATAGTGAGAGTTTTATTATTTAGTTATAATTTTTGAAAAGAATTTGTTTTTTATAAATCAATAAATTCAGCAATACTCAACGTTAGTAGATAAGAGATGTATTGTCAGTCGTCCAAGTGGGGTAATGTGTTGATGTCGATTCTTCTTTCTTCAGTCTTGGGCTTCAGGAATGGTTGGCATCTTCTTCTGGTCGAATTCCATATATTTTCCGGTCATCTAGATTAATTCCGAGCTGGTCCTTGGTGTAGTTTGGTTGGAATGTCCTCTCGTCAGTTGTTCTGGTCCTTCTTCATCAAATTATGGGCACTTATACTGTTTTAGAGTTAAAAATTTGGGCCCTTCACGGCGTGGCGTCTCTACTCTTAAGCGTCACTACAGATTTTTTGTTCCTAACTGAAAATTAGTCAATATTCGGTTGTTGTCATGGTAACTCACAATTTTTGATTAGCTGAAATTGGCTTCAGATCATTGTTAGGATATTTGAATTTTTATTTAAAATGGTCACAGTTCTTCTAAATGTAATTAATCTTCAGTACTCCCTTTTTAGTAGTAAATATTATTACCACTGTTCATATTTTGGCTCAAGGATTAATTTGACATCCAATACTATAGTGTTTACGTAGGTATCAACATTTTGACAGTTTTGTTGATTTTATTTAATCATACTGTTTTCTTAATTTACATTATTATCATAATATTTCTGCCTTAACATGATTGTCTAATTGTATTTTATAGTTTATGTGGCTTAGTCTTACTAATGTCAGTGTTTAATTTTAAAAATTGAAGTCTTTTGTAGTTTGACAGTTGGGAATTTGCCTAGGGTTAAACAGCAATTGACTATTTTTCTTTAATTACTGAGATTACATTTTATTTTCCTCTTGTATGGGTCCTGATTGTTTTAATACATGATTCTGTTTATTTGCTCAATGTTCATGTCTGTTTTTGTAATTGTGTGTGATTTTATTGGTTTCATATATTAATTTGTCTACTGTCATACTCCCGTTTAGTGTCATTGTATCTGAATGTATTTATTTTGTTTCTTGTTTACTGGTTTTTGTTGGTTTTAAAATCTTATTTATTACATCATATAACATAGAATCTTATGGTTTTAACAATTAACATAGATATAATTCTTATTCATTAAAACACAATTATTTGAGGCATAATTCTTACTCATTTAAACATACTTATTTACCTTTTATTATCCACTCATACTCTTCAGTGGGTAATAATTATTTTATAGTATTATCAAAAAAAAACAAACATATAAACATTGATTAATTATTTTGATTATTATAGAAAATCCTTATTACTAAACTTATCTGACAGTGTGTCATTAACTATGTTACATAATACTATTTCACTATGTCTTACTAAATCTTATAATGATTATTCATTGTTTTTATCTCTCAATATTACAGACATTTTCTATATGGTGAATTGACACACTGATAGTCTATCTTTCTTACTTTCCTAATAATCTTAATTGTCACTTATTACATTAATTGACACACATTTAAAACCATGATAATCAGTTATCACTAAAGCTAACTTAATTTAATACTATTAGTTTATTTAGTTACATTTTGGGTGTCCACTCATATTGGCCTTTCAACTATCACAGTCCTTCCTGGGTTTGGCCATTATTAGATCTCACTCACTTATAACTTATAACTTAGTTTATGCACTTATAAACTTTGACTACTGTTTTATCAGTGTTTATCACTTTTTAATGGGGTTTATTCTCACTTTGGGGTATTAACACTAACACCTTGCACTCAATCTTGTTTTAGTGTTACTGGTGGGTAAAGATTAGTGTATTGCTTATTCAAAATTCTCTTTCTTACATTTATTTTAAAATGTTCATCCTCCTTACAATTTATTATCTCTCACTCTCTGTGGTTTGACTATACAGGATATGTTTGTGTCGTGCTAATGTGATTTGTCCTAGTTTACTCTATTTCTTTGGGTTAGTGTACCCTTCTATCTCTTAAGTCCTTAACAATTAATATTTTTAACTTGTCTGTCCTTACATTTATTATTATCATATACAATTTTCATTAGTTAGTCTTTTTTATTGGTTTAACATTAGTTTTGTATTCTTTCTGGGTTCACTTTATTTTGCCATAGTTTACATGTCACTTCCTTGGTGTTGTTGCTGATTATATCTTCACACTTCCATGCTAATTCTTTGTTCATTATTATTCTTATTATTTCTACACTCTTGTGGTAGTGTGGTGGCTAGTTCTAGTTCACTTACAGTTGTCATTATTTATGTTATTCTTGGTTTATGGGGCTGGTTCTACTCTCTCACTTACCATATATTGGGCTATTCAGGTTAAATCGCCATATTTTACTGTATTTAACATTTTGGTTTGTTTGTTTGTTACTTCTTTATTATTAGAGGTTACTGTTCTGACTACCTTGATATGTCTGATCGTGTTATTATTTTGAGTCACCCATTCTTTAATCTCTGATTCATCCCTTTTTATTCTAGTGTTAATGATTAAATAATTTATCTTGTCATGTTTTCTTTATTATTGTTAGGTGAAGATTTGTACCATTACAATATATATATATATATATATATATATATATATATATATATATTGTAGGTAAACGGGTATTACTGTGTTAAACCCCACTGTTGGGTTCGTCAATTTGTAGGTAAACACCGTCTTGCGTCTACTAATATATCACGCAATATAAGCCTATTCGTTGCTATGAACGGGTATGTTCCCCTGTCTTTACTCTCTTAGGTCGTTTTAATTTACTTCAATTATTTAAATATCTGAGATATTTGGAGTTGTGGGATATAGTGATTTAATTAATTAATATTAACTTATCTCTCTAAAAAATATCAGTGTTAGTGTACTTGAAACTTAAATAATTAATGTGTTATTCTGTAATTTCGTTCAACCCTATTATACCTTGAAGAGAATTATGTATAATTTTGTATTTTAACGCTCTCTCTTTGGTGTCGGAGAATTCCGCTATAAGCGCTGTAGTACCGGGGCAACGAAACTTAGAGGTTAATTCACTGTCTAGGTTAACCAATTATTCTATACTTAGTCAGTTAATTTTTTATTCCCAACTCATTAAATATTACTCCAAATGACAAGATTTTGCAACTATACAAAGGTTCTTTATTTGTTTACTTCTTCAACATTGAAGGAGATATGTTCCAACTGGCATACACAAAGGCTATAGATTGCGTGAATCGATTATTGATCAGTCCGATACTTTATTTAGATTCGGTTATATAATGTGTTTTAGTTTGTAATTAACTTAATTCAGGGTGTGAAGGTTCTTGTAACTGTGGGGAAGATTAAAAATACATAGATAAGAATGCAAGATTTACAAATTTGAAGTGTTGTGTAGTTAATATGACTTATACAATAATAATTTACCAGACTAGAACGAAGCGAATCGTGTGGGCTGTTGGTTGATAACTTCACTGTTCTGAATGACTATGTTGTACGATTTTCTTTCTTCGGATGTTAATAAAATGGAATTCTTGTCCTGTTCACCTCGGAAATACAGCTCCCTGGATTGATTTACTGCCAGACTGGTTTCTTCTGTAATTTCTGGATCCAAATACGTTCTTCTCTCGTTTGAAGTAATTGGTGATGTTCCGTGTATTTAAAAGGTTATGAGTTCCAGTGTAGTGTATATTATTGGTTGTGATACAGTTAACTCTTTATATTGGGTTTAATATATCGTCAATTCCTTTCGGATATGGGACAATTCAAGTCCTTCCTTGTAGAACCCAGTTATTTATTTTTTATTATGATATCATACTATAGCCTCGTTTGGTTAAACTGTACTGGCAAGAGTCAAGACTATTCTCATTAAAATTTTGTGTTTTATAAGAGGATCAAATAATTTAGAATATTCCGATTATATTAGACATTTCTTAGATTTTTTAATCTCATCACATTCAGACCATAAAAGGCAATAATTGGAAATCAACAACTTCTTCATTTCCTGTAGTCCATAGCAACGCATTATTTTTCTTCCTTCTCCATGTTTTGTATATAGTGTTTATTTCATATATTTTTTGTCTATTCCTTATTAATTTGCTATCATATCGGAATATAACTTTACCGATAGTTGGTTTATTATTTTCTACATATATTCTGCTGGTTTTTTGATATGAGCCTGTTTCTTTTATATTTACTACTTTTTTCGATATCAAACGTTATCAATCGATATCATGGCATTGTGGCATTATCATAATTTGTATAAATTGAGATGGTTTATTATATATCATTACTAATTTAATGTTTTTTCCTAGCTCTTCGAACCGTATTCATTAATTATTATTAACTTATGTACCTAACCTTTATGTTATGAGTGGTTATATAGTGTTATTGGCTGTTAGGCCTTTTATTGTATACGGACCTACCTTTGTTTATAACTGGTGAACAACTATAGCCCTTTTACATAAATTCATACATATAATCAAATCTTAACTATTAACATTTACATAAACAGTTATTCTTTTCATATCTAATGACAATTTTATCTTGATCTATGGATCACATATAAGAAAATTAAAATCTATTAACGCTAACTAGCTGCTTCCCACATCATTCTATAACAGTAATTGAATAATACCTCTTGTTTCATTACCTTTCATTAACTCAACAAGTAATTGGTATAACATAACATAAACTTTATCATAACATTCGTTGTCACAAAATAATATCATTTAATTCAAAATCCTTACTTGCTATTGCTATAAGGTAAATTATTGTTTAATTTTTGTTTACTTTCATGGTCATTTACTTTGACAATTTCTGTACTATTCTACTTCTTACACTTCTCATCAGTATCATATTGATTTACTTTTCACTGAACATAGATCATTAACTATTGTCTAATTTACAGGTTTGTTCATTCTCGTTATTTCTACCTTGCATCCTTATTTATCTTTATCTATAATCATAAATGTAATTATTAGACTTTTGTTTTATCATGGGGTTAGATATTGACTTGCTTATTATTTTGTTAATATAATATTTATGTAACATGGATGACAGCATTTCTGTTGCGTTACATATGCTCCCCCTCCTAAAAAAGTTTAGTTTACCTGAATGAAGTTTAGGTCAAATAAACTTGTCTTTTTCACATGCCTTTTCTTCATATCAATATTAATGGTTGACGATGGGATTCTCAATGTAACTTCATTAGACTAGTATTAATAATTCTTTATTTAATAACATTTCATTATTTCAATTAACATTCTTGATCATTTTTAATTTCTGTAAACAGTATTTGTTGATAGTTGGCTACAATATTCAATGATACTTTAGGTTCACATCTCTTCTACTTATAATTACTGTAATCACTGTATTTCTCAATTATTCTTCTGTCATCTAATTTCTTTCTGTTTTCTTCGTCCTACTCTTCTGGAAACTGAGGTCATTCTTGCAACTATTCTAATATTCCTTAAATATTTAATTTCCCTAACAATCCCTAATATGTGCGTTGGTACAGTTCAGAGAGGCACTGTTTGGCTTCATAGTCTGCTGCCCACACTACACCTTAATATAGTACTGCTGGAATTCATCTACAGTCAGCTATAAAATATAATAATCTCCTAATAATCTCCTTAATTACTTAATAATAAATATTTGGGAAAAATTTTTTTTTCCTTTGTTGCTTTTATATTTCTTTATTACTATCCTTCATACTTTGTGATTCCATTTTAGTTTCCTTAAACATTCTTTGATGATAATTCTGACAGTTATCATTTGTAATTATTTTTGTTTTTTCTTTCTTGTTGTGATAATAACGCTAAGTATCTTCTTCATTTGTTTTTCTGATCTCAATATTTTCTAAATAGGTATTGTTTGATTATCATTATAATTGTGTTTCTTACTAGATACAGTCCTTAGCTCAACTATTATTTTTCTTATCGTATTTCATTATTTTGGCTGTTTATATTTCAATGAATTATGTTCATAAATATTCTCTTTTTTTTTTTCGTTTTCTTTAATATTACATTGGTTACAATCAATCATTTACTGAAGTTGTTTCTTTCACTTGGCAATGCGGTATGTATTTTAGGTCATATGATTTTTCTTTTATTATTTTGTATAGGTAGATTTGAGGTAAAAACTTTTATCTTGGGGTTTCATTATTCATTATTCACACTATTTCTTTGTAGACGTTTAGTAATAATTCTAGCTTTCTTCTGTAATCTTGGGGTTTCATTATTCATTATTCACACTATTTCTTTGTAGACATTTAGTAATAATTCTAGCCTTCTTCTGTAATCTTGGGGTTTGTTATTAATTCTTCTTAATACCTTCTTCATAACTATATTTTAATTCAGACTTACTTAATTTTGAATGACATTTTTTTCTATTTATTTTATTGTTCAAAAAATTCTCTTTTATTTACAAGTGTTTTCTCTTCAAAATTGGTAATAAGTTGTTCTTACTGTATTTTAGAATTTATTCATTTTATTCAAATTCAAATTCTTTTTAATTCCAAGTATTTTCTCTTCAAAATCGATAATAAGTTGTTCTTATTGTATTTTAGAATTTATTCATTTTATTCAAATTCAAATTCTTTTTAATTCCAAGTATTTTCTCTTCAAAATCGATAATAAGTTGTTCTTATTGTATTTTAGAATTTATTCATAATATTTCTTTATGGACTCCTTATTGTATGTTCCCTTAATCCTTTTCGTGATAGGGTTCGTTATTTCATATGTATTGTTATTATTATTTTTTGTTATCACATATGGCCCAGTATATAATAATAATAATTTTTTAGTTATTCCCTCTAGAGTGCTTGGTAGCTCCCTGTTTCTTATTAATATTTTCTCGCCCACTTGGTACTTAATTGGTTTTGGATTATTCTTTTCATATTTCCTTTTCTTCATTTCCGCCTTTTCCATTACTCGGTTATAAAATTTAACGGTTTCAAACTGATATTCTGGGTTATTTGGAAAGTTTATAATATCCTGGATTTCTCTAGGTGGAAGCCTTTCAAACATAACAGTATAAGGGGTATTTTCAATGGACTGATGGTAAGATATATTTAAGAACTCTTCGGTCAGTGACAAGTATTCGTACCACCTTCTCTGTTGGTCATGACAGTAAGTTCGGAGTATTCTGCCAACGTCCCTCAATACACGTTCTGCCGGATTACTGCTGGGGTGGTATACTGAAGTCTTGTATGTTCTAATGTTGTGTTTTAAAAGATTATTTCTCCATTTACAGCCCTTGAATTGCGTACCATGATCGGTGATAATAGATGACGGTTTACCAATCTCTGTTATGTAACGTACAATGACTATTTCCAGAATTTTCTTGGTCGTGGCTCTGCTAATAGCGTAGAGTTTAGTGTATTTGGAAAAGTGATCAAAAATAATAATTATGAATTTATATCTATGGCTTCCTCCACTGCATGGGAATGGTCCACATATATCCAGAAATACTTTCTCCAGCTCATATTTTGATGTGATAGGGATCATGACTCCCTCCTTCTTCTCATTATTATGTTTAACCATCTGGCAGATGTGACATGCTTGTATGGATTTTTGCACTTTTCTGGTTATATTTTTTATGTTCACTTGTTCTTCCAGGGCTTTGACGATTTTCATGGCTCCCATGTGTCCATATCGTTCATGGTAATCCAATATCAATTTGTTTTCCACAGCGGTGGGAATTACTAGTTTCCAGTTTATTTGTTTAGGGGTGACCTTAATAAATAATCGATCATCATGTATACAGTAATATTTAGTAATAGCTTCATCAGCATTTTGTACCTTCTGGCGTATGTTTATTAATTTGGGATCCGATTTTTGGTGTTGATTAATTTCATTTGTAATAATTTCTAAATCCTTCCGACTCTTAATGACATGGTACACTTTTGCAATCTGTTCCTTTTCTCCTTCGAACGATTGGTCTTGTATGTTTATTCGGGACAAGATATCGGCTGCTATGTTCTTTCTTCCAGGTATATATTCCCAATCGATGCAATACTCTTGCAATGCAAGGACCCATCTAGTTAGCCAGCCATGACTAAGTTTACATCTTTTTAGAAATGAAGTTGATTTATGGTCACTTCTTACGGTCACTGGGTATCCGAGTATGTAAGTTCTAAATTTATTGCATGCGTACACTACACTTAGCAGCTCCTTCTCGGTAACGTTATAATTGCGTTCGCAGTTGTTAAGCACTCTGCTGGCGAAGCTGATTACCATATGATGTCCTTCTTTATCTTCTTGATATAGGGTAGCTCCTAAGCTAACATTGCTTGCATCACAATTTAAATAAAAGCGTTTGTTAAAATCAGGGTGGTACAACATAACTGTTTCTAAAAATTTCTTCTTGATTAATTGCAGAATTTTATCTTGTTCTGGTCCCCATGCCCATTTGTCTTTGGATGATAATTGTTTCTGAAACTTGGCAGTTACTCCCGAATAGTTATCTTGGAATTTTCGGTAATAGTTATAAATTCCAAGAAAGGATTGTAGCTGTTTTCTATTTTTTGGAGTAGGGAACAGTTGAATTGCTTCTACTTTTTCTGTTGAAGGTGTGATACCCTCCTCAGACAAATTAAAACCTAAGAACTTTACTTGGTTGGCGATAAATTTAGATTTATTCAGCTTGAGTGTTATGTTGTTTTCGGATAATTTTCTCAGTACCTGTTCCACCCGCTCGCAATGTTCATCCCAATGTGAAGAAGTTATAAGTAGGTCATCTACATAGACCGTAGTGAACTGCAGTGTTTCTTGTCCCAATACTTGGTCCATACATTTTACAAATATTGCAACAGAATTAATTAGTCCGAAAGGTAGCCTTTTAAATTGATAGTTCCTTCCGTCAAAAAGGAACGCCATGTATTTTCTACTATCTGGATGTAGTTCGACCTGCCAGTAACCGCATACCGTATCCCAAGTACTGATGTATTTAATGCCGTGGAATTTGTTTAAAATTTCTTCTATTTCGCCTGGTGAAGTCCTATCATTGATGATCATTTTATTTATTTCCCTAGCGTCCAGGCAAATTCTCACCTTTCCGTTCTTTTTCGGGACTGCCACTATGGGACTGGTATATGGTGATTGACTATATTCTATTATGTCATCTTCAATCATACGATTAATCTCGTCCCGGACTTCATTTTTTATTGAATAAGCAATTGGGTAGGATTTTCTGTGAAAGTCCACTGGTTCTTTAAAATTTATCACACACTGATATCCCTTTACTTTACCTGGAGCATTGGAGAATACATGTTTGTATTTATTATATATTTGAATTAAATTTTCGGCCTGTACCTTACTTACTCTGCCACAGTTCGGGATCATCGTCCTCATATTGAATGACTTCTGGTATTTTATTTTTCTTACAAAAGTAGCTTTTTATGGCTAGACATCTGGTGTTAACTGGAACGGTTCTATTAGCGTCAACTAATTCGGCTGTCCATAATCCTTCTTCGGATGTTAAAGATATTATACCTTTATGTAAGTCAATTACTGCGGAATGCTGGCGCAATACATCGCATCCAATCAGTACATTGAACGGTAATCCCGTTGCGACCAATAATCGTATTGGTAGGGTCATATTATTATTGGTAAGATCGAGCGATACTTGTTTTTTAACTGTTTTATTTTGTCGCCCAGTGGCTCCGATAATTATCACATTATTGACAGGTAAGGTCGGTATGGGCAACTGGCCTTCTCGCTGTATTTTTTCAAGTTCAGTACTGTCTATCAACGATATGTTAGATCCAGTATCTATCATTATGGTAGATTGTACCCCATTTAATTTTGCTGTTACATATATGATTTCGTTATTACTATTACTGTTTACATGTTTCTTATCCTCTTCCAATAAATCTTCTCTGATATTCTTTAAATAGTGGTTATTAATTATAGTTATGGTATTATTATTCTTAATTTTGTTTACAAGTCGTTGTTCCCCAAGATTACGGTTCAGTGAAGGGTATTTATTATTTTTCACTGCCTCTATTAGTTTAAATGAGGGCTTACCCCCTCTTCTCTATTTTCATTTGGATTATTATGTTGATTTAGTACAGTTTCGGTGCGGTCCTCTGTATTAGGTTCCGCTATCCTATAATTTCTTTCAGGTGGATAGTTGTCTTCACGCCGGGACTGGTCATAATGATTGTAATATCGGTGACTCCTTGGGTAATACCGTCGCTGATTACCTTGAGGCCTGGAGTAGATATAATTAACGTTATGCCTATAATTATTGGGTCGTCTGTCCCCATCTCCTCTATTATTGCGACTATCGCGGTAATTATAAGTATTATTGCCACGATAATTATAGTTCCTGGAATTATTATTCGCGTGCTCATTTTGGGTCCTATTTGCATTAACGTTCTGCGCAGGTCGATTGTGATCATTATTATGAGAATTGGTTGGTGGCTCGTTATTATTATACTTCTGATATTTATAATTTAACGTCCTATTTCTTTGGTATTGGTTCTCGTGGTCATAATTCTCAAGGAATTTGGCCATGGCTGAAATCGTTTTGATTTGGCTACACATACGTGCATTTTTTATCCCTTCCTCATAATGGTAGGATGGTTGTATCACCAATCATTCTTCGGGAATTCTGGGCTCTAAGTTCCGTGCCATACATACTTTTCCTAGAAAGTATGAAGTAGGAGACTGGCCTATGTTTGTTTCGTATCGACCGTTACTCAAATTATTTCTAATCATGTTCTGGGTCGATTCAGACCAATATTTCTCTTGAAATTGTTTTTTGAACTCGGTCATGTCCAGTATATCCGGGCGCACCGCTGTCCACCAATTATCATAGGTATCTTTAAATGTTTCATCAATCATACTGCGTATACTACTCCAGCGATTTTCTCTATTTTTTGTAATCATCTCTTCCAACCTCTTTAAAAATTCCATCGGATTACGCTTGTAGTTACGAAAATTAATAGACTCACGATTATCGTGGTTATTCGTATGACTATGTTGACATGTCCTATCCCGCCATGAATCTACTTCTTCTTGTAACTGTAGTTCACGTCTACTAATTTCCTCTATTTTATTTTTACTGGTGTTAATTTGACCTTCCATATTATTTAAATTGCCATAGACTCTTTCGAGTCGTTCACCCATGTCTGTCTGTATTTGCGTAATACCTTCCTTATTCTCTTTCCGTACCTGATGTACTTCGTTTTTAATTTGCTCATATTTTCCGACAGTTTCCTGTTGGATTTCTTCGACCATTGTTTTACTCTCAATTTTTATGTCATTAATTTTATTTTGCAGTTCTTCACGAACCGTACTATTGTTTCGTTAGTTTTTTCTAACCCTTCATTTGTTATGGCTATTTCTAATTTTCTTTCCTCATTATTTTGGTCCACCTTCTGGTTAACTGTCACATGAAGATTCTCAATTTTTTCATTAATCTGCCTTAAATTCTCTTCATGTATTTGTAGGATGTCTTCCTTCATTTGTTTTACACCCTCATCATTCCTATCTAACCTTTCGTGAATTTGGTTTAATCTTTCCTTCATTTGTTTTGAGGTTTCTTTAATTTCCTCATTTGTTTTCCTAAAATTCTCCTTGTTTTCCTCATTTGTTTTATCGTATTTTTCCTCCTGTTTCCTAAATTGTTCCCTTAAGTTTTCCTTATTTTCCTCATTTGTTTTCCTTGAGTTTTCCTTAATTTCCTCTTTCTGTTTATTAAATTGTTCTGCCATAAATTTCATCATCTCCTGCCAACTTGGTACTTCTCTGGCTCCAGCTTTATCTATTTGGTCCCCTTGGGCATCTTCTTCCATTACTCCCTTTTCCTTGTCCGTAATTATTCCAGTTTCCGTTATTTCATCTGTCTGTTGTTCCATTTCACTATCTGTTATTAGTTCTATTTCCTGTTCTTGTTCATCTATTTCCTTCTCCGTTTCTCCTGCCCTAATCCTTGATCTACCTCTGGTATGCATGTTTATTCTCCCACAGTTGCCTGCTCTGGTTAAGTAATATTAATATAGTTATAGTTACTTAACTTAAGCCCTACACTGGTTGAGCGCCAATTTGTAATCTGACCCTCGGCTCTTACGGTTGCGGGGTTCTCGTTGTTTCAGCCCCACGTTGGGCGCCAATTTGTAGGTAAATGGGTATTACTGTGTTAAACCCCACTGTTGGGTTCGTCAATTTGTAGGTAAACACCGTCTTGCGTCTACTAATGTATCACGCAATATAAGCCTATTCGTTGCTATGAACGGGTATGTTCCCCTGTCTTTACTCTCTTAGGTCGTTTTAATTTACTTCAATTATTTAAATATCTGAGATATTTGGAGTTGTGGGATATAGTGATTTAATTAATTAATATTAACTTATCTCTCTAAAAAATATCAGTGTTAGTGTACTTGAAACTTAAATAATTAATGTGTTATTCTGTAATTTCGTTCAACCCTATTATACCTTGAAGAGAATTATGTATAATTTTGTATTTTAACGCTCTCTCTTTGGTGTCGGAGAATTCCGCTATAAGCGCTGTAGTACCGGGGCAACGAAACTTAGAGGTTAATTCACTGTCTAGGTTAACCAATTATTCTATACTTAGTCAGTTAATTTTTTATTCCCAACTCATTAAATATTACTCCAAATGACAAGATTTTGCAACTATACAAAGGTTCTTTATTTGTTTACTTCTTCAACATTGAAGGAGATATGTTCCAACTGGCATACACAAAGGCTATAGATTGCGTGAATCGATTATTGATCAGTCCGATACTTTATTTAGATTCGGTTATATAATGTGTTTTAGTTTGTAATTAACTTAATTCAGGGTGTGAAGGTTCTTGTAACTGTGGGGAAGATTAAAAATACATAGATAAGAATGCAAGATTTACAAATTTGAAGTGTTGTGTAGTTAATATGACTTATACAATAATAATTTACCAGACTAGAACGAAGCGAATCGTGTGGGCTGTTGGTTGATAACTTCACTGTTCTGAATGACTATGTTGTACGATTTTCTTTCTTCGGATGTTAATAAAATGGAATTCTTGTCCTGTTCACCTCGGAAATACAGCTCCCTGGATTGATTTACTGCCAGACTGGTTTCTTCTGTAATTTCTGGATCCAAATACGTTCTTCTCTCGTTTGAAGTAATTGGTGATGTTCCGTGTATTTAAAAGGTTATGAGTTCCAGTGTAGTGTATATTATTGGTTGTGATACAGTTAACTCTTTATATTGGGTTTAATATATCGTCAATTCCTTTCGGATATGGGACAATTCAAGTCCTTCCTTGTAGAACCCAGTTATTTATTTTTTATTATGATATCATACTATAGCCTCGTTTGGTTAAACTGTACTGGCAAGAGTCAAGAATATTCTCATTAAAATTTTGTGTTTTATAAGAGGATCAAATAATTTAGAATATTCCGATTATATTAGACATTTCTTAGATTTTTTAATCTCATCACATTCAGATCATAAAAGGCAATAATTGGAAATCAACAACTTCTTCATTTCCTGTAGTCCATAGCAACGCATTATTTTTCTTCCTTCTCCATGTTTTGTATATAGTGTTTATTTCATATATTTTTTGTCTATTCCTTATTAATTTGCTATCATATCGGAATATAACTTTACCGATAGTTGGTTTATTATTTTCTACATATATTCTGCTGGTTTTTTGATATGAGCCTGTTTCTTTTATATTTACTACTTTTTTCGATATCAAACGTTATCAATCGATATCATGGCATTGTGGCATTATCATAATTTGTATAAATTGAGATGGTTTATTATATATCATTACTAATTTAATGTTTTTTCCTAGCTCTTCGAACCGTATTCATTAATTATTATTAACTTATGTACCTAACCTTTATGTTATGAGTGGTTATATAGTGTTATTGGCTGTTAGGCCTTTTATTGTATACGGACCTACCTTTGTTTATAACTGGTGAACAACTATAGCCCTTTTACATAAATTCATACATATAATCAAATCTTAACTATTAACATTTACATAAACAGTTATTCTTTTCATATCTAATGACAATTTTATCTTGATCTATGGATCACATATAAGAAAATTAAAATCTATTAACGCTAACTAGCTGCTTCCCACATCATTCTATAACAGTAATTGAATAATACCTCTTGTTTCATTACCTTTCATTAACTCAACAAGTAATTGGTATAACATAACATAAACTTTATCATAACATTCGTTGTCACAAAATAATATCATTTAATTCAAAATCCTTACTTGCTATTGCTATAAGGTAAATTATTGTTTAATTTTTGTTTACTTTCATGGTCATTTACTTTGACAATTTCTGTACTATTCTACTTCTTACACTTCTCATCAGTATCATATTGATTTACTTTTCACTGAACATAGATCATTAACTATTGTCTAATTTACAGGTTTGTTCATTCTCGTTATTTCTACCTTGCATCCTTATTTATCTTTATCTATAATCATAAATGTAATTATTAGACTTTTGTTTTATCATGGGGTTAGATATTGACTTGCTTATTATTTTGTTAATATAATATTTATGTAACATGGATGACAGCATTTCTGTTGCGTTACATATGCTCCCCCTCCTAAAAAAGTTTAGTTTACCTGAATGAAGTTTAGGTCAAATAAACTTGTCTTTTTCACATGCCTTTTCTTCATATCAATATTAATGGTTGACGATGGGATTCTCAATGTAACTTCATTAGACTAGTATTAATAATTCTTTATTTAATAACATTTCATTATTTCAATTAACATTCTTGATCATTTTTAATTTCTGTAAACAGTATTTGTTGATAGTTGGCTACAATATTCAATGATACTTTAGGTTCACATCTCTTCTACTTATAATTACTGTAATCACTGTATTTCTCAATTATTCTTCTGTCATCTAATTTCTTTCTGTTTTCTTCGTCCTACTCTTCTGGAAACTGAGGTCATTCTTGCAACTATTCTAATATTCCTTAAATATTTAATTTCCCTAACAATCCCTAATATGTGCGTTGGTACAGTTCAGAGAGGCACTGTTTGGCTTCATAGTCTGCTGCCCACACTACACCTTAATATAGTACTGCTGGAATTCATCTACAGTCAGCTATAAAATATAATAATCTCCTAATAATCTCCTTAATTACTTAATAATAAATATTTGGGAAAAATTTTTTTTTCCTTTGTTGCTTTTATATTTCTTTATTACTATCCTTCATACTTTGTGATTCCATTTTAGTTTCCTTAAACATTCTTTGATGATAATTCTGACAGTTATCATTTGTAATTATTTTTGTTTTTTCTTTCTTGTTGTGATAATAACGCTAAGTATCTTCTTCATTTGTTTTTCTGATCTCAATATTTTCTAAATAGGTATTGTTTGATTATCATTATAATTGTGTTTCTTACTAGATACAGTCCTTAGCTCAACTATTATTTTTCTTATCGTATTTCATTATTTTGGCTGTTTATATTTCAATGAATTATGTTCATAAATATTCTCTTTTTTTTTTCGTTTTCTTTAATATTACATTGGTTACAATCAATCATTTACTGAAGTTGTTTCTTTCACTTGGCAATGCGGTATGTATTTTAGGTCATATGATTTTTCTTTTATTATTTTGTATAGGTAGATTTGAGGTAAAAACTTTTATCTTGGGGTTTCATTATTCATTATTCACACTATTTCTTTGTAGACGTTTAGTAATAATTCTAGCTTTCTTCTGTAATCTTGGGGTTTCATTATTCATTATTCACACTATTTCTTTGTAGACGTTTAGTAATAATTCTAGCCTTCTTCTGTAATCTTGGGGTTTGTTATTAATTCTTCTTAATACCTTCTTCATAACTATATTTTAATTCAGACTTACTTCATTTTGAATGACATTTTTTTCTATTTATTTTATTGTTCAAAAAATTCTCTTTTATTTACAAGTGTTTTCTCTTCAAAATTGGTAATAAGTTGTTCTTACTGTATTTTAGAATTTATTCATTTTATTCAAATTCAAATTCTTTTTAATTCCAAGTATTTTCTCTTCAAAATCGATAATAAGTTGTTCTTATTGTATTTTAGAATTTATTCATTTTATTCAAATTCAAATTCTTTTTAATTCCAAGTATTTTCTCTTCAAAATCGATAATAAGTTGTTCTTATTGTATTTTAGAATTTATTCATAATATTTCTTTATGGACTCCTTATTGTATGTTCCCTTAATCCTTTTCGTGATAGGGTTCGTTATTTCATATGTATTGTTATTATTATTTTTTGTTATCACATATGGCCCAGTATATAATAATAATAATTTTTTAGTTATTCCCTCTAGAGTGCTTGGTAGCTCCCTGTTTCTTATTAATATTTTCTCGCCCACTTGGTACTTAATTGGTTTTGGATTATTCTTTTCATATTTCCTTTTCTTCATTTCCGCCTTTTCCATTACTCGGTTATAAAATTTAACGGTTTCAAACTGATATTCTGGGTTATTTGGAAAGTTTATAATATCCTGGATTTCTCTAGGTGGAAGCCTTTCAAACATAACAGTATAAGGGGTATTTTCAATGGACTGATGGTAAGATATATTTAAGAACTCTTCGGTCAGTGACAAGTATTCGTACCACCTTCTCTGTTGGTCATGACAGTAAGTTCGGAGTATTCTGCCAACGTCCCTCAATACACGTTCTGCCAGATTACTGCTGGGGTGGTATACTGAAGTCTTGTATGTTCTAATGTTGTGTTTTAAAAGATTATTTCTCCATTTACAGCCCTTGAATTGCGTACCATGATCGGTGATAATAGATGACGGTTTACCAATCTCTGTTATGTAACGTACAATGACTATTTCCAGAATTTTCTTGGTCGTGGCTCTGCTAATAGCGTAGAGTTTAGTGTATTTGGAAAAGTGATCAAAAATAATAATTATGAATTTATATCTATGGCTTCCTCCACTGCGTGGGAATGGTCCACATATATCCAGAAATACTTTCTCCAGCTCATATTTTGATGTGATAGGGATCATGACTCCCTCCTTCTTCTCATTATTATGTTTAACCATCTGGCAGATGTGACATGCTTGTATGGATTTTTGCACTTTTCTGGTTATATTTTTTATGTTCACTTGTTCTTCCAGGGCTTTGACGATTTTCATGGCTCCCATGTGTCCATATCGTTCATGGTAATCCAATATCAATTTGTTTTCCACAGCGGTGGGAATTACTAGTTTCCAGTTTATTTGTTTAGGGGTGACCTTAATAAATAATCGATCATCATGTATACAGTAATATTTAGTAATAGCTTCATCAGCATTTTGTACCTTCTGGCTTATGTTTATTAATTTGGGATCCGATTTTTGGTGTTGATTAATTTCATTTGTAATAATTTCTAAATCCTTCCGACTCTTAATGACATGGTACACTTTTGCAATCTGTTCCTTTTCTCCTTCGAACGATTGGTCTTGTATGTTTATTCGGGACAAGATATCGGCTGCTATGTTCTTTCTTCCAGGTATATATTCCCAATCGATGCAATACTCTTGCAATGCAAGGACCCATCTAGTTAGCCAGCCATGACTAAGTTTACATCTTTTTAGAAATGAAGTTGATTTATGGTCACTTCTTACGGTCACTGGGTATCCGAGTATGTAAGTTCTAAATTTATTGCATGCGTACACTACACTTAGCAGCTCCTTCTCGGTAACGTTATAATTGCGTTCGCAGTTGTTAAGCACTCTGCTGGCGAAGCTGATTACCATATGATGTCCTTCTTTATCTTCTTGATATAGGGTAGCTCCTAAGCTAACATTGCTTGCATCACAATTTAAATAAAAGCGTTTGTTAAAATCAGGGTGGTACAACATAACTGTTTCTAAAAATTTCTTCTTGATTAATTGCAGAATTTTATCTTGTTCTGGTCCCCATGCCCATTTGTCTTTGGATGATAATTGTTTCTGAAACTTGGCAGTTACTCCCGAATAGTTATCTTGGAATTTTCGGTAATAGTTATAAATTCCAAGAAAGGATTGTAGCTGTTTTCTATTTTTTGGAGTAGGGAACAGTTGAATTGCTTCTACTTTTTCTGTTGAAGGTGTGATACCCTCCTCAGACAAATTAAAACCTAAGAACTTTACTTGGTTGGCGATAAATTTAGATTTATTCAGCTTGAGTGTTATGTTGTTTTCGGATAATTTTCTCAGTACCTGTTCCACCCGCTCGCAATGTTCATCCCAATGTGAAGAAGTTATAAGTAGGTCATCTACATAGACCGTAGTGAACTGCAGTGTTTCTTGTCCCAATACTTGGTCCATACATTTTACAAATATTGCAACAGAATTAATTAGTCCGAAAGGTAGCCTTTTAAATTGATAGTTCCTTCCGTCAAAAAGGAACGCCATGTATTTTCTACTATCTGGATGTAGTTCGACCTGCCAGTAACCGCATACCGTATCCCAAGTACTGATGTATTTAATGCCGTGGAATTTGTTTAAAATTTCTTCTATTTCGCCTGGTGAAGTCCTATCATTGATGATCATTTTATTTATTTCCCTAGCGTCCAGGCAAATTCTCACCTTTCCGTTCTTTTTCGGGACTGCCACTATGGGACTGGTATATGGTGATTGACTATATTCTATTATGTCATCTTCAATCATACGATTAATCTCGTCCCGGACTTCATTTTTTATTGAATAAGCAATTGGGTAGGATTTTCTGTGAAAGTCCACTGGTTCTTTAAAATTTATCACACACTGATATCCCTTTACTTTACCTGGAGCATTGGAGAATACATGTTTGTATTTATTATATATTTGAATTAAATTTTCGGCCTGTACCTTACTTACTCTGCCACAGTTCGGGATCATCGTCCTCATATTGAATGACTTCTGGTATTTTATTTTTCTTACAAAAGTAGCTTTTTATGGCTAGACATCTGGTGTTAACTGGAACGGTTCTATTAGCGTCAACTAATTCGGCTGTCCATAATCCTTCTTCGGATGTTAAAGATATTATACCTTTATGTAAGTCAATTACTGCGGAATGCTGGCGCAATACATCGCATCCAATCAGTACATTGAACGGTAATCCCGTTGCGACCAATAATCGTATTGGTAGGGTCATATTATTATTGGTAAGATCGAGCGATACTTGTTTTTTAACTGTTTTATTTTGTCGCCCAGTGGCTCCGATAATTATCACATTATTGACAGGTAAGGTCGGTATGGGCAACTGGCCTTCTCGCTGTATTTTTTCAAGTTCAGTACTGTCTATCAACGATATGTTAGATCCAGTATCTATCATTATGGTAGATTGTACCCCATTTAATTTTGCTGTTACATATATGATTTCGTTATTACTATTACTGTTTACATGTTTCTTATCCTCTTCCAATAAATCTTCTCTGATATTCTTTAAATAGTGGTTATTAATTATAGTTATGGTATTATTATTCTTAATTTTGTTTACAAGTCGTTGTTCCCCAAGATTACGGTTCAGTGAAGGGTATTTATTATTTTTCACTGCCTCTATTAGTTTAAATGAGGGCTTACCCCCTCTTCTCTATTTTCATTTGGATTATTATGTTGATTTAGTACAGTTTCGGTGCGGTCCTCTGTATTAGGTTCCGCTATCCTATAATTTCTTTCAGGTGGATAGTTGTCTTCACGCCGGGACTGGTCATAATGATTGTAATATCGGTGACTCCTTGGGTAATACCGTCGCTGATTACCTTGAGGCCTGGAGTAGATATAATTAACGTTATGCCTATAATTATTGGGTCGTCTGTCCCCATCTCCTCTATTATTGCGACTATCGCGGTAATTATAAGTATTATTGCCACGATAATTATAGTTCCTGGAATTATTATTCGCGTGCTCATTTTGGGTCCTATTTGCATTAACGTTCTGCGCAGGTCGATTGTGATCATTATTATGAGAATTGGTTGGTGGCTCGTTATTATTATACTTCTGATATTTATAATTTAACGTCCTATTTCTTTGGTATTGGTTCTCGTGGTCATAATTCTCAAGGAATTTGGCCATGGCTGAAATCGTTTTGATTTGGCTACACATACGTGCATTTTTTATCCCTTCCTCATAATGGTAGGATGGTTGTATCACCAATCATTCTTCAGGAATTCTGGGCTCTAAGTTCCGTGCCATACATACTTTTCCTAGAAAGTATGAAGTAGGAGACTGGCCTATGTTTGTTTCGTATCGACCGTTACTCAAATTATTTCTAATCATGTTCTGGGTCGATTCAGACCAATATTTCTCTTGAAATTGTTTTTTGAACTCGGTCATGTCCAGTATATCCGGGCGCACCGCTGTCCACCAATTATCATAGGTATCTTTAAATGTTTCATCAATCATACTGCGTATACTACTCCAGCGATTTTCTCTATTTTTTGTAATCATCTCTTCCAACCTCTTTAAAAATTCCATCGGATTACGCTTGTAGTTACGAAAATTAATAGACTCACGATTATCGTGGTTATTCGTATGACTATGTTGACATGTCCTATCCCGCCATGAATCTACTTCTTCTTGTAACTGTAGTTCACGTCTACTAATTTCCTCTATTTTATTTTTACTGGTGTTAATTTGACCTTCCATATTATTTAAATTGCCATAGACTCTTTCGAGTCGTTCACCCATGTCTGTCTGTATTTGCGTAATACCTTCCTTATTCTCTTTCCGTACCTGATGTACTTCGTTTTTAATTTGCTCATATTTTCCGACAGTTTCCTGTTGGATTTCTTCGACCATTGTTTTACTCTCAATTTTTATGTCATTAATTTTATTTTGCAGTTCTTCACGAACCGTACTATTGTTTCGTTAGTTTTTTCTAACCCTTCATTTGTTATGGCTATTTCTAATTTTCTTTCCTCATTATTTTGGTCCACCTTCTGGTTAACTGTCACATGAAGATTCTCAATTTTTTCATTAATCTGCCTTAAATTCTCTTCATGTATTTGTAGGATGTCTTCCTTCATTTGTTTTACACCCTCATCATTCCTATCTAACCTTTCGTGAATTTGGTTTAATCTTTCCTTCATTTGTTTTGAGGTTTCTTTAATTTCCTCATTTGTTTTCCTAAAATTCTCCTTGTTTTCCTCATTTGTTTTATCGTATTTTTCCTCCTGTTTCCTAAATTGTTCCCTTAAGTTTTCCTTATTTTCCTCATTTGTTTTCCTTGAGTTTTCCTTAATTTCCTCTTTCTGTTTATTAAATTGTTCTGCCATAAATTTCATCATCTCCTGCCAACTTGGTACTTCTCTGGCTCCAGCTTTATCTATTTGGTCCCCTTGGGCATCTTCTTCCATTACTCCCTTTTCCTTGTCCGTAATTATTCCAGTTTCCGTTATTTCATCTGTCTGTTGTTCCATTTCACTATCTGTTATTAGTTCTATTTCCTGTTTTTGTTCATCTATTTCCTTCTCCGTTTCTCCTGCCCTAATCCTTGATCTACCTCTGGTATGCATGTTTATTCTCCCACAGTTGCCTGCTCTGGTTAAGTAATATTAATATAGTTATAGTTACTTAACTTAAGCCCTACACTGGTTGAGCGCCAATTTGTAATCTGACCCTCGGCTCTTACGGTTGCGGGGTTCTCGTTGTTTCAGCCCCACGTTGGGCGCCAATTTGTAGGTAAACGGGTATTACTGTGTTAAACCCCACTGTTGGGTTCGTCAATTTGTAGGTAAACACCGTCTTGCGTCTACTAATATATCACGCAATATAAGCCTATTCGTTGCTATGAACGGGTATGTTCCCCTGTCTTTACTCTCTTAGGTCGTTTTAATTTACTTCAATTATTTAAATATCTGAGATATTTGGAGTTGTGGGATATAGTGATTTAATTAATTAATATTAACTTATCTCTCTAAAAAATATCAGTGTTAGTGTACTTGAAACTTAAATAATTAATGTGTTATTCTGTAATTTCGTTCAACCCTATTATACCTTGAAGAGAATTATGTATAATTTTGTATTTTAACGCTCTCTCTTTGGTGTCGGAGAATTCCGCTATAAGCGCTGTAGTACCGGGGCAACGAAACTTAGAGGTTAATTCACTGTCTAGGTTAACCAATTATTCTATACTTAGTCAGTTACTTTTTTATTCCCAACTCATTAAATATTACTCCAAATGACAAGATTTTGCAACTATACAAAGGTTCTTTATTTGTTTACTTCTTCAACATTGAAGGAGATATGTTCCAACTGGCATACACAAAGGCTATAGATTGCGTGAATCGATTATTGATCAGTCCGATACTTTATTTAGATTCGGTTATATAATGTGTTTTAGTTTGTAATTAACTTAATTCAGGGTGTGAAGGTTCTTGTAACTGTGGGGAAGATTAAAAATACATAGATAAGAATGCAAGATTTACAAATTTGAAGTGTTGTGTAGTTAATATGACTTATACAATAATAATTTACCAGACTAGAACGAAGCGAATCGTGTGGGCTGTTGGTTGATAACTTCACTGTTCTGAATGACTATGTTGTACGATTTTCTTTCTTCGGATGTTAATAAAATGGAATTCTTGTCCTGTTCACCTCGGAAATACAGCTCCCTGGATTGATTTACTGCCAGACTGGTTTCTTCTGTAATTTCTGGATCCAAATACGTTCTTCTCTCGTTTGAAGTAATTGGTGATGTTCCGTGTATTTAAAAGGTTATGAGTTCCAGTGTAGTGTATATTATTGGTTGTGATACAGTTAACTCTTTATATTGGGTTTAATATAAAGACCTTTCGGATATGGGACAATTCAAGTCCTTCCTTGTAGAACCCAGTTATTTATTTTTTATTATGATATCATACTATAGCCTCGTTTGGTTAAACTGTACTGGCAAGAGTCAAGAATATTCTCATTAAAATTTTGTGTTTTATAAGAGGATCAAATAATTTAGAATATTCCGATTATATTAGACATTTCTTAGATTTTTTAATCTCATCACATTCAGATCATAAAAGGCAATAATTGGAAATCAACAACTTCTTCATTTCCTGTAGTCCATAGCAACGCATTATTTTTCTTCCTTCTCCATGTTTTGTATATAGTGTTTATTTCATATATTTTTTGTCTATTCCTTATTAATTTGCTATCATATCGGAATATAACTTTACCGATAGTTGGTTTATTATTTTCTACATATATTCTGCTGGTTTTTTGATATGAGCCTGTTTCTTTTATATTTACTACTTTTTTCGATATCAAACGTTATCAATCGATATCATGGCATTGTGGCATTATCATAATTTGTATAAATTGAGATGGTTTATTATATATCATTACTAATTTAATGTTTTTTCCTAGCTCTTCGAACCGTATTCATTAATTATTATTAACTTATGTACCTAACCTTTATGTTATGAGTGGTTATATAGTGTTATTGGCTGTTAGGCCTTTTATTGTATACGGACCTACCTTTGTTTATAACTGGTGAACAACTATAGCCCTTTTACATAAATTCATACATATAATCAAATCTTAACTATTAACATTTACATAAACAGTTATTCTTTTCATATCTAATGACAATTTTATCTTGATCTATGGATCACATATAAGAAAATTAAAATCTATTAACGCTAACTAGCTGCTTCCCACATCATTCTATAACAGTAATTGAATAATACCTCTTGTTTCATTACCTTTCATTAACTCAACAAGTAATTGGTATAACATAACATAAACTTTATCATAACATTCGTTGTCACAAAATAATATCATTTAATTCAAAATCCTTACTTGCTATTGCTATAAGGTAAATTATTGTTTAATTTTTGTTTACTTTCATGGTCATTTACTTTGACAATTTCTGTACTATTCTACTTCTTACACTTCTCATCAGTATCATATTGATTTACTTTTCACTGAACATAGATCATTAACTATTGTCTAATTTACAGGTTTGTTCATTCTCGTTATTTCTACCTTGCATCCTTATTTATCTTTATCTATAATCATAAATGTAATTATTAGACTTTTGTTTTATCATGGGGTTAGATATTGACTTGCTTATTATTTTGTTAATATAATATTTATGTAACATGGATGACAGCATTTCTGTTGCGTTACATATGCTCCCCCTCCTAAAAAAGTTTAGTTTACCTGAATGAAGTTTAGGTCAAATAAACTTGTCTTTTTCACATGCCTTTTCTTCATATCAATATTAATGGTTGACGATGGGATTCTCAATGTAACTTCATTAGACTAGTATTAATAATTCTTTATTTAATAACATTTCATTATTTCAATTAACATTCTTGATCATTTTTAATTTCTGTAAACAGTATTTGTTGATAGTTGGCTACAATATTCAATGATACTTTAGGTTCACATCTCTTCTACTTATAATTACTGTAATCACTGTATTTCTCAATTATTCTTCTGTCATCTAATTTCTTTCTGTTTTCTTCGTCCTACTCTTCTGGAAACTGAGGTCATTCTTGCAACTATTCTAATATTCCTTAAATATTTAATTTCCCTAACAATCCCTAATATGTGCGTTGGTACAGTTCAGAGAGGCACTGTTTGGCTTCATAGTCTGCTGCCCACACTACACCTTAATATAGTACTGCTGGAATTCATCTACAGTCAGCTATAAAATATAATAATCTCCTAATAATCTCCTTAATTACTTAATAATAAATATTTGGGAAAAATTTTTTTTTCCTTTGTTGCTTTTATATTTCTTTATTACTATCCTTCATACTTTGTGATTCCATTTTAGTTTCCTTAAACATTCTTTGATGATAATTCTGACAGTTATCATTTGTAATTATTTTTGTTTTTTCTTTCTTGTTGTGATAATAACGCTAAGTATCTTCTTCATTTGTTTTTCTGATCTCAATATTTTCTAAATAGGTATTGTTTGATTATCATTATAATTGTGTTTCTTACTAGATACAGTCCTTAGCTCAACTATTATTTTTCTTATCGTATTTCATTATTTTGGCTGTTTATATTTCAATGAATTATGTTCATAAATATTCTCTTTTTTTTTTTTTCGTTTTCTTTAATATTACATTGGTTACAATCAATCATTTACTGAAGTTGTTTCTTTCACTTGGCAATGCGGTATGTATTTTAGGTCATATGATTTTTCTTTTATTATTTTGTATAGGTAGATTTGAGGTAAAAACTTTTATCTTGGGGTTTCATTATTCATTATTCACACTATTTCTTTGTAGACGTTTAGTAATAATTCTAGCTTTCTTCTGTAATCTTGGGGTTTCATTATTCATTATTCACACTATTTCTTTGTAGACGTTTAGTAATAATTCTAGCCTTCTTCTGTAATCTTGGGGTTTGTTATTAATTCTTCTTAATACCTTCTTCATAACTATATTTTAATTCAGACTTACTTCATTTTGAATGACATTTTTTTCTATTTATTTTATTGTTCAAAAAATTCTCTTTTATTTACAAGTGTTTTCTCTTCAAAATTGGTAATAAGTTGTTCTTACTGTATTTTAGAATTTATTCATTTTATTCAAATTCAAATTCTTTTTAATTCCAAGTATTTTCTCTTCAAAATCGATAATAAGTTGTTCTTATTGTATTTTAGAATTTATTCATTTTATTCAAATTCAAATTCTTTTTAATTCCAAGTATTTTCTCTTCAAAATCGATAATAAGTTGTTCTTATTGTATTTTAGAATTTATTCATAATATTTCTTTATGGACTCCTTATTGTATGTTCCCTTAATCCTTTTCGTGATAGGGTTCGTTATTTCATATGTATTGTTATTATTATTTTTTGTTATCACATATGGCCCAGTATATAATAATAATAATTTTTTAGTTATTCCCTCTAGAGTGCTTGGTAGCTCCCTGTTTCTTATTAATATTTTCTCGCCCACTTGGTACTTAATTGGTTTTGGATTATTCTTTTCATATTTCCTTTTCTTCATTTCCGCCTTTTCCATTACTCGGTTATAAAATTTAACGGTTTCAAACTGATATTCTGGGTTATTTGGAAAGTTTATAATATCCTGGATTTCTCTAGGTGGAAGCCTTTCAAACATAACAGTATAAGGGGTATTTTCAATGGACTGATGGTAAGATATATTTAAGAACTCTTCGGTCAGTGACAAGTATTCGTACCACCTTCTCTGTTGGTCATGACAGTAAGTTCGGAGTATTCTGCCAACGTCCCTCAATACACGTTCTGCCAGATTACTGCTGGGGTGGTATACTGAAGTCTTGTATGTTCTAATGTTGTGTTTTAAAAGATTATTTCTCCATTTACAGCCCTTGAATTGCGTACCATGATCGGTGATAATAGATGACGGTTTACCAATCTCTGTTATGTAACGTACAATGACTATTTCCAGAATTTTCTTGGTCGTGGCTCTGCTAATAGCGTAGAGTTTAGTGTATTTGGAAAAGTGATCAAAAATAATAATTATGAATTTATATCTATGGCTTCCTCCACTGCGTGGGAATGGTCCACATATATCCAGAAATACTTTCTCCAGCTCATATTTTGATGTGATAGGGATCATGACTCCCTCCTTCTTCTCATTATTATGTTTAACCATCTGGCAGATGTGACATGCTTGTATGGATTTTTGCACTTTTCTGGTTATATTTTTTATGTTCACTTGTTCTTCCAGGGCTTTGACGATTTTCATGGCTCCCATGTGTCCATATCGTTCATGGTAATCCAATATCAATTTGTTTTCCACAGCGGTGGGAATTACTAGTTTCCAGTTTATTTGTTTAGGGGTGACCTTAATAAATAATCGATCATCATGTATACAGTAATATTTAGTAATAGCTTCATCAGCATTTTGTACCTTCTGGCTTATGTTTATTAATTTGGGATCCGATTTTTGGTGTTGATTAATTTCATTTGTAATAATTTCTAAATCCTTCCGACTCTTAATGACATGGTACACTTTTGCAATCTGTTCCTTTTCTCCTTCGAACGATTGGTCTTGTATGTTTATTCGGGACAAGATATCGGCTGCTATGTTCTTTCTTCCAGGTATATATTCCCAATCGATGCAATACTCTTGCAATGCAAGGACCCATCTAGTTAGCCAGCCATGACTAAGTTTACATCTTTTTAGAAATGAAGTTGATTTATGGTCACTTCTTACGGTCACTGGGTATCCGAGTATGTAAGTTCTAAATTTATTGCATGCGTACACTACACTTAGCAGCTCCTTCTCGGTAACGTTATAATTGCGTTCGCAGTTGTTAAGCACTCTGCTGGCGAAGCTGATTACCATATGATGTCCTTCTTTATCTTCTTGATATAGGGTAGCTCCTAAGCTAACATTGCTTGCATCACAATTTAAATAAAAGCGTTTGTTAAAATCAGGGTGGTACAACATAACTGTTTCTAAAAATTTCTTCTTGATTAATTGCAGACTTTTATCTTGTTCTGGTCCCCATGCCCATTTGTCTTTGGATGATAATTGTTTCTGAAACTTGGCAGTTACTCCCGAATAGTTATCTTGGAATTTTCGGTAATAGTTATAAATTCCAAGAAAGGATTGTAGCTGTTTTCTATTTTTTGGAGTAGGGAACAGTTGAATTGCTTCTACTTTTTCTGTTGAAGGTGTGATACCCTCCTCAGACAAATTAAAACCTAAGAACTTTACTTGGTTGGCGATAAATTTAGATTTATTCAGCTTGAGTGTTATGTTGTTTTCGGATAATTTTCTCAGTACCTGTTCCACCCGCTCGCAATGTTCATCCCAATGTGAAGAAGTTATAAGTAGGTCATCTACATAGACCGTAGTGAACTGCAGTGTTTCTTGTCCCAATACTTGGTCCATACATTTTACAAATATTGCAACAGAATTAATTAGTCCGAAAGGTAGCCTTTTAAATTGATAGTTCCTTCCGTCAAAAAGGAACGCCATGTATTTTCTACTATCTGGATGTAGTTCGACCTGCCAGTAACCGCATACCGTATCCCAAGTACTGATGTATTTAATGCCGTGGAATTTGTTTAAAATTTCTTCTATTTCGCCTGGTGAAGTCCTATCATTGATGATCATTTTATTTATTTCCCTAGCGTCCAGGCAAATTCTCACCTTTCCGTTCTTTTTCGGGACTGCCACTATGGGACTGGTATATGGTGATTGACTATATTCTATTATGTCATCTTCAATCATACGATTAATCTCGTCCCGGACTTCATTTTTTATTGAATAAGCAATTGGGTAGGATTTTCTGTGAAAGTCCACTGGTTCTTTAAAATTTATCACACACTGATATCCCTTTACTTTACCTGGAGCATTGGAGAATACATGTTTGTATTTATTATATATTTGAATTAAATTTTCGGCCTGTACCTTACTTACTCTGCCACAGTTCGGGATCATCGTCCTCATATTGAATGACTTCTGGTATTTTATTTTTCTTACAAAAGTAGCTTTTTATGGCTAGACATCTGGTGTTAACTGGAACGGTTCTATTAGCGTCAACTAATTCGGCTGTCCATAATCCTTCTTCGGATGTTAAAGATATTATACCTTTATGTAAGTCAATTACTGCGGAATGCTGGCGCAATACATCGCATCCAATCAGTACATTGAACGGTAATCCCGTTGCGACCAATAATCGTATTGGTAGGGTCATATTATTATTGGTAAGATCGAGCGATACTTGTTTTTTAACTGTTTTATTTTGTCGCCCAGTGGCTCCGATAATTATCACATTATTGACAGGTAAGGTCGGTATGGGCAACTGGCCTTCTCGCTGTATTTTTTCAAGTTCAGTACTGTCTATCAACGATATGTTAGATCCAGTATCTATCATTATGGTAGATTGTACCCCATTTAATTTTGCTGTTACATATATGATTTCGTTATTACTATTACTGTTTACATGTTTCTTATCCTCTTCCAATAAATCTTCTCTGATATTCTTTAAATAGTGGTTATTAATTATAGTTATGGTATTATTATTCTTAATTTTGTTTACAAGTCGTTGTTCCCCAAGATTACGGTTCAGTGAAGGGTATTTATTATTTTTCACTGCCTCTATTAGTTTAAATGAGGGCTTACCCCCTCTTCTCTATTTTCATTTGGATTATTATGTTGATTTAGTACAGTTTCGGTGCGGTCCTCTGTATTAGGTTCCGCTATCCTATAATTTCTTTCAGGTGGATAGTTGTCTTCACGCCGGGACTGGTCATAATGATTGTAATATCGGTGACTCCTTGGGTAATACCGTCGCTGATTACCTTGAGGCCTGGAGTAGATATAATTAACGTTATGCCTATAATTATTGGGTCGTCTGTCCCCATCTCCTCTATTATTGCGACTATCGCGGTAATTATAAGTATTATTGCCACGATAATTATAGTTCCTGGAATTATTATTCGCGTGCTCATTTTGGGTCCTATTTGCATTAACGTTCTGCGCAGGTCGATTGTGATCATTATTATGAGAATTGGTTGGTGGCTCGTTATTATTATACTTCTGATATTTATAATTTAACGTCCTATTTCTTTGGTATTGGTTCTCGTGGTCATAATTCTCAAGGAATTTGGCCATGGCTGAAATCGTTTTGATTTGGCTACACATACGTGCATTTTTTATCCCTTCCTCATAATGGTAGGATGGTTGTATCACCAATCATTCTTCGGGAATTCTGGGCTCTAAGTTCCGTGCCATACATACTTTTCCTAGAAAGTATGAAGTAGGAGACTGGCCTATGTTTGTTTCGTATCGACCGTTACTCAAATTATTTCTAATCATGTTCTGGGTCGATTCAGACCAATATTTCTCTTGAAATTGTTTTTTGAACTCGGTCATGTCCAGTATATCCGGGCGCACCGCTGTCCACCAATTATCATAGGTATCTTTAAATGTTTCATCAATCATACTGCGTATACTACTCCAGCGATTTTCTCTATTTTTTGTAATCATCTCTTCCAACCTCTTTAAAAATTCCATCGGATTACGCTTGTAGTTACGAAAATTAATAGACTCACGATTATCGTGGTTATTCGTATGACTATGTTGACATGTCCTATCCCGCCATGAATCTACTTCTTCTTGTAACTGTAGTTCATGTCTACTAATTTCCTCTATTTTATTTTTACTGGTGTTAATTTGACCTTCCATATTATTTAAATTGCCATAGACTCTTTCGAGTCGTTCACCCATGTCTGTCTGTATTTGCGTAATACCTTCCTTATTCTCTTTCCGTACCTGATGTACTTCGTTTTTAATTTGCTCATATTTTCCGACAGTTTCCTGTTGGATTTCTTCGACCATTGTTTTACTCTCAATTTTTATGTCATTAATTTTATTTTGCAGTTCTTCACGAACCGTACTATTGTTTCGTTAGTTTTTTCTAACCCTTCATTTGTTATGGCTATTTCTAATTTTCTTTCCTCATTATTTTGGTCCACCTTCTGGTTAACTGTCACATGAAGATTCTCAATTTTTTCATTAATCTGCCTTAAATTCTCTTCATGTATTTGTAGGATGTCTTCCTTCATTTGTTTTACACCCTCATCATTCCTATCTAACCTTTCGTGAATTTGGTTTAATCTTTCCTTCATTTGTTTTGAGGTTTCTTTAATTTCCTCATTTGTTTTCCTAAAATTCTCCTTGTTTTCCTCATTTGTTTTATCGTATTTTTCCTCCTGTTTCCTAAATTGTTCCCTTAAGTTTTCCTTATTTTCCTCATTTGTTTTCCTTGAGTTTTCCTTAATTTCCTCTTTCTGTTTATTAAATTGTTCTGCCATAAATTTCATCATCTCCTGCCAACTTGGTACTTCTCTGGCTCCAGCTTTATCTATTTGGTCCCCTTGGGCATCTTCTTCCATTACTCCCTTTTCCTTGTCCGTAATTATTCCAGTTTCCGTTATTTCATCTGTCTGTTGTTCCATTTCACTATCTGTTATTAGTTCTATTTCCTGTTTTTGTTCATCTATTTCCTTCTCCGTTTCTCCTGCCCTAATCCTTGATCTACCTCTGGTATGCATGTTTATTCTCCCACAGTTGCCTGCTCTGGTTAAGTAATATTAATATAGTTATAGTTACTTAACTTAAGCCCTACACTGGTTGAGCGCCAATTTGTAATCTGACCCTCGGCTCTTACGGTTGCGGGGTTCTCGTTGTTTCAGCCCCACGTTGGGCGCCAATTTGTAGGTAAACGGGTATTACTGTGTTAAACCCCACTGTTGGGTTCGTCAATTTGTAGGTAAACACCGTCTTGCGTCTACTAATATATCACGCAATATAAGCCTATTCGTTGCTATGAACGGGTATGTTCCCCTGTCTTTACTCTCTTAGGTCGTTTTAATTTACTTCAATTATTTAAATATCTGAGATATTTGGAGTTGTGGGATATAGTGATTTAATTAATTAATATTAACTTATCTCTCTAAAAAATATCAGTGTTAGTGTACTTGAAACTTAAATAATTAATGTGTTATTCTGTAATTTCGTTCAACCCTATTATACCTTGAAGAGAATTATGTATAATTTTGTATTTTAACGCTCTCTCTTTGGTGTCGGAGAATTCCGCTATAAGCGCTGTAGTACCGGGGCAACGAAACTTAGAGGTTAATTCACTGTCTAGGTTAACCAATTATTCTATACTTAGTCAGTTACTTTTTTATTCCCAACTCATTAAATATTACTCCAAATGACAAGATTTTGCAACTATACAAAGGTTCTTTATTTGTTTACTTCTTCAACATTGAAGGAGATATGTTCCAACTGGCATACACAAAGGCTATAGATTGCGTGAATCGATTATTGATCAGTCCGATACTTTATTTAGATTCGGTTATATAATGTGTTTTAGTTTGTAATTAACTTAATTCAGGGTGTGAAGGTTCTTGTAACTGTGGGGAAGATTAAAAATACATAGATAAGAATGCAAGATTTACAAATTTGAAGTGTTGTGTAGTTAATATGACTTATACAATAATAATTTACCAGACTAGAACGAAGCGAATCGTGTGGGCTGTTGGTTGATAACTTCACTGTTCTGAATGACTATGTTGTACGATTTTCTTTCTTCGGATGTTAATAAAATGGAATTCTTGTCCTGTTCACCTCGGAAATACAGCTCCCTGGATTGATTTACTGCCAGACTGGTTTCTTCTGTAATTTCTGGATCCAAATACGTTCTTCTCTCGTTTGAAGTAATTGGTGATGTTCCGTGTATTTAAAAGGTTATGAGTTCCAGTGTAGTGTATATTATTGGTTGTGATACAGTTAACTCTTTATATTGGGTTTAATATATCGTCAATTCCTTTCGGATATGGGACAATTCAAGTCCTTCCTTGTAGAACCCAGTTATTTATTTTTTATTATGATATCATACTATAGCCTCGTTTGGTTAAACTGTACTGGCAAGAGTAAAGAATATTCTCATTAAAATTTTGTGTTTTATAAGAGGATCAAATAATTTAGAATATTCCGATTATATTAGACATTTCTTAGATTTTTTAATCTCATCACATTCAGATCATAAAAGGCAATAATTGGAAATCAACAACTTCTTCATTTCCTGTAGTCCATAGCAACGCATTATTTTTCTTCCTTCTCCATGTTTTGTATATAGTGTTTATTTCATATATTTTTTGTCTATTCCTTATTAATTTGCTATCATATCGGAATATAACTTTACCGATAGTTGGTTTATTATTTTCTACATATATTCTGCTGGTTTTTTGATATGAGCCTGTTTCTTTTATATTTACTACTTTTTTCGATATCAAACGTTATCAATCGATATCATGGCATTGTGGCATTATCATAATTTGTATAAATTGAGATGGTTTATTATATATCATTACTAATTTAATGTTTTTTCCTAGCTCTTCGAACCGTATTCATTAATTATTATTAACTTATGTACCTAACCTTTATGTTATGAGTGGTTATATAGTGTTATTGGCTGTTAGGCCTTTTATTGTATACGGACCTACCTTTGTTTATAACTGGTGAACAACTATAGCCCTTTTACATAAATTCATACATATAATCAAATCTTAACTATTAACATTTACATAAACAATTATTCTTTCATATCTAATGACAATTTTATCTTGATCTATGGATCACATATAAGAAAATTAAAATCTATTAACGCTAACTAGCTGCTTCCCACATCATTCTATAACAGTAATTGAATAATACCTCTTGTTTCATTACCTTTCATTAACTCAACAAGTAATTGGTATAACATAACATAAACTTTATCATAACATTCGTTGTCACAAAATAATATCATTTAATTCAAAATCCTTACTTGCTATTGCTATAAGGTAAATTATTGTTTAATTTTTGTTTACTTTCATGGTCATTTACTTTGACAATTTCTGTACTATTCTACTTCTTACACTTCTCATCAGTATCATATTGATTTACTTTTCACTGAACATAGATCATTAACTATTGTCTAATTTACAGGTTTGTTCATTCTCGTTATTTCTACCTTGCATCCTTATTTATCTTTATCTATAATCATAAATGTAATTATTAGACTTTTGTTTTATCATGGGGTTAGATATTGACTTGCTTATTATTTTGTTAATATAATATTTATGTAACATGGATGACAGCATTTCTGTTGCGTTACAATATACACACTTTTAAGTTGTCTTCATTTTATCTTATTTTTGTGACTTATTCTGAAGGATATAAATTTGCTGCTGTCAACAAGAAAGGAAATTGAATATTGGGGATCAGTGTTCTGTCAAATTTTGTAGAGACTGGTTTATGTGACTGCTAGTTATCTCTTAGTTTGGGGAACATCTGATTCATTTAGACAGGTGAAACTCAAGTTCACAGAGCTGTGTATAATGGGTAATCACAGGAGGTGAATACCATGGAATTCATATACTTGTGGAATGTCTTTGGTTGTTTCAAATATATTTGTGGAATAGGTATCCACTTCCTCTGAAATACATTTTATTTCTGGATTATATTAAAAGTATAACAGCTTGGAATATAGGTGCATATATTTTATGTAGAATACGTATCGAATTTCTGTCCAGCATCGTAGAAGTAATGAATTATGTACAATAACTAGTTAAAGAATGCCAAAATTGGAAGGTTTTTACTTTGTTATAAGTTCTGTATCCAGTTTTTCATTTTTCTTTACATGTACTTTAAAAGTGAAATTTTTGTAGCTGTGTTAATAAAATATGATTCATTTATTTTTTACTTGATGTAATGTGATGAAAATTTTCAAAATTATTGTGTATTATAGTAATAACTTAATTGTTAATAATGATAAAATAGTATACAAAAAACTACTTTATGTATTGTATGTACTGTTGCCTTCAGTTAGCCTCTCGCTATAACATGAATTTCTGATAGCGATTTTCTTGCCCCATTCTATATCAGATACCTTGTTTATCATAGTATCAGTTACTTTTGAGCTTTAATGTTGTCAGCTGATTAGTCGCATCACTGTAGTAGCAAGTATCTGTAAAACCTGTAACAGTCTATAGCACATTTCCGTTGGCTTTCCCGAAGTGCATGAAACGGCTTGACTTTTTTGGATAGGATTTCTATGTAGCCTATAATTGTTAATTATAGAAGGACATGCTTATTCCTATGAAGAAGAAAATGTGAAGTTAATATGTGTAAGGTGGACAATCAGAAGTTGTCCAAAATGACATCTAGAATACAGTTATTCTACATTATTAATCATCTGTAACGGTTCTATGAGAAGTCTGCCAGAATTGAGTGAATGTAAAACGTTTAAAGAAGAGATTTGAGTCTATACAGTTTTTGTTTAATATTTGTAGTGACATTAACACTGACAGATAAAGTGTCTTCTTCAAAGCTACCATTACGATAACATTAATGTGTGTAGGTAGCATATGGTTTATTGTAAATCTACGATAAGTAAATTTGTCTGACAGACAAAAACATTAAATAAGGTATTAATATTTAATTGTATTTATTTGTCTAGTATATAGTATATTAAGTAATTAATTATTATTAATTAAAATATATTAAGCAATCTTTCATGTATTATTGAATTGTGGAAACATTGTATGGTCTTTTAAATCACAAAGAATTGTTTGGAATGGTGTTGTTGAACAAATGAATGAAATTTATCTCTCTAGAAGCGTAATGTGTGACGAATGTGAAAATTTAAGAAGAGACAACTAAACCAAAAAAAAGGATCATACTGAGAAGTGACATTGTCATCTGGCCGGGGGGGTCTTCAGAAGAAGAGTATAAAGGCATGTGACCACAACTTTGAAGATCCATTTTAAGAAGAATAGGGAGAATGTTTTCAGTTTTCTCAAAATATCTATAAAAATCATGAATGAAAAGGTGTAAGTGAATAGAGAGACTGAGCTAGGACTATGCACAATGAACTATTTATACTTTAAGCCTGGAGGATGGGTAGGTGCTAAATAACCTGTTTGACATTAATCCTTTAAACATAAGTTATTCAATACATGCAGGTTGGCAAGAAATTCAGGTGGACAGGACATCAAGTAATAGGGGAATAGTACATTCAAACATTTAGTTTGAATTAGTCAAATGAATAATCAATAGTCAACAGTTACTGTATATTCAATTATTAACAAAACTGGGAGAAATATTTAAACATTGTTGGAAATATGAGAATATTATATAAAATAAGAATATAGGCCTAATTATTATTATAAAATACAAAGTGGATATATTTTTTCTTGTAAAGTATAATTTAACTTAAAGTGAGTGTGTGTGTGTGTGTGTGTGTGTGTGCGTGCGTGCGTGCGTGTGCGTGTGCGATCATACGCTTGCATGCACTTACCTATTGCTGGTAATGTGACAGTGGATGTTGCTCTTGTGATATATAAACATTAAGTAAGTGATGAGGCTTACCAGAATAAACTGAATTATTTTTTATGTTACCTACAAACAACCATATTGGTCTGTGTAACAATAATCTTTGTGTTCACTTTGGCACCCACTGTGTCCTATAATCAGTAGCATCAAAGCATACAATAAAAGTAATTCGTCATCAAGATGTACAGCTTTTAATTGATCTGGTTGTACTGGTCTGAGTTATATTGAATGGTGTAAAGAAATGAGTTTGAAAGAGTAATATACAGTATAAATAATACCATCAGTTCAAATGTAGTGGAAAGTATGAATGACCCTAACGTCAACTAATGGTGGTGAAAATTAAAAAGTGTTGTGTATCAACCATTCTGTGTTATCATGTGTTTAACCAAAACCTTAAAATTTCCTGTATTGCTGCTAACAATGTTTAAACAAGTTACTGGTACACATTTACTTGTTGAGGAAATGAAATTAAACTGTTGTATAATTAGTCAACAGTTATTAAAAAGTTGTAATGCTGGTCAAAAATCATTATGAACATAAAATGAATGTCTGTTGTAAAACATGGTATATGATGGTATACTATTTAGGATTGAAACCTCATAGTAATATACATGTTGTTATGGTGTGGAAACAAAGTGTCAAATTGTTATCACATTGGCTAGGTAAAATGTTTCTTTAATAAAAAAAAATATTGGTCATTAGTAGGTTCTTGTAAGCTAGTACTAATTAACACACCTATTCTCTGTACTTAAAAGTTATATTATTTTATAATTATATGTGCTTGTACTCTCAATAATTTGATTTGAGTCAGTCATATTTTTGTGATGAAAAATGTATATCGTATCCACTTTAATCAGTACAGTGTTAGGAAGTGTTTTCTTTAAACATCTTTTAAAATGCTTTGAAATGACTTTATGATATGCTGTATTTTAAGTATAATTTTCTTTAGTTAATCATGTTGTCATTGTTACGTTTTTCATGTTATCATATACTAAAGTAACTAGAGAATCTTGTAAGAATTTGAAATGTCATTCTTATTAGAATTACATCATTCTAATGTAAGTTTTAAGTGCGTTTAAATTTTATTGATTGTATGCTGTAAGTGAAAAAGTTTTGGATAAGTTCCTTGAAAATGCTTTTGTACTATTTTTCTTAAAATTCTGTTTTTTTTTTGTCAGATTTTGTAGTACTGAAAGAATGTTACTTATATACTGTGGCTGTGTCCACAGATACTGATACAACTGCGGAGTATGAGAGTATTGGAGACCAGGAAAACATCTCACCATTTGCTAGTTGTGACAGCACTCCATCACTTAACAATACTCCGGTGGATGATGGTGGTGAAGTTTATGAAAAAACAGGTTCATTGTCTTTGAGTGTATTATCTGAAGACTTCCATAAGGTTTCTTTAAAAACACCATCCAGAAAGATTAAAGCTGATTTTGCAGATGGGAATAGAGAAGTGAGGAGTCCATCGAATTTGACTTTATTAGCAGATGATTTTAATGGTTTACACATACAGACCCCAAAATCTTCGGAAAATAAATCTCATGAATTCACTGTGAAACAGTATTCATCAATACCATCTGATGAATTAATATTTGAAGAATTGGTTGATAGTAGCTTTGAGAAAAGTAGAAATGAGAATAATGAATTACAATTTGAGGATTCACTGACTTATCCAAGTAATGTTACACAGGGTAACCAAGATGTTAAAACTGAAGAACTAACTGAGAACAGTAGCATAGTAGATGAAATTGAAAGTGATTATACAGAAACAACACAATTAGTGCCTAGTAACTCAACTCTCTGTAAAGTCAAGTGTCTAGATTCTTCATCAAATGCTAGTGAAGATAACAAATGTGATATTAGAAGTAACAACACCACAAGTCCAGAACATACTTCAGTTAATTGCTGTGATGAGGTGATAGTTTGTAATGTAACAGAGAACAGTGCTCTTATAGAAACTTCATATTCTGAACATGCAGATTTAGAGGTAACATGTGAGAGAATACATTCAGATTTGGTTGAAGCTGGTGGTAGTTTAGAATTTGTAGGTGAAAGTCCAGACAAAAATTTGAAATGCGTTGAAGAAATTCATGAAGGGTTTTGTAAAACGGATGTGCCAATTGATACAGAACCTAGCAGAACAAAATTAACAGAACCAGAGAGTTATGTAGTTAGAAATGAAGAATTTGGTAATCAAGATGTGCAGTCAAATAATTCAGTGACATGTGGCCAAGAAAATGAAAATAATTTAAGCAGTTTAGTTCCTGTAGAAGCAAACTGTATAGAGAACATTCCTGGTGAAGTGAGTTCTACTGATAGTGAGTTAAGGCCACTGACTGAAAAAACAGCAGTAGAACATGTATCAGAATCAAGTAATGAAGATTTGAAAAACTTGGAGTCATCTTGTTTAGAACTGGTTACCAGACTGGATGTCAGAGAACCGGTATGTAATATACAATCAACATCAAATATTCAGGAATTACTAAGTAATGAGTCACCAATTGATCTACCAGAGTGCATAGTCAGTAAATCAAATGAATCTTGTAGTGATGTACAGAATTCAGAACATCGTTTGTTAGATTCACAGGTTGAGTGTGACACTACATATTCAGCCGAAAGTTTGCGTGAAATAACAGTTTTAAAAGAAACAAGTATTGATAAAGTAGCAGAAGAGAATTTGAATGTTTCTCTTGGATTAGAAGGAGACAGAAAAGTCAATGAAGGAAATGAAATTAAAGGAACACACCTGAATGAAGACTTAAATAGAATTCAGCCTAGAGAACGAACTGAGCACAGCACAGATTTTGAAAATGATAATGACGAAGAACGTTTTGAAGTGTTAAATTTAACAGCTTCATCTGAATTAGTGTTTAACTCTTCAGAGACCATTGAAAGGAATATAATTTCCAGTGATGTGAATCATGAACTTTGTTTGGCTTCAGGCTTAAACGAACAAAAACTGAAAGAAGAAATTGTGTCTGAGGTTATAATTCAGAGTTCTGATGTCAAAGAAATATCTGCTTGTCAAAATGAGGACACAAATTTTGCTAATGTTTTGGTAGAAGTAGTTGCTCCTGACTTAGAAGGCAGCAACAAATTAATATCTTGTATTCAGCAGGATGAACATTCACATTCTGCCATTGTTCCATTAAAAGAAGTTGATTCAGAGTTAGATGGTAATATTAAATCAGATGGAGGTGTGAGTTCACTAAATACTGAAGTTACTGTTCAGTCAGTTACTGTTACTGTGCTAAGTGAACGTTGTAATGGAGATAGTAAGGATGTACATGATATAGTAGCAGACAGTAGCAATTCATCAGGTATAAAAACTACTCTCTTAGATGGAGAATTGTCTGCTCTTGCAGAACCAACATCTAAAAAATTGTGTGATAATATTAAAAGCGACATTGAAAGTAACAAGTTGTTAATACAATACCCAGATTTTGATGAATCTGTACTTAAAGTTAAATTTGTTGGAAAAGCTGTCTTAGATACAGTTGAACATGTAAATGAAATTACAGCTGCTACTGAATTAGACTTAACTGTTGAAAATATTGTACCTTGTGATAATTCTGAAGTACCAAATGTTCTCGTGGAACATACCCTCAAAGAAAGTAATGTGAAAGATGACCAAGTGATAAAACTTAGAGAAGATATTGAATCACTATCTGAAAAGGAGCCAATCATAGATGCTAGGAGAAAAACGAATAAGAATCCTGAACCAGAAGCAGAGCCTGGAACTGTTATTGGCACAAACAGAACAAATATAACGTGCGAGAACCATGAACGAATAGTAGAGTCTGAAACTATTATTGATTCAGATAGTGTATGCATAACACATAAAAATCCTGAACCAGTAGTAGAGCCTGGAACTGGTATTGATACAAACTGTGCATGTACTTATGACACATTTCATACTGTTGAGGTACTGAATGAATCTAAATCAGATACTAAGGTATTTGTGAAGGTCAGGGAGGTGAATGATACGGATGACAATAAGGTGGAAACAATTGTGGTAAATAATAATGAACAAGAGACAATATCTTCTCATGGAAATAAGAGCAGTGAGATAAAAGAGTGTGTTATCAGCCAAGATACACATAGTGCTGGTGGTAAATTAGAATTTGATGAAAGATTAACAGCAGAAGCAGAAAAAGTATGTGATTATATACTTAATGTTTCACAGAAGGGAATTGATTCAGAGTTGGATGAAACCTACTCTTACAGTGAAAATAGCAATTGTACAGTAATTGTGTCAGACAATAAAGCTAAAATGAGTGGAGAAGAGACAGCCAAGAAGACGGAACATGACATTGAAAGCTATTTATCAAACAATCTTAATGAATCTGTTGCACCAAATGAAATTTCAGCCAGTGAAGATACAGCAGAACAGACATTTATTCAGGTATTTTCAGTTTGTTGTTACAATTTAATTACTGTAATGCACTAAGTGTAATTATGTTTTGCTTGGATTTATTGTCTTTTCTATGTGTTCTATGTCTTTTTTCTAAGTCTTTTGTATGTATGTAATAAAATGATACAATTAGTTCTATACTAAGTCAGTTGTTCAGTATGCTTAAAAACATGAAAAAAATGTTGGTGACATTTTGGTATAAGGCTGTTTCCATTAGTTTTGTAGTGATTAAGTTTGTAATTTTTAGTCTTGAGATATATGGAGTACATTTGAGTACATGGATGTACATTTTGATTAATTGACAGTTTAGTATTTGTTAAATACATATACAAACGCTCTTCTAGTGTATTCAATTCATGTGTAAGTATGAACATGTGAATAAGTTTCAATGTACGTAAATATTGATAGAAAGAATTTTATTTTATACATGTATGTTTTACAGTTGCACTGCATCTTTTGCTTGTCTGCATGTGCTTCTTGTGCTTGTATTGTGTAGGTGACAAGATCATACTATATAATGACTAAGTTTTATAAAATGAGTAAGTATGACAGTAATATTTAAATTAAACACTGTTAAAAAGACCTGCCGGCATATATGCATATTTGTTTTCAAATAACTTTTTTATAATTTCTTGAAAATAAATTATTAAGTTATATATGTTTATATACAAGTAATATTTATTAGTATATTTTGTGTTTATAGAAGAAGTAATAAAAAACTACAGACAACGTAAACCCAGGGAAATTTTTGTAAGAGTGAGGAGGATTTTACTCCGCTATCATTTTAAAACGGAATTTAAAACATTATTTTAAAGAGCTTTGTGTTAAGTGTGCATTTTAATTTTATTAAAATGTAGTACATATTGTTATCATGGTCACACAGGTTGTGTCAGGTTTAAACAGTGGAATCAAATAACTGAACACCAGAGAAATCGCTGTTGTGAACTTTAATGCCAGTTTAAATAAATAAAACAACAATGAAAACACTTTTATGCAAACAATTCTTCAAGCTTACGATTGTCAACACGCACTAATGTAACACACATACATATTACGTATTTAACAGTGTCGGACTAAGTAATACAGGTAACTTACAGGTCCATACATAATAATTAACAATTATCACTTTACACTAAACGCATACTGAATTGCTGCATTAAAACTGATAAGTACTTTGGAAACAGTACTTTTATATTTTGCCTATGTGATGCAGTATGACAAGATTGACCGGTATATCAATAGAATACCGGTAATTGACAAATGTTTAGAAGGTGCGTCTGAAAGATTGAGAGCATTGTGTAATCCTGTTACTCATACAGGGTACTCGTGCAGAGCATCTTGTACCCGTGTATTTTGTCTATCGCGTTGGTGTAGCAATATTTTGTAGTATTATAAGATTCTTTGATGAGGTGTGATGGAAATTGGGTGTAGAATTTGGTTTTGTAATAATCATGGTTCTAGACATAAATACAGTAAAAAACGCTCCAGAAGACCACTCCTTAAATTAAGCCCTTCTCTTTGACACATTTTTGGTGGAATAGGTCAGTAAAACTGGTCATTGTAGTAGTACAACTATAGTTATATTTTTTCAAGAAATTTGGAAACCTGACCTTTTGTTTTATGGTTAGGTATGAATACTACTCATTCGTCCCAATGCACTTCCTAATTCATCATCATAGTTTAATGTAGGTAGAGATGTTTAAACCTTCTGCAACTTTCATTGACCATAGCTGTTTTATTAAGGACTGACTGCTATATTATTTCAGCGTAGTTTGAACACAAATGTGGTGATTTTACAGAAGCTGTTAAATTTTCTGAGTGTTAATTTCTTAGTTGTGATTGGCAAGTGCTCTTTAAATAAAATTTTATGTTTTCCTTAGATGAGTGAACATCCATGGTTAAAGAAAGTTAAAAGATCAAATTTATATTTGGATAAATTTATAATTAATAGTACCATTACACATGTATGGTAACATGGTCTAAACGTTATGGATTAAAGTAAGCAGATCTTAAATTTTAAAAAGATTTGTTGTTCGTTGCAGCGTCTCTTTACCTGTAGCAATATCAATTGTCATTTGTATTGTGCATCACTGTAATTGTAGGTTATTATATTAATTTAACAAATCATTTAAACCATTCTTTTGAAAGTAGGAGCATTTGTTTCTGATTTTTAACAGCCACATGCATAACCAGATTGCTGCCATTAAAAAATTAAGTTTTTTTTACCCCATGCGAACTATAATGAATGTAGGACTTTTTCTCGTAGGAACCTTTAAACTGTCTCTTAGTGTAGAATAATACAATGTGTGGAGTGTTTGTTGGCAACCTGTTTTTTACACATTTTATGTCTACCTATAACATATAGCTATCTTTTCATAATAAGTTACAAGCATCTATGATGATAAAGTGGTATTTTTGACAGGTGCACTATAATATTTGAACATTCCCCTTTGGTGAAATTCTTCCCTTTAATATATTAGGCTCCCTATTAATCTATTTCTGACAAAGGTCCAGAGTAATCTGACTATTTAAAGATTGTAAGTTATGAGAAATAAACCGAATAGTTTTTGTTATTGTACCCAACGCATACATTTTTTTTAGATATACAAGTATCGGTATGTCTAAATTTAACAGTCCTTTATAACTCCTGTATGATAAACAATATTTATTATAATCTCTTCCTCTTATATGCCAAGTGTCATAATTTTTTCTCTTGATATTTTGACCCCCAAAATCTGTGGTTGTCATCAAACAAAGCTTTTTGTGCTATATAAAACACATAAAAGTATGTGGACTTAGAATCATAAAACAAAGTACTGACAAAATAACAATATCACTAAAACTCTTCATATTAAATCATAAAGTATAATATGTACATCTAAAGTAACACATAACTGTTTACCATAAAGTAATAAAAATTATAAACATTCTTACTTGGAAATGGGATTTGAAGGACCTTGTTGAAAGACTGAACAACTGTATAGCTGTTTTCTATTGTATTTTTATATCCCCACATGTACCTGCAAAGACCATGCTACTATACACCTCCTACATAAAATTTTGAACCCTCGTAGAAATTCCTAATGCCCTAATGGAAATTGCCAACTACTAATGCCTGTCTCTGCCATGAGGGTTTTTCAGTGCACCCTTTTGACTTAAAACCTGTGTGTTCAACCTGTGTGTGTGTGTGTGTGTGTGTGTGTGTGTGTGTGTGTGGGGGGGGATAAGAGAAACGTTAAGTGGTAAGAGAGAGTGGATTTTAAGTATGCATTTAGTTACCTAATGTTGTTGAATCATTAGATGTACTAAATTTAATATTTTTAATGCTGTCAAATTTCTGACATCAAAGTCACTTACTTGGATCCATCTAGATATTAGAGTAACAGATGTGTTGCTTGTACAGACAGGTTGGTGGATTGATTACCAAATGTACATTGAACAGTTTCAACATAGATACCGTAAATGTAAGTCCTATTAATTTACTGTTGTCAAGGGTGACTGACATTACTTCAATTGGGGGAACATTAAAAAATGAATGTATTGCTGTCATTGATACGAAATAAACAACTTAACTTAATATATATTAGTAAGACACCAGAGCAGTGAGACAAATTACTTTCAACTTTGTAATCGTCTCATTATGGGCAAACAAGCGTCAGTACTGCAAAATGTTCTTGAATGAAAATGTAAAGTATAATGCTTTATCTACAACTTTCTCACAATGAGTTTGTATTTGGTCAAAAATAAAATTTCACACTACTTTTTTCAAGTCATATGTATAATTTTCTTTTCAGGCTTGCAAAATTGTCAGGTTTTAGAAAACTCAGAATATTTTTGTTTGTATTGATATGTATACCATTGTTTTGCATCGAATTTTGTATTTGAATCCACATATGATAAATATAACCTACCCTTCTAGTAGCGCGGTAAACAAGAGAGAACAAAGCACAAAAAAACATGTTTTCACAGGGGAGCTATATGCGATGTTTTTAGAATTGTTACAGGGCCAGCCCTATCCAATTTACTCAATGGTATCGACTAAGACTTGGAACTTCTACAGTAGCTTGGCTCAAAGGTTTTTATTGGTAACTGTAAAAGAACATCCTTAAATTTCTGTTCTCCAATCTTAACTAGTTACCTACTATGGACATGTCATCACATAGTATCCTATATTGTTTTCCCATGCATTTTTAATCAGTCTCAAGGTATTGAAAATGTATTGAACTGCCTAGCCAGTAGGAATGAAGTGCTGATGTAGGAATTTTGCTCGGACATGGGAGATGAAAGTAAACGTGCAATCATCAACTCATTAGTTCTCCCTAATGCTGTTTGTGCATGTCCGACAAAAACTTCATACTTTATTCAGTATTTAGAATACAGTTAAACATAATAAGCACTGATTAGTGTCATACGAGTTGTTAATAAATTCTAAATACTATGAAAATCGTATACAAAATAATTCTCCAGTGTAATAAAGTAGAACCAGTAAATTTGTATGCCAGTAGCAACAAATGCTTGCAAGTTCAACACAAGAAATGGTGGGAATCAGCTATGACTGTATGTTGAAGTTGTGTAGAAGTCAGATAATCTGGATGCTAAATGTTAGCACTCACAGCAGAAGCAAGTCAGGTTCTAAATTTTAATTACTCCACAAGTGAAAATTTTAAGAGAAGAAAATTATTTAATTTGTGCCAGGAAAACGTAAGAATTAATATCACAGGTAAAAATTAAAGTATGGTATTATATTTAAACTCAAAATTTTAATTTTTCCATACCATTAAAAAACAGAGATTGTAACACACAAGTAACATCAACACATATAGCACACATAACATCAAGTAACACAAGTGAAGTAGTAAGTGAAACCTAGTACAGTTTAAATGAACAATAATTTAATTATTAAAGTAAAAAATTTGTTCTGTGTTAAGCAGGAGACTTGAGTTTTAAGAGTTTAAGGAATTTTTACGTTTTACATTAGTGGGAGGGTGGGGGTAATATGAGAGAAAAATTCAGCAAAGAAAAATAAGTTTTTGTCTTTTATATTCTTGATTGAAGCTTTGTTTGTAAATTTCTAGTACTTGTATGGTTATTATACCTTTTTTAGTGTAATGAGCAGTGTCAAATTATAATAAGTATGAAGGATACTGTAAATATGCTCAAAAACTAGCTTTAAACAACTGATACTCAACAACTTGGCTGATGTTTACTAATTTATGGAAATAATAACCTGTGAAATTTAATATGCTTGTGAAGTCTGTCTGTAAAGATATAACTAGTCCAAGATTAAGTGAAGATCATTTGACAGCGTGGTTCATGTATTTTAATGAATTACTGTATGCCAATAGCAATATTGAAATTTCACTTTATTTATTATTGTCCAAACTCCTGAAATACTTCTAATATTCAGTTAACAGATTTAACATGATTGATTTGATGTTGGACATTTTTGTATGTTACCTGACTTTGTGTTGAAGAGCACTGTGATAAATGGTCAAAACGTTTATGTTAAATGTAGGCTATTGTTCTTTATTATTCATATGAAATGTATACTATGCAGTAGTACGTTGAAAAATACATAAAACAAAAACAAAAACTGAGTACACATATTACGTACATCATCAGCAGTTTAACTTGTCTTACATAGTCTGAGATTCTGTTTACTGTATTTTCAACAAAATGTTGGAAGACATCTATACTATTCATAAAAATTTCACTTTTTGGATTACTTGAAAGAAACATTGAATCTTGTTTATCACTGATATGATTTCAGCAACATTTGGAACCTCAACAATATTGTTTTTCTGTTGTGATCATCATCATCACCGTTTTTTTTTTCATTTTTTTGTTCTGAAAACTTTCAACTGTGTCTGTATCCATTAAAGTAGCTGTTCTTGTAAGATTTTTGTTGGTGATAAGTTGTTTGTTTAAAGATGCTGAAACAAATGAGGTATCTGGTAATGAGTAATTCCTGTAGTATTGGGTTTGTATCCATTTCTTCAAAGATTTCTACTGAAGAGGGGTTCAAGCAAAATCTTGCCCTAGCAAAACAATGTTTTATCATATAGTCACAGTACCTATAAAATTGAGGTAAGTTACAAGTAACAGCATGGTACAAGCATCTAAAATTTTCTGACTTTTCTTGTGCATGATTTAATGCTAAATACTTTTTGGAAGAGCAGTTTTCTATATAAAATTTTATGAATAGAATTTTGACAATTTTGGGTAGTTTTCTGATTGCAAAGTTGTAAAATACAAGTCATGTTAGATCGAGAGAGTAGTAATTGGATTATTAATGATGATTAATTGAATCATTAATAATTAACATTGCTGTTGTCTTTTGCTAAGTGTAATGTTTATATAGTGCTAACAGCCAAACTATAAAAATTACCAATGCTCAGGAATTTGAAGGACAGTGAATTGTTAATTTTTTATATTTTGAAAATAAAATGGCTTAAAACTTTTACCAATAACAAAAGTGGCAAATTCACTGAACAATCTAAAAAGGAGACAATCATAGCAGTGATCCTTTCTGTAGGGTCTTCCCACTTGAGTACTGGGAGCAAGAGGTTTACTCTGCAGACTTCAGTAAAACAGCTTGTTTCATCTGCATTAAAACATGGAGTATAATTTTTAAAATGGTCATCAGGACTGATGTGTGTCAGTTTGAGGCTGAGATCATTCATGACACGTTGAGATCCACTGCACATATTTTTTTAAATTAGAATACCTTTTGCATTTTTAACTAATGAGGGTTTGCAGCAAAGTCTAGATCTAATTATTTTCTAAAACAGGATAATAATGCAGTCTCCAAATTCGCAAAATTTAGGTGCTTGCAATCATATTTACTTGTACTATAATTTTTCCAGTATTTTTTTTTTTTTAAATACCATTGCTGGTTTTTGGTTTTTAAAAAATGCCATTTGTTTTTGGTTTGGTATACCATTCTGTTTTATAAGTTTCAGGTTTTGTTCAGTTACCTTCTTCAACAGTTTTTTTTTAATATTTAGAAACGATCTATTTGTATGTATTTTTCTTATGGTATAAATTATGTTGGAGGTTTATAATAAGTATAAAATACAGTACGAACACAATTAATTAAATAAGATAGTAGTTACAGCAGTACAATAAGGACACCAATTACAATACACAACATTTACTTTTAAACCAAATAAAAAGGAACAAGAAACCAAATCACACACACACACACACACACACACACACACACACACACACACACACACACACACACACACACACACACACACACACACACACACACACACACACACACACACACACACACACACACACACACACACACACACACACACACACATGCGCGCGCGCTCGCGCACACAACCAGAAGTTGTGCATTATAAACGATTGAACTAATCAAACCTTCAAAACTGAAGTGATAAACATAACTCAGTGTATTGGTCTGTACTACTTGGCTACATTAACATTTTGTCCGTAGAGGGGAAGCATAACAGCACTGGAACTGCAAGTTGTATGGGGATACCATGTTTCCCTACTCTGCTTGATGTTTGTTATTCAAAGTAAAACTCATATGTGACTTGAAAATTTACTTGTCCATAAATCAGAGTTAGAGCATTATAATACTTAAACTTTATGGCCTCAAAATTGTCATTCTACATTGTTCTAAAATTTTTAAATTACAGTATTTTGACTATAAATAAAGCTGTAAGTAATATGTAAGCAATAAACTGCACAATTTCAACAATGTATTGAAACTAATAATGTAAAACATAACTAGTGATCTTTCCATTGTTCATCAACATAAATGAATTATTTTTATTTCGGTTTGTTACCTACTATATCAATAAGGCGACACAGTATTTAATTTTTTGTTGTACTCTGCATGTAAACAATTATGTTACTTTTAATCATGATGATGTTTTTTGAATTACAACACTAACAGTTAGCTGGGAGAGAAAGGTTTTGTTATTAGAAGTAGGTATCTAGTATAAATGAATAAAATTATGAGAAATGAGTTAATTTAATTCAGCAAGTTTCTAATTTGATATGTCTATAAACTTTTGAGCGTTACTTACAACCCGGGCACTGTATTGTGTTAAGCTAATCAAATGCAGTTTGGGTATAATAATATTTACACTAAATAAAACATTTAAAATAAATTTACTTCTAAAAAAAGGTTTGAGTATATTAGAAATAATATAATAATAACAATAAGAACAGGCAGGTAGTAGTTGGAAATAGATTATTTTAATAAGGACAGGTTGACAAGTTGGTAGGCATTAGTAGGTCTGAACACAATGGTTAATCTTACAAAGAAATAACGGTATATTGTTAAAAGGTAGGTCGATTTGTTATGTATCAGGTAAGTTATTTCTGTCAAGGACAATGTTCAAAGTTACCTACTTCCATAATAGTTCTTGTGTTGGGTCATATAAGAAAAATATTTCAAACAAAGTGACTGATTTTGTCGTAGAAACTGCCTCCCAGTAGAGTAGGTTATATGTACATAATAATGATCAATCATACTTCTTTTATTTTTACACTTTTAAAATCGGAATCAAAGTTTGTGTTTAATTCTGTATAAAGTTACTTCGTCTCCCATAAAATTTATGCTACTTTTTAATTTGATTGTAATTTTAATAGTGTAAAATCTCTGTATCGTATGGCGGACTGAAAATAAGTAAAAATTATCTAAAACAATTTTCCTGCTATTCTCCTTTTTTGTGTCTTTCTAGGAGTGCTCAGTTCTCTACCATTTGATTTTGACACTTCTACCTCTTTTCATATCTTACAAATTGTGGTCTCAGATTTTCCTGTTGTAGCTGCAGCTTGCTATGTCGCATTATTTATTGGTATTTATAACACCGACTTTTCTTTTCTTCATCAAGAAATTCAGTAACTTGTCTCTTTGGTTTTCTTGACTGCGAATGTAGGCCTTTCCACAGATTGATTTAAACATGGTATAATATCATTCCTTAGGCGCCCACACTTTTATTATCAGTGATACTTAATGTTACAAAAATTTTTGATTAATAAACATTTTCATTTGTTGTTAATGTATTTGGTATAAGATAAATTATTTTATCCATTTTAGTACATTGCTCATTTTGTTAATTTTAGATAAAAGCGTTTTTTTTTTTAATTTTTTTACTCTTTTTATTTCATACGTTTTAGTCAAATTTTATAGATAAATTATATAATGAAAAGAGAATGATACATAAACAACAAACAGTTATTTATGAAATAGAAAAATAGATAGATAAATTGCTTTGTATTGTATAAAATATACATAATTAAATGATCACAGTAATTTTACAATTGTATTTGTACATTGCAGTGTATTGACAACACAGTAGTATTTACAAGATTAAATACAAATTAATATAATTACAATAGTTTACAATATCGTTGTTATCATATACTATATGTTTTTACATTTATCTTGGATGGTGTGATCGCATTCTGTCCGTTTCAGCTAATGCATCATTATTACATGTTTTTTTCCGAGAAGTTTTGTGTTATCTATTTCTTCAATTTGAAGTCCTTTTAAAGATTTGACTCTACTAAGAGCGACATATGCCTGTCCTTCTGCAAACATTTTTGGTCCCAAATAAACAACCGCATGATCTACAGTACTGCCTTGCATCTTGTGCACTGTTGAAGCTCACGACAAGACCATTGGCAGCATTCTTATTTCAACAGTGCCATAACTGAATTTTGCAGGAAATTGGATAGACATTGGATCAATTTTATGTATTTCACCTTGGCCAAAGTCCACACGAACTTATGGTATGTCTGCTTCATACATTTGTGCGTGACGAAAATATGGACATATAATTTCGGTGATAAATCCAATCGCACCATTAACAAGACGTTTATTAAAATCTATGTTTGAACGTAACATAATTTTAGCTCCTACAAAAATTTCCAACTCTTTTGGCATACCTCCTGTTTTGTTAATATCAGTCGGGATGATGTTATCCAAATTTGTATCCTCCATGTTCCGAGTGGCATCCACCAGTATATCTTGAGCTTTTATTACATTCATGGTGATTCCTTTGCTTCTGAAATGGTTAAGTACTAACTGATTATGTTTGAATACTTGCTCATTTGTAGGATAGATTCTTAGAGCTATTTCTATTGAAAATTCACCAATCGCTTCATCACTGACTTTTTTCATTACTATCGCAATATGTTCAGCTGTAAGTTTTCCATTGATACCCCGAAAAACTCATCACAATTCTTTAATTGCTTTAATCTTGAATCAATCATGCATAGCATTTCATAAAGTACCATAGATATTTCATCTATGAATATAAATTCAACATCTTTCCACTGCAGACGCATTTGTCTTAAGTAAAGTCCAGTCAAAAGGGGCAGTTGTAAAATTCTTCCATCTTTTTGAACGGGTAGCTTTAAAGTGCTGTGTAACGTAGAGCCTCCAACTAATCGTGCTGCTACTCCAGTTAGTGCACATACGGTACCTTTACAGCATTTTTTCCATAACATCGATTTACTTGATTTTTAAGAAGATGTAATGTGAAATTCTTTCCTGTTCCTGCATTTCCTGTAATGAATAATGTAATGCGATCTTTATTGCCGTTCATGATTTGGTCGTGGACGTTTCGTGTAATGAATGAAAACACTTCTCTTTGTCCAACATTCATATCTCGAATGCATGTACTTGATTCACTGCATTCTCGAGTTGTTGGTCTCGTTTTCTAAACAGTTGCATGTGTTCGTTCATCTGTTTCATTTGTTCTTCTCGAGCCATAAATGCTTCTTTTGAATTACTGTAGTCTGGAAGCAATTCACTTTCAACACGATAAGGTAAGTATTGCAGAAGCATACTGTAATAGTAATTTTCTGGATCATCTGATGCCTTGAAGTAAGGTACCCGCACAACTGCTGGTTTATTTCTTATCAGCATTTTACTATTGTCACTTAACGTAATGAATCGATTTCTAGTTTGTACAACCTCATTTTCAAATTGGTCAATGGATTCTTTATTATCATCTTTTTTTATTGTAATGTGGTTCAAATCGCATTGCGAATTCGAACAAATTCATGTTTTGAAAGTCGTACTAATCATGTTCAACAGGCCGTTTCTCGTATCGCTCTAAGATATTTGCACAATATCCGATACCCCGGCCTAAAGCATCAAATTTCAAAACCCTGTATCGCTGTTCAGGTTTTCATGTATTGAGAAATACGCATTTTCTAGAGCTTTCTCGTAAGTGAAGATGACACAATCTAAATACGCATTCACATGCAGATACTTGTCTTTCCTGCAATATTCTCATACATATTTTGAACAACCTACAAGAAGTATCATTTTCTTCACGCTGTATTTCTCTAATTGCTTGCGCAATACCTGGACTCAGATCTGTTGGCTCAGATTTCGATAAATATTTACCAATGTAGTATGCTATTGCCTCATTTGAACCACATGGTTGTATATCCATATTCCCTTTCCACATTTTTAGTAAAATAGGATTGTAATTATTAATCCATTTATCTTTCTTACGACGCTTCAATAAACATATTCGTCCTCCACTGCGAATAAAATCATCCGATGAATGAGCAACAATTTTAGTTTTTGCACACTCTTGACGAGGAAAACTGAATCTACATGTTGTATTATTCTTTTTACACGTGATTGTATGTAGATGAATTTGACACTTCATTACTAATTCGTGTAAATCTGATTCCTCCGATGGTAATTCACAAGAGCAAATTTCATCTGTTCTACGTAAACCCTCTTCTGAATCGAATGAAGGATGATTTTCAACCCACACAATCATATGAAGATACGGACTGCCTCGATTTTGAAATTCAGTCCACCACCAAAAGTCTACTACTTTGCCTCCAAACGCATCACAGTTACTTCTCAAAAAATTCATGAGTGCATTGACACGAAGCATAAAATGTCGAGAGACGATAACGGGATAGTTTTCAATCAAACGTTGTGTTTCATGTATATCAAGATCGTTTGGATCTACATTTGGCCTTCCATCTGCAATCAATAGTGCTTTTCTCATATCTAACTAATGTAAATCATTGCAACTGAATGTTATGAAATAATGTGGTGGGCTGATGCATTTTATCATTGCAATCAATTCATACAAAGCTGTTCGCCAGTAAGCTGCAGTACCTCTTAAGTTTTTCAAGTACAAATGCGCGTCTTCAACCATTCCATTTTCACCTTCAATCTTTTTTCCACAAGCTGAAATAGTGGCCCTTACACGTTCATTTTCGAACATGGATAATGCATAGAAAAGATAATTATTTCTTTGAAATCTTGTATCTTTCCTAAGAATCCTGAACTGAAAGTAATCTAAATGACTAATTTCTACTCGTCTTGAAGTTTCTCTCAACCCATTGATTCCAAATGGGAATAGATAAAACCAACAGAATTCTTCTGCTCTCAGTTCATGGTGAACATTTACAATGTTGTTTTTTGTTTTTCGAACAGTCTTATTCAATTCATCTGATAATTCATATCGCTGTTCAATGTCTGGTTCTCTAAAATCAATTTGAGCCATAACCCTTGTTTGTACAGATACGTATTCTGTTTGTTCAGAGGGCACATCCACAGCTATCGAATATGTATTTTCTTCTTCTCTTTCCTCATCTTCTCTTACACATTCCAATACAGGGTCATATTTTATATTAACCTTTATATAATTTATCGTAAATTGTTGAGTTTGTGAACCTATTGATTGCTTACACACACGTTCAAGTTCTGCAAGTGTATCGCATTCAATTATACAAGCTCTTCCAAGATCTTGTATTACACTCTCACTGTTTGGACCACAAGAATATGAATCAGTAAGATAAAATTTGTCGTTATAATGCATTACTGCAAGAGATTTTGATGATGCAATTTTTATTATCTTGTAGGTTCCCAAAAATATTAGTGTCATTAATATATTCTATAGAAAATTCATATCATACATGATCAAATCTTCTTTAATGATGCCAAAGTTATGCACGTCCAAGTAGCCATCTTCGCTGATAGGAGAAGCATTCGGATTATTTGCTGTTAACATTATAATTTCTGTATAAATTTGATCTCTTTGAAACATGTTCACATCTAGAGTATTTGTAGACCACTGTTTCGGTGGATATATATATATATATATATATGCTCTTATTATGTTTGCTAATGCCATTGCACAACATTCAACACCTGCGTAGCCTGAAGTGAACACTGCTTGATTATTTTGGTTCCATGATGCTCGTACAATTCTTGCAACATTATTTATCTGCATGTAAGCCTTAACCTACTCTTTGTTGTAGCTCTACAGTTTGATTAAATTGTTTGTTGTTTGTTTGTTGTTAATTGAATTTTGTGTATGAACTGTTCGTTGCTATGAATGAGATATCCATTATTTTATTCATTAACTGTATTTACAGAGATAGCTTTATTCGTATTAACATCAATATAACTCTCTTCATTTACCGTATCTACAGATATAGCATTATTCATTTAACGTCAATATTGTTCATATTAACGTCAATATAACTTAAAGTAAATAGTTTATTTTTAGATCCGGTTGATCATCTAATTACGCGTTCAAGTTCTACAAGGGTATCGCATTCAATTATACATGCTCTACCAAGATCTGGTCTTGCACTTGCACCTTTTGGACCACGAGTGAGAATCGGTAAAATAGAATTTTTCATTATAATGCATTACTCCAAGAGATTTTGAAGAGGCAATTAAAATTCCAGCTTGATGATGTTTGAATAATGCAAGCAAGGCTTCATTCAGAGTCATTCCATTATTGTTTTGATTTTAATTATTTTTGACATTTCCAAAAATATTAGTATATTCCTCATATTCTAAACAGAAATTAAAATCATATACAATTAAATCGTTTTTTATCACAGAGAAATGACGTATCTCTAAGTATCTGTCTTCATTAATAGGAAATGCAGCTGGATCATTTTCTGTTATCACTCTAATATGTTTGTAAATACGACTCCTTCAATCATATTCATATCTAAAGTATTCGTAGACCAATTTTGGGGTGGACAAACAAATGCTCTCACAATATTTGCAAGTGTCATTGCACAACATTAAACACCTGCATAGCCTAAGGTAAACACATCTCGATTATCTTGACTCCGTGATGCTCGCAGAATTCTTGATACTCGTTAATTTTTTTATAAAAATTATCTTGACGTTCTTTATCAATAACTTCATGTAATTGTTGCTGCGGTTTTTCAACAATTCTTACCAAATCCTCTACATCCATTCGAACATTTTTATTGATCTCCACATCTTTATATAAAGGGTTATGTTCTTGTAACCATTTTAATGCATTGTAAACTTTTTCATGAGATATAGAGAATTCTCTAATAATATTCAAGTCTACAAGATGTTCAGTAACAATCACTATTCCAGCATTACTTGAAGATCTTGGAAGCATATTGGGTAGTTCTTCACTGACTTCAAATACTGTATGTCTTGAGCAAATAGTACCGCTTGACCTCAAAAGCCATATTGACCAAACTGTCCGTCAAATTTTATAATTTTAACAAATGGTATTATTCTTAAGAGTAATCTCTGTTCACACTGAGACAGTTGTTGCAAAACAGCAGGTTGAACATCAGGATCCAAACAGTTCCAGTAAGCCTTTGAAGGAAATGTCACTTTATTACTGGTGATATGTGCTTTACACCTATGACAAAGAAGTAGGGTTGATTTTTGCTTTAGTTCATTAGGTAGGTATGATTCTGCTGCTGCACTAGGTCGGCATGTTGCTACTTGATTCGGATAGCATTGTTTTGTACAAACATCACGTATTTTATCACAAAATGTATTAATAGATTTATCAAACGTTTGCAGGTAAATATTCAACTGTGATTTTTTTTGCGAGTATTTTTGTCTATCATTCTCCAATCGAATTTACCGTTGTAACGTTTCAGCAGCTCTTACTTGTGAATGATACAAACAATCACGTTCTAATCGTGTTTCACGTTGTTCTGGTGTTTCTTTTTGTAATTTCTGCGACTTATACATTTTGTATTGCATTAATCTAGCTTCTTTTTCTTCTACTGTTTCGGAAGGTACTGTTAATGAAAAGCATCTTCTACCCATTTCTAATCTAGTTTCAAGATTTTTATTTGACTGTTTCACTTTATATTCTCTGCATTTTTGTAATCTGGCTTTCTTTGTCTCGATATCTTCATTTTTTAATTTCTCTAGTCTTATGGTGCTTTTTTCCAATCGCCTTTTTTCTGAGTAGTCGTTTCTGTTTGACTCATTTTTCAACATCTACAAAATTAATTATTCATTAAATATTTTGTACAGCTTGATAGTAAAAGTAAATTTTAGCTAAATTGAGTTTACAAGTAAAATTGTAAGTTTATTGTAAATTTATTATTTAAATATTTCTGACAAGAGGCAAAACGACATAACTTCTGGAAAATTTCAAAGTGAAACGTTTTGTACAAAGTAAAATTATTTACCATTATTTGTAATCACGTAGACAGTTTCACCAAACTGATTTTAATTTTGATTGCCCCACTAAGCCTAAAAGTATCCTGTGCCCCTTACGAAAATGTTTGCCGGCCACTGGTACAGATGACACAGTAAGTTTGTATTAACGTAGATACAGCAAGTCAAAAACCAACTGCCATTATTCATTATTCATTTCACATACATATTTCCAACGGTTGATACTGGAGGTTAAAGTCTTTAGTTATACGCATTGTTTACAATTAAGGACTTGGAATCGAACATCAGATGGGTTAGGTGTACAGTGAACCGGAGTTTTAAATTATAATTGAGTGATAAAACTATATAGTGAATTGTAAAATAATAATAAATGAATTATGTAGTGGAAACAACCAAAAAGGAATATAAAAGTGTGAATTTAAAAAGGAAAGTATTGTGATATTAATCAAATTTAAAAAATTTTTAACGGTTATTATAAACTAACCTGTGACACTATACTGTATATACTAGCGAACTATTTTTTCACAAACACTGAACTATCACACAATAACAGGGTTGTAATTTTTTTTGTTAGCTGTTAATCATTATTTTTGTGTGTTTAATTTTAAGAAGTGTAGTATTACTTAACCTAAAAAAGACCGTATCTGAGATCGAAAACTTTCAATAGTGCCATATACCAAGCCAGGGTAATTCATATTAAGAATTATATATATATATATATATATATATATATATATATATAAAATGGATCTTTACAGCTGTCGCCGTGTCTCCGTCCCCAACTTCCATTGTAACCTATCGTAGCATGTAAGTTCTTCTACATTTCTTGCAACCATTGCTTCCGCTACGTCATCTCGCCTACTCCTCCGTGGACGTCCTCTTTTCCTCCTCTCCGGTGGTATCCATTCCAGTATTTTGCGGGGCCATCTGTCAGGTACTCACATTTTGCCATGTTCATCATCAAACCAGCTGCGTCATATTCCTCTTTCTGACCATATACTCGAGGTCTTCGTCATCCTCTGCTACCACAATCTGGTCATCGGCAAAATACAGAGTGAACAGATTGTCATCTCCTACTCTCAGCCCCATGCTTTTACACTTCTTTGTCCATCTTACTAGAGATCTGTCTAAGTATATTTTAAAGAGGGTAGGGGACAAGCAGCATCCTTGTCTTTACGCCTTTTGTAGTTTCGATTGGGAGAGTGAGTTTGTTTCCCAGTTTGACCCTGGTGATATTTTGTTGATAGTATCTTCTGGTGGCTGCAATCAAATTTGCATTTATGTTCAAATGCTCCATCTGCTTCCATAACTGTGAGATTGGGATGCTATCGTATGCCTTTTCTAGATCTATTAAAGCTATATGCGTTTCTCTATTATGCTGTACTCTCTTTTCAACTGCTATTTTGATTGTAAAGATGTTGTCTACCGTGGATCGCCCCGCTCTAAAACCTGATTGTTCTTCGGGCTGCTTGGTCTTGATGTCCTCTTCAATTAAGTTTTTCAAAATCCTTGAATATATTCTCCTGATGGTCGGGATCACAGCAATTCCTCTGTAATTTCTAGGGCCCAACTTTGAATCCTTATGGACTGGTGAGATATACGATGTTCGCCACTCCAATGGCACTTCTCCATTTAGGCATCTTTCGAATAATTTTCTGAGCATTTCAAACAGCTTGGGGGGGCCATATCTAACTAATTCTGGGTTTATTCCTCCCGGACCTGGGGATTTCCTCAATTTTGTACCTTTTATTGCCTCTGGAACTTCTTCAGTACTTAGTGCAATTTCTCCAGGTACTTTTATTTCATTTCTCATTAGGAATGAATTTATTCCTTATTTCAATCAAGGAAGTGTTGGTTCATAAAGTGTTGTATCCATTTTGTTTCAGGTATGTTGTTCAAAAATATCTGTGTCCGGTTTGTAGTTTTAATGGCTTTAATTGTCTTCCAATTTATTTATTTTAATTTTAAAAGAGAAAAATTCAAAGTAAAACGTTTTATACAAAGTAAAATTACTTACCGTTATTTGTAATCACGTAGACAGTTTTAACATTGAAAATGTTTATAAGGACGTGTCACACATTTGCGCGTGATCGAAAATGGGAACCGGTGAGTTTCCATAGATACTACGTCTTTGTTGTCAATGACGTAGTACACATATAAAACTTCGCTTATGAATGCAACTACAGTTAACTTATCTGTACATTGGTAAATGTATGTATGTATTTTTTTTCATAATATTGTATTGTCACGTGACTCAAGTGTGTATGCAAAATTTCAAGTCGCTATCACATCGGGAAGTATGCGAAAATTCGATTTGAAAAATCCACTTTAGACCGACGGGAAAGCAAGTTAAATAAAAGCGTTTAAAAAGAACACAACACAGTATGTATCAAACTGAAATGGCTAATACCAAAATCAACAAACTAAACAATATGATAAATCAGATTGAAATACTTTCATTGATTTCAGAGGCAATTTATTTTTTAAGAATCGTTTTTCTTTTGTGAGACATTGTGGATTAGCAGATATTTGAAAGTTTGTATAATCAGAATAATAACATGAAGTCATTATGTTTGTTTTGACTGTAACTATTTCGCTTTAAGTAGATTTTCATTCTCGGATTTCTTGTCCACGACGTGTCCGTTACTTAACTAAATACAACTATTTCACTAAACTCGGAACACAGTTTTTTATGAGTAAAAACATAAAGTTTTACCTTACAACCTGAACCGGTTTTCACTTTTAAAAAACTTCTTCAGAGGTTCAGAACAAGTTTTTTAAAAGTGAAAACCGGTTCAGGTTGTAAGGTAAAACTTTATGTTTTTACTCATAAAAAACTTTGTGTTCCGAGTCGTTAGTGAAATACTTGTATTTAGATTTTCATGTTAACAATTTTTGTGTTATAAGTTTTCAATGGTTTTATTTTTTAATTGTTTTCTTTGCAGACAATAAAATAAGGAATATAGAAATTAGGTTCTTAAGGTGACTGGGATCACCCTATATTCTCTACATTAAACTTTAGGTAACTTGGTTTTCTCCAAACTTATGTAAGACATAAGCATAATTTGAAGGGCATATATTTCTGTATAATTTGAGCAGAGAGTTTCTTGAATTTTTTAGATTTTATAATTTTTTGAAAATAAAATAAAAAGTTCTAAAAAAAAGGAATATACAATGTTACATTGTTTTAATTTAAACAAGAATTTTTGGGAAACCTGCTTATAACAAGCAGCTTACTATGGGAATTAAAACAAAAACAAAAAAAATTCAATACCATTATACAGATTTGAGAATACTAAAAATCGCAATTGTCCAGCAATTGCACTTAAATGTCTCTTCTTCTTCATGGCTTAGACTGTTTTAGTCTGTTCCAGCTCGAAACTAGTCGGACCATCTCTTCTTGGGTCTTCCCAGGCTTCTCTTCCATTTCGGTTGATACAATAAGGCTATCTTGGGGATTCTGTCACTGCCCATTCTGCTAATGTGTTGTTTCCAGCTTTCTTTATACTTACTGATGATTCTGTTTACTTCTTCAACTTTCAGTTCCTCTCTTATTGGAGTGTTTCTTTTCATATCTTATTTTGTGTACCCAGCAATGGAACACAGAAAGTACTTAAAGATAAAAGTACATTATTTACTGCATTGTTTCTTATTATACATCCCTGATTCATAAGAAGGGTTTTGTGGGTCCTCTTGTTCTTTATAGTCATTCTCCAATTTTCTTTTTGCCAAATTTTGTTTGGCGACACTTTCTCTCTGTTTCTTCAATTGCTTTTTTGGCCTTTTTAGTCCTTATTTCATTCATATTTTTCAGCGTTTGTGTGAGGGTAAATCCCCAACTGTTTCTGTGATCTGTATTAAACTATGAAAGTAGGTATCATTTCATGAACACCAAATTCAAGGGTGGTTTTCCAAACAAAATTTGATTTTGAAATCCTTGACCAAATCACACTATTGAATGAGTTGTTAGGATTTTGGGTGCCACTACGTAAGGATTTTCTGAGAAGCTCATGGTTAGATAAGTATTTAAAATATCGGTATGGAGAACCATACATGACTTCCATATTCTAAGATTTATAATCTGAAATATGCTTGCCTGCCAAGCACGATATATTTTCTAATATATACATAATTTACATTAAAATGAAAAAATTATAATTTTATTGCCTGGCACCAAATTATTGTATTTTCAACAATTACCATTGTTTGAAAAAGTTTAAATGAATTTTCAAGTACTTTACTCTTGTTAAAACGTAAAAGGTTGCAGGTAAACTACCCCTTCCCCTTAACCGATCTTCACCAAAATCTAATGGTCTTGAGTCCTCTACAATTCACTGACGTATGCAAAAAATTATTTGATTCTGTTTGAATTTGCGGCAGTTATCGTTTGCCATAGAAAATACGCTTGATAAAAAACGTTGCAGGTAAACTACCCCTTCCCCTCAACCGATCTTCACCAAAAACAATAGGTCTTGAGTACTCTACAGATCAGGGCTGTATGCAGAAAATTATTTGATTCTGTTTGAATTTGCGGCTGTTATCGTTTGTCATATAAAATACCCTTGTTAAAAAAACGTTGTAGGTAAACTACCCCTTTCCCTTAACCGATCTTCACCAAAAACAATAGGTCTTGAGAACTCTACAATTTAGGGCTGTATGCAAATAATCTTTTGATTCTGTTTGAATTTGCGGCTGTTATCGTTTGCCATAGGAAATACCCTTGTTAAGACATAAAACGTTACAGGTAAACTACCCCTTTCCCTTAACCGATCTTCACCAAAAACAATAGGTCTTGAGAACTCTATAATTCAGGGCTGTATGCGAAACATTATTTGATTCTGTTTGAATTTGCGGCTGTTATCGTTTGCCAAAAAAAAAAAATTCCCTTGATAAAAAAAAACCGTTGCAGGTAAACTACCCCTTTCCCTCAACCGATCTTCACCAAAAACAATAGGTCGTGAGTACTCTACAAATCAGGGCTGTATGCAAAAAATTATTTGATTCTGTTTGAATTTGCGGCAGTTATCGTTTGCCATAGAAAAAAAATCTACAGACACACACACAGACACTTTTCGGAAAACGACTTTTTTTTCATGTTTTGAGTGTAGTAGAATCAGAATCTGCAATAATCTCGAACACGATTTTTTTTGCCATCACCATACTTCCATTCCTTAAGGAATATGGAAGTAAAATTGGTTTAAATTCTTCTATGACACCTTTTGGGAAGTGTGCGTGATTTTTATGGTCATACTGTTCATTTTACTTCCATGGTCCATAAGAAATGGAAGTATGGTGATGGCAAAAAAATCGTGGTCGAGATTATTGCAGATTCTGATTGTACTATTCTCAAAACATGAAAAAAAGTCATTTTTGAAAAAGTGTCTGTGTCTGTCTGTAGATTTTTTTCTATGGCAAACTATAACAGCCGCAAATTCAAACAGAATCAAATAATTTTTTGCATACAACCTTGAATTGTAGAGTACTCAAGACCTATTGTTTTTGGTGAAGATCGGTTAAGGGAAAGGGGTAGTTTACCTACCACATTTTATGTTTTAACAAGGGTAATTTTTTCTATGATGAACGATAACTGCCGCACATTCAAAGGGAATCAAATAATTTTTTGCACTCATTCCTGAAGTTTTAAGTACTCAACGTCTGTTGATTTTGGTGAAGATCGGTTAAGGGAAAAGGGTAGTTTACCTGCAACGTTTTATGTTTTAAAAAGGGTAATTTTTTCTATGACGAACGATAACTGCCGTAAATTCAAACAGAATCAAATAATTTTTTCCATACGTTCGTGAATTGTAAAGAACTGAAGGCCTATTGATTTTGGTAAAGATCGGTTAAGGGAAAGGGGTAGTTTACCTGCAATGTTTTATGTTTTAACAAGGGTAATTTTTTCTATGACGAACGATAACTGCTGTAAATTCAAACATAATCAAATAAGTTTTTGCATACACTCATAAATTGTAGAGAACTCGAACAGAATCAGATAATTTTTTACATATGTGCCTGAGTTGTAGAAGACTCAAGGCCTTTTGATTTTGGTGAAGATCGGTACACGGGGAAAGGGCAGTTTACCTGAAACATTTTTTGTTGTAACAAGAGTAAAGTACTTAATTTTTATAATTAAAGTATCCTGATAAGAAGCTCTTAATAATCCACTGTAGAAACGTAGATGAAATATCTGTAAATAAAGAGGCTAGTTGAACGGGGTGGGGGTAATTTTCTATAAATGAAAATTATAGTTGAAGGGGGAGGGGATAATTTTTATATGTGTACTACGTTATTGGCAACAAAGTATTTTTTTCTTTTGGGATAACTGTTAATTCATCAAACATTTTTATAATGTTAATGAAAAATATGTAGCCTATGTAATGCACTCTTGTTCATAAATCTGCACTATGAGGTGAGGCAAGATGATTTTTAGAAAACTTTGTATTTCTTTTTAAATCTGTTTATTATATCGACATTTAACGAAGTAATGGGCATCAAAGAAGCATGATTAACCAGGAAACAGAATTAATGTAAGAGCTGATAAAATATGTTAAGCAGACCAAAGAAGGTATACAGTATATAATTAAATTCTTAAGTCGGGAATAAGAAAATATGCTAGACAGAAGGTTTGAAAGACTTAAGAATAAGAAAATATACTTTGTCGAAACGGTAAAGGAAGATTTCCCTGTACAGAAGATATTTATACTGTAATACACTACTTGATAGGCCTTTACGAAAGAGTTAAATTGTTGATTTGCATATTATGTTGGCCTATGAGCATGTAAGAAGTAAGGTTTACAAACTACTTTAATCACTGATAATATTAATATTTCTACTCAATAGACTATAACACTTACTCCAGTGTACCGACTCTTTATTGTACCTCAGGGTGGAAGTAATAATAAACACAAATTAAAATATATCAATCAACTTTTAATGATTCATTTGCATTTACATACTACAAATTTCTTTAACATGACTTGAATAGTTTTCCCTTACAATTTGAATATTATTTCGTGGCAATGAGTTCTTTTTAGACAAATTGAGTCACTATATTTGATTACAAATATATATATATATATATATATATATATATATATAAAACAATATTGAATCAAATGTTCATTTATTTGTTACTTGTGTGGAGAATCCTTCCGATGTGCGTAGTCCTTAAGGTGTTGCAGGCCGGTGAGTCATCAGGAGCTGTTTGTTGCGTGTTAATCCTGGTTATGAATGCACTAATTCACTTTATCACAGATGTACACTACACTTGACATATTGGTGATACATACAATTATGTCGTATAATTATACACTCTGGTGTACAACGTATTCTTGAATTTACATTAAGTGCATCTAACACAGTTCGCGTCGCGTGCGTCTCGATTATCTCATACCGTCGTGAATTTAACCCGAACTAATTCGCTTTCTTCAGTGATTTCACCACAACATATCGTATTGATGAAAATGTATATGTAGTATTTACTTCTCGTTGTTCGTTACTACTCCGAACATTCACTCATTAACTTATTACTGTATATTAAACTTTATAAATTTAGCGTTAGCTATTATCGTGTTCCCGTACTTCTGTTTACTGCTGCGAATTTACTTTATTCTTTAAATTACTAATAAAATATATATATCTATATAGTTAACGCAAAACAGCGCACGCGAGTCTTCAGTGTAGTTTCGCCGATATAAAGAACACTGCCGGATTTCTCTCCAAATTCATATTTTATACTCGCTTTGAATTTCCCTTACCAAGTCTCGATAGAAAAACAATCCCATAGGTTTAGACTAGTGCTAAATACAAAATCGCCCAATCTCCTTAACGAAAACCTCCCGCGCATCACATGACGCTTCCTCTGATTTGGCAAACGTTTTTCGCGTCTCATGTGCTTAAAAAAAAACTAGCGTCACTATCTATCTCACTCTTACATCGCTCTCTCGAACATAACAGTATCTATTGTTACATGCACTTAAAGTTTACAACATTGGCAGGCACCCCTAATATCTTAGCAAATAATACATTTTATAATAGTTATGTCCCAAAACGTGACTTAGCCTAATATTACCTTCCTTATAGACGTCAGCCCCAAGGCCGGCGTTCCTAACCTACCGCTGTACTCTACAGCTTTTACATGTTAATTTCTTTCATGTAATGCCGCCTAACGGTACAGGCGTACAGGCGTTTCACTACCTCCCCGCTTTCTAAAACATACACATTTCTTTGCGTTCAGCATAGTTTGATTTCGTAAAATTTGTGATTGCTCAATTTTTACGTTACATAGTCCCCCCATAGAATTAGCCTTACAATTTTATCAAAATTGAAAACTAGTTCTATTGAAGCGTCCCTAAAGCTCTTATAATTACAAGTTCCTTGCTTATATGTATTCTAATAAACTGATATAATTACAAGTTCATTCCTTATATTTAAAATTGACAATATATTCAAGTTAATTACTTGCTTTATATTACTTAGTCTAAATTGGTGAGTACACTAGTACAATATTACTCGGTTACTACCTTATACTACACACAAGGGTTGATAGCCTGTTATGGTTTGTTTACTAACATACACTTCCCGTCCCCTCTACCTGACTTGCCAAACTACTCCCAAATGGGGCTGGTCCACTTTCCTTCTCAATAACAACTGTTTAGATAAAGCAATCTCCCTTTTAACAATTTTGTTACCATTTTCATTTACGTATTTAGGTTTTTTTTTTACTCATATTCAATACATTATTACTCCTTTTCTTATTTTTCTAAACATTTGTGACTTCTTACATGACTAAACTTCATTATGCTTTGATTACATTGAACACCTTTACATTTAGTTTGATAACTTACGATTACTACATCAATATTCGGTTGTGTGTTATTACACGTTGTTTCTTAATTTTCATGTGATGTTCCTGTATGTGTGTGTGAATTTTGGGTTTCTTTCTCATAATAAGGCTTTAATTGTCGTACCTTGAAGTTCCCGCGGATATGTCCTGGTCTTTGTGGATCTTCCAACTGGTAGGTCGCTGTTCCGATTTCTTTAGTTACCTTATATGGACCCTCGAATAGGTTACAAAATTTTCCTATTACTTTTTTATTTAAATCCGATATCGGGTACGCCCTTAACGAGACCTGGTCTCCTATGTGAAATCTAGAAAGTTGGTGAGTAGTGTTGAGTTTATCTGTCCTCTTATCTCCCTTTTCCTTAATTCGTAGGTAGATGTTGTGATAGTTGATGGGTTGGTCTGGAGGTATCATATCTTGGTCAGTATATTTTATCCAGTCCCGCTCTGGTCTCTTTCCCAACTGCGCTTCAAAAGGGGTGGTCTCAATTGTCTCCTGATAGGTCTGGTTTATGCACGCCTCAATGAGTTTAAGAAACTGCGCCCATTTGGTGTGCTTATCGGAGGTCATTGCCCTGAACATATTACCTAATTGCCTGTTTATTCTCTCTGCCAGATTTGTATTTGGATTTCGGATTGCGGTATATTTTGCCTTAATACCCATGTCTGTCAATGCGGTAGACCATCTATTGCTGGTGAACTGTGTACCGTTATCAGATAAAATAGCTACTGGTTTTCCTATCTCCTCACAATATAATTGAATTCTCTTTATGGTGGCAGTCGTTGTGGCTTGCCTCAGTTTATATAATTTGACATACTTAGTAAAATTGTCGATTACAGTTAAGATATACCTTACTTTCCCTGTGGAAATCGGCAGCGGTCCATAATAGTCTACGCTGATCAGTTCACCTTTCTTCTTCGGTATGACCGGTCGCGTCTCTCCTAACATCCTTTTAAAATTATCCTTACTCTTTTGGCATGTGATACAGGTTTTCGTAACTGCTTTTGTGATTTTATTTATGGAATCCCCGGTAAAATTTTCCTTAAACAGCTGATATGTCCGCCGGTTCCCCACGTGACTGTATGCCTCGTGTAGCTCCGTGATCATGCTGTGGCACAACTCCTCCGTCAACATTAACTTCCATACTCCCTTATCTTTACGGTACAGCTTTCCATTATGCCAAGTGTATTTCCTGGCAAGTTTATGCTGTTCATTTGATTGAATTGACTCGATAATCTTTTTCAGTTTGGTGTCGGCTAATTGATAATTCTGCATGTTTTTAAGTTGTTTCTTGATTTCTTTACTGATGCGTAAACTGACAAGGTTAATTTTAAATTCTTCGATTTGGTCTATTGCCTGCTCTTCATTTATGTCCTCCGGATGTCTGCTTAAGATGTCGGCTACAATGTTATCTCAACCCTTACAATGCATAATCTCGAAGTCGTATTCTTGTATGGCGAGGATCCACCGTGTTATACGGGAGTTATGACTTCTGTTTACTACTGCGAATTTACTTTATTCTTTAAATTACTAATAAAATATATATATCTATATAGTTAACGCAAAACAGCGCACGCGAGTCTCTTCAGTGTAGTTTCGCCGATATAAAGAAGACTGCTGGATTTCTCTCCAAATTCATATTTTATACTCGCTTTGAATTTCCCTTACCAAGTCTCGATAGAAAAACAATCCCATAGGTTTAGACTAGCGCTAAATACAAAATCGCCCAATCTCCTTAGCGAAAAACTCCCGCACAACACATGACGCTTCCTCTGATTTGCCGAACGTTTCTCGCGTCTCACGTGCTTAAAAAAAACTAGCGTCACTATCTATCTCACTCTTACATTGCTCTCTCGAACATAACAGTATCTATTGTTACATGCACTTAAAGTTTACAACATTGATAAACACCCCTAATATCCTAGCGAATAATACATTTTATGATAGTTATATCCCAAAACGTGACTTAGCCTAATATTACCTTCCTTATAGACGTCAGCCCCAAGGCCGGCGTTGCTAACCTACCGCTATACTCTATAGCTTTTACAAGTTAATTTCTTTCATGTAATGCTGCCTAACGGTACAGGCGTTTCACTACCTCCGCGCTTTCTAAACATACACATTTCTTTGCGTTCAGCATAGTTTGATTTTGTAAAATTTGTGATTGCTCAATTTTTGTGTTACAATACTTTAGATGATTGTATTACGTGATTGTTAAAAATGGTAGCTGTCGTACTATCTGATTTAGAAAGTTGTGTGGTTTGTCGATGTTACATAATTTTATAAAGATTAAATGCTGAATTTCTGTATAAAAAAGAACATTGAACTTAAAAATGTTATAGATAATATATAAGTATAGAATGTCAATGAAAGTAATTTATGTAGTGAAAAAATGCAGAACAATACAGTTTTGATTCCTTTTGAAATTATGTTACAATATTATAAAATTTAAATAAAAAGATATAAAATATCTTACAAATTAATGTAGGTTAATGTTTTACTGATTTTAATATTTCATATCATAGTAATAAACCTCATACTAGAAACAGCTTATACTTAAGATGCTGGAAAATACACTGTTAATGTGTAGAAGACAGCAGTAATTAAAGATTGTATGTAAAAACTAATATGAAATTTACATACGGCATACAAAAGTGTGAACCATGTTTGCTATTTATACAAAAATGTTACAACAAAATACATTTTTGGTTATCAAAAGGCTGTACAACTGTGTACAATTCAAATTAATGCTCAGAATTATAAGTTTGTTTTACTGTGACTGCCTTATCTGTGTCTTTTTTTTAAACATACAGTTTTTAACAGGAGTTTGAGGACGTCCCTAAAAATCAAGCAATCATTTGCTAAATGATTAATGCCTTACTTTAATATGTAAATGCACCAACATAACTTTTTGACACACTGTATATTTATAAATTGGTTCAAAAGTTATTTTTTCTTGTAATATTGTGGTTAGAAACATAGGTTTTGGGAAGAAAACAAAAAAAAGAGTTGAATTGGATCCATGATGTTTGTTTTCATAGGCTTACTCCTGTTACAAGGCTATAAAAAAATACTCAACAAGTTTTATTAAAAATTAATACTCAGTTATCAGACTTAAAAAATTTTTTCATGAATAACAAAGTTTAGCAAATTTTCATAATCATTTCTTATGAGATTCAAGTGCTTACAAATTATTCTCAGTGGCACCATGTTAATAAAGTGACGTTTGTTGTGTGAGTATTGTATAAGAGAAAAACTGTAGAATATGTTTCTATGAAAACGTATGGGAAATGAATGATATCTGCAGATTTTAGCTGACACTGTTTGATAGCTGGAGGCAGATACACATATGGGAGTAAATCAGAAAATAAAGAGAAACCTTAAAGTAATTGTTTTTATTTATACTTTCATAATTGAAACTTGTATTATTTTTACACAGCATCTTTCCCACAGCATGTACTCACGCACACACACACCATACTTAGTACAACATGTACTTAGTCCAGCTCTTAACAAGTTTTGAATTCCTTCTGGAAAGAAACTTTCCATCTCCCATTGAACCAATTTTGCATGACTTCTGTGACCTCTTCATCTGAACAAAAATATTTTTCTCACACTTATGCTCTCAGTTGTCCGAAAAGATGAAAATCATTTAGAGCCAAGTCAGGGATCCAGGCTTTGAAGGTGAGGTCCAGCAGCTCAAAACCAATATCTTGAAGACAGATAGTTGTTTTGTTGGCCATATGAGATTGTGCATTGTTGTGAAGCAAAATCACACCTTTCAAAAATTTATTGCATCCGTTGGACAATGCTGAACCATTTTTTTATATTCAAAATATTTGCAACTTTAATTCTAATTCACTGATTGCCATGGATCATTTGTTTAACACCTTCAATATATTGTAAACCTTCTTTGCAATGGAAAGTGGCCTACCTTTCTGTTGGTTTACATAAACAGAAGTCTGGCTATTTTTTAAATAATTAATCCATTTATTGATGTTGCCACTACTCAGACAACATCCTCCCTTCCTCCTCACCCTCTCTTCTTGTCTTCAACATCTCTCGTCCTCTCTTCATTTCTGGTGAATTCTACAACCAATCTCTGTAGGTTTTATCCCCTCTGAATTTAGAAAACACCAGTTCTTGTTTTTCCCTTGGTGCAGTCAGACAATGTAGTGCTCATCTTGAATCGAGTTTTAAACACAGTAGCAAATTGCTAATAAAGAAACAGTACTTTCAGTGGGCACATGTAATATTACAATTACAACAAAGCAGTGAGTGCTGCCCTGTACGAGATCGGGAGAAAAGGAAAATTTGTTTTTACTTTTTGAATTTCCCTTGAAGATATACCATGTAATTTGCATAGTGTTTTATTCATAACTTGATAAAATAATGTATATTTCATTGATTATTCAGTAAAATAATATAAGTCAGTATGTTTAGTTCTTATACAACTGGAGGAACATTAATTAATTGTTATATTCTTTTCTTAAATAACTTATGATTTTATAATTGTAAATTGTTTTATTCCATACTACACATGTCAAATCCTTTGTATGATTTGAATTATATTGTTCTATCACACCATTGATTTTTAGAATGTTAGTGGGTTTAATAATAGAGGCCCCTGCTCTTATCTTGTATAATGTTAATTATATAATGTTTTACGAGTGTCAATTAATAGTATTTGTGTTACAGGGTATGCATTCACCTGTGCCAGAAGCCCATCTGAACAAAAGTGAAGCTGGACCAATTACAGCTGATGATGAATTTCAGAGGGGCACATGTAAGTGTTGTATTCTGTGAAGTTATATTCAGTAAGTGTATGCTTTTGAATGTGTTTGCAAGTATATCCTCAAGTACACATGGTGTCTAAAAGCATGATTACACAAGATGGGGGTTTCAAATTGTCTATTTAACCCCCCCCCCCACACACACACACACTTACCATAAAAATGTCACAGGCTAATTAAGAAAGGACAGAAATAAAACAAGAGCAAAGCAGGTTGCAAAATTGTGTAACACAATTGCAAAACAATAAGAATACGTTTGAAACTAGAAATCTGAACCTACAACATCAAAACTACAAACAAGGAAAACAAGATTCTCAAGGAGTTCCAATTTTCTGTTGAAGATTAATTTTCTGTTAATATTAATTTGTCATTACATTAATTACAAATGACTGTTTATTAGAGGTTAAATTGGAAATATGGTAAGAGAAGAGGTAGATGTATGGATGGAGTACTTCAATAAATGTGAATAGGCCTACAGAGCTATAAAAGTGAGACAGACCTACAGATAATTATGAGATATACATGAAATATCTGAATGAAGTAAACAAAATTTGACATTGTAGATGTTTTACAGAAATAAATTATTCAGGTACTGAGAAATATTGGAGTATCGTTACAATTTAGGTGGCAGTTATATTGAAAAGTATATTGAGGTATGTGGATTTTAATAGTAAAAATAACTGCTTTCCAAATTCTCAGTTTTTTAAGAGCTGAGAAGTATGTATTTTGTGGACGTATTACTTATACCAACATTCAGCACATTACATTCGATGGCATTTCTTTTGTCCCGTTTCATTTGTTGCAGGTAAACATATACCTGGAGTGTATATGAATAAAGCATCAGCTACAAATTCACATGATAAACATCATGAAGCATAAAGTCTGTATTTAAGGGTTTGTCAAAAGAAGATTTTAGGGCAGTTTTTACATTGAAATAATATGAACAAGAATTTCAATAGCTGTGTAGAGTTGCATATAGAAGACAGCATAAAACAAGCTTTTGTACACAAAAATCATTGATCTGTGTAACGTAGGCAGTTACCTGTTTTCATGATGGCTCGAATGAGCAAAGTGCACAGGTTTAAAATAAAACTATAAAATACAATGACATGTGTAAAATGTGTCTGAACATCAAATATTCAACCATTAAATATAATGGCTTTCTGGTAGTAAGCCAGACTTGAACATCAGTTAGTTTTAGGCCTATCATGCTCATATCAACTTTAAAGTTTATCTGATTATTATGTTTACGTAGAATAAAATTTAATAATTTTTTGTTTGAATAAGACATTTATAAAAGTACACTAAACCAGTGAACAATGTGTGTGTTAATAAAAATGCTCACAAAGAAAATGGTACAATTAAACAGCACTAACATTTAAAAACACAAACATAATCTGGAAAATACACTATGTCAGCCTGCCAGTATAATATCATGTCAGTGCTAAAGATAATGCTTTTTAGTGGTTGGATTTTGAATTACTAATATTTGTTTCACACAGTTCATAGACTGAAGAATTGAATCCTGTAATAACAGTAGTGATTTTAAATAACATCCCAATATATCATGTGTCAGGCTAATATGACAAAAGTATGACATTTGATATACTGGATGGTACATTTGCTGGTCCCTACAGGGTTAAACTGCCTATTAAAAGAAACAAAAAAAATTGATCATATAAATTTATTTGAGGATAGCTGACTTCCTCTTATATTGTATAGGTTCTTTGTGTAAGTTGTATAGTTAAAGTGCATGATGTGTCCGTAAAATTCACGAACTTTTGAATAAAAAATTTTCTGCTTCTGTTAGAAGCTATTTGACCTTGTCATTTTCAGTATAGTCACCTCCACTTTTTTATTGGGACATCCACTGCATGGTTTGTCTGTTGTGCTCATTGGACTCATTTTAAAATCAGCAATCCAGTGTGTAATTATTTTATTCTGTACAAAAGAGTCCATCATCATTGAATCCAGCTCATTTTACTTCCATGTTCCTTAAGGAAATGGAAGTATGGTGATGGCAAAAAAAATCGTGTTCGAGATTATTACAGATTCTGATTGTACAACACTCAAAACATGAAAAAAAGTCATTTTTTGAAAAGTGTCTTTGTGTGTGTCTGTATGTCTGTAGATTTTTTTTCTATGGCAAAAGATAACAGCCGCAAATTCAAACTGAATCAAATCATTTTTTGCATGCAGTCCTGATGTGTAGAGTACTCAAGACCTATTGTTTTTGGTGAAGATTGGTTAAGGGAAAGGGGTATTTTTCCTGCAACAGTTTTTTTTTTAATCAAGGGTAATTTTGTTCTATGGCAAACGATAACAGCCGCAAATTCAAACAGAATCAACTACTCTTTTGCATACAGCCCTGAATTATAGAGTTCTCAAGACCTATTGTTTTTGGTGAAGATCGGTTAAGGGAAAGGGGTAGTTTACCTGCAACATTTTATATTTTAACAAGGGTATTTTTTATGGCAAACGATAAAAGCCGGAAATTTAAACAGAATCAAATAATTTTTTGCATACAGTCCTGATTTGTAGAGTACTCAAGAGCTATTGTTTTTGGTGAAGATCGGTTAAGGGAAAGAGGTAGTTTACCTGCAACGTTTTATGTTTTAAAAGGGCATTTTCTATGTCTGTCTGTCTGTCTGTCTGTCTGTGTGTGTGTGTCTGTAGATTTTTACTTCCATATTCCTTAAGGAAATGGAAGTATGGTAATGGCAAAGAAAATCGTTCGAGATTATTGCAGATTTTGATTGTACTACACTCAAAACATGAAAAAAAGTCGTTTTTCGAAAAGCGTCTGTCTGTCTGTCTGTGTGTCTGTCTGTAGATTTTTTCTATGGCAAACGATAACAGCCGCAATTTCAAACAGAATCAAATAATTTTTTGCATACAGTCCTGAATTGTAGAGTTCTCAGGACCTATTGTTTTTGGTGAAGATCGGTTAAGGGAAAGGGGTAGTTTATCTGCAACGTTTTATGTTTTAAAAGGGTATTTTGTATGGGAAACGATAAGAGCCGCAAATTCAAACAGAATCAAACAATTTTTTGCATACAGCCCTGATTTGTAGAGTACTCAAGAGCTATTGTTTTTGCTGAAGATTGGTTAAGGGAAAGAGGTAGTTTACCTGCAACGTTTTATGTTTTAAAAGGGCATTTTCTATGGGAAACGATAAGAGCTGCAAATTCAAACAGAATCAAACAATTTTTTGCATACAGCCCTGATTTGTAGAGTACTCAAGACCTATTGTTTTTGGTGAAGATCGGTTAAGGGAAAGAGGTAGTTTACCTGCAACGTTTTATGTTTTAAAAGGGGTTTTTCTATGGCAAACGATAAGTGTCGCAAATTCAAACAAAATCAAATAATCTTTCGCATACAGCTCTGATTTGTAGAGTACTCAAGAGCTATTGTTCTTTGTGAAGATCGGTTAATGGGAAGGGGTAGTTTACCTGCAACGTTTTTCTTATCAAGTGTAATTTTTTTCTATGGCAAACGATAACAGCCACAAATGCAAACAGAATCAAATAATGTTTCACATACAGCTCTGAATTGTAGAGTTCTCAAGACCTGCTGGTTTTGGTGTAGATCGGTTAAGGGAATAGGGTAGTTTACCTGCAACGTTTTATATTTTAACAAGGGTATTTACTATGGCAAACGATAAGAGCCGCAAATTCAAACAGAATCAAATAATGTTTTACATACAGCCCTGAATTGTAGAGGACTGAAGGTGTATTGATTTTGGTGAAGATCGGTTTAGAGAAAGGGGTAGTTTACCTGCAACTTTTTATGTTTTAACAAGGGTAACTTTTTCTATGACGAACGATAACTGCCGTAAATTCAAAGAAAATCAAATTATTTTTTGTAAACGTTCCTAAATTGTAGAGAACTCAAGGCCTGTTGATTTTGGTGAAGATCGGTAAAGGGTAAGGGGTAGTTTACCTGAAACATGTTATGTTGTAACAAGAGAAATGTTTTCATGATGAATGATAACTGCCGCAAATTGAAACAGAATCAAATATTTTTTTGCATGCATCCCTGTATTGTACAGGACTGAAGGTCTATTGATTTTGGTGAAGATCGGTTTAGAGAAAGGGGTAGTTTACCTGCAACGTTTTATGTTTTAACAAGAGTAAAGTACTTAATTTTTATAAATAAAGTATCTTGATAAGAAGCTCATAATAATCCACTGTAGAAACGTAGATGTAATATCTATAAATGAAGAGGTTAGGTGAACGGGGTGGGGGTAATTTTCTATAAATGAAAATTATAGTTGAAGGGGGAGGGGAGAATTTTTTATGTGTACTACGTTATCGGCAACAAAGAAGTAGTTCTTTGTTAAAATTCCTTCCCGAACTGTTTAGCCGTAGTCCAATGTTTTCTGCAAAACCAGACTTTTCGGCAGTGCCATCGACTTCCATCTCAGTGAAAATCGAGTGCGAAAACGTGAGGTGGTATACGTTAGTGACCACAGTACTGTGGTTTAAGGCTGAAGCAATAAGTAGAAAGAAGTAGTTTCTATGGAAATATTTCATTTCGAATATGATTTTAAATATAAATCTTAGAACATGGAAGTCATGTATGGTTCTCAATATATGTACTTATGTGTGGAGAATATTTTAAATATGTTACTGCCATGTTCCTTAAGGAAATGGAAGTATGGTGATGGCAAAAAAAATTGTGTTTGAGATTATTGCAGATTCTGATTGTACTACACTCAAAACATGAAAAAAAGTCATTTTTCGAAAAGTGTCTGTGTGTGTGTGTATGTCTGTATGTCTGTAGATTTTTTTCTATGGCAAACGATAACAGTTGCAAATTCAAACAGAATCAAATAATTTTTTGCATACAGCCGTGATTTGTAGAGTACTCAAGACCTGTTGTTTTTGGTGAAGATTGGTTAAGGGAAAGGGGTAGTTTACCTGCAACGTTTTATGTTTTAACAAGGGTATTTTCTATGGCAAATGATAACAGCCGCAAATTCAAACAGAACCAAATAATTATTTGCATGCAGCCCTGATTTGTAGAGTACTCAAGACCCTTTGTTTTTGGTGAAGATCGGTTAAGGGGAAGGGGTAGTTTACCTGCAACGTTTTTTTTATTAAGGGTAATTTTTTTCTATGGCATACGATAACTGCCGTAAATTCAAACAGAATCAACTACTTTTTTGCATACCTTTTTGAATTATACAGAACTCAAGGTTTGTTGATTTTGTCGAAGATTGGGTAAGGGAAAGGGGTAGTTTACCTGCAACGGTTGTTTTTTAATCAAGGTTAATTTTTGTCTATGGCAAACGATAACAGCCGCAAATTCAAACAGAATAAAATAATTTTTTGCATACAGCCCTGAATAGTAGAGTTCACAAGGTCTATTGTTTTTGGTGAAGATCGGTTAAGGGAAAGGGGTAGTTTACCAGACACGTTTTATGTTTTAACAAGGGTATTTTCTATGGCAAACGATAACAGCTGCAAATTTAAACAGAATCAAATAAGTATTTGCATACAGCACTGATTTGTAGAGAACTCAAGACCTACTGTTTTTGGTGAAGATCGGTTAAGGGAAAGTGGTAGTTTACCTGCAACGTTTTATGTTTTAACAAGGGTATTTTCTATGGCAAACGATAACAGCCGCAAATTCAAACAGAATCAAATAATTATTTGCATACAGCCCTGATTTGTAGAGTACTCAAGACCTTTTGTTTTTGGTGAAGATCGGTAAATGGGAAGGGGTAGTTTACGTGCAACTTTTTTTCATCAAGGGTAATTTTTTTCTATGGCAAACGATAACTGCCGTAAATTCAAACAGAATCAAATTCTTTTTGGCATACCTTTTTGAATTATACAGAACTCAAGGTTTGTTGATTTTGTCGAAGATCGGTTAAGGGAAAGGGGTAGTTTACCTGCAACGTTTTATGTTTTAACAAGTAATTTTTTCTATGACGAACGATAACTGCCGTAAATTCAAAGAGAATCAAATAATGTTTTGCATACAGCCCTGAATTGTAGGGTATTCAAGACGTGTTGTGTTCGGTGAAGATCGGTTAAGGGTAATGGGTAGTTTACCTGCAACGTTTTGTTTTAACAAGGGTATTTTCTATGGCAAACGATAACAGCCGCAAATTCAAAGAGAATCAAATAATGTTTTGCATACAGCCCTGAATTGTAGAGTATGCAAGACCTGTTGTGTTTGGTGAAGATCGGTTAAGGGAAAGGGGTAGTTTACGTGCAACTTTCTTTTTTATCAAGTGTAATTTTTTTTCTATGGCAAACGATAACAGCCGCAAATTCAAATAGAATCATATAATGTTTTGCATACAGCAGTGAATTGTAGAGTTCTCAAGACCTGTTGGTGTTGGTGAAGATCAGTTAAGGGATAGCGGTAGTTTACCTGCAACATTTTATGTTTTAACAAGGGTAATTTTTTCTATGACGAACCAAAACTGCAGTAAATTCAAAGAGAATCAAATACTTGTTTGCATGTGTTCCTGAATTGTAAGGAAATGAAGGCCTGTTGATTTTGGTGAAGATCGGTTAAGAGAAAGGGGAAGTTTACCTGCCACTTTTTACATATTTGCCTATGTTGTAGAGGACACAAGGCCTATTGATTTTGGTGAACATCGGTCAGGGGGAAAGGGTAGTTTACCTGAAACATTTTTTGTTGTAAAAAGAGTAAAGTACCTTAATTTTGATAAATAAAGTATCCTGATAAGAAGATCTTAATAATGCACAGTAGAAACGTACATGAAATATCTATAAATGAAGAGGCTAGTTGATCGGGGTGGGAGTAATTTTCTATAAATGAAAATTATAGTTGAAGGGGGAGGGGAGAATTTTTTATATATGTACTACGTTATCGGCAACAAAGAAGTAGTTTGTTGTTAAAATTCCTTCCCGTCCTGTTTGGCCGTAGACCAAAGTTTTCTGCAAAACCAGACGTTTCGGCAGTGCCATCGACTTCCATCATCAGTGAAAATCGAGTGCGATAACGTGAGGTGGTATAAGTTAGTGACCACAGTACTGTGGTTAAGGCTGAAGCAGTAAGTAGAAAGAAGTAGTTTCTATGAAATATTTCATTTCAAAAATGATTGTAAGTATAAATCTTAGAACATGGAAGTCATGTATGGTTCTCCATACCGATATTTTATTCCATGTTCCTTAAGGAAATGGAAGTATGGTGATGGCAAAAAAAATCGTGTTCGAGATTATTGCAGATTCTGATTGTACTACACTCAATACATGAAAAAAAGTCATTTTTCGAAAAGTGTCTGTATGTATGTCTGTCTGTCTGTCTGTCTGTCTGTGTGTGCGTGTCTGTAGATTTTTAGTTCCATATTCCTTAAGGAAATGGAAGTATGGTAATGGCAAAGAAAATCGTTCGAGATTTTTGCAGATTCTGATTGTACTACACTCAAAACATGAAGAAAAGTCGTTTTTCGAAAAGTGTGTGTGTGTGTAGATTTTTTCTATTTCAAACGATAACAGCCGCAAATTCAAACAGAATCAAATAATTTTTTGCATACAGCCCTGATTTGTAGAGTACTCACGACCTATTGTTTTTGGTGAAGATCGGTTGAGGGAAAGGGGTAGTTTACCTGCAACGGTTTTTTTTATCAAGGGTAATTTTTTATTTTTGGCAAACGGTAACAGCCGCAAATTCAAACAGAATCAAATAATGTTTCGCATACAGCCCTGAATTATGGAGTTCTCAAGACCAATTGTTTTTGGTGAAGATCGGTTAAGGGAAAGGGGTAGTTTACTTGCAACGTTTTATGTTTTAACAAGGGTAATTTTTTCTATGACGAACGATAACTGCCGCATATTCAAACAGAATCAAATAATTTTTGTATACACCCCTGAATTGTAGAGAACTCAAGGACTTTTGGTTTTGGTGAAGATCGGTTAAGGGGAAGGGGTAGTTTACCTGGAACCTTTTATGTTTTAACAACAGTAAAGTACTTGAAAATTCATTTAAATTTTTTCAAACAATGGTAAGTGTTAAAAATAAAATAATTTTGTTGCCAGGCAATAAAATTATAATTTTTTCATTTTAATGAAACTCATGTATGAGAGAAAATATATCGTTCGTGGCAGGCAAGCATATCTCGGTTATGTAATGTTTATGTTTCCATTTTATTATTATTATTATGACTACCGCAATAAAAAGGCAGGGAACACACACACACGCACGCACGCACACACAATTTGCGTTATTTCTGGCCTCATTCATGTTTATTTTCTTACATTTGCACGCTTTTTAAATGGAAAGTGCCGAAACCCATACCAACATAACGCGTGCAAGCCGAAAAAGTGTCCAGCGTGGATAGCGATTTGCTTCCTGTGGATCGCTGGGCAGTGTAACTGCACGTGTTTACAGAGGAACGATTCATGGACAGACTTTTCGTCTTTAGGGACTGAACCCTCTGCAAGATGCTGAGGGTCCATGAGTGACTTCGGAGCGCTCCTTCTTTTCCGCATGTTTGTTCTGTGAAACGTACACTGCAGATTGGCAGCTTTACTCTAAGCAACGCTGAATAGGAAATGCAGAAAATTTTTGTCCACGGTGTACCCTCATACACACTAAACCTGCTCTGAGTTTTAATTACGGACATCATAATATTAAAACTTTGAAAACTTGAGCACTACTTAATGGAGATCAATCATTAACTTATACAAGCCATTAATTTTATGCATATTTTTTATATATATGTGTACAACGTTATCGGCAACAAAGAAGTAGTTTTTGTTAAAATTCCTTCCCGGGATATTTGGCCGTAGTCCAATGTTTTCTACAAAACCAGACGTTTCGGCAATGCCATCGACTTCCATCATCAGTGAAAATCGAGTGCGATAACGTGAGGTGGTATACGTTAGTGATCACAGTACTGTGGTTAAGGCTGAAGCAGTAAGTAGAAAGAAGTAGTTTCTATGGTAATATTTCATTTCGAAAATGATTTTAAATATAAATCTTAGATTATGGAAGTCATGTATGGTTCTCCATACCGATTTTTTTTCTATGGCAAACAATAACAGCCGCAAATTCAAACAGAATCAAATAATTTTTTGCATACAGCCCTGATTTGTAGAGTCAAGACCTATTGTTTTTGGTGAAGATCGGTTAAGGGAAAGGGGTAGTTTACCTGCAACAGTTTTTTTTTTAATCAAGGGTAATTTTTTTCTATGGCAAACGATAACTGCCGTAAATTCAATCAGAATCAACTACTCTTTTGCATACAGCCCAGAATTGTAGAGTCCTCAGTACCTATTGTTTTTGGTGAAGATCGGTTAAGGGAAAGGGGTAGTTTACCTGCAACGTTTTATGTTTTAACAAGGGTATTTTCTATGGCAAACGATAACAGCTGCAAATTCAAACGGAATCAAATAAGTATTTGCATACAGCCCTGATTTGTAGAGAACTCAAGACCTACTGTTTTTGGTGAAGATTGGTTAGGGGGAAGGGGTAGTTTACCTGCAACTTTTTTTATCAAGGGTAATTTTTTTCTGTGGCAAACGATAACTGCCGTAAATTCAAACAGAATCAACTACTTTTTTGCATACCTTTTTGAATTATATAGAACTCAAGGTTTGTTGATTTTGTCGAAGATCGGTTAAGGGAAAGGGGTAGTTTACCTGTAACGTTTTACGTTTTAACAAGGGTATTTTTTATGGCAAACGATAACAGCCGCAAATTCAAACAGAATCAAATAATTATTTGCATACAGCCCTGATTTGTAGAGTACTCAAGACCTTTTGTTTTTGGTGAAGATCGGTTAAGGGGAAGGGGTAGTTTACCTGCAACGTTTTTTTATCAAGGGTAATTTTTTTCTGTGGCAAACGATAACTGCCGTAAATTCAAACAGAATCAACTACTTTTTTGCATACCTTTTTGAATTATACAGAACTCAAGGTTTGTTGATTTTGTCAAAGATCGGTTAAGGGAATGCGGTAGTTTACCTGCAACATTTTATGTTTTAACAAGGGTATTTTTTTTGTGACGAACCAAAACTGCCGTAAATTCAAAGAGAATCAAATACTTGCTTGCATGTGTTCCTGAATTGTAAAGAAATGAAGGCCTGTTGATTTTGGTGAAGATCGGTTAAGAGAAAGGGGAAGTTTACCTGCAACTTTTTACATATTTGCCTGTGTTGTAGAGGACTCAAGGCCTATTGATTTTGGTGAACATCGGTCAGGGGTAAAGGGTAGTTTACCTGAAACATTTTTTGTTGTAACAAGAGTAAAGTACCTTAATTTTGATAAATAAAGTATCCTGATAAGAAGATCTTAATAATGCACAGTAGAAACGTAGATGAAATGTCTATAAATGAAGAGGGTAGTTGATTGGGGTGGGAGTAATTTTCTATAAATGAAAATTATAGTTGAAGGGGGAGGGGATAATTTTTTATATATGTAGTACTTTATCGGCAACAAAGAAGTAGTTTGTTGTTAAAATTCCTTCCCGTCCTGTTTGGCCGTAGACCAAAGTTTTCTGCAAAACCAGACGTTTCGGCAGTGCCATCGACTTCCATCATCAGTGAAAATCGAGTGCGATAACGTGAGGTGGTATAAGTTAGTGACCACAGTACTGTGGTTAAGGCTGAAGCAGTAAGTAGAAAGAAGTAGTTTCTATGAAATATTTCATTTCAAAAATGATTGTAAATATAAATCTTAGAACATGGAAGTCATGTATGGTTCTCCATACCGATATTTTACTTCCATGTTCCTTAAGGAAATGGAAGTATGGTGATGGCAAAAAAAATCGTGTTCGAGATTATTGCAGATTCTGATTGTACTACACTCAATACATGAAAAAAAGTCATTTTTCGAAAAGTGTCTGTATGTCTGTCTGTCTGTGTGTGTGTGTGTGTGTGTCTGTAGATTTTTTTTCTATGGCAAACGATGACAGCCGCAAATTCAAACAGAATCAAATAATTTTTTGCATACAGCCCAGAATCGTAGAGTCCTCAATACCTATTGTTTTTCGTGAAGATCGGTTAAGGGAAAGGGGTAGTTTACCTGCAACGTTTTATGTTTTAACAAGGGTATTTTCTATGGCAAATGATAACAGCCGCAAATTAAAAAAGAATCAAATGATTATTTACATACAGTCCTAAATTGTAGAGATCTCAAGACCTATTGTTTTTGGTGAAGATCGGTTAAGAGAAAGGGGTAGTTTACCTGCAACGTTTTGTGTTTTAACAAGGGTTTTTTCTATGGCAAACGATAACAGCCGCAAATTCAAACAGAATCAAATGATGTTTTGCATACAGCCCTGTACTGTAGAGCAATACCTGTTGGTGTTGGTGAAGATCGGTTAAGGGAAAGGGGTCGTTTATCAGCAACCTTTTTATGTTTTAAAAAGGGTAATTTTTTTATGACGAATGATAACTGCATAAAATTCTAAGAGAATCAAATAATTTTTTGCACACTTTCCTGAGTTGTAGAGAACTCAAGGTCTGTTGATTTTGGTGAAGATCGGTAAGGGGAAGGGGTAGTGTACCTGCAACATTTTATGTTGTAACAAGAGAAATGTTTCCATGACGAGCGATAACTGCTGCACATTCAAACAGAATCAAATATTTTTTTGCATGCAGCCCTGAATTGTAGAGTACTGAAGGTCTATTGATTTTGGAGAAGATTGGTTAAGAGAAAGGGGTAGTTTACCTGAAACATTTTCATTTAACAAGAGTAAAGTACTTAATTTTTATAAATAAAGTATCCTGATAAGAAGCTCATAATAATCCACTGTAGAAACGTAGATGAAATATCTATAAATGAAGAGGTTAGGTTAATGCGGTGGGGGTAATTTGTCTATTATTAGAAATTATAGTTGAAGGTGGAGGGGAGAATTTTTTATATGTGTATTATGTTATCGGCAACAAAGAAGTAGTTTTTTTGTTAAAATTGCTTCCCGGGCTGTTTAGCCGTAGTCCAATGTTTTTTGCAAAACCAGACTTCGGCAGTGCCATCGACTGCCATCATCAGTGAAAATCGAGTGCGAAAACGTGAGGTGGTATACGTTAGTTACCACAGTACTGTGGTTAATGCTGAAGCAATAAGTAGAAAGACGTAGTTTCTATGGAAATATTTCATTTCGAATATGATTTTAAATATAAATCTTAGAACATGGAAGTCATGTATGGTTCTCCATACTGATATTTTATATAGTTTGCAGTTCAGCCTAAAAAAAAAAAGTGTAGCAAGAATTTTTAGTCTTTTTATTATGAAAACAATGGTTGAAGTGCATACTACAGTGAACTCTCACATTAATCCAGCAGCTCTTTGACCTGATCCATCAAACATCAGCCTCAGAACGATGGAATTGTATGACATGATCAGAACGTTTAACACAGTGGTGCTGTTTCTATGTTTTGCATTAATTGCAAAGACGGAGTTAAATATTTTAAACGTACTTCTGTATGTATAGCTTTAATTATATGTTAAAAGGTTTTTAAAAGTGAAGAGTCATTTTTCAAATGGTTTTGTGTATATTTACTGATCTTTTCGTTTATATCAAGCCACCTCTAGTTAGCTCCCTGTGCTATTTTGTTGAATACCATTTTAATGCCTGACTTATCTCATGCTGTTATAGGTATGTCATCAGCATACATTATTGTTTCTCTAATGTTGGATGCTTATTTTTTTGTTCATTGCTGTGTTAATAATTTCGTAGAGAGTGTAATATCACCGTGTTTTACTCAGAGTTGGTTGAGAATTCTTTTGTCAGTTGTGGTATTATTAGTTTTACTTGTTATTACTCATTATCTCTTGTCTCATAAATTTAATTTAATCAAAGAACTTAAGCTTTATATCAGTGGTAATAGCATTAAAACTTATGGGTTCGTAGTGTGTGGTCCAGGGTAACTATGTAACCCAGGGTTACCAAATGTTTCAGCCATACCTATCAGTCAGACAGCTATCTTCAGTGGAGTAGGGACTGAGGTCCAACTGCTTTTGTAGGACTAAGAGAAATGACAAAGCCTTAATGCCTCTTAGAGAAATTTTTAGAAACACCATTCTTAAAAGCCCAGGAAGTTTTAATACTAATTTAGTGTAGTAATAGTTTTTGTTATATGATTGTGTCCATAAGATTGTTTTCCAGTTAAGTATCAGGGGTCTAACTAAAATTTGTGAAAATAATGTATAATTGGTTGCTATACTCACAGCACTTTAGTTACCTAATTGTCAGGAGAAATTCTATTGGTGATATGGTCTTCATAATTTATTAACCATTTTAGAGTTGTATATGGATCCATTATGAATGATTTCCCTCTGTATGGGTGTTAAATAGCAGCGTGCTCTATGGCACGTGGGATCTTTGTTTAAAGATCAATATTACTAATCAAGAATCATAGTGTGCCATTCTAGGGGAATCCTCTCTCCACATATATTTTTGTTTTTCAATTTTTACAATTTTCTGCTTTCAAATTCCTTTCTTCATGCCCTGTAAGTTTATTGGTAATGTATTCTGATCGTGGCACTTTATTTTCTTTTAGTATTGGACTGTCTTGAAAAATCCTCAAGAAATGTAATGATTCTCCCTCTTTTTCTGGTTTCCTGCTTCTGCTTCTTCGACAGTAGCTGTCTATAATGTTCTTCCTAGTTTGTTTGACTATATTCACTTCTGGAGCCTTGTTTATCTTGTTTTGTTTTTTAAAACATACAATATCATTTGATTTCTTTACTTTGAACTCATTTTACTTAAATTTGCTTAATTATCTAACCTAATGGTTGATTTTTATGTCTATGACTTTAATTCCTCCCTTCCTGGCTGTTTTGCAGCTTAATTCTTTATATTGTTCTCTTCTCATTCATTTCATTTAATTCTCTTTTGCGATGTTTTTATATTTTCTACCAAACCATCTGTTAATTTGTGTGTTTAGAATGTTGTTGCATTACTTCTACATGATGTGGAATATCTTGTTGTCTCATTCTACATGTATTATGTACTTATTTCTTACGTAGGTTTTACATTAATCACTTCTTTATACAGTGATTCATCACTTCTCTCCATATTCGTGCATTCTGTATTTGCAGGGCCACTGGAACTGATTTTGTGATTCACAGTAGGTGAAATTTTTTACATTAGTTCATATAGGACTACTTGTTATGTTTCAGTGTGTTTCATATATGTAGAATTTAAGTGCACAATTGATGACACAATGGTGAATTGTAAAAATTTATATTTAAGTTTACAAAATAAATGTAAACTAGTAAACTGACTAATTATTTAAATCAGTTTAAGTTAATATCCTCTATTATCTTTTATGAAGTTTGATTAAAAGTTTAATCTAATTAATTTTTTTAGCCTCATGTTTGTTTTTTACTTTGTCTACATTTACAAATGTGTTGTTAAGTAATACGTTAAAATGTTCTGTTAAGTGATTTCTGTGTGTAACCCAACATGCCGTAACTACTTGATATCCTTGTTACATATATTTTTTGAAGTACAGTGTGACCACTCATTATTTATAAAATTTTCCAATTGAACTATAAAAACTCAGTGTTCCCATATACTGTATTTAATAATTAATGTAGCTACACAAAAGTAGATATAAAGCAAGTATGTATACGAGGGGTGTTTGATAAGTCCATCCAAAGTCAAGAGACGCTTTATGGCGCTCATAGTACATACATGACATCATTTTTAGTTTCCTACATCTCCACTGTCTTCACTAGGAGCGTACACCATGTTTCAGTCACATACATTCATAATTCTGTTGTTGCCAATCATTTGAATTGATCAAGTATTGTGATTTGCAAAAATGGATGAAAGAGCGTTTCATGTGGTGATGAAACATTACTTTTTGAAAGGTAAAACCGGACAAGAAACTAAATCCAAGCTTGATAAATATTATGGTGAGTCAGCTCCATTGACTAGAACAGTTTACAAATGGTTTGGTTATTTTCGTAGTGGTCACATGAGAACAAATGACGCTGAACGTTCTGGACGGCCTGTTTGAGGTTACAACTGCAGAAAAAAAATATGGTGATGGAGGACAGAAGATTGAAAGTATGTGAAATTGCCAAGACAATAGACATCTCAAATTAATGGGTGCATCATATTTTACACGAATATTTACATATGTGAAAACTGTCCACAAATGGGTGCCATGTTTGCTCACACTCGATCAAAAGCGTGAACGAATAAATATTTGTAAGCATGGTTTGGTGCTGTTACTTAATCGAGAAAAATTTTGTGCCATTTCATAACAGTTGATGAAACTTGGATACATCACTACCAACCTGAAACCAAGGAACAGTCAAAATAGTAGGAGAACTTGCTTCAAAAAAGTGAAAACCATTCCTTCAGCAGGTAAGGTGATGGCGATCTTTTAAGATGCTCTTGGCATAATCTTAATTGACTTTCTGGAGTAGGGTAAAACAATAACTGGGCAATATTATGCGTCTCTGGTGGATCATCTAAATGAGGAAATAAAGGAAAACCGTCCACATTTGATGAAAAATAAGGTTATTTTTCACCAAGACATTGCACTAACTCACTTTCTGCGATTGTGACAGCAAAATTGTTTGAATTATGCTATGAAATTCTTCCGCACTCCCCCTACTCACCAGACTTAGCACCTTCGGACTATTATCTGTTTCCAAATTTGAAGAACTGGCTTACTGGAAAGAAATTTATGTGAAATGATGAAGGTATTGCTGAAACATCTGCTTATTTTGAAGACTTCGATAAATCATATTTAAGGGTGGGATCGAAAAGCTTGAGCATCATTGGATTAAATGTATAGTACGATGGCAGTCCAGAAAGTAACTTACGTTTCAGTGTGGGCAGCGATGGGGCGGGGCTAGCGCCGCCATCTTGGTGACACTGGGTAGTGTGACTCAGTATGTATCCAGCTGGGGCCGATATAGGTTTGTCTTGTGTTTCTGTGCTTTACTAATAATTTTTAAAATGAGTGCTGCGATTGAAAATCCCGCGAGCTGTGAAGTGCGCTCAGTAATACGATTTCTGCAAGCAGAAAACTGCAGACCGGTGGACATTCATCGGCGAGTGTGAGGTGTATGGGAAGAATGTTATGAGTGAGGGAGGAGTAAGGCAGTGGTGTCTTAGTTTAAAAATGGTCGCACCAATGTGCACGATGATGAGAGAAGTGGCCGGCCGAGTGTTCTTACTGACAAACTGGTGGAGAAAATCAATAAAAAAATCTGTGAAAATCGCCTTTTTACGATTACTGAGCTATCACATGAGTTTCCTCAAATTTCACGTAGTTTGCTTCATGAAGTTATCACGATAAAGCTTGGTTACCATAAGTTTTGTGTGCGGTGGGTCCCGAAAATGCGTACAGAAATGCACAAAAACCAGCGGATGGCATCAGCATTGTCATTTCTTGATGCCTATGACAAGGATGGTGATTCTCTACTGGACCGTATTATAACGGGGGATGAAACCTGGGTTAGGTACGTTAATTGTGAAACAAAAAAATCAATCCATGGAATGGGGCCATACTTGCTCACGCAAAAAACCGAGGAAGTGTTTGCAGACCTTGTCAGCAAGGGAAATGATGGTGACAGTTTTTTGGGACAGAAAAGGGGTTCTCCTGGTAGAGTCTATGGAACGGGGTACCACAATCAACTCCGAGGTTTACTGTGAAACCTTAAAAAAGCCGCGGAGAGCAATCCAAAACAAGCGACGCGGTAAGTTGAGCTCCGGGGTATTGTTCTTCCACGACAACGCCCGACCGCATACAGCAGCACGAACGCAAGAACTTCTGGGAAAATTTGGATGGGAGATTTTCAATCATCCCCCATACAGCCCTGATCTGGCACCGAGCGATTATCACCTGTTCATGCGTATGAAAAAGTGGCTGGCAATGCAGCGCTTTGAAGACGACGAAGAGCTGAAGGCAGGCGTTAATGAATGGCTGAAATCGCAGGTGGCAGATTTTTACGATGAGGGCTTTCAAAAACTCGTAAATCGTTACGATAAGTGTTTGAACTTGAATGGAGACTATGTGGAAAAATAGTCTAAGAATGTAGTTTTCTAGTGTGTAAATAACAAATTTTTCTTTCATTTTTTTTTTACTTATTCTAAAACGTAAGTTACTTTCTGGACAGCCCTCGTATTTTCACTTATCATAAAAATACAAAAATTCTGATTACTGTACTGTTTATTGTTTAGTAAAGCAACAGTTGTAGAGCAATCATACAACATAATTAGATTTGTGTTAAAATTCCCTTTATTTTGACACCAGCTGGATTTTATAACAGTTTTTTCAAATTTGTTATCCATTTTTGGGCCCTAGGTCACAAATTTTAAAAAACAACTTTGGTTTTGGAAGTTTGATTAAAATTATTTTTAGTTTGATATCCAACATGGAATTTACAATTTTATCATTTTGCCCTGTTTTTTTGGGGGACCTGGTGTCCCAAAATTTTGAAATTTTCAAAAATTAACACTACATTCAGAGTTTAGTTAAAATTCCTGTAAAACTTATACACCACTTGAATTTTTGCTACTTTATCAAAGTCTTTTTGCTTCTCCCACAGCATCCTAAATTTTGAAATGTTAAAAATAAACACTAAATTCTTATTTTGGTTAAACTTTTCTGTAATTTGATAACACCACTTTTGCAAGTTTTTAAAAATTTGGATACCCTCATATTTTTGTCTCCTGCCCCCATATTGTTTGGGAAATCAGGCTTAAAAAGACTGGGGTTCTGAAGGGTAAAAAAGTGGTCGTGCAGGCATGCCAAGTTTTATGGAAATTGGTTGATGCGTTCAAGAGTTGTGTGTAGTAGACTGACAAATGCCAAATGGTCGAGTTAAAACTGAGACTCAGTTCACTCATTCAATTAAAACTGGGTAATCTCATCAAATCCTGCCTTTAAATTAAAATATTCTACCCAAAGCATGAAAACTTGCAGAAGTTTTATTGAGTACAGAATGTAGGTAAACTGTCATGTGATGCCTTCATAGCTTTTGTGGCAGCCAGGTATGTCAAATTATATTGAGAAATTGCTCCATATAATGCTTAAGCCAAATGAGAGGAAAAATAGAAACCTTAACTGTCAGTTCAGATTCAGAAGTTAACATCCAAAAGTTCAAAATATGCAGGATTGTTGAATAATGTTTATAGATACACTAAAAAAAGTGTGAGAAGGAAAAAATCTTTATGGACTAGTGTCAGCTTTTGTGGAGTTTGGCATGAGGGATTGAAAGGCAAGTTGAAGTACTTACCAAACAACTTATTGAAAGGTTGCAGTCTTGTTTAATAGAAAATGATTTCAGGATTAAGCAGATGCTTATTTTGTTATAAAGGAAGTTAAGGTTGGGAATTCGTCAGGAAAATGTACTTGCACCAATATTATTTTGCTTAGCCAGTTTGCTACCTCTTCATTTCATTGGTAGTCACAGTGGTCAGGAGTCCAGGTGTTATAAGCCTGTTAACAATGCTGTACAACAGAAATATGTTTTGCAATTGGTAACTAATGGTACTGTAGAAGATGCAGATGCCTTCAGAGCTGTCAGAAGATTTTGTAGTTTTATTTCTAAAAACTCATAAAAATTGGACATGCTACTGGGCAGATGGCTTCTATATGGAATACTGTAACATGTCTGTCAAGATTAAGTTATCTTTACATAGATATTTTAAGTAACATTTTAATCCATCCAGTATCACGAGTCACAGAGCCATCTGTGTAGAAACATACTATACTTCTCTTTTTTTATTTGTCAGAGCTGATTACCTTAAATTTTCCCCAAAGCAGTAGAAATGTTAATAATGGAAAGCGCACCCTCTATACCCCATTCCCTTTATCCCTTCCTGATATATAAAATAAATCTTAAGTGTTTAAAATTAATATGGAAAAGTTTACAGTTGTATTTTTATGTTAATACAGTCAGCTCCCGATTATCCGGGATAATCACTGGCAGGGTGATCACGGATAAGTCAAAATCCCGGTTAAAGCAAAAATTGTAACCTAGTGCTTAAATGAAGGTCTTAGTTTAAAAATAAAATTTATGCATACAATAAAGTAGTACATACCTATTATTACACAATAAAAATTAGTCAAATCACGTTTTTGTCAATTAAAATAGTATATTACAAGCAGAACAATATGTATACTGTAAGTGTTTATACACGCTGAAAATAATCTGTTAATAATTTTTGCTTCTTAGCACTTGCTATTTTCTTTAAAATAGACGACCTTATTTTGTGTAAAACCAACTTGTCGCACAACAACGTGTCTTCTTGTCCTTCTAAATAGTCAAGTAGCCCCTCCACATAATTGAGCGCTGTCTGGTCTGTGACTTTGAGCTCGGAAACACATTCGTCACTCCCCTCCCCCTCGTCATCACTACCTCTCACTTTCTGCTATGCCCTGCACACACAATTTTTTGTCGTCTGTCAAAACTCAGATGCGGGCATGTTATAACTTCAAATCACTCGTTTATGTTATCTTGATCAACGTTTTCATCACCTGGGACACTGTTTGCTAACTGGACCAAGTCAGCTGAGGTTGCAACGTCATCCTCAAACCCAGCAAAATCCTCATCCTCTGATATGTCGGAAAATATTTTTTTCCACGACTTTCTCGTCGTAGTGGGTTTAACTTTCTCCCACCCAGCTGCAGTCTCATAGATCGCATCCAGAACACTTAGTCCCTTAAAAAAGGTCTTCAAATCGTTCCCTTCCTCTATAAACTTTCTCAAAATACTTGACCGATAGTAACGTTTTACAGAAGCTATTACCCCTTGATCCATTGGCTGGATCAAGGCTGTAACATTGGGCGGCAGGTATTTAACAACGATCTGTCCGTTGTTGGATCTGAGCAACATTTCACTTGGGTGTGATTTAGAATTGTCTAATACTAACACTGCTTTTTGGGGAAGTCCTTGTAATTTTTAAAAACTCTCGAACTTGTGGACAAAACTTACTGTGGAACCAATCATAAAAAATGTCTTTATTCATCCAACCTTTCTTTTGATTGTAGTAAATTACAGGCATGTTAACTGCTCGTGTTCCTTTAAATGATCGTGGTTTTTTTAATTTTCCTATCACTAGGAGCTTAAGTTTATGTGTCCCAGTCGCGTTAGAGCAACACATTACCGTTATTCATTCCTTACTAACTTGGTGCCCCCCCATACTTTTTTCATTTTCAGACGCTAAAATTTTCGTTGGTAAGCACTTCCAAAATAATCCCGACTCGTCGGAATTGTAAATTTGTGCTGGATGTAAATTTTCAAACTGATTGAAGTCTTTGCAAAACTGTTCTGCTGCCTTTTGATTGCTACTCAATTTTTCTCTGCGAATTTCCAACTCTCTTATGCTGTGACGTTGTTTGAAACGTGTCAGCCAGCGAGATGATGCTTCAAAATTTCTTTCTAGGCCTAAAACTTCGGAAAAAACTTAGCTTTTTGGCGCATATTCGTCCAGGATTCCCTTGTGCTTGTTGAATTTTGAACCACTCGAGTAAAGCTCGGTCCAAGTTTTTGTACGTCGACTTCTTCATAGTTTTCCGTTGTAGACGCCGCTACAGTCTGTGCCTTAAGCCAGTTCGTGCTAAGATGAGCCATGCGATTTGATGCAGTGTGTTGCGTCTTCTAATCGCACACGCACGCGATTAAGAAGCGGCCAAATTGTATCGTAACAGATTAAACAGAGTGTCATTTGCTTATAATAATTACAAGTAGTGGTTTATTTGCTACAGTACTACACTGAAAATAATAGACTTAAGAATACTGTAATAAATTAAAGTCATTATTATAAGCGTACTATGTATCAACATTTTTGCTAAAACTACAATTTTTTTAAATCAAATATTTTTCCCGGTTGATCTGCAACCTGGTTGACCCGATCCCGGAAAATCTGGAGTTGACTGTAGTATGCTTTTATACAGTGTTTCAGAATGCAGCAGGCTTAGATTTCGATTACTTTGCAAATACTGGAGACGGAAGTGAAATTGCTGCTAATCTTGCAAGACAGTCTTTGTATGTTAAATTTGATCCTCTTGTTGGTGAAGTGATCTCAAGTACACATAACATGCCTCCTCCTCAACAACCTGTGTTAGTAGCTCAAGACTATATTTAAAGTTTACCATTAGGTTAAAGTATTACTAACTTCAAGATTTAAAATTATTATTATTAAAATGATGAAGATAGTTGTTAAATTAATGGTGTAATTGTTTTTTTATTAAATTCTTATTCAACTTAAAAATACACAAATCTAAAGGTTTGTAAATTAAAACGTAAGGTTTAAAATCAATATTACACTCAGTAATTATGACACTGTGACACTGACAAAGATTGTGAAACCTAGATATGTTTTGAAAATGTGAGGGGATGTTCAGCAGAACTTCATTTTATAAAATCTATTATCTGTAGACCGTTATGTAAGCACAATCATTTGCATAAGTCAGTACAGTTGTATAGTTGTATTAGCACTAACAGAATTTGTACAACTTATATGTCCAACACGTTTACTGATCAATATTATCAGAATAATTCAAAAAATTGTATTAATTATTGAAAATATTTTGTTAAGTATTTTGATCAAATAAAATAAGTATGTTGACCAGTAAAGGTGTTCAACAAAATGGGCATTAGTAAAGAAAAGCAATAAATACTTGCACAAGAACAGTTTTATAATAAAGTTGATGGTGTGTGTGTGTGTGTGTGTGTGTGTGTGTGTGTGCGCGCTAATAGAATAATATACTGAGGATAATTATGAAATTTTTATTGAATAAGAAATACAGGCTGAAGTACTGAAATAAAATACTACAATTTGACACATTAGACAGATACTGACAATGATAACATCATTGTGCATTTCTACAGGCAACTTTTTGGAATATTCAACACTACCGAAATAACTGGCTAAAATTGGCCGTCAAGTAAATTCTAGCAATAAAATTACATGTGTCTGGGGCTAATAAAAGAATGAGTATGGGTACACAGAGGATGTAATAATGAAAAATTTAATTTCAAAATAAATAAAATTTTGTGACCAATCATGAATTATCACCAGCATTGTGATCTTCAGAAACATGATTTGTAAAATATATAATTTCTTGATTTGACTAGTATTCACATGCGAATTGGAAACTTTATGGTACCCAAATGTGATAAACATAACTAACCACTGTTGTATGTAGGGAGGCTACATTTATGGAAGAAAATTTGGAGAATGAATCTGGAAAAACAATTCTGGTTTAAATTATGTCAGGTAATATAGGGATTCAAACATGGTTAATATTGTTTAATTGAAGGAAAAAAAGGTTAGCCGTGTGAGAAAAAAAGGTAACATTACTAGTAAGGAAGCAGATAACAAAAAATGGTAGATTTCAATATATGCATCAGATGTAAGAGGACCTAAAGGAATTAAAAATTAAAGATTGGAGAGCTAAAGTAGAAAATCTGGATCAGACATGGCCCGCAAATGATTGTGGAGTCGATTGGAATGATACGGATAACTTGTATCAGTAAAAAAGCCATAAGCAAGCTTTTTCATGTATAGGAGATAAGAGACATAAATAAAAAAATTGAAAATACACATTGCAGGGTAAGTAGTGGATCTTAAAGCTAATATGCCTTAAGTTCGTATTGTTTTATGGTCTTATGGTCTTTTAGCTATCCAAAAGTGTCTCAGTATTGATGTAAGTGAAAATAACAAAGACTGAGATCTTATGCAATGTATGCAGAGTATTGAGATTATATATGTGCTGAAACAATGACGCATTGGCGAAAATGATTGTGCCCATTTAAAATAGCGATTTGGCAACTGGAAGATAGTTGTCTGATGCATCAATTAAATAAGCTGCCTTATATGAATTCCATTGTATCAGTGTACCCGTGTGTGTCTGTGGTACTGTTGACAGAAAGGAATGTAGTCAAATAGCTATATTTATTAATGCACTCAACAGTTGGGTTGTGTGACGGAATTTTACTTATATCCATAAGCAACAGTGAATTTCATACATTACGAATGAATTTTATCCATTCATGCATTATTGAATTGTATACTATATACAGAATGCCTGTTATTGGGTTTTGAATGAAATTGTTACGTTGAGCAGTTCATGAAATAGAAAAAGAAAAAAATTATTGCTAAGAGGAGACATGTTGTCTCATCAGTGGTAGCCATTTTGAATTTTTTTCACCTATGGTATTGCAAAAAATGTAGTTTTTAAAGTAGTGAAGATGTATTAACCTTTAAGACAAACATGGACTTCTTACGTTAATGCTATGAGTTTTTGTATATTAATGTGCTTTTGTTACAGAAATGAGGAACCAGCCTCAGAAAGGAGTGTTTCTAATGATGGCAATAAATTAGAAAATAAAACACCAATACGAAGTCCTGCATTGGATGCTGTACAAAAGCTGATTTCATTGACACCTACAAGTGGTACACCATCTACACCTAGCACACCTAAAGCAGCTACAGTAAGTATTCTGTGATCATTTACAAATGAATCTGTATACAAGTGAGAACTGAATCTTTTTTTGTAATATTGGTAAAATTAATATTTTAAACACTATGGATTGTATTATTGACTTATATATTGGGTGTCCCATAATGTACGCAATATTTGAATTACGCGCCACTGTCGTCTTGTTAGGTTGGTAGCGCTGCAACTGTTGTATTGTTGTTGCCGTTTACTCGCCATTAGTCGTCATGGAGCGTTACACGAAAGAACAGCGCGTTGTTATTGTGAAAACACATAAGAACGGTGAATGTTATGCGGAAACCGTGCATAAATTGTGTGGAATTTTTGGACGAAAAGCACCTAATCTGTCAACTGTGCAGAGATTGATTAAGAAATTCGAAGAAACAGCTTCGTTATTAAGAGGTTAAATCGTCTGGACGTCCTCGCGCTACCCGTTCTATTGAAAACGTCGTGGTAGTGAGAGATAGTGTCGATGTGAGTCCAGGGAAATCAATTCGCCGTCGATCACAACAACTGGCCATTCCAAGAAGCACAATGCAGCGAATTCTAAAAAATGATCATCTGAATGCCTACAAAATCCAACTAACACAAGAACTCAAACCGTGTGACCATTTGAAGTGCCAAGAATTCGTCAGTTGGATATTGGGTAAACGTGAAACGGACAGTGATTTTTCCCACAAAATCATCTTTACCGATGAGGCACACTTCCACCTCAACGGGTACGTAAATAAACAAAATAGTCGGGTTTGGGGTACAGAGAACCCTCGTATCATTCACGAGAAGCCTTTGCATACACAAGGAGCAACTGTTTGGTGCGGGTTTTGGGCTGGTGGCGTGATTGGGCCGTATTTCTTTGAGAATGAGGCTGGAGATGCAGTAACAGTGACTGGCGAACGTTACCGGAACATGATAATGGAGTTTTTGTGACCTCAACTGGAAGATGTGGAATTCGAAGATATGTGGTTTCAGCAGGATGGCGCAACCAGTCATACTGCCTGCGAAACAATTGCTTTGTTATCTGAAAAGTTTCCTGCACGTCTTATTTCACGCAACGGCGATCAGAACTGGCCACCGAGGTCTTGTGATTTAACACCATGCGACACCTTCCTTTGGGGATATGTGAAATCACGCGCTTATGTCCGCAATCCATGAACAATTTTTCAACTCAAGGAACAGATTCAATGAGTTATTGGTGAGATTGAGCCGGAATTGTGCAAGAAGGTCATCGAAAATTTCAATCGACGGACAACAGTGTGCCAGCAGAGTCGCGGGGGACATTTGTCTGATATTATGTTCCACATTTAACCGCAGTAAGTGTACTTTGTATTAACATTAAAACATCTGATATTTTTCAATAAATAAAAGTTTTTACAACATTATTAAATCTTGCACCCTATACCAAGGAATACCAGGGAATGAGGTGGCAGACAACCTAGCAAAAAAAAGTACCTCTCTACACCAACCCAGGGATGTACCTACTGTCATCACTGCAAAAAGCTTACTCAAAAGAACATCTAGAAAAAAACAAGAGCAACTGATCAAGAACATTAATAGTGACAAGATGTGGAAAAACATAGATACAACTTGGGAGAAAAATAAAAACAAATGTGGAGGGTATTCTGTTGCTTCATTTCGTCTCGGTACCTGACATGACTGTCTTGCTGCCCACCTCAGCCAGATCAAAGTTTTCTCCTCTGAATAGGATGAACACTGTGCCACGAGCCGAACTCCAGGATGGATAGTAAACATCTTCATTGCCAAAAACTAGATGCAAGCCTGTGAGCTGCAGGAAACATCACACAACTGTATTGGAATGCCAGAAAGCTGATGGACTCGAGTCCGGGTAGTCATAAGAAACAACAACTTTATGGATTGTGTCTCATTGGAATAATTATATAACTTCTTTAGTTACAGAAGCAGTATGTTTCTTATTTATACGTGCCATGCTTTCAGAATTATGATGATTCTAACAATCAGATTTTGTTAACTGTTTGTGTTTTTTTAAATGGTCGTTAGTTTTATGTGTAATATACATTTACCTTTTTATATCCTACATGATGTTTTGCGTTTAGGTATTGAAGTGTGTATGTTTACTGTGGTGTTAATTTGTAACTTGTTAGCTGTATTCAAATCATAACATTTAAATGATTTGATACAATTTGTAACAATTTGTAACAATTGTATTTTATAAGCAAAATGAATGCCAGATGTTTTGCTTATTCTATTACATAACATGACATAAACCTACATCGTCTAATTGGAAATTAATTTAGATAACCAACGTAATTGTGGTTTTTTAAGCAGTGACTAGTTACATATATTTTATTCTGCTACAGGCAAGGAGTTCAACATCTCCGTCTCAGAGTTCGAAGGGTACATTCATTCCATCAGATGTATTTTGTAAAGAAATGAAGAAAGTTCAAGATCTAATGATACAGAGAGAAGGAGAGTATGAAGTAAGTGTCTAGGTTAAATCTATAAATATATCATATTAATTGTTTTCTACAAATAATTGTGCACATTGATGAGATGAAAATATAAACATTGAACATTTAGACTCTTACGAGCTGAATTGTAAAATTAAAGTAGTAAAAGCATTTGATTATAATGGTTTAGTTGTAAAATTTAAAGTCTTGTGGAAGTGTCTGAAGGTCATGTATGGTGGAATGGCAGCCACCACTTCTCTGTAGCCAGAAGTGTTGTTCTGTGCTAAATGTCTGTGTTGTTGTTGTTGTTGTGTGCATTCACTGTCTGTTGTTAAATGACAGTGAATGTTATGGGGTGGGTTAATATAAATGAATATTTCCAAATTCCTTTATTTTTTCTAAAAATAGCTCTTTGTTAGATATTAGAGTTTAGATTATGTGGATGATTTCGCAGTGTGAGTTGACATTATTCATCCTTTTCTTTGGTTAATTTTTTGCTGTTGCCTTGCTATATCTACAGTATACGTATATCTTTCCTAGCTGTGTGCATGTCTGTGTGATTTATGTGTTTGATAGTATGTGTACAATGTTGAACAATATTTAACTGTTTGTAGGAGTCGCTGAATAAAAAAGAATCAGAAATTAGCAGTTTGAAGGAACAATTAAGTCAGAAAGAAAACGAAGTAAGTAGTGTAAAACAACAGTTGGCTGTGACAACTGAGGCAGAAGCAAAGCTGCAAAAAAGTAAACAGCAACTTAGGTAAGCACTATGGATGTATTAAGTTATCAGTTTTTATACATGGATATTTACAATTAAATTTTCGTAATGCTTTCAGTTCACCACACGGCAAATTTATGGATGTATGTATTACGTGTTTTATATTACTCAACATTTTTTTGAACTGTCCTTTCAATGTTGTGAAAGCATATACTTTATTTTGGTTATCTCATTTTTTTATTATATGCTGAGTGTAGTTAATTTTAGAAGTACACTTTAGACTTGCTTGTATATTTTATCAATAGTTAATGATTGTGTCTGGAAACTGTTTGTTTCCAGCATTTCTCAGCTGAAGAAGTTTATAATGCCTTGTTATGAATGCACATTAAGAGAAGTGTAGTTTTAGAATGCTTTAGGGTTTTCACACAGTTCAAATTACAAATGGGAAATACACATGAATATGAATGTACATATTGTTGTTATGTAAAAATGTTTTAGGTTAACATCCTTATTTAATAAAAGTGGCTTGTTTATAACTAATTTACTAAGTTGTAAAAACATTCAATTTTCTGCTTACTTTAACAGTCATACCTTTTATATTTTTTATAATCATCTATATAATTGTAACAGGTGAATAAAGAAACATACAAGAGATATAAGGAGGAAAGCATCTGCCCAGAACAGTTTTTAATTTTCTTCCTGCATGTAACATTTTTCTGGACACTTTGAGAACTGCTTTAAATGTGTTTTACTAACAGTATAGTGTAAATGTAAATTACACTTTGATGCAGCACTTTGAACAGACGATCAGTTATTCATGTGTGCACCCCCATACGTGTGCATATGTGTGTGTAAAATTTAGATGCTGCAATATAGTGTTCAGTGAGTCACTGTTTTTTGTTTTAGCTTAATTATGGAAGAATATGAGAAAACAATTTCTCAACTTGTGGCACAGAAGGAAGAAGAGAAAAAAGACTCTGAGGTACAAAAAGAGGCAATAGCTAAAGAAAGGGACAGGGTAATGCAACATTTACATAACTTGGAAATCGCTTTTAATGATGTCCATCAGTAAGTGTGTTAATACGTTGTTGGCTGTCTTTTAAAATAATCATAAACAAAGTTATTATAGTAAAAAAACTAAAGGTTTTCTATTGTTATATAAGGTTTACTTGTCAGATAATTTGTTTTTACTATGAACAAATGAACATTGAGAAGTTGTAATTTCACATCTTTAACTAGCAGTGTGTTTGTGAGATATTTTTAATATACTTTTCATATATTTTAATGTATCTCACACTTCAATTTTAAATAAAATTTTAGTTGTGTGACTATATGAGAGCCATTCTCAAAAAACACACTGTTACGACGGTTCCACGTATTATTGTGTTTGAACAGAGGAAACAGAATAATTGACACCACATGAAATCACTATCTTGAACTATATAGTTGGTTTAAATAAATAAAGAGTACAGTTGCTGGTTCTCCAACTGCAAAGTATAATGCTGTGGTTCTTGGAGCTGAGTCATACTGGGAGTGTTGTGTACTGATGACCTAATAGGTCATTAGGAATAATATTATGTGATGATACCAGTCTGTTTGGGTTGTTTACAATCTTTGATAGTTGCTGCTTAAGTATTATGTTAAAACTCTCAACCATTCTGTCAGACTGAGGATGGATAGGCATTGTGGTGGTCTTTCGAATGCTAAGTAAGCAAAATGATTCTTTAAAAACTTCCAAATTGAAATTCCTCCCTTGATCCATATGAATTTCCATAGTGACTCTTCAACAGAAGTAATGAACTAGTGCTTTTGCTACAGTGGTAACCTCCTGATTTGCTACAGTGGGCACAAGCCTCCGCCCACTTGGTATAGTAGTAACCTATAACCATTATAGGTTACTGGGTGTAACTATATAGTTATAACATTATGGTTATAACATTATAACATTATAACTGGTTATAACATTATAACTATTACTGGTTTCTGCCACCTGGGTAATGTCCAGCATTAAAAAATTTTTTAATGTAAATTTTAAAAGTAATTTAAAAATGTAAAGCCATAGTTTTTCTTTAATGTTGATTGTAAAACTGCTATTGCATAGCCTGCTTCATAATATCTTCAGAAATTTAAATATTTTCATTGAACGTGTATTAATAACTAAAAAAGCTAGTTTTACAAGCTGTTATTAATATAGAATATAGAACTTTCACTTGTGAAACTTACTTGTTTTTCTTCCCGTACGCGTTTCGACGTGATGTGCGCCTTCGTCAGGAGTTTGAGACAGCGAGTCTGTCTCAAACTGCTGACGAAGGCACACATCACGCCGAAATGCGTATGGGAAGAAAAAACAAGTAAGTTTCACAAGTGAAAGTTCTATATTCTATATTAATTTAGTACTGTGAAAAAAGAAGATGATCAATCAAAACAAGCTGTTATTTTTCAGACATATCTTTTGTAGCTTTTCATTTATTTTCATATGTATATATTATGCAACGTATTTAAAATAAATATTTTTAGTATCTGGTATGTAGGCATATTTTTTAAACATTACTTTCTGGAATGTTTATTGAAGAAGTTTCAATAACAATGTGGATCAGATTTATTTAAAATAGAAGTGAATATAATAAACACTAGAGGAACCCAAAGAAAATGTTTGAGAAAAGAATAATACTTGTTAATTACAAAGAAAAAAACACAGTGATTGATGGTCAAAGGAGTAGTCCCTAGCAACTAGCTTATGTTCATCTAGCAAGTCAACCATCTCCATTTAGGAATTTGGAACTGTCATTTTAAAAATTTGTATGTCTGCTCTGCCTTGTTTAGGAACTCACCTATTCCTACTGTAGTAAGTTGTGGAACCCAAGAACATTCTAAATCTTGAAACATTTAGAACAAAATAACACATACGTTGCAGCATTAACATCATTATGAACAGAACAGTAAACATTTAAGGGACACATTCTCTTTTAATAGCGGATCACACACATTTCCAGTCTTACAAGTCTCTCTCTCTCTCTCTCTCTCTCTCTCTCTCTCTCTCTCTCTCTCTCTCTCTCTCTCTCTCTCTCTCTCTCTCTCTCTCTCTCTCTCTCTCTCTCTCTCTCTCTCTCCCCCTCTCTCCCCCTCTCCCCCTCTCCCATCCACACACACAGTAAGGGCTATAAGACCTAGGTATTTGATAATTAACATTTTTGCTTTATTAATGCTTTATTGAAATCTCAAAAACACTCAGTAATTTTGATGCAGTTTTGGTAAATAATATGTATTCTGATTTTTTTAAGGAAATATGAGTATAGTAAAACTGTTATTGAAGGACTAAAAAGCAATGAGGCTGTCTTGAAAAAGAATCTTGCAGAGTATGATGAAACTCTTAAGAAGGCAAATGAAAAATATAATACACTGAAAACACATGCCATGGAGCAGTTGGAAAAGTAAGTGTATTGAGTAGAATATAGTAATCCATATAATTTTGTCTATTCTTTACAACTCATTTCTGACCGTTCCTTGTTAAAAGAAAAACTCCTACGGACAGAATTAATTCCTTTCTGATTGTCTGTTGTTAAAAGAAAAACTCCTACTTCAGACAGAACTCATTGTATTTTCTTATTTTTATTGATGTTTTGATTCATCACTGTATTAGATTGTGTTCAAAGTAGTATCTGAACCTATACAGAAAATCATAAAAATTAGCACCATATCTTAACAAAAATTTGAAAAATTACAAAACATTCAGCCAGTTATGTCTAACACAGTCAGTTATGTCACATTACAAGAAACCAAACTAAAGGCACAAAACAAATTGTAGAACTTGTCTAAGGAAACCAGACACACAAACTGCCATGCATGAGTGCAGAATCTGACCCAATTTAAATGTATACGGTATGCAGGACAGCCCAAGTAGCTGCACTCCAGACTGTCCGGGTAGTTCTGCCTTACACTCTCCACTAACCAACAATTAATAGACATTTTAATTATTATATTTGTAACAGTTTTTCAATGTACCTTACTGGCAGAGTTAACATTCTGGAGTCATCCTTACTTGCTGATTTACAAGTGGGCTCAATGTAGCACAGAAATAAGAAAATAAAATGAATTCTGTCTGAAGAACTCATATAATTTGTACATGATTAACATATATTAATTGTTGGTTGATTAACATATCTTAATTGTATTTTTAGAATATGTAGCATCCAAAAGTAGTTTTTATGACACTTCGATGAAATTTTTTAGATAATACTATTAGATATTATATCTTTAAGTTTTTAATTTGTACAATTTCAAACTAGTCAGTTGTAACTGTACTTCATTCAGAAATCTCATGACACAATGGGGAAGATAGGAAAATACATTGTGTAAAATGTGGGCAAACCTATCTAGTTGGTTATAATTTTAATCAATAATGAGTGCATTAAAATATGATTACAATAAAAAAAATTAAAAAAATGAATAATACTTTAATGGCATTATGGTTAGCTGATAATGTTCATTTGATTACAACTGATTACTGAATTCATTCTTATGATTACCGTGGTGACAGATTGTTTAGATAATTTTTTTTTAAATTAATATTCCTGCTGTACAATGTTTACACATTTTCCGGAACCAAAGATTACAGAAATGATTGAATTCTCAGCTTCCACTGCTGCTTGTCCATGCAAAGATCTGCAATTTCTCGTTCCCTCAATATAATCTGAATTCTAACTTTTTTTTAATGTGTATATTTGTGTGGGACTCATTATTTTTCATAATATCTAAACATAGTTATGATTGTGTGTCATTGGTCAATTGTAACAATTTATATTAATTGTGATATATGGTAATATTCTTGTCATTGTCCAATTTATTTTACAGGAATAACATATATAGACATTTCGTATTAATTCCTTGAATTATACCATTTGTTAAGACTTAGCTTTTTCTTATGAAAAAAATTGAGAAGAGATATGTTGATTGAGAGGAATAAAATAAGAATTTGTAAAATTTAAGTTTCTTGAAAAATATACATTGATGAGGACGTCGATAAATGTTAATGGAAGTCTTTAGTCAGGCACCAAATTCAAACAAGCTGCATACTCCTGCTGAGAAGCATCTGTGAGAATAGGAAGGACATACCCATCCAACATAGGTGAGACAATATGGCGAGACACTGTTGAGCACCAATGGAAGACCCCTTATCAATGCAGTGCTGCAGCTCATGTGTTTGCTTAAATGCATGCATTTGAGAGATCCTGCAGTTGATCATGTAGAGACAAAATGATGATACTAGAAACCAAGGTCTGAACCTTAGGGGCTCTCAGCAACAAATCTTTCGAAGACACTCTACTGATGATCGGTCGGTTGGCATCAAAGGCAACTCAAATCCTCTGTGGACCACCAATGGGACTGTAATGGGCACCATTTGTTCCTTGTACAAATAATTAATCTTCAGGTTCTGGCCAGATCTCCACTTGACACTGTGAAGATGACACTACTGTTACATGAGTCCCCAAGAGCCACTGGAGAATTGGGCCTCAACGGATAACTAACAAAGATAACTATCCTGGCCCAAGGATGGTCAAGAAGTAGGTTGATTGTAAAATACTTAGATATAACTTTATCCAGGTGTCTTGGAGCTGGAAGAGCTGTGGGCTCGTTGGCCTCCCAGAACTTTTTGCACAGTGCTGATGGATCATCTTGCAGAGGAGTCAATGATGCTGACAATGCCACACAAGTAGCCACTGGAACATGATGGTATGCTGCATGGTGCTGATAGGGTTGAACTGCATCAGGATTTGTCGATGTCAGTGGTCAAGACAAATAGCAACAGAGGAAGGTAAGGGGCAGAGCCCACAATAACAAAACCAAATTTGGTCCTAACAGCGTTTGGAAGACTACAGCCCAAGGGAATCACCTGCCCTGTGAGAACAGTGGACACTACGTCTCCTCCCAACAAAACATCCACTGCAGCACAAGTTTCAAATGTAGGATCGGCTAACACCAACCTTTTTGTAGCTTCCCAAACAGCAGGGGACACTACAAATCGAGGAGTAGTGTGGGTAATGTTCCTCATTACAGCAAAGTTATGGTTGAGGGCAATCACTTCCCCTCATGCCTGAATCCAGACCATGGCTAAATGACAAACACCATGAGACAGCACCTGAGCAGTTCCAATACCATCCAAGGCCAAATTGCACACACGTGGCCATCCCACTCCTGCACACAGTGTTCTGACATGAATGAGGTCTGAGATGCAATATCTAGAATCGCTCTGGCAATGCATAACAGGCAATTCTGCAAAGATATGGAAATTACAATGCAAATTCTAATATATAGGCAAATTGCAAATTCAGTATTCAGATTACAAAATATATAATGTGAAAATATATAATCTGTTATTACAAAGTGTAATAACACCCAAAAATAAAAATAAGCCAAGGTAGGAAAATCAGTTAAAATTTGCAAATAGCAAAGGCAAAATTCAAATTACAGTATAACAATAAACACAATAAATTACAGTATGAGTAGCACACAAACATCAAAAGACAAAAATTCCTGTATAAGGGCAAATTTGCAAGTAGTAAATTAGATTATAAAATATAATAAGTAATCAGAATACAAAGCATAACAATACCATGCTTTCATTGCAGTTCCTTTCATAAAGGAACACATTAACCATAAAATACAAACTAAAAACACATGAACCAAGTGTAACCCCAAACCTAGCCTATATTAACATCAAATAAAAAATTGCAAGACACCATATATAATATGCTAATTTATATGAATTAACATTTGGTATGTAACAGTGCACCAAAAAATTGGGATAATTTACTATTTAACAATGGCTAAACACCATGTAAAACATGTCAGTAATGGTAATCATTCCTATTGTAACCTGCACGAGATAAGCTCTGCCACATGGCAGATAAATTACCCTACTGGTTTTGAAATGTCTCAAGCATGAAAACACGGGTTACACCACAAGAAAACCAAGATAAGAAAGAAAAATACATGTGAGAACAGATTTTTAACCCACCAAGGATTATCTTGCGTCTACAAAAATTTATCATAGAGTACGTGTTACAAATTGAACAGCCTAAGATAATTGACCACAGATCAAACACACCACATAAAGACCTTACAAAACCTTATTAAAAAAAAAGTAAAGCCAAAAGATTGTAATTAAGCTCGAGTGTAATAAAAACACGATCTTACGTGATACGTCTGTAATAGAATAAAGTACATGTAAATCTTCTGGTAGGAACTATGTGAGGTTTTTTGGTTACATAAAAATTACGTGCACCTCTTGTAATGAAAACCTGGCGATTTAATAATACACTCCTCTGGTGAGAATCAAGCAAGTGCTGAACTGTTAAAAAGAATATTTAAACCATAAAGTCAACTTATCAGAAATTGCCAGTGCTTTGTAGGAGAATCAAACTGGGGGAAGGAAGCCCTTGTAGGAAGAATGGATGTAAGAAATAACAGGGTTTACCTGCATCAGTGAAAAATATACAGAATCTAGCAACAGTTCCTGGGGCGAATGTAGGAACCTGGTTCCTTAGATGGATGCTATACAGCCATGTGGTATTGAGTCAGTCCCAGCTACATGCTGCCTGTTTGGTGTCTGAGTCTGAGTCTGAACTGATCTCGACATGAATATATTGTAGTACATGCCTGCATATAGCACTAGCAAAGCAGTCGCTAGGTGTGCACGAGTTGATCCACGTACACTCTAGTTGGTCTACATATACGTGTAAATACCTTGCATGCTAAAATACTGAACAAGAGTAATTAAATATATTTACTTAACAGAATATGAAATTATTTAAATGATTATAAAGTACACATTATAATGTAAAAAATAACTATTGTCAACATATAATAATTATTAATTAGTATTAATACGATGGACAAGTAAATAGTTTTATACGAAGCAAACAGTGGTCGCTTTATAGGCCTACTGAGTGCTCAAATAAATGATTATAACTTATTGTAACTCATTCTTATAAATTATAAAATACTTGAGTAAATATAAAAAGTAATACAGTAATGTATGTGAACTGCACAAAAGGTATGTTTTGTTGTTGTACACTTATGGCGCCAAGAGCTGACTGCATGTTTATGCTCCATAGAAACACGTTTATTTTGAAAACCTGTTAAGCGAGAGCCTTACAAATCGAGTAAAAATTAAATTCATTTGATTCTAAAAATTTCTTTTGCTTACACTACATACCTATCTCCAACAGCAAACGTTTCTCACAGTCTAACTTCTTCATGTCGTAATTCGTAAAAGTTGTGCTTTACGAATTACGACTTTTACGAACAAATTTGGTTTAAATTTTATATTTGTTTTTTTGATAAGTATGAACAGTATAAATAAGAATTAAGTATCCCATCACCTCACTGGTATATGAGGCTATAAATTTGAAGCAAAAAGAATCCATTTACATCAATTTGAAACAGAGACGAGGAGTTATATTTTAAATTTCAATAAAATGTACAGTTTATTGCTTGTCTACTTTTTGCAGCTTTCTTTATGGCCAAAATAATTTTAAAATATTTGGAATGATATAGAATAACAATTTTTTACATTCTAAACGTTTGAAATGATAATCCTGTAACTTAATTTTTGGATGACTAAATTTTCAAGTTGTGCAGTACGTACAAGTACAAGCGAAAACCCCATATATGCTGTATTTTTCCCTATTAAGGGAAATGATTTGAGTATGGTTCATCACCTCAGGTCTCTTTAAATGGATTTGAATGCGTGGAAAACAACACTGTTGGCAGCACATTCATTTACTATTATTGACCCTACATATTACATTACTATATAACTGATTTTATTTTGTTATGTTTTGAGAAATGATTGTAAGATTTTTAGATTATACTGGTAGAATGCTTGCAACATGTAGTATTCATTTCCTTTTGATTGACTGGTGTGTGTGTGTGTGTGTGTGTGTGTGTGTGTGTGTGCGCGCGTGATGTTAGTTTTCATTGGTATAATGTATGTTTGTAATTGCATTAGGGCTAATCATGAGTTAGACTTGATCCGACGTTCACATCAGGCTGAAATCTCAAAGTTAAAAGCAATGTTAAAGAAGGTTGAACTGCGTGCAACATCATTAGAAGAATCACTTGAACAGAAGACAAAGGAGAATCAGGAACTAACTGCAATCTGTGATGAACTTATTAGTAAAGTTGGAAATAGTGCAGATTAACTGTATACTTCATATAGAAAGAACATTCCTTCTGAGTTTCTTGTAAGCAGCCTTTTATGAAGCTGTAAGGCTGTATCAAAATAAAAATGTGCTCTGTTGAATTTACTATTATAAAAAGATATAATTAACGGTTTGTTTTTCTTGAACAGGAAACTACATATACTTATACTCTATTTAAGTTTATTATGTATGAATTTCTCTTGCCCTTTTTTGATGTGCATATATAATGTATACAAGGTACTGCTTTTCTCTAAACCAGATATTTCTGAGTGTAGAATTATTTGAATTACAAAGAGATTTCTGCTTTGCAAGAGAGAACATTTGGAATTTTTTGTAAATTATACTTTAGCATTCAGATGCCTAATAATTTATTATTATTATTATTATTATTATTATTTTTTTACTGACTGTTGACAAAATAATATAAATGAATAAATTAAAAAAGAAGTGGATAACATTTTCATTGTATATAACAGTTGATAGCTGAGTAATGGTGTTGGTATTGTAATTCTTTATTAGCTTTCTATAATTTTCATCAATATTATAATGTTATTGTAAAAGATATTTTTGTATGAAAATTGCTATTATATGATGATACAGTTGTAATTTTGTACAGATAGTAAGCAGAACTTTATAGCCTAAGGATTTATTTATGTAGCTTAATATGTTAAGTTTTAATGGCAAAAAATAAACAATATTTAATATTTTTAAAGATCATGTTTTATTGAAGTGCCTAAAGTTCTCAAAAAGGTGAATATATTGTGATTAAAACTTCCAGGTTGTCACTGGAAAAATAGTTGACTAATGTGCATTCTCATGTGCACGCACGAGAAAGTTAACGGGTCACAGAAAAATTTTGCAATAATGGAATGATTTACTCGGCCAAGTATTTGTATTATATTAAGAAGAAATGATCTGCTGCCTGCTTTCATACCAACTACAGCAACACACACACACACACACACACGCGCGCGCGCGCGCGCGCGCGCGTGCACGCGCACATCCTGATGCATATGTACTTTAATATGTAGGGAGGGAGGGGGGGGAGAGAGAGAGAGAGAGAGAGAGAGAGAGAGAGAGAGAGAGAGAGAGAGAGAGAGAGAGAGAGAGAGAGAGAGAAAAATTTGTTTTTAAAACAGATTGAACACTATTAATTTTACCAAATCAATGAACTGAACACAAAAATAAGAATTACCTGAACACTTAACACAAAAATACCAGCAAACACTTTGAAGGTTATACACGCTTCGATTAGTTTAAAGTTAATACAATTATTTAATGACTACATTAAACACTTTGTTTTCAGAATACAATTACTTCACTATTTTATTTGATTTTAAGACTTTACTGCACACATTTTCATTGCATTCTAAATGAAATAGAGAAATCTGACAAAACTGACGGTAAACTGACAATTCATGTGGTAAAAATCTTAATAATGGTGAATGGCGGTATTATAAAAATTTTAAATTCCTGGTCAGTACGGTTTGGGCCTTGTCAGAACTATTTGTCTATTGCTAATGTTCGGGTTTAGTGACTGTTGAATGTAATTTTGTGTATACTGATTTCCCCCTCCAAAGGTGTCCACACAGTCCAGGAGGTGCTGACAGCTGTTTTGTACCTCCAAGCAATAGTACCGAGCAATTCGCCTACTATGCGAATCCATTACTGTTCAGTCAACAAGATTAATCCTGAAAATCTTGTTATTTAAATATGAAACCATTATCTCAACAAATCCTGGAACATATTTAAATTATTTAGGGGGTTCACTGAACCATTGAACCTTATGGATGAGCCGCCACTGCATTTGACTGAAGCTACTATTTTATTAGCCGATAATAAAAGGAATCAGTGATAATGATGGTTAGGAGTGAAATATGCACTTTTAATATGACAGTTTAGACTAAAATATGCAATTTTAATTAAAGATCATAAAATATGCAAGCAAAATCTTTTTCCCCCAGGAATAAGCATAAAACATAGTTAAAATTGCTTGTCAGGATGTGTATTACAAACACTTCTGCTTATGTATAGAAGTGTTGAAAAAATAAGCATTTTACTTAGAAATTCGGGGTCTAATGACTTACTGTGTGTGTGTGTGTGTGTGTGGGCACGCGCATGCGTGCACATGTCCACATGCATTGAACCTATGAGTGCATTGAACATACACGAGTGTTCAATCCAGGCTTGATTGATGATGATCCAGATTAACTAGAAATGGAACAAAAAAGTACTTATGACTATTTAAAGGTGTTGGGGTGGTTAAAAGAGTAGAGTGAATGAAATGAAAATAAAATACCTTGTAACTATTCAAAATGCTGTCTATAATAAAAGTTTAAATATACTACTTTAAACAAGAATCGTGTATAATTTTACAATAAACAAAAATGAAACATGATACATACCTGCTTGACAGAAAAAATCTGAACAGAATGACATCAAATGTTTCTCAATACAGCAAAAATAATTACAGAATAAAGAACTGTTCACAGCACACGAAACAGAACTGTTTAAATCACTTTAAGTAATCCCTAATGGTTTTTGTTTTAACAAAGAAGCATGCTTCTTGCCCAGAGTGTCTTGCAGGAATTTCAAGGTTATCAGTTCAATAATATTAACATGTCACCTTGTCCTCAAAGTATGTCATCAATTCCTTGAGCATCTTGGTTGCTTCAGAATGATTTGGCCCAATATTTATTTCAGTAACACTCATCATATGAACTGTCTATAGCATGACCAGAGACAAAAAATAGTTGGAGTGGGGTCTGCCACCACAACAGTGTCACAACAAAGGGGGAATGTTACCCCCTCCATTGTCGTCAGTCACACTTATTACTGCAGTATTTTACACGTGTTATTTATATACCGGCAACGAATTGTTCTTCGTGTGCGAAAACGTACGCATGGTATTAATTTTTTAACAGACTATTCAAAGTAACAGATCATAAAATAATCATGCACGTTTCTTTAAAATTCACAATAAACAAATTCTAAAGTCCTTAAATTTGTATAGACTCTACTTAATTTGAGTAGAGCAGAACTCTACTTAATTTGAAAATAATATCTGCAGAACCTAACCCCAACATTTGTGAAAGGCACGCTTTAAAAACATTTCTTATGTTAAAAAGCAACCGCCTGTGTAAATCTAGGTGCCCACCGCTGTAGTAAAAATTGATGTTATTAAACATTTTTAACAATAAATAATGTTAATGATTATAATTAATTATTAATAATAAAAAATGGTAAATATTTATGGCGTTAATTTTCCTTACCTATTCGTCTTCTGAATTTTCACTTGCACTTGAATCTGAATCTTCTCCCAGAGAAATAATTAATTTGTCCACTTCTTCGTCCATAATATGATCCGTAATCCAGTATTGCTCTTCAGTTTTTTTTGTATGTTCACAACACTTTTTCCACTTTTCAATTGTAAAATTATCAACTATTTTTTAGCAACCATTTTTCTTTTCCTCTAAAGATAATCCACTAAAATTACGTGCAAGTTCTCCTTTAATAGTTCTAATATAGTTTAATATATTGCAAGTTCTCCTTTAATAGTTTAATAGTTCTTCTTTAATAGTTCTCCCCTGACAAGTTCTATAGGATTCAGGTGGGATGGTAAGGTGGCAGACGAAGTGGAATATGTCCTTTTGCACGAATTATTTTGTCGACAATAAATGTTTTTTCACAGTTAACAGAGTTCACTTTTTCCAGCAGCTGTGATTTTGCTAATGTAAAATCTATTGTAACACCATGATTCACAAGCCAGTCAATTATTTATTGTTTTAGTGAACCCGAGGTCGACCTTTTATCCCTTTCTACACAATGATACTTGGCATTGTCCATCACTATTACAGAGCTGTTTGGGAGATTAGGTAGTAATTTTTCTGATAGCCACTTACCGAAGTGGATTCATGCTATGGTAGTATCCAGATGTCGACGAAGACTTAAATATTAACGGAGCATTGTTAACAAAACCAGCCTCTCCCCCACCGTGAACTATAATAAGTCTATTACCTTTCCCAATTATCGTTGTTATCCCGACCTCTTCAGAAGATTGCCAACATGAAGATACTGAATGTGATGCCTGAACATATGTTTCGTCAATGTAAACAATATTTTTACCCTCTCATCTGTATTTATTTATGTAACTTAGAAAGCGAATTCTCCAAGCAACGATATCACGTCTTTCTATTAGAAGCCTTCTATTAGATTGACAATGAGTCCATTTAAATCCTAACTTTTTAAGTCGTTGCCTCAAATATTCTCGTTCACATTGAATGACATCATCTTCCTTTAGAGATTGCAGTAAACTCTTTATTGAGGGTGAGACTTTTTTCACTGCATAAAATTCGTGCACCTTTCTCCTTATTGCACTATCTGTGAAGGAGTCCACTTCAATCTTTTTTTTTATGATCCTGCAATTTTCCTTTTGGCGTAGAAAACAGAATTTTTCATAACCAGAAGTTGACGATTTCTTGACTTCTTTTAAAATTTTGTACACAGTAGCCTGGGAGACTCCTGTTGCTTCACTTGTACTGGCGGCAATATTATAACTTAAGTTGTATTCCTTTTTTTGTTTTCTTAAATATTCTGCCACGTTGAAAATAATTTCTCTGGCTTCACTTGTTACAGGTATCCCATAAGCTAGCTTACTATTTGATGACGATGCCATTTATAAAAAAAAATAACACGCTACGGTAACAATACGGCAACGAATGGTAATTCGTTGGTAATTAGTCAGCATAAACTAAAATACACAACACACTGTTAGTTCTAATGATTATAATAAAATACTAAACGAAAACTATATATAAATCGTATATATACAATTATATTAAACGAAAATGTAAAGAAATCGTATAAAGGAAAACAAATCGCAATTTATTCATAAATATGCATACGCATCTGACTGAATAACACACTGCCTGCTTAGACAGCTTACACATCCGTCAACGTTGTTGACGGACATGGTGGGGGTGACAGCCTTCTTCGCTGAGCCAGCGCATGCGCACTGGAACTTTTTTTTGTCTGCGGTACCCCTATAGTATATGGTTTGACATACACACCTCCAATAATTTTTGTTCTCATTTATGATGTGATATCCTAAATCACAGTCACTCAAAATCCATGGATCAGTGTCACTTCCTTCATATCCTTTGTAACCTTTGAACTATTAAAAAATTTTAATGAACTCAACATTAAAGTTGAACAGTTGTTCATAGTTTCTTAATTATTTTGGGTTTTCCACTTCCTCTGTAGGGTCCTGTGCAATGCTAGGCCACAGTTTTTTCAACTTTTCTTGTGTTTTCGTATCAATTTTTTCTCAGTTTTTATTGTGATTTGCTTAAGAAGAGACATGAAGTTACCGTGCCGTGAATAAGTGCTAATCTAAAATAATATCTTTAATACTGTTTCACTTAATAAAAATAAAAATAAAAAAATATAAGTTTTAACATTTGGGAGATTGTTTTTTACAAAGGTGATCAGGATTAACTGGAAATCCATATAACAGAAACCAGGTTAGCGGAACTCTTGTCTCTAGTACATTATTTTAGTACTCAGCCGCCAGATCATGATGGAGTTTGAGATTATTTGAATTATGCCCAAGCAGAATGTTGCAGAGAGGAGAGAGCATTGTGAAATGAAGTAAATACTTGAAATTTGGAAAAAGTAAAAATGTTTTTATTAAAAAACAAACCAAAAAATTAAAATTTTAAACAACTCTTGTTAGAAGATTAGATTTGCAAGTAACAACATGTTATTAATTTACAATCTTGTTTTCATTTGTTAATATATTGGTTTTTTGTTTCAATCTTACTATTGAAAAACTATTGTATTTTTCATTTTACATTTTCTGTTGTTGTTTTTGTTAAAAATACGTTATGTTCTTTGTTTTTAATGTTTCTCACTTCCAAGTATTGTGTAGACACATTAAACGTCATATATTTCCTAAAGTGAGGCAGGCCACCAAGGATCACTTCTTGCGGCTTAATATACTGGACTCCCATTGTGAGAAAAACTCACCTTTTAACTTAATTAATTTTCCGCAACGCACTTTCTCACAAACCAAGCAGTTCTTATGAAAATTACATTTTGTGACAGGCATAAAAGACAAATTTTGAAAAAGTACTTATTACATATAAAAAAATTATTTATTACATATTAACGCCCAAAATAAGAATTAATTATGCAGCTATTAAGGTAAACAGCTATTACAGTTTGTCGAAAGGCAAAGTGTGTTCATGAATCTGACCGTCGTCTTGTGAGCAGTGCTACTGTCATTGGGGCCTCCAACAGACATGTCTAGGGCTTTCCTCGTATATATGGACACTTCAATCCCTTCTGTCCAATCTCTTGGATTTGCCTCATCTCCACATCTGTACCATAGTGGTGGCTCCAGCATGTGAAATGGGGGGGGGGCAAAGGTGGGCCAGACTGACATCTGGGTGGCCACACTATAAACTTTTTGCATGGAGATATGTTCATAAATAGAATTAAAAGCTATACCACATGTATCTATAACAAGAATGAGTAGTATATCCATACGATAAACTATTCACAGTATATTCCAGCATAGTATTTCCATACACTTATCTTTAGTCTTGCCATCTTCTAGCTTGAAGTGTGGAAGTCAGCAGCGAAAATGTCATAGTAGTAAAGTTGTGCAATGTTAAAACACATTAAAACATATACTATTTATACTCGTGTTTGACAGAAACAGTTTTATTACAGTAAACACTAAAACTTAAAAACGTGTGGAGTTGCAATTCCTTTAGTCTGACACTGCTAGACTTTGACAAGTTTTAAAAGCTCTTTACTAGGCCCTAGATCCAAAAATTTGGAAATTTTCAAAACTCAACATTACATTCATATTTTAGGTAAAATTCTCTTTAATTTGATACTCCACATGGGTTTTGTGATTTTTTCATAATTTTGACCTAAAATTTTTGCGTCCTGCCCTCCTTTTGGGGGGGGGGGGATCAGTCTAAAAAATAATAGGGTTCTGTAGAGTAAAATTATGGACATGGATGGATGGCCAAGTTTTATAAAAATTGGTTGAATCATTCAAAATTTATTGTGATACATACTAATCGAGTTAAAACTGAGAACTTGCTTTGCTTGTTCAATTATAGCTGACAACAATTTGTCTATTGTATGTGTTCATTAAAGTTTTTAGCCAGTTGCTTTTCATCTGATAATGTTTCAAGAAGGCTGATACGGTAAACAGCCCAGTTGTTGGCACTTTAAGGACACTGTTCCATTTGCAGCAGGATATAAACTGTCATACTTGTTTTTTGAATAGATTATTTAATTTTTCAGAAACAGGAAGCTTTGCTGAATATTCCAATATATAAATTACATGTATTGTCTAATTATTGTTTGAGTTAACTTTGGCAATATGAAAAGTATGACAAATCCGAGTTATTGGCACTCCTTTCCCAGTAGTTGGTACTTCCTCTTATGTTGATTATCTAGAGTACTAGGCCTAATTAAAAGTCAGGATTGGATACAATGCTTTACAATATATATGTAGCTCAGTGAAGTAAAATATTTCATTTGTCATCTTTACAATTTTTAAAAGAAATTAACACAAAGCAATTTATGAAAGCAAAACGATTTACTACCAATTCAAAGAAACATTTTTATGAAGATGTGTTTTTCACACATGCTATAAACATGCTAACTTAAGTCAGTATACCTAAATGTAAATGGCATTAAAAGAAATTACTTTTAAATTAAATAGCCTTAAACATCAAAGAGGTAGTGTGCGCATAAATAAAACATTCATGTCAAAATGAAACTTGTCTGTCGAATACAAAATAATTTCGATTTTTACGGTTTGCAACAATATTAGTGAAAGAGAAATGTGCAAAATAATAAATTTTCAAAGTCAATTCAGTTTTTTACTTCCATATTCCTTAAGGAATGGAAGTATGGTGATGGCAAAAAAAATCGTGTTCGAGATTATTGCAGATTCTGATTCTACTACACTCAAAACATGAAAAAAAGTCGTTTTCCGAAAAGTGTGTGTGTGTGTGTGTGTGTGTATGTGTGTATGTGTGTGTAGATTTTTTTTCTATGGCAAACGATAACAGCCGCAAATTCAAACAGAATCAAATAATTTTTTGCATACAGCCCTGATTTGTAGAGTACTCGCGACCTATTGTTTTTGGTGAAGATCGGTTGAGGGAAAGGGGTAGTTTACCTGCAACGGTTTTTTTTTATCAAGGGTAATTTTGTTTGTTTGGCAAACGATAACAGCCGCAAATTCAAACAGAATCAAATAATGTTTCGCATACAACCCTAAATTGTATAGTTCTCAAGACCTGTCGTTTTTGGTGAAGATCGGTTAAGGGAAAGGGGTAGTTTACCTGCAACGGTTTTTTATCAAGGGTAATTTTTACTTTTTACTTCCATATTCTTTAAGGAATGGAAGTATGGTGATGGCAAAAAAAATCGTGTTCGAGATTATTGCAGATTCTGATTCTACTACACTCAAAACATGAAAAAAAGTCGTTTTCCGAAAAGTGTGTGTGTGTCTGTCTGTGTGTGTGTGTGTGTGTCTGTGTGTCTGTAGATTTTTTTTCTATGGCAAACGATAACTGCCGCAAATTCAAACAGAATCAAATAATTTTTTGCATACAGCCCTGATTTGTAGAGTACTCGTGACCTATTGTTTTTGGTGAAGATCGGTTGAGGGAAAGGGGTAGTTTACCTGCAACAGTTTTTTTTTTATCAAGGGAATTTTTTCTTTTTTTGGCAAACGATAACAGCCGCAAATTCAAACAGAATCAAAAGATTATTTTCATACAGCCCTAAATTGTAGAGTTCTCAAGATCTATTGTTTTTGGTGAAGATCGGTTGAGGGAAAGGGGTAGTTTACCTGCAACGTTTTTTTAACAAGGGTATTTTCTATGGCAAACGATAACAGCCGCAAATTCAAACAGAATCAAATAATGTTCTGCATACAGCCCTGATTTGTAGAGTACTCAAGACCTATTGTTTTTGGTGAAGATCGGTTAAGGGGAAGGGGTAGTTTACCTGCAACGTTTTTTTATCAAGCGTATTTTCTATGGCAAACGATAACTGCCGCAAATTCAAACAGAATCAAATAATTTTTTGCATACTTCCCTGAATTGTAGAGGTCTCAAGGACTTTCGATTTTGGTGAAGATCGGTTAAGGGGAAGGGGTAGTTTACCTGCAACCTTTTACGTTTTAACAAGAGTAAAGTACTTGAAAATTTATTTAAACTTTTTCAAACAATGGTAATTGTTAAAAATAAAATAATTTTGTTGCCAAGCAATAAAATTAAAATTTTTTCATTTTAATGTACATCATGTATAAGAGAAAATATATCGCGCTTGGCAGGCGATATTAAGATTTAAATATAAATCTTAGAATATGGAAGTCATGTATGGTTCTCCATACCGATATTTACTTCCATATTCCTTAAGGAATGGAAGTATGGTGATGGCAAAAAAAACGTGTTCGAGATTATTGCAGATTCTGATTCTACTACACTCAAAACATGAAAAAAGTCGTTTTCCGAAAAGTGTCTGTGTCTAGATTTTTTTTCTATGGCAAACGATAACTGCCGCAAATTCAAACAGAATCAAATAATTTTTTGCATACAGCCCTGATTTGTAGAGTACTCACGACCTATTGTTTTTGGTGAAGATCGGTTGAGGGAAAGGGGTAGTTTACCTGCGACGGTTTTTTTTTATCAAGGGAAATTTTTTTTTTTTGGCAAACGATAACAGCCGCAAATTCAAACAGAATTAAATAATGTTTCGTATAAAGCCCTCAATTGTAGAGTTTTCAAGACCTATTGTTTTTGGTGAAGATCGGTTAAGGGAAAGGGGTAGTTTACCCGTAACGTTTTATGTTTTAACAAGGGTATTTCCTATGGCAAACGATAACAGCCGCAAATTCAAACAGAATCAAACGATTATTTGCATACAGCCCTAAATTGTAGAGTTCTCACGACCTATTGTTTTTGGTGAAGATCGGTTGAGGGAAAGGGGTAGTTTACCTGCAACGGTTTTTTTTTATCAAGGGACATTTTTTTTTTTTTTGGCAAACGATAACAGCCGCAAATTCAAACAGAATTAAATAATGTTTCGTATAAAGCCCTCAATTGTAGAGTTTTCAAGACCTATTGTTTTTGGTGAAGATCGGTTAAGGGAAAGGGGTAGTTTACCTGTAACGTTTTATGTTTTAACAAGGGTATTTCCTATGGCAAACGATAACAGCCGCAAATTCAAACAGAATCAAACGATTATTTGCATACAGCCCTAAATTGTAGAGTTCTCAAGACCTATTGTTTTTGGTGAAGATCGGTTGAGGGAAAGGGGTAGTTTACCTGCAACGTTTTTTTAACAAGGGTATTTTCTATGGCAAACGATAACAGCCGCAAATTCAAACAGAATCAAATAATGTTTTGCATACAGCCCTGATTTGTAGAGTACTCAAGACCTATTGTTTTTGGTGAAGATCGGTTAAGGGGAAGGGGTAGTTTACCTGCAACCTTTTACGTTTTAACAAGAGTAAAGTACTTGAAAATTTATTTAAACTTTTTGAAACAATGGTAATTGTTAAATATCGGTATGGAGAACCATACATGACTTCCATATTCTAAGATTTATATTTAAAATCATTTTCAGCCAAACAGCCAGGGAAGGAATTTTAACAAAAAAATACTTCTTTGTTGCCAATAACGTAGTACACATATAAAAGAAAATTATCCCCTCCCCCTTCAACTATAATTTTGATTTATAGAAAATTACCCCCAGCCCGTTCAACTAGCCTCTTCATTTATAGATATTTCATCTACGTTTCTACAGTGGATTATTAAGATCTTATCAAAATACTTTATCAAAATTAAGTACTTTACTCATGTTACAACAAAAAATGTTTCAGGTAAACTGCCCTTTCCCCGTAACCGATCTTCACCAAAATCAACAGACATTGAGATCTCTATAGCTCAGGCACATATGTAAAAAATTATTTGATTCTGTTTGAATTTACGGCAGTTATGGTTCGTCATATAAAAAATTACCCATGTTAAAACATAAAACATGAGATTTATAAAACATATCTAAGATTTATATTTAAAATCATTTTTGAAATAAAATATTTTCATAGAACCTACTAACGCTGGGGAAATCTGAGGAGCCAATCAGAGTTGGGCCTACCTGTCACTCTGCTGAATTTGGTGGAAAGCCCTGTCACTGTCGTCAAAGTATCAGCCTTGACAGGGTCCTCTTTTTCTGCAAAATGGGAGAGACTTGAGATGGAGTGAGTGACATGGTTCCCACCTCAATGAAGAACCCATTGTTTTATAAAAATATATTTAAATTTTGAAAACTGAAAATTCTTTTCTTGTTGTAAATATTTATATTTTATAATCAAAATGACTTTATTTTTGTTACCTGGCAACAAAATTATTTTATTTTCAACAATTACCATTGTTTCAAAAAGTTTAAATAAATTTTCAAGTACTTTACTCTTGTTAAAACGTAAAAGGTTGCAGGTAAACTACCCCTTCCCCGTAACCGATCTTCACCAAAAACAATAGGTCTTGAGAACTCTACAATTTAGGGCTGTATGCAAATAATCATTTGATTCTGTTTGAATTTGCGGCTGTTATCGTTTGCCATAGGAAATACCCTTGTTAAAACATAAAACGTTACAGGTAAACTACCCCTTTCCCTTAACCGATCTTCACCAAAAACAATAGGTCTTGAGAACTCTACAATTCAGGGCTGTATGCGAAACATTATTTGATTCTGTTTGAATTTGCGGCTGTTATCGTTTGCCAAAAAAAAAAATTTCCCTTGATAAAAAAAAACCGTTGCAGGTAAACTACCCCTTTCCCTCAACCGATCTTCACCAAAAACAATAGGTCGCGAGTACTCTACAAATCAGGGCTGTATGCAAAAAATTATTTGATTCTGTTTGAATTTGCGGCAGTTATCGTTTGCCATAGGAAAAAAATCTACAGACAGACACACAGACAGACACACAGACACTTTTCGGAAAACGACTTTTTTTCATGTTTTGAGTGTAGTAGAATCAGAATCTGCAATAATCTCGAACACGATTTTTTTTGCCATCACCATACTTCCATTCCTTAAGGAATATGGAAGTAAAAATAAAATAATTTTGTTGCCAGGCAATAAAATTAAAATTTTTTCATTTTAATGTAATATAATATTTTTCATTTAATACGGCAATAAAAAGGCAGGTAAGACACAAACACACACACACACACACACACACACAATTCACGTTATTTCTGGCCTCACTCATGTTTATTTTCTTACGTTTGCACGCTTTTTAAATGGAAAGTGCCGAAACCCACACCAACATAACGCGTGCAAGCCGAAAAAATGGACATCAATTTGCTTACTGGCGAAGCTAGTAGTTAATGAATGGGTAGGCAAAAATCTTATCTTAAATTTTTTTAAGGAATCACTAAAAGGACGGTGGGTCAAATCGGACGCTGAGGTAGAGTTTGCTGTAACCGAATGGTTCCACAAACAGCCGTAAGAATTTTACTAGCAGGGAATCTACATTTTAGCGCAACAGTGGAACTCATGTCGTAATGTTATTGGAGACTTCTTTTAAAATCGTTGAATAAAAAATGCTTTACAGCTCTATACGTGTGTCTATTGAACAATCCTTGTATTAGTCATACACAATAATACAACTGATTGAACTTCAAATTTTTAAACTTGATTAGTTTCTATATATATGTTTAATGTTACAAATAATTCAAATAACAATCTTGATCATCTGTTAGTTCAGCGGAATAACAGTGACACTTTTAATAACCGCATAAAATAAACACTTAGAAACAACACAGGCGCTTTAACTTAACTGTTTGGACCACAGAAGTGAGGCATGCCTCAACGCTCTATGTGTACAGCGCAGGACAATCCCCCCTCCCTGCACTTCCCTATCACACCACTACATTGCTTACATACGATGTATACAAAAAACGCTGAGGCAAGTTCAGGTTGCCTCATTCGCTTTAAACGAACTATGCCGAATCTCACCTGTCACCATCTAGCGGTCGCTCAATAAAGCACGTTTCGGTTTAATAAATTTGACAGTCGCAGTAACAATGTATCTTTACGTTATGTAGTTCATACGTATTTATAATTTTTATTCTACAGAATTTTTTAGGGTAGGCATTGCCTCAATTGCCTCCATGTAACTTCGCCACTGATATATATGTGTACAACATTATCGGCAACAAAGAAGTAGTTTTTGTTAAAATTCCTTCCCGGGATATTTGGCCGTAGTCCAATGTTTTCTACAAAACCAGACATTTCGGCAATGCCATCGACTTCCATCATCAGTGAAAATCGAGTGCGATAACGTGAGGTGGTATACGTTAGTGACCACAGTACTGTGGTTAAGGCTGAAGCAGTAAGTAGAAAGAAGTAGTTTCTATGGTAATATTTCATTTCGAAAATGATTTTAAATATAAATCTTAGAATATGGAAGTCATGTATGGTTCTCCATACCGATATTTATTGTTGTTTGTTCCATTTGTACCAAATAAAAATTCGTACGCAATAAGAATAAGTAATAATACTTCTATTTCAAGCAGTACAAACGATAATAAGAAATTCACAAGAATTATTAATTAATAAAATAACTAAAGTTAATTAACACGGACGGATAAATAAAATCAATTGACTTTTAATGTTTTTTGAAATTACATCTCTACAATACTTTCAAACAGTTTGTAAAGTTACAAATAAATTGATTATTTAATGATCCTGGTCATGGCACCAATTGTAAAGTTACACATAAATGAATTTTTTAATAAACTTTCAAAATACCACCTACCTTTGATATTCCTTCTCTTACCTTTATCCAGAAACCCACAGCATCCGTTAAGCGAGGATTTAAAATGACGCAAACAGATTGAGGTAAACTTTTAATAAATTACACTACACGTGGTTATTGTGAAATCGACATTAGTTTTTATTTTTACTTTCGTTTACTTTTTTATGACTGCAAACATATTACCCTCTTTACATTGGTAATGAACAAGTCCTTACTGGACATACATAATTTGTTATATTAAAAAATAATAAAAAACTTATATGCTATAAGACTCGCCAGTACTCATTCTCTCTCTCTCTCTCTCTCTCTCTCTCTCTCTCTCTCTCTGTCTGTCTCATACATTTTCCCCACCAATTCTAGATTTGAGATCTCATTTCAAATTTAATACGTTATTCATGAAAAAGGAAATTGATAAAAATGATGTTTAATTTTACTCAGTTGATTATGTTCTTTCGTTTTTTACTCATCTGGTCATTGCAATCCAAAGGTTTACGCCACCACGTGTTATGTTACGCACCTTTTGTTTGTAGAACACTCCAAAAACTGATTTTACGCTGTTTAATTTTGATTCTTTTGTCAATCGCACACTTTATTGTTGTTTCAAAATAACATCACCATTCTTTTTAGTCGGCTGACTTAAATTGCTCGCGAGCACATTTTTAGTGAACCACACGGTTTTCGAGTTGGATGACGACTGCCGCGTCCAAAATGGCGATAATACGCTTGGTGGACCTTCTGTTGCCATCAACTTACTCTCTGATTGGCTGGTGAATGTCTCGCGCCTTTCTCGACATCTCGTGAAAGACGGTAAAGAGACCATGTGCGCAAATTTTACGTCGCAAAAGGCGGCACACGCGTGCTCTTACACATTCCAATGTTCTAATTTGTTTTGTACCGTACACAGCATGGCACCGAACAGACTACCGGGTGTTCACAAAAGTCACACATTTGGTGATCTAAAAGAGTTGCCAACTCCGACTCCGAAAGTTAGATTTGATTCGCTTTTACATAACTTGTGTGATTGCCTAATATTGAACAATGATTAAAAGTGGTTTTACCCCATTCTGTACTGTTACAATACCCCCTCAATGAGAGGTTTTATGCTGAAGCATAAAAACTCTCGTTGACATAACCTAAAAGGATCAGCCGGATATGGCGCCTCGACCCCCCTGAAATTTTATTAACCATGGGTAACTTACCGACCTGATCCAGTGACTGCGGTTGCACCTGCATGACTTTACTGGACTTCTTGTTAAGATCCCAACACCACAAATCCAGGCAGGCACTAGATGCCCCTGCCCTGACACGCTGGTCAGCACAGGGTCGCCCCACAGTATCACTAGATGCTGAAACAATTAAATTACAAATATTACTAATAGACCTTTCATTTTCCAGATCCTGAACTGATTTGTTTTCCTTTTAATCGTACTGGTTAGTCTTTTTATGAAATACTGGCTTTCTTAACTGGTTACACACATTATAGGTTAACAGAACTCCTTAACCTAACATAATATTTTTTAATTCAATCATTTTATTTGAAATATTTTCCTGATTCCAATCAGAATTTAAATAACCACTTCCTATTACTCTTTGATTTAAACATCTCATTTTATCTCTCAACTTCAATGATTTTTTGTTCATTTGCTAATGCGAACTCTATACAATACAAAACCTGGTTATACAAAAATCAAAAATTATACAATACAACTAATACAGTAAATCAAATATGTATTTTAACACTATATTATTACTCGTTATTGTGATTTAATCATCACTCTTATTTTTCATTTTAAATTCCTCCTTCCACACACACTATTACCCCCCCTGGACTGTAGCACCCAGTTGCATCCACAAGGACTGAGGCGGAAGGGGTGAACATTTTTTTCTTTTATTTCACTCCGATCCTTGCTTTGGCGTTACACAAAATTCGGTATTACTGATATCCCGGATACCAGTAATCCTACTAAATTAATATTTACAATCCCTTAATCGGTCTATCACCCATACATAGGTATATAGCCGTGTACCAAATGTTATATCATCTTAGATTCCCCTGATCTTACCTCCAGTTGTATTTCTAAGTTCACCAATTTAGAATATTAAGCCAAATCCACGGTCAGGGTTCGGTGAAACCGTGACTGTCCGAAATTGGGGAATCGCATTTACCATATCTCTTGTATGGTTTATATCTACACAATTACTATATATTCAAATAAACACTTTATGTTTTCTGTAATAAACGTAATACAGCATAATAAACACTCAAATTGAACATTACCATTATTACATTAAAACAAATCTTTCACACTTGAATCTGAATAAAAATTACAAACATTACAACTTTAATTTCAATTTTTCAATTAAAGATTCCACTTGTTATATCATTATTTCAACTCTGCATTTCCATTCAACATTTTAATCATCTACCATTGATTATTCAGTTCAAATCTCAACAAAAAATTTAAATTCATTACCAAAATTCATCTGTTACAACACCTTTAATTAACTAAATCATCACAAATCAATTTAATTCCATCTTTTTCAAAACACTGTAAATTACTTCAGTTACTGTATTCAAAACAATTTAAATTCATTTAATTCGATGAAAACTATAAATAGATCATACAAATACAATGTACATACCAACAACATATCCTTAACGCAATATATTTTACATCAATACAAATTTATTTACACTCTACGTCATATCATATTATTGTTTACCACACTTCATTATATAAGTTAGCCAAGTAATTACACCATAAACTAAAATAATTAAATGTTCATTCACTATATCTCTAACTGCCATCATCGAAATTTAGTCTGATTTTCACATAACAATTTTCATTGTTAATTACATGCATTATATTCTTATTTTCAATACAATGCCCCATTAAATCTGTGTTATTCATTATACCATAATAATCTATAGATTATTCCTTATTATTATCTCATAAACCTTGTCAATATTAGTTATATTCAAGTCGGCCTTCATATTATTCGTTATCCCCAGGTAAGTTATGATCTCATTATCATACTCATCTACTACATAAATTACATCGCAAGGTAAGTGCTTATTACCGACAGTGGTATCATCAAAGTACTCATCTACATTTACTGCACAAGGTAAGTCGTTCATATAGTCTACTTTCTCAAATTTTAACCTCTTAACTAACCCCTCATAACCTCTCTTTAACTTGAACATCTCTATCACTCTCTATAATCACCTTCCCAAACCCATTTTACACTTTCACTCCACGCAGAGGTCAATACAACTTTGTTACAATACCATCTGGCTCTACCAGGTATATTATAACAACCTAAGGAATTGTTTGTAGACCATATGTCTTCCAAATACACTCGTGAAGCCATTTCTTCACCTCCAACACCACGGGAAAAATTTGCCCTCCACTCTCTTTCTAATTCATAAACACTGACTACTACCCCCTCAATAAGCTCTACTAAATTTACACTCTCGTCATCACTGCTATTACCCACCGTATCACTACTAACCTCAACTCCCATTATATCCTCATTATCGCTAATATTATTCACCGTATCATTCTTAGATACCCCGATTTCAACTACTTCGTTATTATTATTATTATTTTCACTTTTAAAATCGCTTACCCGTTTTAATTCACTTTCCCTACTCTCTCTTCTTTTTCTAATTTCACCGACATCGTCTTGCATTTGTTTTATGACGGTACTACAACTTTCATTAATTTCGCACATGATATCACTCTTTACTCCATTGAATTGAGTATTTACTTTGTTAATATTACTACTTAGTTCATTGAATCTGGTATTTACTTCGTTAGTGTCACTACTTACTTCATTGAACTTTGCATTTTGTTCATTTAATTTGACATTTACTTCATCAAAATTACTACTTAGTTCATTGAACTTTACATTGAACTTACTGCTTTGTTCATTGAATTTAGTATCATTTACGTCAAAACGACTCGTTACGACATTAAAATCACTCTTTACTTCGTTAAATTTTACCTCTAATATCGCTTGTAACATTTCAAACATTTTATTCTCATCAGATTTTTTACTTTGGACTGGTGTTGACTGAATTACCACGCCATCCATTATCTTGGACTCTGTCAAACTATTTTCTGAATCTACTACAATATTTGACTGTGTTTCCATGTCGTTAATGATCGTTACGTCAGCCAGGCTGACACCATCATTACTCTCCATGTTTTAATGAATTTTTAAATTCTTTACTTATTTTTAAATTAAAATCTCTATTAGAGTTCAACTTAATATTGAGATAAATATGAGTGTTTACTTTTAACCAACAAAATTTTTTAGACCACGTGTCTTTTGAACATCTTAACCTAACATTTTAACTTCCGCTTTTTCTCAATCTGTTCCCGTTCATTCAATCCAGACTTATTCCACGTACAATTTACGCAGAAATTCTGGTCACGGCACCAATTGTAAAGTTACAAATAAATCGATTATTTAATGATCCTGGTCACGGCACCAATTGTAAAGTTACAAATAAATTGTTAATGATCCTGGTCATGGCACCAATTGTAAAGTTACAAATAAATGAATTTTTTTATGAACTTTCAAAGTACCCAAAATACCACCTACCTTTGATATTCCTTCTCTTACCTTTATCCAGAAACCCCCAGCATCCGTTAAGCGAGGATTTAAAATGACGCAAACAGATTGAGGTAAACTTTTAATAAATTACACTACACGTGGTTATTGTGAAATCGACATTAGTTTTTATTTTTACTTTCGTTTACTTTTTTATGACTGCAAACATATTACCCTCTTTACATTGGTAATGAACAAGTCCTTACTGGACATACATAATTTGTTATATTAAAAAATAATAAAAACTTATCTGCTATAAGACTCGCCAGTACTCATTCTCTCTCTCTCTCTCTCTCTCTCTCTCTCTCTCTCTCTCTCTCTCTCTCACATACATTTTCCCCACCAATTCTAGATTTGAGATCTCATTTCAAATTTAATACGTTATTCATGAAAAAGGAAAGTGATTGTACGGTAGCGCGATGATTTCGTTTTCTAGGTTGGCTAATCTGCTTACTGCCTCGCCTTAATTTTGGCGTGTTTGTACTCTGCACAGTGCGTATCAAGCGCTCGCGGCGGTCGTACCGAGCCGAGCCTAGCTTTTCGCTGTCATTTATTGTCGACATTTAATGTAGGCTTTAGGCCTTACATTCTCGCTTATGGCCGACTAGGCCCGCTTCATTCTAATCTAAATTTATAATACTTGGCAACACGCATTATTAGCCGACCTCATTTCAACAAATAATACATTTGTAATGTAACTAAGAAAGACATTAAAATCTATTCAAATACAGTCCACATCTTATCATTTTCTTCCTACTGAAGCAATGCATTTATTACATAGTATTTTTAACTAACATGGAAGACCAGCCGACAGAATTCTTCAACTCAAGAAACATATATTTAGCCCACTTGGGCCCAATTCATTAACTCTTTCTTGTCCAGACTTGCTGGATCATTATTCTCATTAACATTTTTTGGTCCACGCAGACCGGATACTAACCATTTTTTGGTCACTCCGGACCTGGATTTTCCATTCAACATTTTCTACCAATATTTCTGGCCATCACGGGCGAATTAGCATGTCAGCTAATACGACCGTGGCGTGATTTGCATCGTCATTTCGCTCATCATCTTCAGACAACATATTAGCAAGTGCCTGCCAGCTACAGTGCTTACTCAAAGTGGTCATCTCTGCCAGCTGTTTACCATCTTCACCAAGGAGCCGACGCTGCAGGACATCGACAACAAGGTATCACCAGCAACAGTAAAAAGGTGCGTAAAATGTCTGAAGAAGGCCTCAAAGTGCTGACCAGAAAGAGGGGCTGATTAAAATCCGCGATAGTGCGGATACAATCCGCGGTAAATTCATTTGACATAACTCTAAGTACAAAACATTTTCTAACTGTAAGACTGGAAAGTCTCAAAAGCTTGGGCTCGAAGTACGACGAGGTACAGTCTGAGATAGAGCTCATCAGTAAAGACACGAGCTTTGCTCAGGCAGACCGAGTTGAGGTCGAAGAAATGATATACTCAACTGAGGCAAACATTTTACAACTACTTGACACTTTTAATACTCAGACTGTGCCTCCCGTATTATCGACGCCCATGCAATTAAAGCCGATAAGTTTGCCTTGCTTCTCAGGCAACATACTGGAGTGGCAACATTTTTATTCAATTTTCACCGATTTAGTGCATTCAAGATCTGATTTAACACCAGTGCAAAAACTGCATTATTTGCATTCCTCTGTGAAGTGTGAACCATTAGATTTAATTAAATCATTACCGATTTGTAAAGAAAATTATGCAATAGCGTTGAATTTGCTGTCCGAAAGGTATAACAACCCATTCATATTAGCTAAATACTATGTACAAAACCTACTTCAGGTTAAGTCCACAATAAAGGACTCGGTCCAAAGTTTGGCGGAGTTTACGAATACAATAACGTCTTCCGTTAATTCACTGGCAGCAATGAAGCTGTCAGTGAATTCATTTGAATTTATCACCATACAGTTGCTCTCCACCAAACTTGACCCTATTACTTTAAAACTTTGGAAGGAGTCAATAGACCCTGACAACTTGCCTAGCTTTCAAGACTTTACGCATTTTTTAAACTTACGCAGACAGCTGTTAGAAAATACAATGCCTATTGAACCCGGACAGCAATTCAACAAACTTAATGTAAAACCTAACAATAAATTTGAGAAGTGTAGCTTAAGAAATACTGCTGGCAGCAATACTTTTAAGAGCTATCACGCAGCAGCAAATCATTATTCATGCGTGTGTTGTAAATCTGACCACCCGCTTTACATATGTAATAATTTTCGTATATTAAGCACCGCTGAGCGGGGGCAATTGGTTGCAAATCATAAATGTTGTATCAACTGCCTTAGAGCAGGTCATCTGATAGCTAACTGTAAGAGTAAACAGGTCTGTAAAATTTGTTCAAAAAGACACCACACATTGCTGCACGCAAATCACGTGCCGAAATCAACAGCTGCCAGCAGCAATTATTGCTCACTTAAATTACAGTGCAAAAACAATGTTCTTTTATCCACAGCGGTTGTATCTGTCGTTGATCAGGCTGGCAACAGGCATAGAGCTAGAGTGCTTCTAGACGCCGGTTCACAGATCAATTTCTGTACAAAATCATTTGCAAAAAGGTTACACCTTAAATTAACCAAATCTAATATTCCAATCACAGGAATAAACAACACAGCGTGTTGCGCAACTGATATTGCTTCTATAGTATTATTTCTCGCTATCAGAGACATAGTTTCGAGGCGAAATGTGCCGTCTTATCTACCTTAACTCACAAATCTGCCTTCAACCTCGTTTGATATCAACCAGTTCCACATTCCAAACAAAATTTTTCTGGCCGATTTTAATATATCTTCACGGATCGACATACTATTAGGGGCACAATTTTGTCTGGATTTGATATTAGCCAATAAATACACACGCGGACCCAATTTTCCTATCATTCAGGAAACAAAACGGTTACATTTTGGCTGGCAATCTGCCCAAGCACTGCCACACCGGGGGTCCTGCTGTTTCGTTCCTGGAAAGGAACAATGACAGTCAGATTCTGCAATCTCTCGAGAGATTTTGGGAAGCAGAAACTATCCCTGACGATACCCCTGATAGCGAGTCGGCTTGCGAGGAGCATTTTGTGCGCTCTACTCAGCGCAACCACGAGGGTAGATTTATAGTCTCACTCCCATTCAAGTCTGATAATCCCCACTTGGGGGAATCTTAAACAAGTGCCGAATCAAGATTCTTAAGCTTAGAGCGTCGATTTAGGCGAGATGCCAAGCTCGCTCGCGACTACGCGGACTTTATCAAGGAATACATGGATCTTGGGCACATGACACTCATCGATCATGGCGCTATCAATTTAGGAGCGTCAAATATTTACTACTTGCCTCACCATGCCGTGTTTAAACAGTCTAGCTTGACCACAAAACTGCGCGTTGTTTTTGATGGTTCGTCCAAGACTACTAATGGCCTTTCGTTAAATGACATATTGTTAGTAGGCCCCAATGTTCAACAAGACCTTTTTTCCATTTTTTTGCGTTTCCGCATACATAAGTATGTTCTTATTGCCGACATCGAAAAGATGTATCGTCAGATTCGCGTAGCTGAAGGGGATTGTCACTATCAACACATTTTGTGGCGTGACTCTCCCCTCGAACCACTTAAACATTTCGCGCTGCGAACAGTAACCTACGGCACGGCTAGCGCCTCTTTTTTGGCCACTCGTTGCCTTCTACAAATTGCTAGAGACAATCAGGCTTCATTTCCCCAAGCGGCTTTAGCCATAACCAACGATTTTTATGTCGACGATCTACTTACCGGTTCGGACACTATCCCCAATCTAACCAAGCTGAAATCCGATCTAGGTGCGTTACTTGCTCAATATGGTTTCACGTTGCACAAATGGGCATCAAATGAACCCACAGCGGTCGCAAATCATCACAACTTTTCACGACCCCTAAATAAACAGGACAATGTGCGTACCCTAGGCATTCTTTGGAACAATACTGCCGATTCATTTTTGTTTGACATCAAACTATCTCCGGTTGATTCTAGCATATCCAAGAGAAAAATTCTTTCAATTATTGCTGGAATATATGATCCTCTTGGTTTAATCGGTCCAGTTGTCTTTTTGTATAAACATTTCATGCAGCGACTTTGGCTTTGTAAGCTTGGATGGGATGAACCGATTTCCGGTCAGTCACTTTCGGATTGGCATTCTTTGTGTAACAAATTGATTATGATTGGTAAAATAGTAGTCCCGCGATCTATTCGTTGCAAGCGTGAGGCGGCTACAGTTCAGTTGTATGGTTTTTCGGATGCTTCGGAGAGAGGGTTTGGCTGTTGTATATATATCAGAGTCATTTATCAAGATTCTACTGCCTCCTGTCGCCTCTTGTGTTCCAAATCTCGCGTGGCTCCCCTACGCCAGGTGTCCTTACCTCGCATCGAGCTCTGCGCTTGCTTGTTATTGTCGCTACTCGTATCTAAGGTTATTCCTGCTCTTTATTCGTTTATTGATAATGTACATTTGTATTCTGATTCCATGGTGGCTCTTTACTGGATTCATGCGCAGTCTACGCGTTGGAAAACATACGTCGCTAATCGGGTTGCTGAAATTCAGCGTCGTACGCAAACTTATACCTGGCATCACATTGATTCGCGACGCAATCCTGCTGATATTATATCTAGGGGGTGTTTCCCTTACGTTTTGCGCGATTGCTCGCTTTGGTGGCACGGTCCTAGCTGTCTGTCTCAATCGTCAGAGTCTGATCCCTTCCCATCTTTCGTACCGGCCACTCCGTCGTCTTCTGAAGTCACCGCGGAAGAGAAAAACACACATAACCTGTCGCTAATGTCTACCCTGGCTGTTGACTTATCGTTGGACTTTTCCTCGTTGCACCGGCTGACGCGTGTATACGCTTATTGTTTTCGTTTCATCAGAAATATTAGGCACTCATTTGCGGACAAACTTTCGGGCGATCTGACCCCTGTAGAAATTCATCAGTCTCTCAACTTCTTCATAAAACAATCTCAGTCGATCCACTTCCCAACCGAAATTAATTGTCTTCGGAACGGATCTTCTGTTTCCATTAGGAGCAAGTTGGCTTCTCTCGACCCGTTTCTTGACGACTCTGGAGTGATACGCGTGGGCGGACGATTGCAGCATTCCCAATTACCCTACGATTCGAAACATCCTATTGTATTACCCCCATCGGCGCATATTACGCGCCTTATCATCGAACGCGAACACATTCGTTTACTTCACGCTGGTGCTCAACTCGTGCATCATTCACTGCGTCAGCGTTGGTGGATTGTTAATGCCCGGCTAGTCATCCGTTCCATTATTCGCAAGTGTCTCAAGTGTATCAGGTTTAGTGCCACACAGCAGGTTCAGAGACTTGGTATTTTGCCATTCCCTAGAGTCACTCCTTCAAGACCGTTTCTATTTTGCGCGGTTGATTATGGTGGTCCCTTCATGATTCGTCATGGCGGGCAGAAGTCTAGAACTCTTACTAAGGCATACGTATCTTTGTTTGTTTGCTTAGCGACTAGGGCTATTCACTTGGAATTGGTGTCCGACCTTACGGCCAGCGCATTTATAGCCGCTTTACGTCGTTTCATGGCACGTCGGGGTATACCCAGTCAACTGTACTCCGACAGTGGCACAAACTTCAGGAAGGCCCGCACCATCTTACATGATATTTACAACTTTTGGCACAATAAGGATGCCATTTCTTCGATTAAGTCATTCACATCCTCTCAGGGGATATCATGGTCATTTATTCCGCCCTCCTCACCTCATTTCGGTGGCCTTTGGGAGAGCGGCATAAAGAGTTTGAAATTTCATCTCCGCCGCGTGGTAGGCAAATCTATACTAAACTTCGAAGAGTTCACGACCGTTTTGTCTCAGATAGAGGCATGTCTGAACTCTCGACCTTTATTTGCTATCTCTTCGGATGTTAACGACCCGGTGCCACTTACACCGGGCCATTTTTTGATTTGCGCGCCCTTAACAGCGATTCCGGACCCAGACCTTTCTCACGTTCCTGTTTCTCGTCTTGGGCGTTGGCAACTCCTTCAGAGGTTTGTCCAAGGCATTTGGAAGGCGTGGTCTCGCGATTATTTGCACCAGCTGCAGCAGCGTCACAAGTGGAAGTTTGCCAAAGATAATGTTTCCATTGGTGATTTAGTTTTGCTTATTGAGGATAATTTACCTCCATTAGCCTGGAAATTTGGCGTAATTATCGCCACATTTCCCGGCCCAGATAACTTGGTTTGTGTCGTAGACATTCGCACGCCTACGGGTGTTTTGCGGAGACCAATACATAAATTATGTCTGTTGCCAGCGCGAGACGAGATTTGACATTATGATTACTTAGCACAATGCTACTTTTATTCAGCCATTGGCTTATTACTTATTACGACCATTTGGTCAGCATAATTGTGATGAATTATCACAATATTTTCTTATCAATTTTGTGCCATTGCACGCTTCTAATTATCACAGTTTTGGTGGTATCTTAATATTTGTATTGTATGTTAATTTGTGTGGCATACTATGTCTTACACATTTTCATTTGATGTTATGGGGTATATTGCATGTTTTTTGGTGGTCTTATTTATAAAATGTTATTACATAATATTTGCATGTCTTGCCGTTAAGCAATCATGCATTCATTTCTTTATTGTTGCTGATAAATATGTATTATTCTGTGAATGTCTTTAAATTGTTAAATTGTTTCTGTAATTTCAGTATTGTATTGTTATTTGACATTGCAATTATTCATCTTGTAATTATTTAAATTATTGTTATTGTATTCACATAAACTGTGTCTATGTAAAAACTATTGTTAGCGTCTGCCGTATGTAACTGTCACGTCTAGGTTTATTTTATATTGTATTAATTTTGCAAGTAAGCATGCACAATTCTTTTTACTTAAAATTATGACATACATGTCATATCTGGGCTTGCATTCAGCATCTAGCTTGTTCATACATTATTACATATTGTAAGTTCCTGAAACTTCAGGAACAGCATGACTAGGTCAATACATGCCGCCCTGCTAAATATACGATTGAACATGCAACTGCAACATGTTCATCAACAATTTTGTTCATGTAATGAACTCTCTGTACAGGCCCACGGGCCTCAATTAATTTTATAGTAACCATCTATGACATGCATAGGGTTACCAGCTATCGGTCCATCATGTGATGAGCTTCCGATCTTGCATTAAACATTGTATAATTATGTATTTTTCTTTCATGTTTTATAATGTTATATACTGAACACACTTGTGTCAGTAATATTGGTCAAACCAGATTTATTCATATATGAAACAGCTGTTCGCCAACCTTGGCCTACAACCGCCTATCTCTAGGCTTATCTTATGCATGCTTATCTCTAAACTAGTGACGGACTGCCGTTATCTAATCTCATAACTCAAGGTACAACTCAGCCTTGAAGCTAACTATCATTATAAGAAACTGTACTTTTAAATTAAATTGTAAATGTATCATAATTAAAAAAAAAAAAGTGTTAAAAAATCATTTGATTTTGACGGGCAGCTTATGTACGGTAGCACGATGATTTCGTTTTCTAGGTTGGCTAATCTGCTTACTGCCTCGCCTTAATTTTGGCGTGTTTGTACTATGCACAGTGCGTATCAAGCGCTCGCGGCGGTCGTACCGAGCCGAGCCCAGCTTTTCGCTGTCATTTATTGTCGACATTTAATGTAGGCTTTAGGCCTTACATTCTCGCTTATGGCCGACTAGGCCCGCTTCATTCTAATCTAAATTTATAATACTTGGCAACACGCATTATTAGCCGACCTCATTTCAACAAATAATACATTTGTAATGTAACTAAGAAAGACATTAAAATCTATTCAAATACAGTCCACATCTTATCATTTTCTTCCTACTGAAGCAATGCATTTATTACATAGTATTTTTAACTAACATGGAAGACCAGCCGACAGAATTCTTCAACTCAAGAAACATATATTTAGCCCACTTGGGCCCAATTCATTAACTCTTTCTTGTCCACACTTGCTGGATCATTATTCTCATTAACAGTGATAAAAATGATGTTTAATTTTACTCAGTTGATTATGTTCTTTCGTTTTTTACTCATCTGGTCATTGCAATCCAAAGGTTTACGCCACCACGTGTTATGTTACGCACTTTTTGTTTGTAGAACACTCCAAAAACTGACTTTACGCTGTTTAATTTTGATTCTTTTGTCAATCGCACACTTTATTGTTGTTTCAAAATAACATCACTATTCTTTTTAGTCGGCTGACTTAAATTGCTCGAGAGCACATTTTTAGTGAACCGCACGGTTTTGGAGTTGGATGACGACTGCCGCGTCCAAAATGGCGATAATACGCTTGGTGGACCTTCTGTCGCCATCAACTTGCTCTCTGATTGGCTGGTGAATGTCTCGCGCCTTTCTCGACATCTCGTGAAAGACGGTAAAGAGACCATGTGCGCGAATTTTACGTCACAAAAGGCGGCACACGCGCGCTCTTACACATTCCAATGTTCTAATTTGTTTTGTACCGTACACAGCATGGCACCGAACTGACTACCGGATGTTCACAAAAGCCACACATTTGGTGATCTAAAAGTGTTGTCAGCTCCGACTCCGAAAGTTAGATTTGATTCGCTTTTACATAACTTGTGTTATTGCCCAATATTAAAATGATTAAAAGTGGTTTTACCCCATTCTGTACTGTTACAAATTCATCATCAAAATCAGGTTGAATTTCAAAACAATTGTGGCATACAAATAGATCATCATCTTCAGAGTCTTCTGGCATATGAACTTTGTGATTTTTAGGGATACAGTTATAATGAAAAATGTTATCACACATTGAACAAGTGTCACCTCTTTTTACAGTTCCAGTACAAACATAACACATTTCTAGTACCTGTGCAAGAGTCTCTTGACTTTGGTTAGGTATTGCTTGAGGCCCAGAATCAGGTTTAATTACACTACAAGATGTAATTGCACTAGCTGCAACATCTGAACAGTCCAAAATTGCTTTTGTTTTAACTTTTTTCTTCAAATGAATTAATTTATTACCTGAAATGGCTGTACATTGATTTTTTCTCTTGAGAAAATTCAGCTCTTTTTTGTTTGCCTTTCTAGCTTTCTCTTTTCCTTTTCTTGTTCTTCCTGATTTTTCCTTCTTTTTCCTTGCTGTATTTCATTCCAATTCTCAGAAGTAAGAACAAATGGGATTCTTTCCATTGATCTTTTACCCTTTCTTTTGGGAGTTTCAGGCCATGTTAGAATATCATTTAATTGTGTACTTTTATTTTTTCAGGTGTTGTATTCTGATTATTATGGGATCAGCTTCCTCAATCTTAGGAGTATAGCTGATTTTGTCACTAACATTTGCAGAATTGTTTTCAGGAAGTCAACACTACACTGCATAAAAATAGATTGGTCACCAGAATTATTTCGTAATTCAGTATCATTAGTTTCCCTCTGACTAATATCACTTCCATTAACTGCTTCTTTAAAATTGTTCCATATTCTATAAAGAATTAAGAAATCATCATTTGCTACATTTTCATTTATAGGCATTGGCATATTTTCAATCACTTCAAATTTATCAGCTCTTTCCTCCCCTACTATTTCACAAAACTTGTCATATGTCAGACTGAGCGGATGGTTTTTGAATCTTCTACAACAGTTGATGTATCTTTACCAAGGCACTTAGAATAATCAATTGTGGCAGGATTCCACAGAAATAAGCCTGTTGCTTTAAAACCATTTATTATAGTTGGCGTCAAGTCCAATGAATCCAATAATTCTTTTAAAATTGGTGCAAAATCTTCTTTTCTGACAGCTGTATTTAGATTTTCTCTATGCCACATTAAAACAGCATTTTTCCATCTGGTCTTCACAGGTCTAAAAGCAGCAACATCTGCTGGCTGAAGTATGTGTTCTGAATTTGGGTAGAGTGCAATTAGAACTATTTGTAGTTCTGTGTATAAATTACTCAGTTGGTAAGTTAAGTGAGTTTTATGTCCATCAACAAACAACACAACTGGAAATTTAATTTTTTTTCAATCAGAAAAGGATAGAACACATTGCCAGTATATTCAAAAAATACTTCAGACTTCATCCATCCATTATCGCACCTCCCAATTCCCCACTTTTCTGGAACACTACGTACAACTGCATTTGGTATCCTTTGGAAATTGTATATTATCATTGGTGGACACACTATTCCATTTGCCGCAAAATTACACATAACAGTTAAAGAAGATTTAGGAATGCCTTGCTCCACTTCGTAAACATTTTTTGCACCTGTTGGAGCTAAAACAATTCTTTTTTGGGTCTAGTACAAAATGTGTTTCATCTCCATTGTATATTCTAGATCAATCTTGAAGTATATTAAAAACGTTTTTTTCTTCCATAAGTTTTTGAACAGAATTGAACCAAGACTGTATGTCACTTTCTGTAATACAGGAACTAGCCATTGTTACGCCTTCAGATGTTCTACGTGAAACGTATGGATGTTGATGAAGAAAGTCTTTATACCACTTTTCACCAGGCAGATTGTTTTTGAACGGAGTTTTGCGTTTGTTAATTTGCAAGAACTCTTGGACACTTAATTGCAGATCCTCCTTTCTCTTGGAGAATCCTTTACAGGAACATTCAAATATCCACCTGTAAACAAAGTCAATCAGTTTATTGATCTAAAAATATATAGACTTATATCAAGTTTGAAGTAAAGAAGAATATAATCACGCAGTAAAAATTAAAGCTATACAAAAATTACTGAAAAACCGTTGAAATTGAAATACATTTACATGTTTCAAAACTGTGCATTATTTAGATCCAGTCTATCTGTACATGTTAAAGGATAAAAATCAATTTAAAAATTTTGACACACACACACAGATAATTGATCAATTTTTATAGTATAAATAATTATTTACAGTGGCAAAGCGTGACAAAATAATTTGGGTAGACATAAAAATACCAGCCAAAAGCAACCTCTTCTTACTTTTAGCTATGGAATCTGCTTCTGAGAGATTGTCGTGCAATTTAGAATCACTATGCATGTTCTTTCATGAAAGACTCTTCCGCTGCCAATAAATTTTAAGTTTCTGAATAATTACCCTTGTTAAGAGATTGCTCATTTTCCTTATGACCCCTAAAAGCCAACTCTTTCCTAAATAACAAAAATCTATCAAACGGCCTACTATCCTTCGATTTCATGCACATTTTCATTGTGGTATACTGCTTAAATTCTAGATGTTTCGGACAAACAATGTTCAATTTTGTTATGTCCTAGCTTGTGAAACATCTCAGAATTTTGTATATGAGTTTCGCTACCAGCATGTTTAGCTGCTTTAGCTTCAAAATTTTTTATAGTGCCTACTCCAAGTTTGCTCCCGTGGTTCCTCTTCATTAAATATCAAACAATAATAACAGTGCAGAGTTTTGTTTTGCTTACAACCAGAGAGCCACATACACAAAACATTCTGAAATTTTCTGACAACTTTTCCATCTTTCTGCGATAAATCTAAAAATGCCCGAGATGTAGACTTTAGCAATACATTTTACTGTAAATGTAACGTACTGATTTCATATTTTAACAAAAATTCTAGTGAATAAAAGTTATCAGAGTTTATCAAATACTTGTGTGGTAGAAGTGGTACTAACTGTATTCATTTTGCTCATTCAAACAAAGTAAACAGTATGTTTAAAGCACTCAAAAGGATGACACTTAAAACAGTATATTATTAAATAATTGGCACGTAACACTTCTTAGTCTATAACACTATTTTTAAAATTAAAAATAATTTGTAAACTCAACAGAAACAAATATATGCGAGCACAATGAACCAAACACAGGCGAGAATTCTGTGCTCTTGAGTGTGGGGGAGACGTGTCTCCTGATGTGATGTATGGGACGCATTTTTATGCTGCGTGCGCAGATCCACTCCCGTTGTCATTCACCGAAGCCCTCCTCACCTCCAGCCTTGTTAAAAAGACATTTCAAGTAACGTCTACCCTGACACTCGCCTTACAATTGCAAGGTTTCATGGCTCACACTCGCATCATGTTGCATGATATTTAACTTCTTAAGTTAGTTTTGTATCCTTTCTTAGTAACTTACACAACTTAATTCATAAATAAAATTTAATTATTTTATGGATACATTATTTGGGGAGACACTGTCTACCTTGTCTCCCCTGACGCTTCGCCACTGATTATTTACTGAATTCCCTAAATGTTAAAGAAGCAGAGAAACTGTGAACAGATAGATGTCTAATGGACAGAAGCTCTTTCAAACTGGCGTCAAAAATTAAAATTCATTGTAAAGTACAATGTGAAAAATCTAAATTATATATTTACTTAATGAGAAAATAATAATAATAATAATAATAATAATTGCCTTCAATTTACTATTATGCATTAAACATAATTTATCACAATTTTTATTAGTTTTGAGGCATAGAGAGGTCTACTGTAAATTGTTAAAATACCCCTTAAAAATCTAAATTATATATTTACTTAATGAGAAAATAATAATAATAATTGCCTTCAATTTATTATTATGACTTCAACATAATTTATTACAATTTTTATTAGTTTTGAGGCAGAGAGAGGTGTACTGTAAATTGTTAAAATACCCCTTCACTTTGTTGCGCCTCAAGGCTATACAGGTTTTTCTGTCAAACAAAAATAAATATTTATGCGTATCTCACAAGTGTGTTTTCCTCTTCTTCAGTCAGAATGGGAGGAGGACCATGAGTTACTTTTGTATAACTTATTACTACAATGGAACTGAATTGTAGCCCTTGGTACATTAAATTTTATTGCAGCTGCTTTAAAGGCCATTCCATTTTTCACGGCCTCCACAGCATCAGAAAGATCTTTAAACTTGTAATTGTTTGGAGAAATTATTTTTAAGCAAAAACTATAAGAAGAATTAAAGAACAAATATCAGTACATTTTCAAAGAAAAAAAAGGACAGAAAATAATACACGAACGTTTATGTGCTTTACAAATATTATAAATTTATATGATAAATTATGCAGTTATTTTATTAAAATCTCATCCAACTAATCACTGGGTGTATCGATTAAAATTATTAAATTTACAGAAATAAAAAATTGTTAAAGGTTAATATTTTCTCATCAACCAGTAGTTGGCACTAAATGTTCCTATAATTGGCACCATGTGCCAACTACTGGTAAGTGTTGAAATATCAATATAAAATCAAATGTATTGTATGGGCAGAGTAACATGTTTGATATATAAACATTTTAGTTTGTGTATTCTCAATTACCCAGTTATTGGCACTGGGTGCCAACAACTGAAATACGTTATACAAAAAGTGCCAGTAATTGGCACCCCTACAAAATGTAAAATTTTTAGGTTATGTATGTAACTTCACTGTAAGAGAAACTACATGGTCTGCTGAATGAATATTGCTCACTAAATTGCTAATTCTAAGCCTAAATAAATTTAAAACAAAATAATAATGTGAAACTCTTAACTTACCATTAAGAAAATGAAGAAAATTGGAGAACAATCACTCCTAAAGTTATTTGATTCCACTAATCACAGAAACTCAGTCTGGTGGCAAAACTAAAAACTACACAAGCAAAGAGATATTGCACTACACAATACACATGAACAAGGCCACAGAATTTCAAAAATAACCTTATTTCTGAGGTAAAACAAAAAGGGTGCCAATAACTGGAAGAGTGCCAAAAATAGAACAATTTACCCTGTATGAACAAAAAATTATTAGTATTATGGATGGGGTAATGGAAGAGGATTTCAATATAAAAATCAATAAACAAAAGACGAAAATACTAGTTTGCAGCAGAAATAGAGTTGATAGGACAAGAACTAAATTGAAAAATGAATTAAATTAAATTAGAAAAAGAAGTGAAGGAATTTAATTACTTGGGGACTACAATCACAGGTGATATTAGAAGGCGCAGGGATATTGTGAGTAGAATATATCAGGCAAAAACTGTATTTAATAAGAAAAAACAAGTAAAATTTTACATTATTTTTTTATTTACAAGCTATTTTGGTAATAAGAATTAAGGGAGTCGTAAATTTCGAATAATTTATGGAAATTGTTATATATCACATTAGCAACAATCATTTTTGTCTTATCTCAAAGGGCAGTTTTTGCTTTCACAAAAGCCAGACTAGACACAAATGATGTTTTACTCATTTCTGCTAGATGTAATATAAAAAGCTGTTATTTTTTTTTTGTCAGCTGTTTTCTTGGGTTGCTGTATCCAACAAGTATTTTTTTTTTTAATTAACTATCACTGTCCTTATTTCCACAGTCGGATGAGACAATGGGTGAGATAGGGAAATACATTGCATTTATGGGTTTTACGTTCGCTAATATTACAAGACTTCTAACATCAACTGATAAAAATAAAGTACTAGATAAGTCTACTAAATGTACACAGTAGTAACAGTATTTTAATGCTTCACATTTTTGTACATTAAAAAAAAAAATTACCTCAAAAAATGAGTCGGTAATATAACGTAAAAATTGAATGCTACCCAATTTTACGCTGGTTTTATATAGAATCGTGATTATTAAATGTTTATTAGAATAATAAATGCAAGTAATGTGAGTTGATGTACGGTTAGAAACCTGCGTAGCGGTGTTTTTTAAAGCACACACACCCTTGGCGAGGCGCCTGTCTGACGGGGCGAAAACTATACAGCAAGTCACGTACAGGGTGTAAAATCATAAAATGTATTGTATTAAAAAAAGCAATAAAGTTAAGTGAAATCGAGAGAAAGTTGAGTGTTCAGACAATGTAGAACCGTTAGAATTTAGAAAGAGAGGGTAGAGAGAGAGAACTCTAAGTAGCGTCGTTTTCCTTTCGCGGCATGAGTTTGCTACGCGCTGTTTTTTGACGAATGAAAGAAAGCGTCACTCTTGGGCGGGCGTATTTAGCTAGTTGGGTTGGAGGAAATCAAATATCGCGGTACTTGAAACCAATGGGAACGCGGTTTGTAAATATTGAGTATGGGTAACGTTTGCGGGGGTATAAAAAACGTAGTTGGGTAAATTGTCAGCAGTCTACGGCGAACACTACAACTATCAGACTCGTTATCGCACATTACGATTTCATAACTAAAGTCGACGGAGAGTATTACAACTATTCAAACTCGTCACCGCGTATTAAGAATTTATAACTAATACTTGCGAAAATTAATAAGTACAGTATTCGTGTCGTGCGTTTAATAATATTAAACCCGGTATTACAGTGAGAGAAATATACCAAATCAAAGTAATTATTAGAATAAATATAATATAACTTGGTGATAATTACCGAACTTCATAGTATCGATAATATAACACGTGCATTCGGAAGTTACGGAACGTTGGAGTGAATTCGGGATGAATTTCTGATATTGCGAGCACTCAGCTTAATAACATAGTTACTAAGGTGTCAAATAAGTAGTAGAATACACTAGTTACATGCTGAATCAGTGAGTAGGTGTGAACAGTGGTAATTAAAGTGAAACCGAAGTAATTAAAGTATTAGCGTCAACGAGTGTCAACAACAGGATCGTCCGAATCGTCAACGAACGCAATATCCAAGACCGCAGACTCCGAGGGAAGGCATCACCAACAAAAGGAATTCAACCAACAAGTAAACCAAATTGAACAATTAAACTCATATTAATTCATGTTTTTTTGTAACTCTATTACTATTGGCAATTCAATTGGTCTATGAACCTACTTTCAATGATAATTGATGAAAAGTATAATTTCAATATTGTTAATCATTAATATTGTATGCAATTTGTAATATGTTAATGAAGATGTTCATTAAAATTAGTAGTCATTCATGTTAATTGTGTTAATAATCATTTCTTGGATACCCTGAGATAATTTTAAGAGTCGCCATCAAGCAGAGTTGTGACCTTAGTACTAGTGAATTACACATATCTTTTCTAGCTCTAAACTGCGAGGGTGGTATGTGGCGCCCAACGTGGGGCTTATAAAGACCAAATCCTACACTAGGTAGTATTTGGAGCCTATTGCAGGGTTTAATTTGTAAGCTAAACAGACAATTGAATTGCGAATAGAGTATAAGAAAAGTAGAATAAGGAACGTAGAGAATAAGAATAATTTTGTATGATCACACGAAGCAAAAGTAGGCAAACGAAATACATACAGAACAACACAAACAAAATAAACGACAACATGAATACAGAAACAGAGACAACTCAGAATTACGAAGGGGAGTTAGATATTAACAACCAATTAGGGGATCAACATACACTCGCCCAATTAACAGTGGAGGATCAAGGGTCAAGGACGCGGGGACAGGACCACGAAGAAATAGAAACACCACAAATACCACAAGAAATACAACACGAGGGTAGACCGAGATTAGCACAAGAAACAACAACAGAAACACATAAGGAAACGGATATGTATGCATTACTACAACAATTGTCACAACAGATGTCACAACAAATGACACAGCAAACAGAACAGATGTCACAACAAATGACACAGCAAACAGAATTATTACAAAAACAAATGCGTGAACAGAAGTTAGAACAAGTACAACAGACGAAGCAAATACAACAACTATCACAACAGATTACACAACAAAACCAGGTCTTAAGAGACGAAATAACCACACAACTCAGTGAAATCAAAAAGGAAAACAATGAAATTTTACAACAATTTAAAGTAGACACCAAAACTATGATAGATGAAGAGATTAGTACTATTAAGATGAAATTAATGATAAGTTTAGTGATAATGAAAAATTACTGAAGGAAATGGACGATAAGCATAGTAGTGACATTAAAATTATAAACAAAAAGGTAATAGCGATCAATAAACGTTGTGAGAAAGTATTGTTGCTCACAAAATAGGGGCAGATAAATTAAAAGAGTTAGAAAGCAAAATGGATAACCATTCGGGCGAAACAAACCTCAAGCTGCAGCAGTTACAAAGCGACGTGCGGACGAAGATGGCATTGATAAACGCGTCACCCGTCACCCGAAGCGTTGTCAACGAGCAGATAAAAGAAGTGAAGTTTAATGGATCCAGCGATTTCCCGATGGAATTCATCAAGGAACTAACTGAGATATACCACGAACATTATCGCGACATCAACAACATCGCATGGATATCGAGACATCTGGAAGGAGAGGCTGCAATTTGGTGGCGGTTAGTCAAAGACAATATTAATAATTTTGCGGGGTTTACAGAAGCTTTTAGTAATAAGTATTGGAATAACGTGATCCAGGAACGGGTGCGAGACCAGTTGGAATTCGGACTGTACCACTCAGAAACCGGGATGTCTACAATCCAATACTTAGAGAGAAAATTGTTGGAGAATAGGCAGTTGATTCCGCCTATCTCAGATAGACATTTAATCAGGAAATTGGCAAGACATTACCCGCATGAGATTGAGGTAGCTATTATCACTCGTGGGGTTAATACGATTACGGAGTTTGAGCAAGTGTTGCTGGAGTTCAATCACTTACGAAACGGCAGTAGGTCAATGAACCAGAGACCGGCTGACGGTCGGCTTGAAAGAAACTATTGGAAACACAGCGGAGAAGAGAGAGGGAAAGTGAGCGAACGAGACGGATTTACTGAGGAGAGAACGCAGTATAATAGGCCGACTAAATGGAAGAACCAGTTTAAGGGGGAGACCAACAGTGTCCCATCAACAAGTAATGCAGGTAGCAAGGTTGAACCAACGAAGCATAAAAATCATGAAATTTAACACACACACACAGAAAAAAAACAACAGATTAAACAAACAGACTGTAAAAACACTATTTTACAGATGTATGTGTCATAATTTATAAGTAAATTGTAATAAGACTAAATTGACAAAATGTTGAGAGAACAAATAATTACACATTGTATTGTATGTATAGAATAAGCTTTATATAGATTATGGGTATAAGAAGTTAATGTTAAGGGAAAGTAGTTGTTTGTAACTAGGTCATGAATAGCGGGACATGCAGCTTTATGTAGTAGCTTTGTATGTAGCTTTTGACAAGCAGGTAGCAAAAACCAGTTTAGGGTTCTGTTTGTAAACAAACTGTGGCCTAATGCCAATGTAAACAGCTGATAGATGTAAAGAGTGGAGAATGGAGTAATAAAGAAATTGCTAAATGTACTGTAGTATAAGTAATTAAAATTCATTTGTAGGTATATAATTAACATAATATGAATGTAATTGTTGCGATTTGGAAGCTCTTGATGATCTCGAGTTGTTCCAAAGACGCTATGCAGGAAAGGCTGGATTGTTTGTACGAAAAGAAGTGGACTGTATTACTGATATTTGAAATGCATTTATTGAAATATTAAGATGTATTGATCATGATCGACACGTGCGGATGTGTTAGAGGCCATAACGCCCATAAATTAGTTTTGAAAGAAATCGTAGTCCATTGAAGATGGACGCAGGTAGTCTGATTAAATTAAATTGTATGATACATATTTAAGAATTGTCCAGAAGCCGCGGCTGGAAGTGAAATTGTTTAACGAGAGATCCGCTCGGAGCCTGGTTAGAAAACTAAACTAAAACTTGTCTCCCGTCGGCCAGCTGACCGTCGGCAGCGTTTGATAAGCACGTGACGTCATTCGCCCGTGTCGCATTGCAGTAGTCACTGCGTACAGCTGATAAACAAAGTACAAAGTTTGAACATACTGCCCGCCAAAATCGGGACGATTTTGTAAATTAAACGTTAAATTAATAATACAATAATTAGACTTACATGGCAAAAAGGATACAACAATTGGCGTATTGGCTACAGCGCAATGACATAATAACCATAATATGAATTCAATTAACAATTACAAGGTATACAAGAAATTAACCCTTATGCAAATAGCAAGGGCAAACTGACAGTAAAATTACCCAAAACATAATAGTAACACAATACACACCATAATACAATGATTAAGTAGACATTGATCTTTCCCAAATAATACCCATTGACATTTGCAAAGCATTACAATAACAAGTGATAACACCATAAAAAATATAATAATTTCACCAAGATATTGACACAACAACCCCAATAAATTTCATAATATGTGACCATTAGAAAATACAATACATACGTAGAATAATTGATACCATAAGTAATACTTGTAGTTCTCGGAACTTGGGTTATATAAACATACGATAATACACAACATCCATAAATAATTGATAGTACATATGAAAACACAGTCACTATTGCAGTAATAGCTATCGGCACGTAAACAATACTTACAATGTTTATGATACAATTGACTTGTATGCTCGCCCGGGGAATGTCCCGGGCGTAGTCCAGGCAATGCGACAAGTTCACAATCCTAATATGTCTCGTATGGCACGCATACGACTAGTTTGTTGCCACCGGAAGGGGGCATAATTTGTGGATGGGTCGGCGTAAGATACCTAGTGCGGTGCGAACTTCTGCGACGCGTACTAAGGAATCTTGACCCGGAAAAACATTGGTAATTACCCCACGCTTCCACTCTAGTGGGGGGGGGGGGAATTATCATCCAAAATGAGGATAAGCTGTCCGACATTCAAATTCCTTAACGGGGTGCGCCATTTGTTGCGCTGCTGCAGCTGGTGCAGATAATCCCTAGACCACCGTTTCCAGATGGTCTGCGTAAATGTTTGGAGCAGAAGCCATCTGCCCAAATGACTAGTATTGCTTTGGGTATAGTCGGGTTCCGGAAGTGCAGTCAGTGGAGCACCGACCAGGAAATGAGCAGGAGTTAAGGGTTCAGGGTCTCTAGCATCGTCGGACACCGCGCACAAAGGGCGTGAATTAAGGAAAGCCTCAATTTGAGAAAGAAGAGTAGAGTATTCCTCAAAATTCAAGATCGTACCGCCTATTACGCGACGTAAATGAAATTTAACACTCCTTACACCACTTTCCCACAAACCACCGAAATGAGGGGCTAAAAGGGGGATAAAGGACCATTTGATACCGTGGAGACCGCAAAACTCCAGAGAAGATTGCTCAACTTACTTTGAGGTTAAAAATTTGTACCAATCATATAAGGTGTGGTTGGCACGACGAAAATTCGTACCATTATCTGAAAATATCTGCGCGGGAATACCTCTGCGCGAGATGAACCTTTTTAAAGCCGCTATAAAGGCGTTGGAAGTGAGATCCGACACCAATTCTAAATGGATGGCCTTTGTACACATGCATATGAATAACGCGATGTATGCCTTGGTCGTGGACTTAGAGCGCTGCCCGCCATGGCGCAAAAGTACAGGACCGGCGTAGTCCACGGCAGACTGTGAAAATGGCCTAGAAGGCGTGACCCTAGAAGGGGGTAACTGACCTAATAGTTGATTCGCGCCTCTAGCCCGGAAACGAATACAAGTGACACACTTATGTATCACTGAGCGGATATAGGATTTGTCGTGTATGATCCAATATTTTCGCCTAAGCGAAGCTTGAGTTGATTGCACCCCAGTGTGCAACAAACGGATATGTTCATACTCAATTATTAATCTCGTGAGATGAGAGTGCGGGTGCAAAATTATTTGGTGTTTACTCGCGTAGTTAAGTGGGGAGAATTGCAAGAGTCCACCCACTCTTAAAATGCCTGATTCATCCAGGAAGGGGTTGAGAGCAAGAATTTTACTACTGCGAGGAAGGCACCGGTGTGCCTCAAGTTCCTTAACTTCTACGCCAAAATGCAACTGCTGAGATTGCCGGACAAAAACCAAGAGTGTGTCAGACAATTCTTGAGCAGACAAAAAGGACGTGGCCCTGTCAACAACCGGAAGCCTAGAATTGCGAAAAAATCTGCGGCAATATGCGAAGACGCGAATGAGCCTAGTAAGGGATGAATAATTTTCAACATAACTATGTGTTGAGGACGCGACAATTAGTGAGGTTTGAACCTGCTTGCGACGTTCCTGCTCAAGGTCGGGATAAGTACAGGGAGTATTAATGTCGAAAGCGCTGACTCATGCGCCAACCAGGACGGACCATGCCACCATTGAGTATGACAGTGCAAACTACGAGGGAGGCAACCGCGCGATAAAATGTCGGCAGGGTTGTCATTTGATACTACATGATGCCAAGTTCCCCTGCTGCTAACAAGACGCTGTATTTCCGCGACACGGTTGGCCACAAATACCTTCCAGCGGGAAGATTGTTGATGTATCCAATGCAACGCTATCATCGAGTCCGAATAGAGATATAGTCCGTCAAAATTGTAGTTGATGGCGTTTAAAACCTTGGACGTTAATTGCGACAGCAATAAACAAGCACAAAGTTCAAGACGTGGTAGCGTTATCTGTTTCAGCGGAGCGACCCTAGATTTAGCACACAACAAGTTTGACGATATGGCGCCGTTCGAATAGACCGCCCGCACATAAATGCAACAAGCGTAACCTTTAGCCGAAGCGTCGGCGAATCCGTGAAACTGTAAAGAACTAATTGGATAATTGTTCGAACTCTTAACCGACCTCGTAATCTTAAAATGAGTGTCGGAAACTAATTGAGAGTATAGTTCTAGCCACTGATTGGCTAATGACCCAGATAGGGGTTCGTCCCAATCTGTGCCCGCCAACCACAACTGTTGCACGAAATGCTTGCAGTAAAATGTGATGGGTGCGATAAGACCCAGTGGATCATAAATCCCAGCAATGACCGACAACACGCTTCTTTTGTTGAACACGGTCAAATTATCATCACCCCTAACGGTGTATAAAAAGTTATCCTTTTCAACGTTCCATTGGATTCCCAATGTACGCACGTTTTGACCTTTGGTGAAGTCATGGGATACTTGGGCGCGAAGGGTCATAATCCTATGGTGGTTAGAGAACCACTTATGTAACGTGAAACCATACCTACTTAACAACTTCACGATCTCGCATTTCATTTCAGCTAAGACGTTCGGATCATCCGAACCCGTTATAAGATTATCTACGTAAAAATCATTGGCTATGGCCCTAGAAGCTGTAGGGTAGTCGGAGTTATTTTCGTAGGCTATCTGAGCCAGACAACGTGTAGCAAGGAAGGAGGCACTAGCAGTGCCATACGTAACCGTCCTTAAAGCGTAATGTCGCAATTCCTTATGCGGCGCATCACGCCAAACGATGCGTTGCAGGTTTGAATCCTTTGGGTTAACCATGATCTGGCGATACATCTTTTCTATGTCCGCAATAAGTACGTATCGGTGGGTACGGAACCGAACCATTATCGAAAACAGATCCTGCTGGATCGTAGGACCGACCATTAGAGTATCGTTGAGGGACAGATTATTTGTGGTTTTAGCGGAGGCGTCAAATACCACGCGCAATTTAGTGGTTAGGCTGGAGTCCTTGAAGACTGCGTGATGGGGCAGATAAAAAATATCTGAGTTGTCAAGCGACAAATCGTAATCATTAAGTGGCGACATGTGACCAAGTTTCAAGTAGTCACTCATGAACTCGCTATAATCCTTATAAAGGATAGGGTTCTGCTTGAACTTGAACTCTAACGATTGGAACCTGCGGATAGCTCCGCGGAGAGAATCTCCCAAATGACATTTATCAGACCTGCGGGGCAGGGATACCACGAATCTCCCATCGCGGTTGCGGCTAGTGTTTTCCACAAAATGTTTTTCACACGGCGAGTCCTCAGAGTAGGGTTCGCGACTAGAGATCTCCTCCAACTTCCAAAATTCCTTTAGTTGCGAGGAAATCTGACTATCATTCTTACAGACCATAAAGGACGAAACTGTTTTAGTTATGTCGACGTTGAAGGGTAAGTCACCGGCCAAAATAAATCCGAACTTAGTCTCCTGAATTATAGGGAAGTGCGGTCCGCGCGTAAATTTAATAGGTTCAATTAGTTGGAGAAAATATTGAGCGCCGAGTAATACATCGATTTGCGCCGAGCAATGTAGGTGAGGTTCCGCCAAGAATACGTGCTTGGGTAAATTCAAAGAGGCAAGATCGAACGACTCTGCCGGCAAATTATTTGTTATACTGGGTAGTACGGCACAATGTACATTTAACGTGAAGGGTTTATAGCGAGAATGTAGCCTTACCTTTGTACTAAAGTCAGCATGGGAAAGCGAGTTGTTTATACCCGTGATGGGTAGTTGCGATTTAACCAATTGGAGGCCCATTCTGCGGGCGAAATCCATTGTGCAAAAGTTCGCTTGAGAACCGGAATCCAGTAATATCCTAACGGGAAATTTCCTACCGACCTTATTAGCGGTCATACAGACGGCGGTGGATAACAATACCGATTTATTGGTCTGTGACTTCAGTGAGCATTGGTTATTAATGGAAGCTCCGTCTCTGTTGGGGACATGAATTGTGGTGTGGTGACGCCTAGAACATTTTTTGCAAGAAAATTTTGAGGGACATTTTGAGCTTTCGTGTACCGGTCGAAGGCAATTTAAGCAAAGTTTGTTTTTTATTAAGACGTTTCTTCTGTCAGGGATAGACAGCGATGTGAATTGTAAGCAGTCGATAATTCTATGTTCACCGTTACACAGTCTACATAAATTGTTTCTGATATGAGAATGGAATGCCCCCCTAGGAGCGCTTATCTGTTTAACTGCCTTGCGATAAGGAGACTTATCGCTTTTATTCAACCTGCTCGTTGGGGTAGTCGCGTTATCAAGATTTTGTAGTAATTTTCTTCGTGAATTTAGAAAATTCATAAAATTATTAAAATCAGGGAATTTATGTTCCGACAAACTCTCTTTCCACAACCGGAAAGTGCAATTATCAAGTTTTTTAGCTAAGTAATGTATGACAATAATTTCGAATGTGTTGACTGGCAGTTTGAGATTATTTAAAGCGTTTATATTGGCTGAGATTTCATCAATGAATGTAGATATGCTGACTTGGGATTCTTGTTGAACCAATGGTACGTCCAGGACATTCCCTACATGGTGGGCGGAAACAATTAGCTTACTGTCATGTCTATTCTTCAACAGATCGATAGCCACCGCGTAATTCTCATGAGTGATTGGTAATGACTTTATTATGTTAAGCGCCTCGCCATATAATGACGAGTGCAAATAGTGAAGTTTCTGTATATCCGTCAGATCTGCTCTGACGTGAATTAATTCAAGAAAAATGTGGTAATAATGTTGCCACTCAACAATACTACCCGCAAACCGTGGTAATTTGATTGGTTCCAATTGAATGGGGGGTGTTTTAAGCTGTTTACTTTCAGCATTAATTACTGGTTTCTGGTTCATATGCTCAGCTTGCTCCAGCAGGTGTTGCAATTTACACTCTATATTACAAAGATCGTCTTCCGTTTGTACCCTATCACTCGTTAAAGCAACGTCCGCTTCCTCGGCTTCGATTTGGGATTGAATCTCATCGTATTTGGTGGATAATTCCATCAAATGTCGCAGTTTTATTTTCAGCGCATGATGATCGCTGGTTACCAAATCGAAGTTATCCGCGAAAGTATTTACGCGTGATATTGAGGCTTTAATTGTGCCTCGTTTTTTTATTAGAGCCCTTACATCTGCCATTATTACAATTTAAGAAAAAAAAGGAAAATACCTTGAAAGAATTTGAGCATAGAGCATGTGAACCATGAACTTAAGTTTTAATAAATTTGAATACGTTGCGGTAGCTAGCGATCGTTGTTTATGAACATAATACTTGCTAGAACATAGGCTTACTCTCTCTATTAATCAAGCTTTGTTGGCAATTAAAATTATTAAAATTATGAATTTAAATGATAGCAACATATATCTTTATCCTTGAAGTTTTAACTGATAATGAACTGCAAACCACTTATTAAGTTGTATTGTGTAATGATGGTGTTTGTTTATACAAAGGTGTTAAGAAATAACTGCTAAATGTGAAATATTGTTAAACGTTAAATATAAGTAAAAAGTTCATAGTCACGTGGACGTTGATCCATTCGTGCTGAAGCTGGCTTCGATCCCGTTGCTCGATCCTGTTAGGAGCTGTTGCACCTCCTGTCTCTACTGGTCAGATGACGCCTTATGTTGTGACCCTCCATGAATTAAAGTTGTGGAACCTTTTTACATGAACTCGCAAATGCTGTCCTGCCGTGTCCCGTCGTCTCTGGTCTACTGCTTGGCCGAATCTTGTCGTGTTGACTGCGATGTGATTCACAAAAATGGTGTCGCTCAGGACGAAAATGATGTCGCTTGTGGACGAAAATGTGGTCGCTCAGGACCAAGAAATGCTGCCCGTAGGGCGAGAATAAATTCAGATCGGTTGGGCCAAAAATGATGCGGACAAAGAAATGCGGTCGCTTGTGGACCCAAACATAAGAAATCCGTCCCGAGGGGACCAAAAATGTTTTCGTTTTTGGGCCAAAAATAAGAAATCCTGCCCGGATGACCAAAAATGTTGCGGTTTGGAAGCTCTTGATGATCTCGAGTTGTTCCAAAGACGCTATGCAGGAAAGGCTGGATTGTTTGTACGAAAAGAAGTGGACTGTATTACTGATATTTGAAATGCATTTATTGAAATATTAAGATGTATTGATCATGATCGACACGTGCGGATGTGTTAGAGGCCATAACGCCCATAAATTAGTTTTGAAAGAAATCGTAGTCCATTGAAGATGGACGCAGGTAGTCTGATTAAATTAAATTGTATGATACATATTTAAGAATTGTCCAGAAGCCGCGGCTGGAAGTGAAATTGTTTAACGAGAGATCCGCTCGGAGCCTGGTTAGAAAACTAAACTAAAACTTGTCTCCCGTCGGCCAGCTGACCACCGGCAGCGTTTGATAAGCACGTGACGTCATTCGCCCGTGTCGCATTGCAGTAGTCACTGCGTACAGCTGATAAACAAAGTACAAAGTTTGAACAGTAATAGATGTAAGAATTTTGAAAAAAAACATTGTAAAGGGGTTAAATAAATGAAATAAAATCCATTTGAAGGACGCAGCAATAGAATCCTCATTAATTTTCTAGCAAAAATCTTATACGATTCTATTGGGGGAGTAAAAATAAAAAACATACATGTAGACAATGCAGAACCGTTAGAATTTAGAAAGAGAGGGCAGAGAGAGAGAACTCTAAGTAGCGTCGTTTTCCTTTCGCAGCATAAGTTTGCTACGCGCTGTTTTTTGACGAATGAAAGAAAGCGTCACTCTTGGGCGGGCGAATTTAGCTAGTTGGGTTGGAGGAAATCAAATATCGCGGTACTTGAAACCAATGGGAACGCGATTTGTAAATATTGAGTATGGGTAACGTTTGCGGGGGTATAAAAAACGTAGTTGGGTAAATTGTCAGCAGTCTACGGCGAACACTACAACTATCAGACTCGTTATCGCACATTACGATTTCATAACTAAAGTCGACGGAGAGTATTACAACTATTCAAACTCGCCACCGCGTATTAAGAATTTATTACTAATACTTGCGATAATTAATAAGTACAGTATTCGTGTCGTGCGTTTAATAATATTAAACCCGGTATTACAGTGAGAGAAATATACCAAATCAAAGTAATTATTAGAATAAATATAATATAACTTGGTGATAATTACCGAACTTCATAGTATCGATAATATAACACGTGCATTCGGAAGTTACGGAACATTGGAGTGAATTCGGGATGAATTTCTGATATTGCGAGCACTCAGCTTAATAACATAGTTACTAAGGTGTCAAATAAGTAGTAGAATACACTAGTTACACGCTGAATCAGTGAGTAGGTGTGAACAGTGGTAATTAAAGTGAAACCGAAGTAATTAAAGTATTAGCGTCAACGAGTGTGTACAACAGGATCGTTCGAATCGTCAACGAACGCAATATCCAAGACCGCAGACTCCGAGGGAAGGCATCACCAACAAAAGGAATTCAACCAACAAGTAAACCAAATTGAACAATTAAACTCATATTAATTCATGTTTTTTTGTAACTCTATTACTATTGGCAATTCAATTGGTCTATGAACCTACTTTCAATGATAATTGATGAAAAGTATAATTTCAATATTGTTAATCATTAATATTGTATGCAATTTGTAATATGTTAATGAAGATGTTCATTAAAATTAGTAGTCATTCATGTTAATTGTGTTAATAATCATTTCTTGGATACCCTGAGATAATTTTAAGAGTCGCCATCAAGCAGAGTTGAGAGCTTAGTACTAGTGAATTACACATATCTTTTCTAGCTCTAAACTGCGAGGGTGGTATGTGACGCCCAACGTGGGGCTTATAAAGACCAAATCCTACACTAGGTAGTATTTGGAGCCTATTGCAAGGTTTAATTTGTAAGCTAAACAGACAATTGAATTGCGAATAGAGTATAAGAAAAGTAGAATAAGGAACGTAGAGAATAAGAATAATTTTGTATGATCACACGAAGCAAAAGTAGGCAAACGAAATACATACAGAACAACACAAACAAAATAAACGACAACATGAATACAGAAACAGAGACAACTCAGAATTACGAAGGGGAGTTAGATATTAACAACTAATTAGGGGATCAACATACACTCGCCCAATTAACAGTGGAGGATCAAGAGTCAAGGACGCGGGGACAGGACCACGAAGAAATAGAAACACCACAAATAACACAAGAAATACAACACGAGGGTAGACCGAGATTAGCACAAGAAACAACAACAGAAACACATAAGGAAACGGATATGTATTGTAACGAGACAGATAAAGGCATAATATTGAATGGCATTTGATCATTAGAATAATAAAATTATAACATTTAAATCTGGAAGAAAGCATTAAGTTTAATATAAAAAAATTAATTCATAGCAACTGTGGAAAGCAATCATTATTATTTAAAAAATACAAGTTCAAATAAAATGAGTTACTGGTGATGAGTCATCCAAAACCAGTCTAATAACCAAAGGTTTTCAAATTATAACCCAGGAAGGTAAAAAGTAAATAACAAAGCAACACAGAATATGACCAAACCCACAACGAGGAAATATAAATGGAAAAGAAACCCTGAATAAGCCAAGATCAAGCAATACAGGTGATGTATTTCTAAAATAACGAAGAAGATGAAGAAATCCCAAGAAACCCGATGGCATCAAGAAGAAGATGGAGAAGATACCAGTCCCAGAAGACAGAAGAAAGAAGAAGAAGGCAGCATCCTGAGGAAGATGTCATGCTCTTATAAAAGACACCCAAATCCCTATACCCCCAAAATAAATGATAAAATACCAATAAAAGTATAACGAAATAGTAACAACATGTACATAAAATTAAGAGAGAGAAGTGTGTAAAGTAAGAGTTGCCAGTGAACCAAGATGAAACAATAATATAGTATCCAAGGAACAAATCTGCATTGTAAAACACTAACCAATTTATTATGTTAATAAGACTACACGACCATTTAGAAATAACATAAAATAAAAGTGTAAAGTGAACCAGTGCTAGTTTTAGGTATTATAGAAAATAAACCTTGTGTTTCATTCTTGGCAATCACAAACATTGAATACAATGAAATATGCAACTTTCAGTGACTTAAAATGTGTACTATGTGAATATGTTACTTACAAGATATAAATCTGTTTAAAGTAACATTTTGTTTTATATAATGAGAAAAAAAAAGATTTAATTATACCGTACTAATGACAGGGTACAATTCCCCAAAGACTATATTTAAAAGACAGTGTAAGAACTGTATAATCCAACTTAGTATAGTAGTTAGCAAATAAGAATATAGATATAAGGTTTTTGTAAATATAGGATAGGGATGTTAAAAATGTATTAGATATAAGGTCATTTATTTAAATCTACAACAACTAACATCAGAACTGTAAACATAATTATTACTTGTGAATAGTAAGAAGTAATTAAGATGTTAGTTGGTAAAAAAACCTTTTTTGTGAACAATATTTCAATGTTAGAAATAAGTATTTAATTGTAAAATGTTTGAATGTTGAAGACAACCATTTATTAGAAAATATTCCTTATTTGTTTAACTGTTCTTTGTATTGTAACCAATACTAATTATTGTTGTGTAATTTAAAAAAATGTTTAGTTTATAATACCATATTTAAAAGTCAGAGAGGGTATCACACATCATATATTGTTTGTAAAAATATTTTGTAAGGAAAAATTGTTAAAAAACCTAGGCCTAAGAATGAAAACCAAACTTCATCAAAACAGAGAAATTACTCATTTAAATGCAATTAAACAAAAGGGATTTAGACAAAATAAACCTGAGATGAAGCCATATAATTGCACATACCATTTAGAAAGATTTTATAAAATTATATTCAGAATTATAAATAAAAATGAAAATGACTAAACTCAGAAACTTGAAGAGTGGAGTCATATATTCCAAAATAATATTTTAGAATTTAACCAATTCAATTAATTACAAGAAAATAAGGGAATATAAACCTTTTAATACAATATAAGATTATTAATAATAAATATAACTGAAAAAATGGCTGAATTTGCATAATGACAGGAAGTTATTTTTTAATTTATCACTGAATACAAAATGAAAGTAAAATTACTAATTTTGGACAGAAAACATTATAAAACGGCATTATTCAATCTTAAAATACGCCGAATGAACTGAAGGATTAATTTAAATAACATCTAGTAAATAAAATTGATAAATAACCAAAGTTTAGGCAATTATATAATGTATTTTGAAATATGTACAGGATGCAAAATTATATTTGAACAATGTTAAGAATAATATTATATTGGCTAAGAGTTTAGTCGAAACTGGAGGAAATAAGATAGTTGATTATTGGTAATTGTACGGTGAACTTGACAAGCGGTTTATAACCAAGCTAACCTAACTTAAAACGGTAATGTCGAGTGAGTGAACGATACGTTTTTGTGAAATCGTGAGTGGCGTATAAAATCATTCTGAAACGTCCACCTAGTGATAAAATCAATCGAAAAAGACTAAATAACACTGGACAGTACATAACTACACCGAAAAACACTACAAAACACAAGAAAACAGTATATCACATAACCATACATTAACGCCTGAATCATAAAAAGTGAATGAACTTATAAATACACAGATACACAAAATACAACCCGGAAACTTCACACAAGGCACTACACAACATCAAAAAAGAGATTTGCAGACACCAGGACGGGAATACTGCCAGAAAATATCTTATTTGGAACATCGCAGATACGGATGACATTTTGACCGACTTGACGGCAGCCATTTGCATTCATCATTGGAAACGCCTTCTTGTCCACGTCAGCTGTTGGTGACAACAAATTATATTATTTCAATATTATTATTCAATGTGTGTATCTAGTATTAGTAATTAACTTGTTGTAACGTTATACTTTTTACATATTGTGTGCTGAGTCAAATGATTCAGCGCTAGTTTAGTAAATGTATTGGCATTTTTTTTTGGACGGTAAAGACAGTACAAAAGTTAAATGTAATAAGGAGTGCTGCTCTCTACCCGCGGACAGGAGAGGCTACCGTTTTCGAGTTTTCACCGTTTGATAGGTGTTTCCATCTGCTGAGAATTTCCAGCAGTTTTAAACAACAGTGGTGCAGCCTGGTGAGAATTTCCTTACAAACGGACAACGAACGGAAACTTTTGTTAAGGTTTGTCTCAAAATGGAAGCCTAACTCACGACATCGTAGAATATCTCTTCGGTGGAGAGGAGTGTGAAAATCTAGCGTCGGCTTCCTTTTAAATATGAGATAAGTTCTTAATGACTGCGGGTTCACTGAACAGAGACAAGTCCTGCTAAGACTGAACCAAATGACATCCTAAAGCTCCACACTCGACACCGAAGAGAACAACCAGGCCGCAACAACATGCCAATCATGAGATCGCCACGCTATAAATAAGATCATCCTTCTGGGCACACAAAGCAGGTGAAAAATATCCATTTTATATTCACACGTAGAATCAACATGGTACCAGTATACATTCATTTGGATCCCCAATTGATGGGACAGTTTAGTGTGAACACTAAGTATTAATTTTAAATTTCAATACATGCATAGTAAATTGTCAGTTCAGAGACTGACATGTGTACCACACAGCATCCAACTTAGATTTCCACTCATTTCCTTATAGTATTTTCGCTACAGATTAAAGTCAGTTTTGTTATTATTATTTTCTCAAGTTTAATTTACTCTGCATTAAAACATATATTTTCTCTTATTTTTAAAATCAGGTTAGGCCATTTGTATAAAAGATTACTGGGGAGGTAGGTGTTATTTTAAATTAGTTTCAACCAAGCTGTGCCTGTCGAAACACTTTTCAACTTGTTTGTTGAAACAAGGTTGTTGAGACTGGTTATAAATTGAAGAAACATGTCCGTCTCTGACACACAAATGTATTTTTTTATATAAGGTGCTAATATTGTGCAATTTTTCCCTTTCATTAATTGGCCCTATTTTAGTCTATATAAATTCTTTATATTAATCATGGTAACTGGGGGGCGTTAATTATTTTAAACTTTTTTTATTTCTCACCTTAATTAAGTATTTTAGCACTTAGCCACTTAGGCACTTTCTTTTAAATTTTTAATGTCCTGGGGACATTTGTATCCAATACTTTATGATACACATGACGTGCAATTAACCCACACCATGCGGGTACATTCATAGAAATAATCTTTAATCCTAATTGGGATTCCTATAAAGCAGAAGTTTAGAATTTATATACACCAGAAGGCTAATAAAAAAAAAAGGGCGTGGCAAGAGACCTTTATGTATTTGTATACTATTGTATATGTAATTTGTCTTGTGGAACGTGTTATGTCTGTATATTTCTGTGTACATTTTGGGGGATATATATATATATATAAATATTATGCATTGCTGTACATTTTGGTGGGATATAGGGATTTTATTTATTATTAGGATTTACATACACCAGTAGACGAGTATTCTATCTCAATAATCGTGGCTGATCATTTCTTTATAAAAATTAATTATTTTATTTAACAAGTATAGTAAGTGTCACCTTTAAAGTTCATTTAAATTGGATGAATAATTATTTTAATTATTAATAGTAACTGTGAATGAAATTATTTACCTTCACCAATTTATATATTGCTTTTTAAAAGAAACATATGATATAAATTTTATATTTTAAGAAATAGTTTAATGGGAGTTTCATTTTGAGGTTAATGATTATTTTTAAATTTTCAATTCATTGATGGTGACATAGCAATTATTTTCTTGGATTCAGTTTATATTATTCAGGTGGCCTTGTTGAGAGGTTATACTTTTTTTTGTTAACCATTTAAGAAGGGGAATTCTAAATCACTGTTGTTTTTTGTTATTAATATTATGAGATAGAATAATAAAACCATTGTTAATTATTTAATTCTTGAGTTTTTATTGCAAGTCCCGTCTTACTGGATCCAGCGCAATTTTTAGCTTCTCTAGGCCTTAGCCTAGTTTTAATTAACTTGTAACCCCTCTTTACAAAAGGAAATATTCTTTTTGTTTTAACTACTCAAAATGAAGTAGGGGTTTCAATTGGCCCGATTTCTCTGACTTTGATAATAATTAGCTGTTTAAAGAACCCTGTTGAATTTTATATACCATACCTTGTAACTGTTTCGATACCCTGAGAGTCGATATTATAATCGAAAAGAGTCTATATTTCAATTATATAATAAAACATTAATACTTTTCACCACAAAATAGTTCTTTCTTTCATTAATATTACAAATTACCATTAATATAATTTTAAATAATAAACTACCAGGACTTTATCACATACAAGGGAAGATAACCTACAAAACGAAAAGGTAAACAAGTATCGATTGTCCTGGAGACAATTTTATGAGTGGTTGTAGTTTATTTGAAAAATACAAGAACATCAATAAAATTTCTTAGAGGAGTGATACACATTTTAAAACTTCACAGCACACTATTAATTAATTGATTTTAATTAATTAATTAATAAAAAGAAAATTTTTTTAATTATAAAATTTTTTTTTAAAAACATAATTTTTTTTTTTATTTTCTTCAACTAACAACAATTTTTGTTTTAAAACATTTTGGGTGAAATTACACATATATCTTTTCAACAGCATAACGCTATTTAACAGTTTTTGCTACATTTGGGACTCGACCAACTGGGAAACTTAAGGAAGTGTTTCAGACCAGTAAGACTTCGAGAGCCACACCAATTAAACACACAGAATTGATTGATTTATTACAAATTGGCGCACAACTGAGGGGCTTTAATTAGCGATTGATAGGCCAATACAATCTGCCCAATCACTAATTGGTGTTCGGCAGCAGCTATAAAGCCAGAAAAAGACGGAAAAATGCAACGACGTGCAACATCCAAGTAAAGGGCGGCGGAGGCCGAAAAAGAATTAGAAATTGACATGGACAATAAAGAGGCAACGCCAGTGGATGTGGAGAGTTCATTGCCACCGGTATCGTCGAAAGAACCGGCAAAACCGGAGGAACAACCTGAGGTGCCCACACAAACAGGGGAAATCAATGTCCGGAAGGAATCATTAGAAAAGCCGACACGAACGGAGGATGGGAGTATACAAGAGGTGATGAGAATGATGATGGAAATGAGTAAGCAAATGGAAGAGAATAATAAGACAATGGACCAGAACAGGAAGAAGGACACACAGTCTTTGAAAGAAGATATCAAATCCAACAGGGAAGACTTGAGTAAGGAATTAAAGGAAGAATTGGGAAATAAAATCGAAACAACGAACAAGAACATGGAAGGACTGAAGGAAGACAACCAGTCCCTGGGTAAGAAGATTGATGAAACAAATAAGAAGATTGAAGAGAAGATAGAAGAAAACAGCAGGAAGATGGAGGAGAAGATAGAAGAAAACCGCAGGAAGATGGAAGAGAGGATGGGAGAAAAGTTAGAAGAATTGAAGGAAGACAACCAATCTTTCAAGGAAGAATTCAAATCGACTAAAGAAGAATTGATTAATAAAATTGAAAACACCAATCAGAAAATCGATGAAACCAGGAAGAAGATAGAGAAGAACAACCGACATTTGAAGGAAGAGTTGAAAGAAGGTAACAAGAAGTTGGAAGAGAAGATGGGGGAGAAGTTGGAAGAATTGAGAGAGGACAATCAAATCTTAAGAGAAGAATTAAGAGAGGTAAATCAGGAGAGGAAGTGGAAGCGGAGGTGGAAGGAGTTCCCGCTAAAATAATGATAGACACAGGTGCCAATATTTCAATAATAAACGCAAATGAATTAGAGAGAATACAAAGTGCATGTGGAAAAACTTTGCCAATGTTACCGGTCAACAACATTGTGTTAATAGGTGCAACTGGCCGCCAGAATAAAACCATCAGGAAGCAAGTTTCCTTAAGTGTCGTTAGCCGTGATATAGCTTTAGACATGGAATTTTTAATCGCCACCGGATTACCATTTGACATATTAGTCGGTTGCGATATTCTTAGAAGATATTCTGCAGTAATCGATCTTAATTTATGTAAAGTATCAGTTTTCCCAGACGGAGTAACATGGACCGCAGATCTGGTAGGAGGCACTACTATACTTCCCAGCCCTATACATCAACAACTTCGTAAAATTAATATTATTAGAAACAGCCCTCTTTCTAAACCCATTATATACAACCATGGAGGAGAGGATTTATGGTCAGTTAAAATCCAAGAAATACGGGACTTCCAGTGCGGAAGCGATAACAAGAAAATACCTATACATTTAGCTGATCGTCTAATCACAATATATGAGAAGTACAAGGCGGTGTTTTCAGATGAACCAGTGAAGGTAAAAAACTAGCAGTGCCAACTTCGATTCAAAGAAAACGTAGAGTTTAACCGAAGGTCATATCCAATCGCGCAGTCGCTCAAAGAAGCCGTGAAAACAGAGATAAATAAGATGATAGAAAATGACATAATTGAGATTAGTCAATCACCTTACACTAGTCCAATTATTGCTGTTCCAAAGAAAGACGGACAAGTCCGGCTCTGTTTAGATGCGCGCGAGTTGAACAAGACGATTGTGAATGACAGAACCTCTCCCGGTGAAATAGAGGAGATCTTAAAACGTTTTCATGGCACTAAGTTTATTAGCACCTGGGATACTGTCTGTGGTTATTGGCAAGTAGAGCTGCATCCACAAAGCCGCCAGTACGTGGCGTTCATTTTCGAAGGGCGCAATTACCAGTTCAAGAGACTGCCCTTCGGACTTGTCAATTCTGTCGCCATCTTTGTGGCATGCATGGACCAGATTCTTGGACAAGAAGCGCTCCAATTTACCACCGTCTATGTTGACGACTTACTCATCACATCCGAAACCTGGGAGGAGCACTGCTATAGAGTAGAGTATGTACTAAGCAAACTAGCGCAGAACAACATAACACTGAAGTTGGAGAAATCCAAGTTCATAGCGCGCGAGGTACAATTCTTGGGTTTCAACCTAGACGACAGAGGTATTACCCCGTCAGCAGAGAAAGTGGAGGCAATTCAGAGGTTCCCGCAACCAAGAAACAGGAAACAATTACAATCTTTCCTCGGACTCTGTAACTATTACAGGAAGTTTCAGAGCCGATATTCCGAGTTGACCGCCAAGTTTCAACCACAGTTATCTGCTAAGAACAAATGGACTTGGGGTGAAGATCAAGATCTTACTTTCCGTTTGATAAAAGAGAAGTTTCTGGAGAGTGTTATACTTCGTCACCCAGATTTTAAAAAAACCATTCTTTTTAAACTGTGACGCTAGCGACCTGAGCTTAGGAACAACGTTATACCAGGAAGACGAGGAGGGACAACATCTGGTAATAAGCTTCGTTAGTCGCACACTGAACCAGTGCGAAAAGAACTACAGTGTGACAGAAAAGGAATTGCTGAGCGTGGTGTTCGCATGCAGCAAGTTCCGGACGTACATTCTCGGATATCAAGTCACGGTACGAACTGATCATAAATCCATCTCGTTCCTTCGTAGGTGCAAGTTGAGTCACGGCCGACTGGCTAGGTGGGTACTCGCCCTACAAGAATATGATCTGAAATGGGAATACATTCCAGGAAAAAAGAACGTGGTAGCGGATGTGTTGTCACGTATAAATCTGGAAGATCAGACTTTCGAGGGAGAGAAGGAGAGCTTGGTCAAAATTTATAACATCTTCAAGTCCAGAGCCGATCTACAAGCTCTATTAATAAATATTCGAATCCATCAGCAGTCTGATCCTAAGCTGAAAAACGTCATGAGTAGCTTGGAAGCCAATGATGATACCATTTCCAAATATTACAATCTTAACAAAGGGATCTTATTTATAAAAACGGCCTTGGACGATGAGACATGGAAGGTGATAATCCCACACCAAATCGAAAAGGAGATCATCATCGATTACCATGTCAGGTATGGTCACATGGGAGCATTAAAAGTGATACAGGCTCTAGAGGAAAACTGTAAGATAAGGGATATCAACTGCAAGGTAAGAACGTACATCAAGTCCTGTAACATCTGCCAATGCGTTAAAATAAACAATGAGAAGACAGAGGGTATAATGATACCGATTACCTCAAACGCAAAGCTGGAAAAAGTGTTTTTGGATATCTGCGGGCCATTTCCCCGTAGCGGTGGTCGACACAGGTATAAGTACCTGGTAATCATAATGGACCACTACACCAAATATGTAAAGCTATATACGGTTAATCGGGCAACAACAGCAAAGGTTCTGGCGGTGATTATCGATTTGTATGTGCCAGAGATCGGTAGACCATCTTCCATTATTACCGACCACGGTACACAATTTAAGGGGAGGAGGTGGCGAGACACTTTATTAGCACTTGGGATCAAAACTTATAAGACGTCAGTCTACCACCCAAGTAGCAATCCGGCTGAGAGAGTACTGAGAGAAGTGGGTAGGATCTTGCGCACGTACTGTCACAACCAACAGAAAAAGTGGCAAGAGTACCTAGCAGCGACAGAAACATTCCTAAATTTCGCCCACCATCCAGCTATAGGAATTACACCATACTCAGCCATGTATGAGAAGCCGACTCCCCGAGAAATTGAACAAATCATTGAATTTCCAACAAACAATAATCGGAAATTTAACCAGTTGAGGTTTTACAACAAGGTAGCAGAAGATCAAGAAAAACGGCAAGCCAAATACCAAAAGGCAATAGGGCGTATAACATATAAAGAGGGTGAGAAAATCCTCCTAAAAAATCGAGAGCTGCCCAGCACCTTAGAAGGCATAACCAAAAAATTATTATTACTTTATACCGGACCATATGTTGTGGTAAAGGATAAGCATACAATACCTATGAGTTGAGGGAAATCGTTTCAGGAAAAATCAAAGGTGTGTACAATCAAGCTTCTATGAAAAAGTATTATGAAGAATGAGTTGGGAATTTAGAATTTGAATTTTTAAACTGAAAAAATTTAAAATTTATGTAAGTACATCTTACAACCTAATATTTTGAGAAAAACATTCAGGAGAATTATAAAAGAAAGAATTTTGAATTTAACCATGAAAATTTAAAATTTATGTAAGAACATCTTACAACAAATATTTTTGAGAAAATACTTTTTGGAAGAAGAAAGAGAAAGAATTTTGAATTTAACCATGAAAATTTAAAATTTATGTAAGAACATCTTACAACTATATATTTTGAGAAAAACTTTATGGAAGAAAATAGAAGAAAGGAATTTTGTGTTTAACCAACAAAATTTAAAAATATATGTAAGTACATCTTACTATCTATGATTTAGAAGAAACTTTATGGAAATGAAAAGAAAGAGTTTATTAACCAACAAAATTTAAAAACATATGTAAGCACAACTTACTACCAAATATTTAAGAAGAAACTCTATGGAAAAATAGAAGAAAGGAATGTTGAAGTTAATATACAAAAAATTTAAAAAAATGAAGTAAGACCAACTTACTATAACTAATTTTGTGAGAAAACTGTATGGTAAATAATTAAGAAGAATTTGAATTTAGAGAAATACCAAAACATTCAGAAATAATTGTAAGATCACCTTACTATAAACAATTTCGAAGGAAACAATTCTGGGAATAAATGAATTAAACAGAAATTGAATGTTGATAGAACGTCAGAATTTTGAAACAAGATAAGATCAACATATTACCATGATTTATGAGAAGTGTTTTGCCATTAAATAAAAAGAAGAGTTGGAATTTTGCATAAAACTAACAAAGTTCCAAAAAATAAATATATTCCATTGATAATTGAATTTAGAAGAAAATAAAATGATTAATTCAGAAAAGAGAATCACACCAGAATAAATGCTAGATATTCACAATAGCATTTGAAGGAGTAGAGAAGAAAAACAAAAAGAGTGTAATATGCCAGAGAAGGAAAAAATTTGGAAGCAAAGAGACTAATTACTTATGAAACGATAATGAAAACAGTTAATTAAGAACCAAGAAGAACAACTCATACTAAACATATGGAGAAGATGATTTTGAACAAATGATTATTATAAGACCTATATGAAATGCAAAGAGAAGAAATGCCACATGAAATATAATATAAATGAATTAATGTTAATGAATGCGAAGGCGGATTAATAACTTCCTAAGAGAAAGGAAAGAACCAAAGTGTTTAAACCAAATGATCAATATAACAACCTGTATATCTAATATAAAAATACAAATTTAAAAAATTGAATATAATATATTAAGACCATTCAAATAATGAATAAGAAAACGCTATATATAAAGACCATGCTAACATTATAAGTAACCAGGAGGAAGTATAAAGAGAATTCAGATGTAGAAGAAAAAGAGTTACACTATGACCAGTAACAAGAATTATTAAGAAAGGTTTTCAACCATAATTAAAATAAATATATCAGACAAGTTAAGAGTTTGGAAAAATATATATATAATGAGTATAATAATAATTATGAAGATTTATTAAGATAGAAAATGTGAGATAATCTGAGAAACTACGAAGTGAAGAATCCAAAGATATTTTTATTAGTCGAAAATGAGACTACTTTTTATTTATTTATTCGATGACTGACTGAAGATAATTCCAGCAGCATTATGTTTTTTTGAGCAGAGATGAATATGCCTCTGTACTCAATTTGTAGAAGTGGTGTATGGCCAGCAGAGATTGTGTAGCGTACAGTGCCCCTCTGATCTGCCCCAGCCCACATGATAGGGAATGTTAGGGAATTAATAACACAAGGATGCAACACGAAGTTTATAAAGAAAGAAAATGTATTACAATAATAATAATATCTCAGAAGACACTAACTATCCGAAAAGGATCAGTAGTAAAATAAGTAACTATATATATAAAATTAATTAAACTCTAATATAAAAAGTCGATATAAAAATGGGGAAGAAAATGAAATATAAGAAATGATGAAATTATCATAAGAAATTATTTCATCCATAAACATGTCTGAAATAATTACTTCTGGAGGAGAGCAATCTGTAACGTGACTGATAAAGGCATAATATTGAATGGCATTTGATCATTAGAATAATAAAATTATAACATTTAAATCTGGAAGAAAGCATTAAGTTTAATATAAAAAAATTAATTCATAGCAACTGTGGAAAGCAATCATTATTATTTAAAAAATACAAGTTCAAATAAAATGAGTTACTAGTGATGAGTCATCCAAAAACCAGTCTAATAACCAAAGGTTTTCAAATTATAACCCAGGAAGGTAAAAAGTAAATAACAAAGCAACACAGAATATGACCAAACCCACAACGAGGAAATATAAATGGAAAAGAAACCCTGAATAAGCCAAGATCAAGCAATACAGGTGACGTATTTCTAAAATAACGAAGAAGATGAAGAAATCCCAAGAAACCCGATGGCATCAAGAAGAAGATGGAGAAGATACCAGTCCCAGAAGACAGAAGAAAGAAGAAGAAGGCAGCATCCTGAGGAAGATGTCATGCTCTTATAAAAGACACCCAAATCCCTATACCCCCAAAATAAATGATAAAATACCAATAAAAGTATAACGAAATAGTAACAACATGTACATAAAATTAAGAGAGAGAAGTGTGTAAAGTAAGAGTTGCCAGTGAACCAAGATGAAACAATAATATAGTACCCAAGGAACAAATCTGCATTGTAAAACACTAACCAATTTATTATGTTAATAAGACTACACGACCATTTAGAAATAACATAAAATAAAAGTGTAAAGTGAACCAGTGCTAGTTTTAGGTATTATAGAAAATAAACCTTGTGTTTCATTCTTGGCAATCACAAACATTGAATACAATGAAATATGCAACTTTCAGTGACTTAAAATGTGTACTATGTGAATATGTTACTTACAAGATATAAATCTGTTTAAAGTAACATTTTGTTTTATATAATGAGAAAAAAAAAAGATTTAATTATACCGTACTAATGACAGGGTACAATTCCCCAAAGACTATATTTAAAAGACAGTGTAAGAACTGTATAATCCAACTTAGTATAGTAGTTAGCAAATAAGAATATAGATATAAGGTTTTTGTAAATATAGGATAGGGATGTTAAAAATGTATTAGATATAAGGTCATTTATTTAAATCTACAACAACCAACATCAGAACTGTAAACATAATTATTACTTGTGAATAGTAAGAAGTAATTAAGATGTTAGTTGGTAAAAAAACCTTTTTTGTGAACAATATTTCAATGTTAGAAATAAGTATTTAATTGTAAAATGTCTGAATGTTGAAGACAACCATTTATTAGAAAATATTCCTTATTTGTTTAACTGTTCTTTGTATTGTAACCAATACTAATTATTGTTGTGTAATTTAAAAAAATGTTTAGTTTATAATACCATATTTAAAAGTCAGAGAGGGTATCACACATCATATATTGTTTGTAAAAATATTTTGTAAGGAAAAATTGTTAAAAAACCTAGGCCTAAGAATGAAAACCAAACTTCATCAAAACAGAGAAATTACTCATTTAAATGCAATTAAACAAAAGGGATTTAGACAAAATAAACCTGAGATGAAGCCATATAATTGCACATACCATTTAGAAAGATTTTATAAAATTATATTCAGAATTATAAATAAAAATGAAAATGACTAAACTCAGAAACTTGAAGAGTGGAGTCATATATTCCAAAATAATATTTTAGAATTTAACCAATTCAATTAATTACAAGAAAATAAGGGAATATAAACCTTTTAATACAATATAAGATTATTAATAATAAATATAACTGAAAAAATGGCTGAATTTGCATAATGACAGGAAGCTATTTTTTAATTTTTCACTGAATACAAAATGAAAGTAAAATTACTAATTTTGGACAGAAAACATTATAAAACGGCATTATTCAATCTTAAAATACGCCGAATGAACTGAAGGATTAATTTAAATAACATCTAGTAAATAAAATTGATAAATAACCAAAGTTTAGGCAATTATATAATGTATTTTGAAATATGTACAGGATGCAAAATTATATTTGAACAATGTTAAGAATAATATTATATTGGCTAAGAGTTTAGTCGAAACTGGAGGAAATAAGATAGTTGATTATTGGTAATTGTACGGTGAACTTGACAAGCGGTTTATAACCAAGCTAACCTAACTGAAAACGGTAATGTCGAGTGAGTGAACGATACGTTTTTGTGAAATCGTGAGTGGCGTATAAAATCATTCTGAAACGTCCACCTAGTGATAAAATCAATCGAAAAAGACTAAATAACACTGGACAGTACATAACTACACCGAAAAACACTACAAAACACAAGAAAACAGTATATCACATAACCATACATTAACGCCTGAATCATAAAAAGTGAATGAACTTATAAATATACAGATACACAAAATACAACCCGGAAACTTCACACAAGGCACTACACAACATCAAAAAAGAGATTTGCAGACACCAGGACGGGAATACTGCCAGAAAATATCTTATTTGGAACATCGCAGATACGGATGACATTTTGACCGACTTGACGGCAGCCATTTGCATTCATCATTGGAAACGCCTTCTTGTCCACGTCAGCTGTTGGTGACAACAAATTATATTATTTCAATATTATTATTCAATGTGTGTATCTAGTATTAGTAATTAACTTGTTGTAACGTTATACTTTTTACATATTGGCCCGATTTCTCTGACTTTGATAATAATTAGCTGTTTAAAGAACCCTGTTGAATTTTATATACCATACCTTGTAACTGTTTCGATACCCTGAGAGTCGATATTATAATCGAAAAGAGTCTATATTTCAATTATATAATAAAACATTAATACTTTTCACCACAAAATAGTTCTTTCTTTCATTAATATTACAAATTACCATTAATATAATTTTAAATAATAAACTACCAGGACTTTATCACATACAAGGGAAGATAACCTACAAAACGAAAAGGTAAACAAGTATCGATTGTCCTGGAGACAATTTTATGAGTGGTTGTAGTTTATTTGAAAAATACAAGAACATCAATAAAATTTCTTAGAGGAGTGATACACATTTTAAAACTTCACAGCACACTATTAATTAATTGATTTTAATTAATTAATTAATAAAAAGAAAATTTTTTTAATTATAAAATTTTTTTTTAAAAACATAATTTTTTTTTTTATTTTCTTCAACTAACAACAATTTTTGTTTTAAAACATTTTGGGTGAAATTACACATATATATTTTCAACAGCATAACGCTATTTAACAGTTTTTGCTACATTTGGGACTCGACCAACTGGGAAACTTAAGGAAGTGTTTCAGACCAGTAAGACTTCGAGAGCCACACCAATTAAACACACAGAATTGATTGATTTATTAAAAATTGGCGCACAACTGAGGGGCTTTAATTAGCGATTGATAGGCCAATACAATCTGCCCAATCACTAATTGGTGTTCGGCAGCAGCTATAAAGCCAGAGAAAGACGGAAAAATGCAACGACGTGCAACATCCAAGTAAAGGGCGGCGGAGGCCGAAAAAGAATTAGAAATTGACATGGACAATAAAGAGGCAACGCCAGTGGATGTGGAGAGTTCATTGCCACCGGTATCGTCGAAACAACCGGCAAAACCGGAGGAACAACCTGAGGTGCCCACACAAACAGGGGAAATCAATGTCCGGAAGGAATCATTGGAAAAGCCGACACGAACGGAGGATGGGAGTATACAAGAGGTGATGAGAATGATGATGGAAATGAGTAAGCAAATGGAAGAGAATAATAAGACAATGGACCAGAACAGGAAGAAGGACACACAGTCTTTGAAAGAAGATATCAAATCCAACAGGGAAGACTTGAGTAAGGAATTAAAGGAAGAATTGGGAAATAAAATCGAAACAACGAACAAGAACATGGAAGGACTGAAGGAAGACAACCAGTCCCTGGGTAAGAAGATTGATGAAACAAATAAGAAGATTGAAGAGAAGATAGAAGAAAACAGCAGGAAGATGGAGGAGAAGATAGAAGAAAACCGCAGGAAGATGGAAGAGATGATGGGAGAAAAGTTAGAAGAATTGAAGGAAGACAACCAATCTTTCAAGGAAGAATTCAAATCGACTAAAGAAGAATTGATTAATAAAATTGAAAACACCAATCAGAAAATCGATGAAACCAGGAAGAAGATAGAGAAGAACAACCGACATTTGAAGGAAGAGTTGAAAGAAGATAACAAGAAGTTGGAAGAGAAGATGGGGGAGAAGTTGGAAGAATTGAGAGAGGACAATCAAATCTTAAGAGAAGAATTAAGAGAGGTAAATCAGGAGAATTTGGACAAACTGGACGAAAGAATGGAATTGTTGCGAGAAGAACTGAATAAGGAAATCAATGTTAACAAGAAAGCGATGAATAAGAAGATGGAAGAAGAAAACATAATGGTCAATCGACAGATTCGAGAGATTGATGGGAAGTGCAACCAGACCGAAAAGGAGGTGCAAGAGTTTAAAGAAGTAGTGAACATTAAGTTTACTAATATAGAAGAACATAGCCGTAGGAAAGTAGAAGAACAGAGGAAGGAAACTCAAGAAGAATTCGGAAGAGTAAGGAACCAAGTCGCGGAACGGTGCAATGATATGCAAGAGACGATGACCAATATCACCGGTCAGGTGCGACAAAGCCGAGAAGAGATGGAAGCGATAAGAAACAGACCGACTCATTTCACCGGATTGCCCGTCAACGAAAGCCGAGAGTGGCTCAACTTCCGGCAATACAAACGTAAGCCGATGGAGTTCCTGGCTAGGGTAGAGGAATACTTCGCTAAGCACAAAATCACGCAATGGAGCCATAGCAGGGAAATCTTAGATGAGTCCTTCCGAGAAATAACGGATAATTGGTGGATGGCCAACCGGAGTGAAATTCCCGACTACCAGCATTTCCGGAAAATGTTTAAGACGAAGTACTGGTCTGAGACTACCCAGAACTTGATCCGTGACAATATATGTAACGGACGATACAGGGCTCAACTAGGCAGCAGCATGACGGCATATTTCTTGGGGAAGGTGTGCATGGCAAAACACCTCGAGCCGGCAATACCAGAAGAGTGTCTAGTGAACAAAATATCATATCACTATGATGAAGACATTATCAGGGCCCGGAGAGGTAGCCAGATCAAGACGATCCAGGCGATGACCGAGTTATTAGAGGGATATGAAAACGAGGAGTATTATCGGCAGAGCAGGAAGAGAAATGAGAGACCAGAGGCAAGGCCGAATACATACCCCAATAACGGTAATAACCATCCCAGTAACCGGAACCAGCCCAGTAATTACGACGGCCCTAACAACCCGCCGCGTAATAACCATTTTAACGGCAATTTTAACGGTGTTAGGAATAACAACCCCTATCCGAATAATAGAAATAATTTTTATCAGCCTAATAATGTCCCATACAGTCAGAGAAATCCATACCCCAGCAATAATGGTGACCGACCTTATCCACCTAACCGAAATTACTATAATAATAATTATAGTAATAATAATGGTAATAATAATAATAACCGAGTGTCGCGCCCTAGGGTAAATTTTATAAGAGCGGAAGATCGCGGACCCAGGAGATATTATCAACCACGGAGGAACAGCTTCCACGGCGCCGACCGAAGATGGAGGAGTGCGGAACGGGACGGCCCAAGACACGAACAGGGAAGAAGAAGTACAAGCCTGGAGGATCTTGGCCGACAACAGAACAGGGCGCTAAACCTCGACCAGTGTACAGAGCGTCAGGAAACGAACCAGAGTTTCCCGAACGATGCCTCGGTCAATACTAACACGAACAATGACCAAAATGCTTTAAACGGGAGGAGGCAGTAATCAGCAACAATGACCCGTTACTGCTTATACTTCCTGGGTTAGAAAAGGATGAATTGCAACAAGCAAACAATCATCAAAACATCACTATAATAAGTAACCACTATCTAAAAGATATTAGAACGGAACTTTTGGAAGAGAACGAGAAGAGTCTCAGCAACAATAATAATGAAATACTTTATATAACAGCGGAGGTGGAAGGAGTTCCCGCTAAAATAATGATAGACACAGGTGCCAATATTTCAATAATAAACGCAAATGAATTAGAGAGAATACAAAGTGCATGTGGAAAAACTTTGCCAATGTTACCAGTCAACAACATTGTGTTAATAGGTGCAACTGGCCGCCAGAATAAAACCATCAGGAAGCAAGTTTCCTTAAGTATCGTTAGCCGTGATATAGCTTTAGACATGGAATTTTTAATCGCCACCGGATTACCATTTGACATATTAGTCGGTTGCGATATTCTTAGAAGATATTCTGCAGTAATCGATCTTAATTTAGATAAAGTATCAGTTTTCCCAGACGGAGTAACATGGACCGCAGATCTGGTAGGAGGCACTACTATACTTCCCAGCCCTATAAATCAACAACTTCGTAAAATTAATATTATTAGAAACAGCCCTCTTTCTAAACCCATTAAATACAACCATGGAGGAGAGGATTTATGGTCAGTTAAAATCCAAGAAATACGGGACTTCCAGTGCGGAAGCGATAACAAGAAAATACCTATACATTTAGCTGATCGTCTAATCACAATATATGAGAAGTACAAGGCGGTGTTTTCAGATGAACCAGTGAAGGTAAAAAACTACAGTGCCAACTTCGATTCAAAGAAAACGTAGAGTTTAACCGAAGGTCATATCCAATCGCGCAGTCGCACAAAGAAGCCGTGAAAACAGAGATAAATAAGATGATAGAAAATGACATAATTGAGATTAGTCAATCACCTTACACTAGTCCAATTATTGCTGTTCCAAAGAAAGACGGACAAGTCCGGCTCTGTTTAGATGCGCGCGAGTTGAACAAGACGATTGTGAATGACAGAACCTCTCCCGGTGAAATAGAGGAGATCTTAAAACGTTTTCATGGCACTAAGTTTATTAGCACCTGGGATACTGTCTGTGGTTATTGGCAAGTAGAGCTGCATCCACAAAGCCGCCAGTACGTGGCGTTCATTTTCGAAGGGCGCAATTACCAGTTCAAGAGACTGCCCTTCGGACTTGTCAATTCTGTCGCCATCTTGGTGGCATGCATGGACCAGATTCTTGGACAAGAAGCGCTCCAATTTACCACCGTCTATGTTGACGACTTACTCATCACATCCGAAACCTGGGAGGAGCACTGCTATAGAGTAGAGTATGTACTAAGCAAACTAGCGCAGAACAACATAACACTGAAGTTGGAGAAATCCAAGTTCATAGCGCGCGAGGTACAATTCTTGGGTTTCAACCTAGACGACAGAGGTATTACCCCGTCAGCAGAGAAAGTGGAGGCAATTCAGAGGTTCCCGCAACCAAGAAACAGGAAACAATTACAATCTTTCCTCGGACTCTGTAACTATTACAGGAAGTTTCAGAGCCGATATTCCGAGTTGACCGCCAAGTTTCAACCACAGTTATCTGCTAAGAACAAATGGACTTGGGGTGAAGATCAAGATCTTACTTTCCGTTTGATAAAAGAGAAGTTTCTGGAGAGTGTTATACTTCGTCACCCAGATTTTAAAAAAACCATTCTTTTTAAACTGTGACGCTAGCGACCTGAGCTTAGGAACAACGTTATACCAGGAAGACGAGGAGGGACAACATCTGGTAATAAGCTTCGCTAGTCGCACACTGAACCAGTGCGAAAAGAACTACAGTGTGACAGAAAAGGAATTGCTGAGCGTGGTGTTCGCATGCAGCAAGTTCCGGACGTACATTCTCGGATATCAAGTCACGGTACGAACTGATCATAAATCCATCTCGTTCCTTCGTAGGTGCAAGTTGAGTCACGGCCGACTGGCTAGGTGGGTACTCGCCCTACAAGAATATGATCTGAAATGGGAATACATTCCAGGAAAAAAGAACGTGGTAGCGGATGTGTTGTCACGTATAAATCTGGAAGATCAGACTTTCGAGGGAGAGAAGGAGAGCTTGGTCAAAATTTATAACATCTTCAAGACCAGAGCCGATCTACAAGCTCTATTAATAAATATTCGAATCCATCAGCAGTCTGATCCTAAGCTGAAAAACGTCATGAGTCGCTTGGAAGCCAATGATGATACCATTTCCAAATATTACAATCTTAACAAAGGGATCTTATTTATAAAAACGGCCTTGGACGATGAGACATGGAAGGTGATAATCCCACACCAAATCGAAAAGGAGATCATCATCGATTACCATGTCAGGTATGGTCACATGGGAGCATTAAAAGTGATACAGGCTCTAGAGGAAAACTGTAAGATAAGGAATATCAACCGCAAGGTAAGAACGTACATCAAGTCCTGTAACATCTGCCAATGCGTTAAAATAAACAATGAGAAGACAGAGGGTATAATGATACCGATTAGCTCAAACGCAAAGCTGGAAAAAGTGTTTTTGGATATCTGCGGGCCATTTCCCCGTAGCGGTGGTCGACACAGGTATAAGTACCTGGTAATCATAATGGACCACTACACCAAATATGTAAAGCTATATACGGTTAATCGGGCAACAACAGCAAAGGTTCTGGCGGTGATTATCGATTTGTATGTGCCAGAGATCGGTAGACCATCTTCCATTATTACCGACCACGGTACACAATTTAAGGGGAGGAGGTGGCGAGACACTTTATTAGCACTTAGGATCAAAACTTATAAGACGTCAGTCTACCACCCAAGTAGCAATCCGGCTGAGAGAGTACTGAGAGAAGTGGGTAGGATCTTGCGCACGTACTGTCACAACCAACAGAAAAAGTGGCAAGAGTACCTAGCAGCGACAGAAACATTCCTAAATTTCGCCCACCATCCAGCTATAGGAATTACACCATACTCAGCCATGTATGAGAAGCCGACTCCCCGTGAAATTGAACAAATCATTGAATTTCCAACAAACAATAATCGGAAATTCAACCAGTTGAGGTTTTACAACAAGGTAGCAGAAGATCAAGAAAAACGGCAAGCCAAATACCAAAAGGCAATAGGGCGTATAACATATAAAGAGGGTGAGAAAGTCCTCCTAAAAAATCGAGAGCTGCCCAGCACCTTAGAAGGCATAACCAAAAAATTATTATTACTTTATACCGGACCATATGTTGTGGTAAAGGATAAGCATAACAATACCTATGAGTTGAGGGAAATCGTTTCAGGAAAAATCAAAGGTGTGTACAATCAAGCTTCTATGAAAAAGTATTATGAAGAATGAGTTGGGAATTTAGAATTTGAATTTTTAAACTGAAAAAATTTAAAATTTATGTAAGTACATCTTACAACCTAATATTTTGAGAAAAACATTCTGGAGAATTATAAAAGAAAGAATTTTGAATTTTTACCATGAAAATTTAAAATTTATGTAAGAACATCTTACAACAAATATTTTTGAGAAAATACTTTTTGGAAGAAGAAAGAGAAAGAATTTTGAATTAAACATGCAAATTTAAAATTTATGTAAGAACATCTTACAACTATATATTTTGAGAAAAACTTTATGGAAGAAAATAGAAGAAAGGAATTTTGTGTTTAACCAACAAAATTTAAAAATATATGTAAGTACATCTTACTATCTATGATTTAGAAGAAACTTTATGGAAATGAAAAGAAAGAGTTTATTAACCAACAAAATTTAAAAACATATGTAAGCACAACTTACTACCAAATATTTAAGAAGAAACTCTATGGAAAAATAGAAGAAAGGAATGTTGAAGTTAATATACAAAAAATTTAAAAAAATGAAGTAAGACCAACTTACTATAACTAATTTTGTGAGAAAACTGTATGGTAAATAATTAAGAAGAATTTGAATTTAGAAAAATACCAAAACATTCAGAAATAATTGTAAGATCACCTTACTATAAACAATTTCGAAGGAAACAATTCTGGGAATAAATGAATTAAACAGAATTTGAATGTTGATAGAACGTCAGAACTTTGAAACAAGATAAGATCAACATATTACCATGATTTATGAGAAGTGTTTTGCCATTAAATAAAAAGAAGAGTTGGAATTTTGCATAAAACTAACAAAGTTCCAAAAAATAAATATATTCCATTGATAATTGAATTTAGAAGAAAATAAAATGATTAATTCAGAAAAGAGAATTAACTTTAATCCAGAATAAATGCTAGATATTCACAATAGCATTTGAAGGAGTAGAGAAGAAAAACAAAAAGAGTGTAATATGCCAGAGAAGGAAAAAATTTGGAAGCAAAGAGACTAATTACTTATGAAACGATAATGAAAACAGTTAATTAAGAGCCAAGAAGAACAACTCATACTAAACATATGGAGAAGATGATTTTGAACAAATGATAATAATAAGACCTATATGAAATGCAAAGAGAAGAAATGCCACATGAAATATAATATAAATGAATTAATGTTAATGAATGCGAAGGCGGATTAATAACTTCCTAAGAGAAAGGAAAGAACCAACGTGTTTAAACCAAATGATCAATATAACAACCTGTATATCTAATATAAAAATACAAATTTAAAAATTGAATATAATATATTAAGACCATTCAAATAATGAATAAGAAAACGCTATATATAAAGACCATGCTAACATTATAAGTAACCAGGAGGAAGTATAAAGAGAATTCAGATGTAGAAGAAAAAGAGTTACACTATGACCAGTAACAAGAATTATTAAGAAAGGTTTTCAACCATAATTAAAATAAATATATCAGACAAGTTAAGAGTTTGGAAAAATATATATATAATGAGTATAATAATAATTATGAAGATTTATTAAGATAGAAAATGTGAGATAATCTGAGAAACTACGAAGTGAAGAATCCAAAGATATTTTTATTAGTCGAAAATGAGACTACTTTTTATTTATTTATTCGATGACTGACTGAAGATAATTCCAGCAGCATTATGTTTTTTTGAGCAGAGATGAATATGCCTCTGTACTCAATTTGTAGAAGTGGTGTATGGCCAGCAGAGATTGTGTAGCGTACAGTGCCCCTCTGATCTGCCCCAGCCCACATGATAGGGAATGTTAGGGAATTAATAACACAAGGATGCAACACGAAGTTTATAAAGAAAGAAAATGTATTACAATAATAATAATATCTCAGAAGACACTAACTATCCGAAAAGGATCAGTAGTAAAATAAGTAACTATATATATAAAATTAATTAAACTCTAATATAAAAAGTCGATATAAAAATGGGGAAGAAAATGAAATATAAGAAATGATGAAATTATCATAAGAAATTATTTCATCCATAAACATGTCTGAAATAATTACTTCTGGAGGAGAGCAATCTGTAACGTGACTGATAAAGGCATAATATTGAATGGCATTTGATCATTAGAATAATAAAATTATAACATTTAAATCTGGAAGAAAGCATTAAGTTTAATATAAAAAAATTAATTCATAGCAACTGTGGAAAGCAATCATTATTATTTAAAAAATACAAGTTCAAATAAAATGAGTTACTAGTGATGAGTCATCCAAAAACCAGTCTAATAACCAAAGGTTTTCAAATTATAACCCAGGAAGGTAAAAAGTAAATAACAAAGCAACACAGAATATGACCAAACCCACAACGAGGAAATATAAATGGAAAAGAAACCCTGAATAAGCCAAGATCAAGCAATACAGGTGATGTATTTCTAAAATAACGAAGAAGATGAAGAAATCCCAAGAAACCCGATGGCATCAAGAAGAAGATGGAGAAGATACCAGTCCCAGAAGACAGAAGAAAGAAGAAGAAGGCAGCATCCTGAGGAAGATGTCATGCTCTTATAAAAGACACCCAAATCCCTATACCCCCAAAATAAATGATAAAATACCAATAAAAGTATAACGAAATAGTAACAACATGTACATAAAATTAAGAGAGAGAAGTGTGTAAAGTAAGAGTTGCCAGTGAACCAAGATGAAACAATAATATAGTACCCAAGGAACAAATCTGCATTGTAAAACACTAACCAATTTATTATGTTAATAAGACTACACGACCATTTAGAAATAACATAAAATAAAAGTGTAAAGTGAACCAGTGCTAGTTTTAGGTATTATAGAAAATAAACCTTGTGTTTCATTCTTGGCAATCACAAACATTGAATACAATGAAATATGCAACTTTCAGTGACTTAAAATGTGTACTATGTGAATATGTTACTTACAAGATATAAATCTGTTTAAAGTAACATTTTGTTTTATATAATGAGAAAAAAAAAAGATTTAATTATACCGTACTAATGACAGGGTACAATTCCCCAAAGACTATATTTAAAAGACAGTGTAAGAACTGTATAATCCAACTTAGTATAGTAGTTAGCAAATAAGAATATAGATATAAGGTTTTTGTAAATATAGGATAGGGATGTTAAAAATGTATTAGATATAAGGTCATTTATTTAAATCTACAACAACTAACATCAGAACTGTAAACATAATTATTACTTGTGAATAGTAAGAAGTAATTAAGATGTTAGTTGGTAAAAAAACCTTTTTTGTGAACAATATTTCAATGTTAGAAATAAGTATTTAATTGTAAAATGTCTGAATGTTGAAGACAACCATTTATTAGAAAATATTCCTTATTTGTTTAACTGTTCTTTGTATTGTAACCAATACTAATTATTGTTGTGTAATTTAAAAAAATGTTTAGTTTATAATACCATATTTAAAAGTCAGAGAGGGTATCACACATCATATATTGTTTGTAAAAATATTTTGTAAGGAAAAATTGTTAAAAAACCTAGGCCTAAGAATGAAAACCAAACTTCATCAAAACAGAGAAATTACTCATTTAAATGCAATTAAACAAAAGGGATTTAGACAAAATAAACCTGAGATGAAGCCATATAATTGCACATACCATTTAGAAAGATTTTATAAAATTATATTCAGAATTATAAATAAAAATGAAAATGACTAAACTCAGAAACTTGAAGAGTGGAGTCATATATTCCAAAATAATATTTTAGAATTTAACCAATTCAATTAATTACAAGAAAATAAGGGAATATAAACCTTTTAATACAATATAAGATTATTAATAATAAATATAACTGAAAAAATGGCTGAATTTGCATAATGACAGGAAGTTATTTTTTAATTTTTCACTGAATACAAAATGAAAGTAAAATTACTAATTTTGGACAGAAAACATTATAAAACGGCATTATTCAATCTTAAAATACGCCGAATGAACTGAAGGATTAATTTAAATAACATCTAGTAAATAAAATTGATAAATAACCAAAGTTTAGGCAATTATATAATGTATTTTGAAATATGTACAGGATGCAAAATTATATTTGAACAATGTTAAGAATAATATTATATTGGCTAAGAGTTTAGTCGAAACTGGAGGAAATAAGATAGTTGATTATTGGTAATTGTACGGTGAACTTGACAAGCGGTTTATAACCAAGCTAACCTAACTGAAAACGGTAATGTCGAGTGAGTGAACGATACGTTTTTGTGAAATCGTGAGTGGCGTATAAAATCATTCTGAAACGTCCACCTAGTGATAAAATCAATCGAAAAAGACTAAATAACACTGGACAGTACATAACTACACCGAAAAACACTACAAAACACAAGAAAACAGTATATCACATAACCATACATTAACGCCTGAATCATAAAAAGTGAATGAACTTATAAATACACAGATACACAAAATACAACCCGGAAACTTCACACAAGGCACTACACAACATCAAAAAAGAGATTTGCAGACACCAGGACGGGAATACTGCCAGAAAATATCTTATTTGGAACATCGCAGATACGGATGACATTTTGACCGACTTGACGGCAGCCATTTGCATTCATCATTGGAAACGCCTTCTTGTCCACGTCAGCTGTTGGTGACAACAAATTATATTATTTCAATATTATTATTCAATGTGTGTATCTAGTATTAGTAATTAACTTGTTGTAACGTTATACTTTTTACATATTGGCCCGATTTCTCTGACTTTGATAATAATTAGCTGTTTAAAGAACCCTGTTGAATTTTATATACCATACCTTGTAACTGTTTCGATACCCTGAGAGTCGATATTATAATCGAAAAGAGTCTATATTTCAATTATATAATAAAACATTAATACTTTTCACCACAAAATAGTTCTTTCTTTCATTAATATTACAAATTACCATTAATAAAATTTTAAATAATAAACTACCAGGACTTTACCACATACAAGGGAAGATAACCTACAAAACGAAAAGGTAAAAAAGTATCGATTGTCCTGGAGACAATTTTATGAGTGGTTGTAGTTTATTTGAAAAATACAAGAACATCAATAAAATTTCTTAGAGGAGTGATACACATTTTAAAACTTCACAGCACACTATTAATTAATTGATTTTAATTAATTAATTAATAAAAAGAAAATTTTTTTAATTATACAATTTTTTTTAAAAACAATTTTTTTTTTTATTTTCTTCAACTAACAACAATTTTTGTTTTAAAACATTTTGGGTGAAATTACACATATATCTTTTCAACAGCATAACGCTATTTAACAGTTTTTGCTACATTTGGGACTCGACCAACTGGGAAACTTAAGGAAGTGTTTCAGACCAGTAAGACTTCGAGAGCCACACCAATTAAACACACAGAATTGATTGATTTATTACAAATTGGCGCACAACTGAGGGGCTTTAATTAGCGATTGATAGGCCAATACAATCTGCCCAATCACTAATTGGAGTTCGGCAGCAGCTATAAAGCCAGAGAAAGACGGAAAAATGCAACGACGTGCAACATCCAAGTAAAGGGCGGCGGAGGCCGAAAAAGAATTAGAAATTGACATGGCCAATAAAGAGGCAACGCCAGTGGATGTGGAGAGTTCATTGCCACCGGTATCGTCGAAACAACCGGCACAACCGGAGGAACAACCTGAGGTGCCCACACAAACAGGGGAAATCAATGTCCGGAAGGAATCATTGGAAAAGCCGACACGAACGGAGGATGGGAGTATACGAGAGGTGATGAGAATAATGATGGAAATGAGTAAGCAAATGGAAGAGAATAATAAGACAATGGACCAGAACAGGAAGAAGGACACACAGTCTTTGAAAGAAGATATCAAATCCAACAGGGAAGACTTGAGTAAGGAATTAAAGGAAGAATTGGGAAATAAAATCGAAACAACGAACAAGAACATGGAAGGACTGAAGGAAGACAACCAGTCCCTGGGTAAGAAGATTGATGAAACAAATAAGAAGATTGAAGAGAAGATAGAAGAAAACAGCAGGAAGATGGAGGAGAAGATAGAAGAAAACCGCAGGAAGATGGAAGAGAGGATGGGAGAAAAGTTAGAAGAATTGAAGGAAGACAACCAATCTTTCAAGGAAGAATTCAAATCGACTAAAGAAGAATTGATTAATAAAATTGAAAACACCAATCAGAAAATCGATGAAACCAGGAAGAAGATAGAGAAGAACAACCGACATTTGAAGGAAGAGTTGAAAGAAGATAACAAGAAGTTGGAAGAGAAGATGGGGGAGAAGTTGGAAGAATTGAGAGAGGACAATCAAATCTTAAGAGAAGAATTAAGAGAGGTCAATCAGGAGAATTTGGACAAACTGGACGAAAGAATGGAATTGTTGCGAGAAGAACTGAATAAGGAAATCAATGTTAACAAGAAAGCGATGAATAAGAAGATGGAAGAAGAAAACATAATGGTCAATCGACAGATTCGAGAGATTGATGGGAAGTGCAACCAGACCGAAAAGGAGGTGCAAGAGTTTAAAGAAGTAGTGAACATTAAGTTTACTAATATAGAAGAACATAGCCGTAGGAAAGTAGAAGAACAGAGGAAGGAAACTCAAGAAGAATTCGGAAGAGTAAGGAACCAAGTCGCGGAACGGTGCAATGATATGCAAGAGACGATGACCAATATCACCGGTCAGGTGCGACAAAGCCGAGAAGAGATGGAAGCGATAAGAAACAGACCGACTCATTTCACCGGATTGCCCGTCAACGAAAGCCGAGAGTGGCTCAACTTCCGGCAATACAAACGTAAGCCGATGGAGTTCCTGGCTAGGGTAGAGGAATACTTCGCTAAGCACAAAATCACGCAATGGAGCCATAGCAGGGAAATCTTAGATGAGTCCTTCCGAGAAATAACGGATAATTGGTGGATGGCCAACCGGAGTGAAATTCCCGACTACGTGGTCTGTGATTGAAATATCACCGTGTGTTTGTGTTACACAGAGATTTTCATTGTTAGTGACTAATACAACAGATGGCGACGTACACAAAATAGAAGAAGCCGCGCGATCTGTGACTTTGAAAGATTTTGCTATCTGTTCTGGGCTTTTTTCGTTTTCGGCTTCTTTAAGTTTTTTTCTCTTTAAATTTTGAGAACCTGATAGTTTTTTATTTCCTTGTGACATATTCAGTCTTGATTCTAAAACAAAACAAAATATTTGTTACTTTTAAAATACGGAACTTTAAAAAAGTGAAATGTAATTAAAATGAACTTAACCTAATTTCGAATTAGAAGGAAACTCTCACACAAAATGTGAAGGTGTGCATGGCAAAACACCTCGAGCCGGCAATACCAGAAGAGTGTCTAGTGAACAAAATATCATATCACTATGATGAAGACATTATCAGGGCCCGGAGAGGTAGCCAGATCAAGACGATCCAGGCGATGACCGAGTTATTAGAGGGATATGAAAACGAGGAGTATTATCGGCAGAGCAGGAAGAGAAATGAGAGACCAGAGGCAAGGCCGAATACATACCCCAATAACGGCAATAACCATCCCAGTAACCGGAACCAGCCCAGTAATTACGACGGCCCTAACAACCCGCCGCGTAATAACCATTTTAACGGCAATTTTAACGGTGTTAGGAATAACAACCCCTATCCGAATAATAGAAATAATTTTTATCAGCCTAATAATGTCCCATACAGTTAGAGAAATCCATACCCCTGCAATAATGGTGACCGACCTTATCCACCTAACCGAAATTACTATAATAATAATTATAGTAATAATAATGGTAATAATAATAATAACCGAGTGTCGCGCCCTAGGGTAAATTTTATAAGAGCGGAAGATCGCGGACCCAGGAGATATTATCAACCACGGAGGAACAGCTTCCACGGCGCCGACCGAAGATGGAGGAGTGCGGAACGGGACGGCCCAAGACACGAACAGGGAAGAAGAAGTACAAGCCTGGAGGATCTTGGCCGACAACAGAACAGGGCGCTAAACCTCGACCAGTGTACAGAGCGTCAGGAAACGAACCAGAGTTTCCCGAACGATGCCTCGGTCAATACTAACACGAACAATGACCAAAATGCTTTAAACGGGAGGAGGCAGTAATCAGCAACAATGACCCGTTACTGCTTATACTTCCTGGGTTAGAAAAGGATGAATTGCAACAAGCAAACAATCATCAAAACATCACTATAATAAGTAACCACTATCTAAAAGATATTAGAACGGAACTTTTGGAAGAGAACGAGAAGAGTCTCAGCAACAATAATAATGAAATACTTTATATAACAGCGGAGGTGGAAGGAGTTCCCGCTAAAATAATGATAGACACAGGTGCCAATATTTCAATAATAAACGCAAATGAATTAGAGAGAATACAAAGTGTATGTGGAAAAACTTTGCCAATGTTACCAGTCAACAACATTGTGTTAATAGGTGCAACTGGCCGCCAGAATAAAACCATCAGGAAGCAAGTTTCCTTAAGTGTCGTTAGCCGTGATATAGCTTTAGACATGGAATTTTTAATCGCCACCGGATTACCATTTGACATATTAGTCGGTTGCGATATTCTTAGAAGATATTCTGCAGTAATCGATCTTAATTTAGATAAAGTATCAGTTTTCCCAGACGGAGTAACATGGACCGCAGATCTGGTAGGAGGCACTACTATACTTCCCAGCCCTATACATCAACAACTTCGTAAAATTAATATTATTAGAAACAGCCCTCTTTCTAAACCCATTATATACAACCATGGAGGAGAGGATTTATGGTCAGTTAAAATCCAAGAAATACGGGACTTCCAGTGCGGAAGCGATAACAAGAAAATACCTATACATTTAGCTGATCGTCTAATCACAATATATGAGAAGTACAAGGCGGTGTTTTCAGATGAACCAGTGAAGGTAAAAAACTAGCAGTGCCAACTTCGATTTAAAGAAAACGTAGAGTTTAACCGGAGGTCATATCCAATCGCGCAGTCGCTCAAAGAAGCCGTGAAAACAGAGATAAATAAGATGATAGAAAATGACATAATTGAGATTAGTCAATCACCTTACACTAGTCCAATTATTGCTGTTCCAAAGAAAGACGGACAAGTCCGGCTCTGTTTAGATGCGCGCGAGTTGAACAAGACGATTGTGAATGACAGAACCTCTCCCGGTGAAATAGAGGAGATCTTAAAACGTTTTCATGGCACTAAGTTTATTAGCACCTGGGATACTGTCTGTGGTTATTGGCAAGTAGAGCTGCATCCACAAAGCCGCCAGTACGTGGCGTTCATTTTCGAAGGGCGCAATTACCAGTTCAAGAGACTGCCCTTCGGACTTGTCAATTCTTTCGCCATCTTTGTGGCATGCATGGACCAGATTCTTGGACAAGAAGCGCTCCAATTTACCACCGTCTATGTTGACGACTTACTCATCACATCCGAAACCTGGGAGGAGCACTGCTATAGAGTAGAGTATGTACTAAGCAAACTAGCGCAGAACAACATAACACTGAAGTTGGGGCAATTCAGAGGTTCCCGCAACCAAGAAACAGGAAACAATTACAATCTTTCCTCGGACTCTGTAACTATTACAGGAAGTTTCAGAGCCGATATTCCGAGTTGACCGCCAAGTTTCAACCACAATTATCTGCTAAGAACAAATGGACTTGGGGTGAAGATCAAGATCTTACTTTCCGTTTGATAAAAGATAAGTTTCTGGAGAGTGTTATACTTCGTCACCCAGATTTTAAAAAAACCATTCTTTTTAAACTGTGACGCTAGCGACCTGAGCTTAGGAACACCGTTATACCAGGAAGACGAGGAGGGACAACATCTGGTAATGAGCTTCGCTAGTCGCACACTGAACCAGTGCGAAAAAAACTACAGTGTGACAGAAAAGGAATTGCTGAGCGTGGTGTTCGCATGCAGCAAGTTCCGGACGTACATTCTCGGATATCAAGTCACGGTACGAACTGATCATAAATCCATCTCGTTCCTTCGTAGGTGCAAGTTGAGTCACGGCCGACTGGCTAGGTGGGTACTCGCCCTACAAGAATATGATCTGAAATGGGAATACATTCCAGGAAAAAAGAACGTGGTAGCGGATGTGTTGTCACGTATAAATCTGGAAGATCAGACTTTCGAGGGAGAGAAGGAGAGCTAGGTCAAAATTTATAACATCTTCAAGACCAGAGCCGATCTACAAGCTCTATTAATAAATATTCGAATCCATCAGCAGTCTGATCCTAAGCTGAAAAACGTCATGAGTCGCTTGGAAGCCAATGATGATACCATTTCCAAATATTACAATCTTAACAAAGGGATCTTATTTATAAAAACGGCCTTGGACGATGAGACATGGAAGGTGATAATCCCACACCAAATCGAAAAGGAGATCATCATCGATTACCATGTCAGGTATGGTCACATGGGAGCATTAAAAGTGATACAGGCTCTAGAGGAAAACTGTAAGATAAGGAATATCAACCGCAAGGTAAGAACGTACATCAAGTCCTGTAACATCTGCCAATGCGTTAAAATAAACAATGAGAAGACAGAGGGTATAATGATACCGATTACCTCAAACGCAAAGCTGGAAAAAGGGTTGGCTGATCCCGGCCCAAGTGGGCCGAAACAGTTTAAGAAAAGTAACGTTCCGCAAGTGCGGACCGGAAGAGTTAATTTGTTCAGCCCGAGCGGGCGAAAATTATGTATCTTCCATTAAATATTTGTCTGCTGGTCTTCCATCATGATTGAAGATGTTGTGTAGGATGTATTAAATTACATTAAGAAATAAGAGAAGTGGACTGTATACGAATAGTTTTAATAATTTGAATGATCACATTACAGCTGTAATAAATTGAAAGAAGGCTGGCTAATGCTGCATATTGAATTAATAATTAATAAATTTAGTTAAGAATGAAGTTGTGGCACTAGTTGGCCATGATAGAAAATAGTAAGGCCTAAGGCCTACATCTAATGTCGACACTAACTTGACGGAAAGGTCCGGCGAACCGAACGCCGAGATTACTGAATGTGCACTGGTCAAAGTACGATTACGCGAACGTTGATGAGATATAAATCAGATTAGCCAACCTAGTAAAATAAAATCATCGCACTACCGTCCATAAGCTGCCCGTCAAAAATCAAAAAGATTTTTTAATACATTCTTTAATAAATTATAATACATTTACAATTCAATTTGAAATAGTGGAGTTTTAATAATTAGAATCAGCTTCAAGGCTGAGTTGAACCTTGAGTTGAGATTAGATAACGGCAATCGGCCGCTAATTTGAGATAAGCATGCAGATAGGCGACTGTAGGCCAAGGTTTGGCAAACAGCTGTTTCATGTACCACTAAGTCTGGTTAACCAATATTACTGACACAAGTGCGCAGTACGTAACATTACAAAACATGAACGAAAAATACATAATATGCAAGTCATAGAGTTAGCTTAATGCTAGCTAAGGTCCGTAGACCTGTACAGAAGTTCATTACATGAATAAAATTGTTGTTGAACATGTTGCAGTTGCATGTTTCATTGTATATTCAGGAGGGCGACATGTATCGACCTAAATACGCTATTCCTGAAGTTTCAGGAATTTACAATGTATGCCAACGTGTGAGCAAGCTAGATGCTGAATGTAGCCCAGATATGACGTGTATGTCATAATTTAAATAAAGAATTGTGCATGCTTACTTACAAAAATGAATAAAATATAAGTACAATATAAATAAATTAGACAAGGCAGTTACACACGGTAGACGCTTACAATAGTTTACATCGACACAATTTATGTGAATACAACAATAATAATTTGCATAATTACAAGATAAATAATTGTAATGTCAGCCAACAATACAATACTGAAATTACAGAAACAATTTAACAATTTAAGACATTCACAAAATAGTACATATTTATCAGCAACATTATAAAGAAATGAATGCATGGTTACTTGACAGCAAACATGCGAATATTATGTAATAACATTCATAAATAAGACCACCCAAAGACATGCAGTACACCCCATGACATCAATGAAAGTGTGACATAGTATGCCACAAAAATTAACATACAATACAAATATTAAGATATCACCAGAACTGTGATACTCAGAAGCGTGCCATGACGCAAAATTGACAAAAATATTGTGACAATCCATCACAATCATGTTGACCAAATGGTCGTAATAAATGATAAGTCAATGGCGGAATAAAGCCGCATTGTGCTGTAACCATAGTGTCACATCTCGTCTCGCGCTGGCAATAGACATAATTTATGTATTGGTCTCCGCAAAACACCCGTAGGCGTGCGGATGTCCACGACGCGAACCAAATTATCTGGGCCGGGAAATGTGGCGATGATCACGCCAAATTTCCAGGCTAATGGAGGCAAGTTGTCCTCAATGAGCAAGGCTAAGTCACCAATGGAAACATTATCTTTGGCAAACTTCCACTTGTGACGCTGTTGCAGCTGGTGCAAATAATCGCGAGACCACGCCTTCCAAATGCCCTGGACAAACCTCTGAAGTAATTGCCAACGACCAAGGCGAGAAACAGGAACGTGAGAAAGGTCTGGGTCAGGAATCGCAGTTAGGGGCGCGCAGATCAAAAAATGGCCAGGTGTAAGTGGCACCGGGTCATTAACATCCGAAGAAATAGCAAATAAAGGTCGAGAGTTCAGACATGCCTCTATCTGAGACAAAACGGTTGTGAACTCTTCGAAGTATAGTATAGATTTGCCTACCACGCGCCGCAAATGAAATTTCAAACTCTTGATGCCGCTCTCCCAAAGGCCACCGAAATGAGGTGAGGAGGGCGGAATAAATGACCATGATATCCCCTGAGAGGATGTGAATGACTTGATCGAGGTGATGGCATCCTTATCGTGCCAAAAGTTGTAAATGTCATGTAAGATGGTGCGGGCCTTCCTGAAGTTCGTGCCGTTGTCGGAGTACAGTTGACTAGGTATACCCCGACGTGCCATAAAACGACGTAAAGCAGCTATAAATGCGCTGGCAGTAAGGTCGGACACCAATTCCAGGTGAATATCCCTAGTTGCTAAGCAAACAAACAGAGACACGTACGCCTTAGTAAGAGTTCTAGACTTCTGCCCGCCATGACGAATCATGAAGGGACCACCATAATCAACCGCGCAAAATAGAAACGGCCTTGAAGGAGTGACTCTAGGGGATGGCAAGATTCCAAGCCTCTGAACCTGCTGTGTGGCGCTAAACTTGATGCACTTGAGACACTTACGAATAATGGAACGGATGACTAGCCGGGCATTAACAATCCACCAACGTTGACGCAGTGAATGATGCACGAGCTGCGCACCAGCATGAAGCAAACGAATGTGTTCGCGTTCGATGATAAGGCGTGTGATATGCGCCGATGGGGGTAGTACGATAGGATGTTTCGAGTCGTAAGATAACTGGGAATGCTGCAATCGTCCGCCAACGCGTATCACTCCAGTGTCGTCAAGAAACGGGTCGAGAGAGGCTAACTTGCTTCTGATGGAAACAGAAGATCCGTTCCGAAGACAACTAATTTCGCCTGGGAAGTGGGTCGATTGAGATTGCCTTATAAAGAAATTAAGAGACTGATGAATTTCCGCAGGGGTCAGATCGTCCGAAAGCCTGTCCGCAGATGAGTGCCTAACATTTCTGATGAAACGAAAACAGTAAGCGTATACACGTGTCAGCCGGTGTAACGAGGAAAAGTCCAACGATAAGTCAACAGCCAGGGTAGACATTAGCGAACGGTTATGTGTAGTTTTCTCTTCCGCGATGACTTCCGAAGATGATGGAGTGGCCGGTACGAAAGATGGGAAAGGATTAGACTCTGACGATTGAGACAGACAGCCAGGACCGTGCCACCAAAGCGAGCAATCGCGCAAAATGTCCGGGAGACACCCCCTAGAAATAATATCAGCAGGATTGCGTCGCGAATCAATGTGATGCCAGGTACAAGTTTGAGTGCGACGCTGAATTTCAGCAACCCTATTAGCGACGTATGTTTTCCAACGCGAAGACTGCGCATGAATCCAGTAAAGAGCCACCATAGAATCGGAATACAAATGTACATCCTCAATGAATGAATGAAGAGCAGGAATAATTTTAGACACAAGTCGCGATAATAACAAACAAGCGCAGAGCTCGATACGAGGTAATGACACTTGGCGCAGGGGCGCCACGCGAGATTTTAAACACAAAAGACGACAGGAAGCAGTAGCATCTTGATAAATGACTCGGACATACACACAACAGCCGAATCCTCTCTCGGAAGCATCCGAAAAACCATGCAACTGAACTGTAACCGCCTGATGGTTGCAACGAATAGATCGCGGGACCACTATTTTACCAATCAGACTTAATTTGTGACACAAAGAATGCCAATCCGACAGTGACTGACCGGAAAGCGGTTCATCCCAACTAAGCTTACAAAGCCAGAGTCGCTGCATGAAGTGTTTATACAAAAAGACAACTGGTCCGATTAAACCCAGTGGATCATATATTCCGGCGATTATTGAAAGAATTTGCCTCTTGGATATGCTATGAAGAACCGGAGATAGGTTGACATCAAACAAAAATGAATCAGCAGTGTTGTTCCAAAGAATGCCCAGGGTACGCACATTGTCCTGTTTATTTAGGGGTCGTGAAAGGTTGTGATGACTTGCGACCGCTGTGGGTTCATTTGATGCCCATTTGTGCAACGTGAAACCATATTGAGCAAGTAACGCACCTAGGTCGGATTTCAGATTAGTCAGATCGGGGATAGTGTCAGAACCGGTAAGTAGATCGTCTACATAAAAATCGTTAGTGATGGCTAAAGCCGCTTGGGGAAAGGAAGTTTGATTGTCTCTAGCAATTTGTAAAAGGCACCGTGTGGCCAAAAAGGAGGCGCTAGCCGTGCCGTAAGTTACTGTTCGCAGCGCGAAATGCTTAAGTGGTTCGAGGGGAGAGTCACGCCACAAAATACGCTGATAGTGACAGTCCTCTTCAGCAACGCGAATCTGACGATACATTTTTTCGATGTCAGCAATCAGGACATACTTATGTGTGCGAAACCGCAACAGAATAGAGAAGAGATCTTGCTGAACATTGGGGCCTACCAATAATAGGTCATTTAACGAAAGGCCATTTGTAGTCTTGGAGGAACCATCAAAGACAACGCGCAATTTTGTGGTCAAGCTAGAATGTTTAAACACAGCATGGTGAGGCAAGTAATAAATATTTGACGATCCTAAATTGATAGCGCCATGATCAATGGGTGTCATGTGCCCAAGCTTCATGTATTCCCCGATAAAGTCTGCGTAGTCGCGAGCGAGCTTGGGATCGCGCCTGAATCGACGCTCCAAGTTTAAAAACCTTGATTCGGCACTTGTGTAGGATTCCCCTAAGTGAGGATTATCAGACTTGAATGGGAGCGACACTATAAATCTACCCTCGTGGTTGCGCTGAGCGTAGCGCATAAAATGCTCTTCGCAAGCCGACTCGCCATTAGGGGTATCGCTGGGGATCGTTTCTGCCTCCCAAAATCTCTCAAGAGATTGCAGGATTTGGCTGTCATTGTTCCTTGCCAAGAACGAAACAGCAGGACCCTGGGTGTGGCAGTGCTTGGGCAGATTGCCGGCCAAAATGTAACCCAGTTTTGTCTCCTGAATGATAGGGAAGTTGGGTCCGCGTGTGTACTTATTAGCTAATATTAAATCTAGATAAAATTGAGCCCACAATAGTATGTCGATCTGTGAAGATATATTAAAATCTGGGTCGGCGAGAAAAATTTTATTTGGAATGTGGAACCGGTTGATGTCAAACGATATTGAAGGCAGATTATGAGTTAAGTTAGATAAGACGGCGAATTTGGCCTCGAAACTATGTCTCTGATAGCGAGACATAATACGCATAGAAACAATGTCAGTAGCGCAACACGCTGTGTTGCTTATTCCTGTAATCGGAATATTAGATCGGGTTAGTTTGAGGTGCAATCTTTTCGCAAATGATTTCGTACAAAAATTGATCTGAGACCCGGCGTCAAGAAGTGCGCGCGCCTTATGCCTATTGCCAGCCTGATCAATGACATATACAACTGCAGTGGATAAAAGTACATTGTTTTTACACTGTAATTTAAATGAGCAGTAGTTACTGCTGGCAGCTGCTGATTTCGGCACGTAATTAGCGTGCAGCAAGGTGTGGTGACCCTTTGAACAAATTTTACAAACCTGTTTACTTTTACAATTTGTTATCACATGACCTGCTCTAAGGCAGTTAATACAACATTTATGGTTTGCCACCAATTGCCCCCGCTCAGCGGCACTTAATATGCGAAAATTATTACACATGTAAAGCGGGTGATCAGATTTACAGCACACACATGAATAATGCCTTGCCGTAGCATGATAACTCTTAAAGGTACTGCTGCCAGCAGTATTTCTTAAACTACATTTCTCAAACTTATTGTTTGGTTTTACACTAGGTTTATTGAATTGCTGTCCGGGTTCAATTGGCATAGTATTTTCTAAAAGCTGTCGGCGCAAATTCAAAAAATGAGTAAAGTCTTGAAAACTAGGCAAGTTGTCAGGGTCTATAGACTCCTTCCAACGTTTTAAAGTGATAGGGTCAAGTTTAGTGGAAAGCAATTGTATAGTAATAAACTCAAATAGGTTTACAGACAGCTTCATTGCCGCCAGCGAATTAACAGAAGACGTTATAGTATTCGTAAACTCAGCTAAGCTTTGGACTGAGTCCTTTATTGTGGACTTAACCTGAAGTAGGTTCTGTACATAATATTTTGCTAATATAAATGGATTATTGTACCTATCGGACAGCAAGTTCAACGCTATTACATAATTCTCTTGACAAATTGGCAATGATTTAATTAAGTCTAATGGTTCACACTTCACCGATGAATGCAAGTAATGCAGTTTCTGTACTGGTGTTAAATCTGATCTTGAATGCACCAGATCATTAAAAATTGAATAGATATGTTGCCACTCAAGTATGTTGCCTGAGAAGCAGGGCAAACTTATCGGTTTTAAATGCACAGGCGTCGATAGTACAGGAGGCACAGTCTGAGTATTAACAGTGTCAAGAAGTTGTAAAATGTTTGCCTCAGTTGAGTATATCATTTCCTCAACCTCGACTCGGTCTGCCTGAGCAGTGCTCACGTCTTTACTTATAAGCTCTATCTCAGACTGTACTTCGTCGTACTTCGAGGCTAAGCTCTTAAGACTTTCTAATCTCACAGTCAAAAAATGTTTTGTGGTTAAATTAATGTCAAATGAATTTACCGCGGATTGTATCCGCACTATCGCGGACTTTAATCCGCCTCTCTTTCTGGTCAGCACCTTGAGGCCATCCTCAGGCATTCTTTTACGCACCTTATTACTGTTGCTGGTGGTACCTGGTCAGCGACGTCCCGCAGCGTCGGCTCCTTGATGATGATGGTGAACAGCTGGCAAGATGACCACCTTGAGGCACTGCAGCCGGCAGGAACTTGCTATCACGTTACCTGAAGACGACGAGCGAAATGGCGACGCAAATCACGCCACGGTCGCATTAGCTGACGTGCTAACCCGCCCGTGATGGCCAGAAAAAGATACAAAAGACATTAAGTGGAAATCCAGGTCCGGAGTGACCAAAAATATGGCTGATCCCGGCCCAAGTGGGCCGAAACAGTTTAAGAAAAGTAACGTTCCGCAAGTGCGGACCGGAAGAGTTAATTTGTTCAGCCCGAGCGGGCGAAAATTATGTATCTTGCATTAAATATTTGTCTGCTGGTCTTCCATTATGATTGAAGATGTTGTGTAGGATGTATTAAATTACATTAAGAAATAAGAGAAGTGGACTGTATACGAATAGTTTTAATAATTTGAATGATCACATTACAGCTGTAATAAATTGAAAGAAGGCTGGCTAATGCTGCATATTGAATTAATAATTAATAAATTTAGTTAAGAATGAAGTTGTGGCACTAGTTGGCCATGATAGAAAATAGTAAGGCCTAAGGCCTACATCTAATGTCGACACTAACTTGACGGAAAGGTCCGGCGAAACGAACGCCGAGATTACTGAATGTGCACTGGTCAAAGTACGATTACGCGAACGTTGATGAGATATAAATCAGATTAGCCAACCTAGTAAAATAAAATCATCGCGCTACCGTCCAAGTGTTTTTGGATATCTGCGGGCCATTTCCCCGTAGCGGTGGTCGACACAGGTATAAGTACCTGGTAATCATAATGGACCACTACACCAAATATGTAAAGCTATATACGGTTAATCGGGCAACAACAGCAAAGGTTCTGGCGGTGATTATCGATTTGTATGTGCCAGAGATCGGTAGACCATCTTCCATTATTACGGACCACGGTACACAATTTAAGGGGAGGAGGTGGCGAGACACTTTATTAGCACTTGGGATCAAAACTTATAAGACGTCAGTCTACCACCCAAGTAGCAATCCGGCTGAGAGAGTACTGAGAGAAGTGGGTAGGATCTTGCGCACGTACTGTCACAACCAACAGAAAAAGTGGCAAGAGTACCTAGCAGCGACAGAAACATTCCTAAATTTCGCCCACCATCCAGCTATAGGAATTACACCATACTCAGCCATGTATGAGAAGCCGACTCCCCGAGAAATTGAACAAATCATTGAATTTCCAACAAACAATAATCGGAAATTCAACCAGTTGAGGTTTTACAACAAGGTAGCAGAAGATCAAGAAAAACGGCAAGCCAAATACCAAAAGGCAATAGGGCGTATAACATATAAAGAGGGTGAGAAAGTCCTCCTAAAAAATCGAGAGCTGCCCAGCACCTTAGAAGGCATAACCAAAAAATTATTATTACTTTATACCGGACCATATGTTGTGGTAAAGGATAAGCATAACAATACCTATGAGTTGAGGGAAATCGTTTCAGGAAAAATCAAAGGTGTGTACAATCAAGCTTCTATGAAAAAGTATTATGAAGAATGAGTTGGGAATTTAGAATTTGAATTTTTAAACTGAAAAAATTTAAAATTTATGTAAGTACATCTTACAACCTAATATTTTGAGAAAAACATTCTGGAGAATTATAAAAGAAAGAATTTTGAATTTAACCATGAAAATTTAAAATTTATGTAAGAACATCTTACAACAAATATTTTTGAGAAAATACTTTTTGGAAGAAGAAAGAGAAAGAATTTATTTTGAATTTAACCATGAAAATTTAAAATTTATGTAAGAACATCTTACAACTATATATTTTGAGAAAAACTTTATGGAAGAAAATAGAAGAAAGGAATTTTGTGTTTAACCAACAAAATTTAAAAATATATGTAAGTACATCTTACTATCTATGATTTAGAAGAAACTTTATGGAAATGAAAAGAAAGAGTTTATTAACCAACAAAATTTAAAAACATATGTAAGCACAACTTACTACCAAATATTTAAGAAGAAACTCTATGGAAAAATAGAAGAAAGGAATGTTGAAGTTAATATACAAAAAATTTAAAAAAATGAAGTAAGACCAACTTACTATAACTAATTTTGTGAGAAAACTGTATGGTAAATAATTAAGAAGAATTTGAATTTAGAGAAATACCAAAACATTCAGAAATAATTGTAAGATCACCTTACTATAAACAATTTCGAAGGAAACAATTCTGGGAATAAATGAATTAAACAGAATTTGAATGTTGATAGAACGTCAGAACTTTGAAACAAGATAAGATCAACATATTACCATGATTTATGAGAAGTGTTTTGCCATTAAATAAAAAGAAGAGTTGGAATTTTGCATAAAACTAACAAAGTTCCAAAAAATAAATATATTCCATTGATAATTGAATTTAGAAGAAAATAAAATGATTAATTCAGAAAAGAGAATTAACTTTAATCCAGAATAAATGCTAGATATTCACAATAGCATTTGAAGGAGTAGAGAAGAAAAACAAAAAGAGTGTAATATGCCAGAGAAGGAAAAAATTTGGAAGCAAAGAGACTAATTACTTATGAAACGATAATGAAAACAGTTAATTAAGAGCCAAGAAGAAAAACTCATACTAAACATATGGAGAAGATGATTTTGAACAAATGATAATAATAAGACCTATATGAAATGCAAAGAGAAGAAATGCCACATGAAATATAATATAAATGAATTAATGTTAATGAATGCGAAGGCGGATTAATAACTTCCTAAGAGAAAGGAAAGAACCAACGTGTTTAAACCAAATGATCAATATAACAACCTGTATATCTAATATAAAAATACAAATTTAAAAAATTGAATATAATATATTAAGACCATTCAAATAATGAATAAGAAAACGCTATATATAAAGACCATGCTAACATTATAAGTAACCAGGAGGAAGTATAAAGAGAATTCAGATGTAGAAGAAAAAGAGTTACACTATGACCAGTAACAAGAATTATTAAGAAAGGTTTTCAACCATAATTAAAATAAATATATCAGACAAGTTAAGAGTTTGGAAAAATATATATATAATGAGTATAATAATAATTATGAAGATTTATTAAGATAGAAAATGTGAGATAATCTGAGAAACTACGAAGTGAAGAATCCAAAGATATTTTTATTAGTCGAAAATGAGACTACTTTTTATTTATTTATTCGATGACTGACTGAAGATAATTCCAGCAGCATTATGCTTTTTTGAGCAGAGATGAATATGCCTCTGTACTCAATTTGTAGAAGTGGTGTATGGCCAGCAGAGATTGTGTAGCGTACAGTGCCCCTCTGATCTGCCCCAGCCCACATGATAGGGAATGTTAGGGAATTAATAACCCAAGGATGCAACACGAAGTTTATAAAGAAAGAAAATGTATTACAATAATAATAATATCTCAGAAGACACTAACTATCCGAAAAGGATCAGTAGTAAAATAAGTAACTATATATATAAAATTAATTAAACTCTAATATAAAAAGTCGATATAAAAATGGGGAAGAAAATGAAATATAAGAAATGATGAAATTATCATAAGAAATTATTTCATCCATAAACATGTCTGAAATAATTACTTCTGGAGGAGAGCAATCTGTAACGTGACTGATAAAGGCATAATATTGAATGGCATTTGATCATTAGAATAATAAAATTATAACATTTAAATCTGGAAGAAAGCATTAAGTTTAATATAAAAAAATTAATTCATAGCAACTGTGGAAAGCAATCATTATTATTTAAAAAATACAAGTTCAAATAAAATGAGTTACTAGTGATGAGTCATCCAAAAACCAGTCTAATAACCAAAGGTTTTCAAATTATAACCCAGGAAGGTAAAAAGTAAATAACAAAGCAACACAGAATATGACCAAACCCACAACGAGGAAATATAAATGGAAAAGAAACCCTGAATAAGCCAAGATCAAGCAATACAGGTGATGTATTTTTAAAATAACGAAGAAGATGAAGAAATCCCAAGAAACCCGAAGAAGATGAAGAAATCCCAAGAAACCCGATGGCATCAAGAAGAAGATGGAGAAGATACCAGTCCCAGAAGACAGAAGAAAGAAGAAGAAGGCAGCATCCTGAGGAAGATGTCATGCTCTTATAAAAGACACCCAAATCCCTATACCCCCAAAATAAATGATAAAATACCAATAAAAGTATAACGAAATAGTAACAACATGTACATAAAATTAAGAGAGAGAAGTGTGTAAAGTAAGAGTTGCCAGTGAACCAAGATGAAACAATAATATAGTACCCAAGGAACAAATCTGCATTGTAAAACACTAACCAATTTATTATGTTAATAAGACTACACGACCATTTAGAAATAACATAAAATAAAAGTGTAAAGTGAACCAGTGCTAGTTTTAGGTATTATAGAAAATAAACCTTGTGTTTCATTCTTGGCAATCACAAACATTGAATACAATGAAATATGCAACTTTCAGTGACTTAAAATGTGTACTATGTGAATATGTTACTTACAAGATATAAATCTGTTTAAAGTAACATTTTGTTTTATATAATGAGAAAAAAAAAAGATTTAATTATACCGTACTAATGACAGGGTACAATTCCCCAAAGACTATATTTAAAAGACAGTGTAAGAACTGTATAATCCAACTTAGTATAGTAGTTAGCAAATAAGAATATAGATATAAGGTTTTTGTAAATATAGGATAAGGATGTTAAAAATGTATTAGATATAAGGTCATTTATTTAAATCTACAACAACTAACATCAGAACTGTAAACATAATTACTACTTGTGGATAGTAAGAAGTAATTAAGATGTTAGTTAGTAAAAAAACCTTTTTTGTGAACAATATTTCAATGTTAGAAATAAGTATTTAATTGTAAAATGTCTGAATGTTGAAGACAACCATTTATTTGAAAATATTCCTTATTTGTTTAACTGTTCTTTGTATTGTAACCAATACTTAATTTAAATAACATCTAGTAAATAAAATTGATAAATAACCAAAGTTTAGGCAATTATATAATGTATTTTGAAATATGTACAGGATGCAAAATTATATTTGAACAATGTTAAGAATAATATTATATTGGCTAAGAGTTTAGTCGAAACTGGAGGAAATAAGATAGTTGATTATTGGTAATTGTACGGTGAACTTGACAAGCGGTTTATAACCAAGCTAACCTAACTGAAAACGGTAATGTCGAGTGAGTGAACGATACGTTTTTGTGAAATCGTGAGTGGCGTATAAAATCATTCTGAAACGTCCACCTAGTGATAAAATCAATCGAAAAAGACTAAATAACACTGGACAGTACATAACTACACCGAAAAACACTACAAAACACAAGAAAACAGTATATCACATAACCATACATTAACGCCTGAATCATAAAAAGTGAATGAACTTATAAATACACAGATACACAAAATACAACCCGGAAACTTCACACAAGGCACTACACAACATCAAAAAAGAGATTTGCAGACACCAGGACGGGAATACTGCCAGAAAATATCTTATCTGGAACATCGCAGATACGGATGACATTTTGACCGACTTGACGGCAGCCATTTGCATTCATCATTGGAAACGCCTTCTTGTCCACATCAGCTGTTGGTGACAACAAATTATATTATTTCAATATTATTATTCAATGTGTGTATCTAGTATTAGTAATTAACTTGTTGTAACGTTATACTTTTTACATATTGGCCCGATTTCTCTGACTTTGATAATAATTAGCTGTTTAAAGAACCCTGTTGAATTTTATATACCATACCTTGTAACTGTTTCGATACCCTGAGAGTCGATATTATAATCGAAAAGAGTCTATATTTCAATTATATAATAAAACATTAATACTTTTCACCACAAAATAGTTCTTTCTTTCATTAATATTACAAATTACCATTAATATAATTTTAAATAATAAACTACCAGGACTTTACCACATACAAGGGAAGATAACCTACAAAACGAAAAGGTAAACAAGTATCGATTGTCCTGGAGACAATTTTATGAGTGGTTGTAGTTTATTTGAAAAATACAAGAACATCAATAACATTTCTTAGAGGAGTGATACACATTTTAAAACTTCACAGCACACTATTAATTAATTGATTTTAATTAATTAATTAATAAAAAGAAAATTTTTTTAATTATAAAATTTTTTTTTAAAAACAATTTTTTTTTTATTTTCTTCAACTAACAACAATTTTTGTTTTAAAACATTTTGGGTGAAATTACACATATATCTTTTCAACAGCATAACGCTATTTAACAGTTTTTGCTACATTTGGGACTCGACCAACTGGGAAACTTAAGGAAGTGTTTCAGACCAGTAAGACTTCGAGAGCCACACCAATTAAACACACAGAATTGATTGATTTATTACAGTATGCATTACTACAACAATTGTCACAACAGATGTCACAACAAATGACACAGCAAACAGAACAGATGTCACAACAAATGATACAGCAAACAGAATTATTACAAAAACAAATGCGTGAACAGAAGTTAGAACAAGTACAACAGACGAAGCAAATACAACAACTATCACAACAGATTACACAACAAAACCAGGTCTTAAGAGACGAAATAACCACACAACTCAGTGAAATCAAAAAAGAAAACAATGAAATTTTACAACAATTTAAAGTAGACACCAAAACTATGATAGATGAAGAGATTAGTACTATTAAGAATGAAATTAATGATAAGTTTAGTGATAATGAAAAATTACTGAAGGAAATCGACGATAAGCATAGTAGTGACATTAAAATTATAAACAAAAAGGTAATAGCGATCAATAAACGTTGTGAGAAAGTATTGTTGCTCACAAAATAGGGGCATATACATTAAAAGAGTTAGAAAGCAAAATGGATAACCATTCGGGCGAAACAAACCTCAAGCTGCAGCAGTTACAAAGCGACGTGCGGACGAAGATGGCATTGATAAACGAGTCACCCGTCACCCGAAGCGTTGTCAACGAGGAGATAAAAGAAGTGAAGTTTAATGGATCCAGCGATTTCCCGATGGAATTCATCAAGGAACTAACTGAGATATACCACGAACATTATCGCGACATCAACAACATCACATGGATATCGAGACAGGGGCAGTTAGTCAAATTTGATCAAATTAGTCAATTTGGTGGCGGTTAGTCAAAGACAATATTAATAATTTTGCGGGGTTTACAGAAGCTTTTAGTAATAAGTATTGGAATGACGTGATCCAGGAACGGGTGCGAGACCAGTTGGAATTCGGACTGTACCACTCAGAAACCGGGATGTCTACAATCCAATACTTAGAGAGAAAATTGTTGGATAATAGGCAGTTGATTCCGCCTATCTCAGATAGACATTTAATCAGGAAATTGGCAAGACATTACCCGCATGAGATTGAGGTAGCTATTATCACTCGTGGGGTTAATACGATTACGGAGTTTGAGCAAGTTTTGCTGGAGTTCAATCACTTACGAAACGGCAGTAGGTCAATAAACCATAGACCGGCTGACGGTCGGCTTGAAAGAAACTATTGGAAACACAGCGGAGAAGAGAGAGGGAAAGTGAGCAAGCGAGACGGATTTACTGAGAAGAGAACGCAGTATAAAAGGCCGACTAAATGGAAGAACCAGTTTAAGGGGGAGACCAACAGTGTCCCATCAACAAGTAATGCAGGTAGCAAGGTTGAACCAACGAAGCATAAAAATCATGAAATTTAACACACACTACACAGAAAAAAACAACAGATTAAACAAACAGATTGTAAAAACACCATTTTACAGATGTATGTGTCATAATTTATAAGTAAATTGTAATAAGACTAAATTGACAAAATGTTGAGAGAACAAATAATTACACATTGTACTGTATGTATAGAATAAGCTTTTATTCCAATTATGGGTATAAGAAGTTAATGTTAAGGGAAAGTAGTTGTTTGTAACTAGGTCATGAATAGCGGGACATGGGATCCGACGCGGTATGTAGCTTTGACAAGCAGGTAGCAAAAACCAGTTTAGGGTTCTGTTTGTAAACAAACTGTGGCCTAATGCCAATGTAAACAGCTGATAGATGTAAAGAGTGGAGAATGGAGTAATAAAGAAATTGCTAAATGTACTGTAGTATAAGTAATTAAAATTTCTTTTGTAGGTATATAATTAACATAATATGAATGTAATAGATGTAAGAATTTTGAAAAAAAAACATTGTAAAGGGGTTAAATAAATGAAATAAAATCCATTTGAAGGACGCAGCGATAGAATCCTCATTAATTTTCTAGCAAAAATCTTATACGATTCTATTGGGGGAGTAAAAATAAAAAACATACATGTATACAATGCAGAACCGTTAGAATTTAGAAAGAGAGGGTAGAGAGAGAGAGAACTCTAAGTAGCGTCGTTTTGCTTTCGCAGCATAAGTTTGCTACGCGCTGTTTTTTGACGAATGAAAGAAAGCGTCACTCTTGGGCGGGCGAATTTAGCTAGTTGGGTTGGAGGAAATCAAATATCGCGGTACTTGAAACCAATGGGAACGCGATTTGTAAATATTGAGTATGGGTAACGTTTGCGGGGGTATAAAAAACGTAGTTGGGTAAATTGTCAGCAGTCTACGGCGAACACTACAACTATCAGACTCGTTATCGCACATTACGATTTCATAACTAAAGTCGACGGAGGGTATTACAACTATTCAAACTCGTCACCGCGTATTAAGAATTTATAACTAATACTTGCGATAATTAATAAGTACAGTATTCGTGTCGTGCGTTTAATAATATTAAACCCGGTATTACAGTGAGAGAAATATACCAAATCAAAGTAATTATTAGAATAAATATAATATAACTTGGTGATAATTACCGAACTTCATAGTATCGATAATATAACACGTGCATTCGGAAGTTACGGAACGTTGGAGTGAATTCGGGATGAATTTCTGATATTGCGAGCACTCAGCTTAATAACATAGTTACTAAGGTGTCAAATAAGTAGTAGAATACACTAGTTACACGCTGAATCAGTGAGTAGGTGTGAACAGTGGTAATTAAAGTGAAACCGAAGTAATTAATGTATTAGCGTCAACGAGTGTCAACAACAGGATCGTCAGTGTGGCTGATATCAGGTGTGCAGTCTAAAATGATTGAAACTTACTTAGATCTTTTTATTTTTAGGATGATAGTATCTCGTACCTCATTTCCAAGTAAATCAGTGAGTTCATTTTGAATGTTTTTGCTAAAATAAAAGTTTTTTGTTTCGTGACTAACGACACTGCGCAAATGTTCCATCACGATGGGGTCAAACTTGGCTAATAGTTGTACCAAACCTAGAAAATTCCCGTTATGTGGAGTGTATAAAGTGTCAGAACTTCCTCTAAAAGCCAAATTGTGTTCTGCTAAGAATAATGTGATTGCTATCATTCTCTCAAGAATTGCTCTCCATTTTTGCTTCTCCTCATCTATTTGTTTCATTAAATTTTGCTCTACTCCAGTATGCGTTCGTAATCTTTTTGTAGCGTCCAACCACTTACATGTTGCTGACTGGTGATCATGGGAAGTTTCATATCTTTTTAAGGCTAATGAAATATGAGCCCAATCATCAAAACCCTCATTTGCTAAACAAAACACTTTTGAAGAAGATTTTGAATAAACAAGCCATTTCCTCGCATATTTTTCTCCATTTGGCATTATTCTTTGGAAGTGTACCGTATGTTTGAAAAATGGCGACCTTTTTCATTTCGCGGGTAGTCTTCATCCCTGTTCAGTTTGCCGCTATTAGAGCCTTGCAATAATATTTCGTCAATAACTTTATTTGATAGAGGATTTGGCCATTTAGCAATATCTTCTGAAACGTTCAGTTGTAAAGCTGATGGGGAAGTTTGCCGATTTAAAGGTAGTGTTACTGATTCATGTAAATCTCCATGTTGTACACAAAAACCGTCGTCCTCAATGAGTGATGCAACAAATGGTGTCGCTGATGTAGTAGGAGCCGCGTGATCTGAGACTGAATCACCATCACCGTTACCACCTTGAGTTGAAGGACAGGGATTGTCTTTGTAAGTTACTGGTACAACATCAACAGGTGACGTTGATGAAGTAGGAGCTACGTGGTCTGTGATTGAAACATCACCGTGTGTTTGTGTTACACAGAGATTTTCATTGTTAGTGACTAATACAACAGATGGCGACGTACACAAAATAGAAGAAGCCGCGCGATCTGTGACTTTGAAAGATTTTGCCATCTGTTCGGGGCTTTTTTCGTTTTCGGCTTCTTTAAGTTTTTTTCTCTTTAAATTTTGAGAACCTGATAGTTTTTTATTTCCTTGTGACATATTCAGTCTTGATTCTAAAACAAAACAAAATATTTGTTACTTTTAAAATACGGAACTTTAAAAAAGTGAAATGAAATTAAAATGAACTTAACCTAATTTCGAATTAGAAGGAAACTCTCACACAAAATGTGAAGGTGTGCATGGCAAAACACCTCGAGCCGGCAATACCAGAAGAGTGTCTAGTGAACAAAATATCATATCACTATGATGAAGACATTATCAGGGCCCGGAGAGGTAGCCAGATCAAGACGATCCAGGCGATGACCGAGTTATTAGAGGGATATGAAAACGAGGAGTATTATCGGCAGAGCAGGAAGAGAAATGAGAGACCAGAGGCAAGGCCGAATACATACCCCAATAACGGCAATAACCATCCCAGTAACCGGAACCAGCCCAGTAATTACGACGGCCCTAACAACCCGCCGCGTAATAACCATTTTAACGGCAATTTTAACGGTGTTAGGAATAACAACCCCTATCCGAATAATAGAAATAATTTTTATCAGCCTAATAATGTCCCATACAGTCAGAGAAATCCATACCCCAGCAATAATGGTGACCGACCTTATCCACCTAACCGAAATTACTATAATAATAATTATAGTAATAATAATGGTAATAATAATAATAACCGAGTAAATTTTATAAGAGCGGAAGATCGCGGACCCAGGAGATATTATCAACCACGGAGGAACAGCTTCCACGGCGCCGACCGAAGATGGAGGAGTGCGAAACGGGACGGCCCAAGACACGAACAGGGAAGAAGAAGTACAAGCCTGGAGGATCTTGGCCGACAACAGAACAGGGCGCTAAACCTCGACCATGTACAGAGCGTCAGGAAACGAACCAGAGTTTCCCGAACGATGCCTCGGTCAATACTAACACGAACAATGACCAAAATGCTTTAAACGGGAGGAGGCAGTAATCAGCAACAATGACCCGTTACTGCTTATACTTCCTGGGTTAGAAAAGGATGAATTGCAACAAGCAAACAATCATCAAAACATCACTATAATAAGTAACCACTATCTAAAAGATATTAGAACGGAACTTTTGGAAGAGAACGAGAAGAGTCTCAGCAACAATAATAATGAAATACTTTATATAACAGCGGAGGTGGAAGGAGTTCCCGCTAAAATAATGATAGACACAGGTGCCAATATTTCAATAATAAACGCAAATGAATTAGAGAGAATACAAAGTGCATGTGGAAAAACTTTGCCAATGTTACCAGTCAACAACATTGTGTTAATAGGTGCAACTGGCCGCCAGAATAAAACCATCAGGAAGCAAGTTTCCTTAAGTGTCGTTAGCCGTGATATAGCTTTAGACATGGAATTTTTAATCGCCACCGGATTACCATTTGACATATTAGTCGGTTGCGATATTCTTAGAAGATATTCTGCAGTAATCGATCTTAATTTAGATAAAGTATCAGTTTTCCCAGACGGAGTAACATGGACCGCAGATCTGGTAGGAGGCACTACTATACTTCCCAGCCCTATACATGAACAACTTCGTAAAATTAATATTATTAGAAACAGCCCTCTTTCTAAACCCATTATATACAACCATGGCGGAGAGGATTTATGGTCAGTTAAAATCCAAGAAATACGGGACTTCCAGTGCGGAAGCGATAACAAGAAAATACCTATACATTTAGCTGATCGTCTAATCACAATATATGAGAAGTACAAGGCGGTGTTTTCAGATGAACCAGTGAAGGTAAAAAACTAGCAGTGCCAACTTCGATTCAAAGAAAACGTAGAGTTTAACCGGAGGTCATATCCAATCGCGCAGTCGCTCAAAGAAGCCGTGAAAACAGAGATAAATAAGATGATAGAAAATGACATAATTGAGATTAGTCAATCACCTTACACTAGTCCAATTATTGCTGTTCCAAAGAAAGACGGACAAGTCCGGCTCTGTTTAGATGCGCGCGAGTTGAACAAGACGATTGTGAATGACAGAACCTCTCCCGGTGAAATAGAGGAGATCTTAAAACGTTTTCATGGCACTAAGTTTATTAGCACCTGGGATACTGTCTGTGGTTATTGGCAAATAGAGCTGCATCCACAAAGCCGCCAGTACGTGGCGTTCATTTTCGAAGGGCGCAATTACCAGTTCAAGAGACTGCCGTTCGGACTTGTCAATTCTGTCGCCATCTTTGTGGCATGCATGGACCAGATTCTTGGACAAGAAGCGCTCCAATTTACCACCGTCTATGTTGACGACTTACTCATCACATCCGAAACCTGGGAGGAGCACTGCTATAGAGTAGAGTATGTACTAAGCAAACTAGCGCAGAACAACATAACACTGAAGTTGGAGAAATCCAAGTTCATAGCGCGCGAGGTACAATTCTTGGGTTTCAACCTAGACGACAGAGGTATTACCCCGTCAGCAGAGAAAATGGAGGCAATTCAGAGGTTCCCGCAACCAAGAAACAGGAAACAATTACAATCTTTCCTCGGACTCTGTAACTATTACAGGAAGTTTCAGAGCCGATATTCCGAGTTGACCGCCAAGTTTCAACCACAATTATCTGCTAAGAACAAATGGACTTGGGGTGAAGATCAAGATCTTACTTTCCGTTTGATAAAAGAGAAGTTTCTGGAGAGTGTTATACTTCGTCACCCAGATTTTAAAAAAACCATTCTTTTTAAACTGTGACGCTAGCGACCTGAGCTTAGGAACACCGTTATACCAGGAAGACGAGGAGGGACAACATCTGGTAATAAGCTTCGCTAGTCGCACACTGAACCAGTGCGAAAAGAACTACAGTGTGACAGAAAAGGAATTGGTGAGCGTGGTGTTCGCATGCAGCAAGTTCCGGACGTACATTCTCGGATATCAAGTCACGGTACGAACTGATCATAAATCCATCTCGTTCCTTCGTAGGTGCAAGTTGAGTCACGGCCGACTGGCTAGGTGGGTACTCGCCCTACAAGAATATGATCTGAAATGGGAATACATTCCAGGAAAAAAGAACGTGGTAGCGGATGTGTTGTCACGTATAAATCTGGAAGATCAGACTTTCGAGGGAGAGAAGGAGAGCTAGGTCAAAATTTATAACATCTTCAAGACCAGAGCCGATCTACAAGCTCTATTAATAAATATTCGAATCCATCAGCAGTCTGATCCTAAGCTGAAAAACGTCATGAGTCGCTTGGAAGCCAATGATGATACCATTTCCAAATATTACAATCTTAACAAAGGGATCTTATTTATAAAAACGGCCTTGGACGATGAGACATGGAAGGTGATAATCCCACACCAAATCGAAAAGGAGATCATCATCGATTACCATGTCATGTATGGTCACATGGGAGCATTAAAAGTGATACAGGCTCTAGAGGAAAACTGTAAGATAAGGAATATCAACCGCAAGGTAAGAACGTACATCAAGTCCTGTAACATCTGCCAATGCGTTAAAATAAACAATGAGAAGACAGAGGGTATAATGATACCGATTACCTCAAACGCAAAGCTGGAAAAAGTGTTTTTGGATATCTGCGGGCCATTTCCCCGTAGCGGTGGTCGACACAGGTATAAGTACCTGGTAATCATAATGGACCACTACACCAAATATGTAAAGCTATATACGGTTAATCGGGCAACAACAGCAAAGGTTCTGGCGGTGATTATCGATTTGTATGTGCCAGAGATCGGTAGACCATCTTCCATTATTACCGACCACGGTACACAATTTAAGGGGAGGAGGTGGCGAGACACTTTATTAGCACTTGGGATCAAAACTTATAAGACGTCAGTCTACCACCCAAGTAGCAATCCGGCTGAGAGAGTACTGAGAGAAGTGGGTAGGATCTTGCGCACGTACTGTCACAACCAACAGAAAAAGTGGCAAGAGTACCTAGCAGCGACAGAAACATTCCTAAATTTCGCCCACCATCCAGCTATAGGAATTACACCATACTCAGCCATGTATGAGAAGCCGACTCCCCGAGAAATTGAACAAATCATTGAATTTCCAACAAACAATAATCGGAAATTCAACCAGTTGAGGTTTTACAACAAGGTAGCAGAAGATCAAGAAAAACGGCAAGCCAAATACCAAAAGGCAATAGGGCGTATAACATATAAAGAGGGTGAGAAAGTCCTCCTAAAAAATCGAGAGCTGCCCAGCACCTTAGAAGGCATAACCAAAAAATTATTATTACTTTATACCGGACCATATGTTGTGGTAAAGGATAAGCATAACAATACCTATGAGTTGAGGGAAATCGTTTCAGGAAAAATCAAAGGTGTGTACAATCAAGCTTCTATGAAAAAGTATTATGAAGAATGAGTTGGGAATTTAGAATTTGAATTTTTAAACTGAAAAAATTTAAAATTTATGTAAGTACATCTTACAACCTAATATTTTGAGAAAAACATTCTGGAGAATCATAAAAGAAAGAATTTTGAATTTAACCATGAAAATTTAAAATTTATGTAAGAACATCTTACAACAAATATTTTTGAGAAAACACTTTTTGGAAGAAGAAAGAGAAAGAATTTTTAATTTAACCATGAAAATTTAAAATTTATGTAAGAACATCTTACAACTATATATTTTGAGAAAAACTTTATGGAAGAAAATAGAAGAAAGGAATTTTGTGTTTAACCAACAAAATTTAAAAATATATGTAAGTACATCTTACTATCTATGATTTAGAAGAAACTTTATGGAAATGAAAAGAAAGAGTTTATTAACCAACAAAATTTAAAAACATATGTAAGCACAACTTACTACCAAATATTTAAGAAGATTTTCTATGGAAAAATAGAAGAAAGGAATGTTGAAGTTAATATACAAAAAATTTAAAAAAATGAAGTAAGACCAACTTACTATAACTAATTTTGTGAGAAAACTGTATGGTAAATAATTAAGAAGAATTTGAATTTAGAGAAATACCAAAACATTCAGAAATAATTGTAAGATCACCTTACTATAAACAATTTCGAAGGAAACAATTCTGGGAATAAATGAATTAAACAGAAATTGAATGTTGATAGAACGTCAGAATTTTGAAACAAGATAAGATCAACATATTACCATGATTTATGAGAAGTGTTTTGCCATTAAATAAAAAGAAGAGTTGGAATTTTGCATAAAACTAACAAAGTTCCAAAAAATAAATATATTCCATTGATAATTGAATTTAGAAGAAAATAAAATGATTAATTCAGAAAAGAGAATTAACTTTAATCCAGAATAAATGCTAGATATTCACAATAGCATTTGAAGGAGTAGAGAAGAAAAACAAAAAGAGTGTAATATGCCAGAGAAGGAAAAAATTTGGAAGCAAAGAGACTAATTACTTATGAAACGATAATGAAAACAGTTAATTAAGAGCCAAGAAGAACAACTCATACGAAACATATGGAGAAGATGATTTTGAACAAATGATAATAATAAGACCTATATGAAATGCAAAGAGAAGAAATGCCACATGAAATATAATATAAATGAATTAATGTTAATGAATGCGAAGGCGGATTAATAACTTCCTAAGAGAAAGGAAAGAACCAACGTGTTTAAACCAAATGATCAATATAACAACCTGTATATCTAATATAAAAATACAAATTTAAAAAATTGAATATAATATATTAAGACCATTCAAATAATGAATAAGAAAACGCTATATATAAAGACCATGCTAACATTATAAGTAACCAGGAGGAAGTATAAAGAGAATTCAGATGTAGAAGAAAAAGAGTTACACTATGACCAGTAACAAGAATTATTAAGAAAGGTTTTCAACCATAATTAAAATAAATATATCAGACAAGTTAAGAGTTTGGAAAAATATATATATAATGAGTATAATAATAATTATGAAGATTTATTAAGATAGAAAATGTGAGGTAATCTGAGAAACTACGAAGTGAAGAATCCAAAGATATTTTTATTAGTCGAAAATGAGACTACTTTTTATTTATTTATTCGATGACTGACTGAAGATAATTCCAGCAGCATTATGTTTTTTTGAGCAGAGATGAATATGCCTCTATACTCAATTTGTAGAAGTGGTGTATGGCCAGCAGAGATTGTGTAGCGTACAGTGCCCCTCTGATCTGCCCCAGCCCACATGATAGGGAATGTTAGGGAATTAATAACCCAAGGATGCAACACGAAGTTTATAAAGAAAGAAAATGTATTACAATAATAATAATATCTCAGAAGACACTAACTATCCGAAAAGGATCAGTAGTAAAATAAGTAACTATATATATAAAATTAATTAAACTCTAATATAAAAAGTCGATATAAAAATGAGGAAAAAAATGAAATATAAGAAATGATGAAATTATCATAAGAAATTATTTCATCCATAAACATGTCTGAAATAATTACTTCTGGAGGAGAGCAATCTGTAACGTGACAGATAAAGGCATAATATTGAATGGCATTTGATCATTAGAATAATAAAATTATAACATTTAAATCTGGAAGAAAGCATTAAGTTTAATATAAAAAAATTAATTCACAGCAACTGTGGAAAGCAATCATTATTATTTAAAAAATACAAGTTCAAATAAAATGAGTTACTAGTGATGAGTCATCCAAAACCAGTCTAATAACCAAAGGTTTTCAAATTATAACCCAGGAAGGTAAAAAGTAAATAACAAAGCAACACAGAATATGACCAAACCCACAACGAGGAAATATAAATGGAAAAGAAACCCTGAATAAGCCAAGATCAAGCAATACAGGTGATGTATTTCTAAAATAACGAAGAAGATGAAGAAATCCCAAGAAACCCGAAGAAGATGAAGAAATCCCAAGAAACCCGAAGAAGATGAAGAAATCCCAAGAAACCCGATGGCATCAAGAAGAAGATGGAGAAGATACCAGTCCCAGAAGACAGAAGAAAGAAGAAGAAGGCAGCATCCTGAGGAAGATGTCATGCTCTTATAAAAGACACCCAAATCCCTATACCCCCAAAATAAATGATAAAATACCAATAAAAGTATAACGAAATAGTAACAACATGTACATAAAATTAAGAGAGAGAATGTGTAAAGTAAGAGTTGCCAGTGAACCAAGATGAAACAATAATATAGTACCCAAGGAACAAATCTGCATTGTAAAACACTAACCAATTTATTATGTTAATAAGACTACACGACCATTTAGAAATAACATAAAATAAAAGTGTAAAGTGAACCAGTGCTAGTTTTAGGTATTATAGAAAATAATCCTTGTGTTTCATTCTTGGCAATCACAAACATTGAATACAATGAAATATGCAACTTTCAGTGACTTAAAATGTGTACTATGTGAATATGTTACTTACAAGATATAAATCTGTTTAAAGTAACATTTTGTTTTATATAATGAGAAAAAAAAAAGATTTAATTATACCGTACTAATGACAGGGTACAATTCCCCAAAGACTATATTTAAAAGACAGTGTAAGAACTGTATAATCCAACTTAGTATAGTAGTTAGGAAATAAGAATATAGATATAAGGTTTTTGTAAATATAGGATAAGGATGTTAAAAATGTATTAGATATAAGGTCATTTATTTAAATCTACAACAACTAACATCAGAACTGTAAACATAATTATTACTTGTGAATAGTAAGAAGTAATTAAGATGTTAGTTAGTAAAAAAACCTTTTTTGTGAACAATATTTCAATGTTAGAAATAAGTATTTAATTGTAAAATGTCTGAATGTTGAAGACAACCATTTATTTGAAAATATTCCTTATTTGTTTAACTGTTCTTTGTATTGTAACCAATACTAATTATTGTTGTGTAATTTAAAAAAATGTTTAGTTTATAATACCATATTTAAAAGTCAGAGAGGGTATCACACATCATATATTGTTTGTAAAAATATTTTGTAAGGAAAAATTGTTAAAAAACCTAGGCCTAAGAATGAAAACCAAACTTCATCAAAACAGAGAAATTACTCATTTAAATGCAATTAAACAAAAGGGATTTAGACAAAATAAACCTGAGATGAAGCCATATAATTGCACATACCATTTAGAAAGATTTTATAAAATTATATTCAGAATTATAAATAAAAATGAAAATGACTAAACTCAGAAACTTGAAGAGTGGAGTCATATATTCCAAAATAATATTTTAGAATTTATCCAATTCAATTAATTACAAGAAAATAAGGGAATATAAACCTTTTAATACAATATAAGATTATTAATAATAAATATAACTGAAAAAATGGCTGAATTTGCATAATGACAGGAAGTTATTTTTTAATTTTTCACTGAATACAAAATGAAAGTAAAATTACTAATTTTGGACAGAAAACATTATAAAACGGCATTATTCAATCTTAAAATACGCCGAATGAACTGAAGGATTAATTTAAATAACATCTAGTAAATAAAATTGATAAATAACCAAAGTTTAGGCAATTATATAATGTATTTTGAAATATGTACAGGATGCAAAATTATATTTGAACAATGTTAAGAATAATATTATATTGGCTAAGAGTTTAGTCGAAACTGGAAGAAATAAGATAGTTGATTATTGGTAATTGTACGGTGAACTTGACAAGCGGTTTATAACCAAGCTAACCTAACTTAAAACGGTAATGTCGAGTGAGTGAACGATACGTTTTTGTGAAATCGTGAGTGGCGTATAAAATCATTCTGAAACGTCCACCTAGTGATAAAATCAATCGAAAAAGACTAAATAACACTGGACAGTACATAACTACACCGAAAAACACTACAAAACACAAGAAAACAGTATATCACATAACCATACATTAACGCCTGAATCATAAAAAGTGAATGAACTTATAAATACACAGATACACAAAATACAACCCGGAAACTTCACACAAGGCACTACACAACATCAAAAAAGAGATTTGCAGACACCAGGACGGGAATACTGCCAGAAAATATCTTATTTGGAACATCGCAGATACGGATGACATTTTGACCGACTTGACGGCAGCCATTTGCATTCATCATTGGACACGCCTTCTTGTCCACATCAGCTGTTGGTGACAACAAATTATATTATTTCAATATTATTATTCAATGTGTGTATCTAGTATTAGTAATTAACTTGTTGTAACGTTATACTTTTTACATGTTGGCCCGATTTCTCTGACTTTGATAATAATTAGCTGTTTAAAGAACCCTGTTGAATTTTATATACCATACCTTCTAACTGTTTCGATACCCTGAGAGTCGATATTATAATCGAAAAGAGTCTATATTTCAATTATATAATAAAACATTAATACTTTTCACCACAAAATAGTTCTTTCTTTCATTAATATTACAAATTACCATTAATATAATTTTAAATAATAAACTACCAGGACTTTACCACATACAAGGGAAGATAACCTACAAAACGAAAAGGTAAACAAGTATCGATTGTCCTGGAGACAATTTTATGAGTGGTTGTAGTTTATTTGAAAAATACAAGAACATCAATAAAATTTCTTAGAGGAGTGATACACATTTTAAAACTTCACAGCACACTATTAATTAATTGATTTTAATTAATTAATTAATAAAAAGAAAATTTTTTTAATTATAAAATTTTTTTTTAAAAACAATTTTTTTTTTATTTTCTTCAACTAACAACAATTTTTGTTTTAAAACATTTTGGGTGAAATTACACATATATCTTTTCAACAGCATAACGCTATTTAACAGTTTTTGCTACATTTGGGACTCGACCAACTGGGAAACTTAAGGAAGTGTTTCAGACCAGTAAGACTTCGAGAGCCACACCAATTAAACACACAGAATTGATTGATTTATTACAGTATGCATTACTACAACAATTGTCACAACAGATGTCACAACAAATGACACAGCAAACAGAACAGATGTCACAACAAATGATACAGCAAACAGAATTATTACAAAAACAAATGCGTGAACAGAAGTTAGAACAAGTACAACAGACGAAGCAAATACAACAACTATCACAACAGATTACACAACAAAACCAGGTCTTAAGAGACGAAATAACCACACAACTCAGTGAAATCAAAAAAGAAAACAATGAAATTTTACAACAATTTAAAGTAGACACCAAAACTATGATAGATGAAGAGATTAGTACTATTAAGAATGAAATTAATGATATGTTTAGTGATAATGAAAAATTACTGAAGGAAATCGACGATAAGCATAGTAGTGACATTAAAATTATAAACAAAAAGGTAATAGCGATCAATAAACGTTGTGAGAAAGTATTGTTGCTCACAAAATAGGGGCAGATAAATTAAAAGAGTTAGAAAGCAAAATGGATAACCATTCGGGCGAAACAAACCTCAAGCTGCAGCAGTTACAAAGCGACGTGCGGACGAAGATGGCATTGATAAACGAGTCACCCGTCACCCGAAGCGTTGTCAACGAGGAGATAAAAGAAGTGAAGTTTAATGGATCCAGCGATTTCCCGATGGAATTCATCAAGGAACTAACTGAGATATACCACGAACATTATCGCGACATCAACAACATCGCATGGATATCGAGACAGGGGCAGTTAGTCAAATTTGGTCAAATTAGTCAATTTGGTGGCGGTTAGTCAAAGACAATATTAATAATTTTGCGGGGTTTACAGAAGCTTTTAGTAATAAGTATTGGAATGACGTGATCCAGGAACGGGTGCGAGACCAGTTGGAATTCGGACTGTACCACTCAGAAACCGGGATGTCTACAATCCAATACTTAGAGAGAAAATTGTTGGAGAATAGGCAGTTGATTCCGCCTATCTCAGATAGACATTTAATCAGGAAATTGGCAAGACATTACCCGCATGAGATTGAGGTAGCTATTATCACTCGTGGGGTTAATACGATTACGGAGTTTGAGCAAGTGTTGCTGGAGTTCAATCACTTACGAAACGGCAGTAGGTCAATAAACCATAGACCGGCTGACGGTCGGCTTGAAAGAAACTATTGGAAACACAGCGGAGAAGAGAGAGGGAAAGTGAGCAAGCGAGACGGATTTACTGAGAAGAGAACGCAGTATAAAAGGCCGACTAAATGGAAGAACCAGTTTAAGGGGGAGACCAACAGTGTCCCATCAACAAGTAATGCAGGTAGCAAGGTTGAACCAACGAAGCATAAAAATCATGAAATTTAACACACACTACACAGAAAAAAACAACAGATTAAACAAACAGATTGTAAAAACACCATTTTACAGATGTGTGTGTCATAATTTAGAAGTAAATTGTAATAAGACTAAATTGACAAAATGTTGAGAGAACAAATAATTACACATTGTACTGTATGTATAGAATAAGCTTTTATTCCAATTATGGGTATAAGAAGTTAATGTTAAGGGAAAGTAGTTGTTTGTAACTAGGTCATGAATAGCGGAACATGGGACCCGACGAGGTATGTAGCTTTGACAAGCAGGTAGCAAAAACCAGTTTAGGGTTCTGTTTGTAAACAAACTGTGGCCTAATGCCAATGTAAACAGCTGATAGATGTAAAGAGTGGAGAATGGAGTAATAAAGAAATTGCTAAATGTACTGTAGTATAAGTAATTAAAATTTCTTTTGTAGGTATATAATTAACATAATATGAATGTAATAGATGTAAGAATTTTGAAAAAAAAACATTGTAAAGGGGTTAAATAAATGAAATAAAATCCATTTGAAGGACGCAGCGATAGAATCCTCATTAATTTTCTAGCAAAAATCTTATACGATTCTATTGGGGGAGTAAAAATAAAAAACATACATGTAGACAATGCAGAACCGTTAGAATTTAGAAAGAGAGGGTAGAGAGAGAGAGAACTCTAAGTAGCGTCGTTTTCCTTTCGCAGCATAAGTTTGCTACGCGCTGTTTTTTGACGAATGAAAGAAAGCGTCACTCTTGGGCGGGCGAATTTAGCTAGTTGGGTTGGAGGAAATCAAATATCGCGGTACTTGAAACCAATGGGAACGCGATTTGTAAATATTGAGTATGGGTAACGTTTGCGGGGGTATAAAAAACGTAGTTGGGTAAATTGTCAGCAGTCTACGGCGAACACTACAACTATCAGACTCGTTATCGCACATTACGATTTCATAACTAAAGTCGACGGAGGGTATTACAACTATTCAAACTCGTCACCGCGTATTAAGAATTTATAACTAATACTTGCGATAATTAATAAGTACAGTATTCGTGTCGTGCGTTTAATAATATTAAACCCGATATTACAGTGAGAGAAATATACCAAATCAAAGTAATTATTAGAATAAATATAATATAACTTGGTGATAATTACCGAACTTCATAGTATCGATAATATAACACGTGCATTCGGAAGTTACGGAACGTTGGAGTGAATTCGGGATGAATTTCTGATATTGCGAGCACTCAGCTTAATAACATAGTTACTAAGGTGTCAAATAAGTAGTAGAATACACTAGTTACACGCTGAATCAGTGAGTAGGTGTGAACAGTGGTAATTAAAGTGAAACCGAAGTAATTAAAGTATTAGCGTCAACGAGTGTCAACAACAGGATCGTCAGTGTGGCTGATATCAGGTGTGTAGTCTAAAATGATTGAAACTTACTTAGATCTTTTTATTTTTAGGATGATAGTATCTCGTACCTCATTTCCAAGTAAATCAGTGAGTTCATTTTGAATGTTTTTGCTAAAATAAAAGTTTTTTGTTTCGTGACTAACGACACTGCGCAAATGTTCCATCACGATGGGGTCAAACTTGGCTAATAGTTGTACCAAACCTAGAAAATTCCCGTTATGTGGAGTGTATAAAGTGTCAGAACTTCCTCTAAAAGCCAAATTGTGTTCTGCTAAGAATAATGTGATTGCTATCATTCTCTCAAGAATTGCTCTCCATTTTTGCTTCTCCTCATCTATTTGTTTCATTAAATTTTGCTCTACTCCAGTATGCGTTCGTAATCTTTTTGTAGCGTCCAACCACTTACATGTTGCTGACTGGTGATCATGGGAAGTTTCATATCTTTTTAAGGCTAATGAAATATGAGCCCAATCATCAAAACCCTCATTTGCTAAACAAAACACTTTTGAAGAAGATTTTGAATAAACAAGCCATTTCCTCGCATATTTTTCTCCATTTGGCATTATTCTTTGGAAGTGTACCGTATGTTTGAAAAATGGCGACCTTTTTCATTTCGCGGGTAGTCTTCATCCCTGTTCAGTTTGCCGCTATTAGAGCCTTGCAATAATAGAGGATTTGGCCATTTAGCAATATCTTCTGAAACGTTCAGTTGTAAAGCTGATGGGGAAGTCTGCCGATTTAAAGGTAGTGTTACTGATTCATGTAAATCTCCATGTTGTACACAAAAACCGTCGTCCTCAATGAGTGATGCAACAAATGGTGTCGCTGATGTAGTAGGAGCCGCGTGATCTGAGACTGAATCACCATCACCGTTACCACCTTGAGTTGAAGGACAGGGATTGTCTTTGTAAGTTACTGGTACAACATCAAAAGGTGACGTTGATGAAGTAGGAGCTACGTGGTCTGTGATTGAAATATCACCGTGTGTTTGTGTTACACAGAGATTTTCATTGTTAGTGACTAATACAACAGATGGCGACGTACACAAAATAGAAGAAGACGCGCGATCTGTGACTTTGAAAGATTTTGCCATCTGTTCTGGGCTTTTTTCGTTTTCGGCTTCTTTAAGTTTTTTTCTCTTTAAATTTTGAGAACCTGATAGTTTTTTATTTCCTTGTGACATATTCAGTCTTGATTCTAAAACAAAACAAAATATTTGTTACTTTAAAATACGGAACTTTAAAAAAGTGAAATGAAATTAAAATGAACTTAACCTAATTTCGAATTAGAAGGAAACTCTCACACAAAATGTGAAGGTGTGCATGGCAAAACACCTCGAGCCGGCAATACCAGAAGAGTGTCTAGTGAACAAAATATCATATCACTATGATGAAGACATTATCAGGGCCCGGAGAGGTAGCCAGATCAAGACGATCCAGGCGATGACCGAGTTATTAGAGGGATATGAAAACGAGGAGTATTATCGGCAGAGCAGGAAGAGAAATGAGAGACCAGAGGCAAGGCCGAATACATACCCCAATAACGGCAATAACCATCTCAGTAACCGGAACCAGCCCAGTAATTACGACGGCCCTAACAACCCGCCGCGTAATAACCATTTTAACGGCAATTTTAACGGTGTTAGGAATAACAACCCCTATCCGAATAATAGAAATAATTTTTATCAGCCTAATAATGTCCCATACAGTCAGAGAAATCCATACCCCAGCAATAATGGTGACCGACCTTATCCACCTAACCGAAATTACTATAATAATAATTATAGTAATAATAATGGTAATAATAATAATAACCGAGTGTCGCGCCCTAGGGTAAATTTTATAAGAGCGGAAGATCGCGGACCCAGGAGATATTATCAACCACGGAGGAACAGCTTCCACGGCGCCGACCGAAGATGGAGGTGTGCGGAACGGGACGGCCCAAGACACGAGCAGGGAAGAAGAAGTACAAGCCTGGAGGATCTTGGCCGACAACAGAACAGGGCGCTAAACCTCGACCAGTGTACAGAGCGTCAGGAAACGAACCAGAGTTTCCCGAACGATGCCTCGGTCAATACTAACACGAACAATGACCAAAATGCTTTAAACGGGAGGAGGCAGTAATCAGCAACAATGACCCGTTACTGCTTATACTTCCTGGGTTAGAAAAGGATGAATTGCAACAAGCAAACAATCATCAAAACATCACTATAATAAGTAACCACTATCTAAAAGATATTAGAACGGAACTTTTGGAAGAGAACGAGAAGAGTCTCAGCAACAATAATAATGAAATACTTTATATAACAGCGGAGGTGGAAGGAGTTCCCGCTAAAATAATGATAGACACAGGTGCCAATATTTCAATAATAAACGCAAATGAATTAGAGAGAATACAAAGTGCATGTGGAAAAACTTTGCCAATGTTACCAGTCAACAACATTGTGTTAATAGGTGCAACTGGCCGCCAGAATAAAACCATCAGGAAGCAAGTTTCCTTAAGTGTCGTTAGCCGTGATATAGCTTTAGACATGGAATTTTTAATCGCCACCGGATTACCATTTGACATATTAGTCGGTTGCGATATTCTTAGAAGATATTCTGCAGTAATCGATCTTAATTTAGATAAAGTATCAGTTTTCCCAGACGGAGTAACATGGACCGCAGATCTGGTAGGAGGCACTACTATACTTCCCAGCCCTATACATGAACAACTTCGTAAAATTAATATTATTAGAAACAGCCCTCTTTCTAAACCCATTATATACAACCATGGAGGAGAGGATTTATGGTCAGTTAAAATCCAAGAAATACGGGACTTCCAGTGCGGAAGCGATAACAAGAAAATACCTATACATTTAGCTGATCGTCTAATCACAATATATGAGAAGTACAAGGCGGTGTTTTCAGATGAACCAGTGAAGGTAAAAAACTAGCAGTGCCAACTTCGATTCAAAGAAAACGTAGAGTTTAACCGGAGGTCATATCCAATCGCGCAGTCGCTCAAAGAAGCCGTGAAAACAGAGATAAATAAGATGATAGAAAATGACATAATTGAGATTAGTCAATCACCTTACACTAGTCCAATTATTGCTGTTCCAAAGAAAGACGGACAAGTCCGGCTCTGTTTAGATGCGCGCGAGTTGAACAAGACGATTGTGAATGACAGAACCTCTCCCGGTGAAATAGAGGAGATCTTAAAACGTTTTCATGGCACTAAGTTTATTAGCACCTGGGATACTGTCTGTGGTTATTGGCAAATAGAGCTGCATCCACAAAGCCGCCAGTACGTGGCGTTCATTTTCGAAGGGCGCAATTACCAGTTCAAGAGACTGCCGTTCGGACTTGTCAATTCTGTCGCCATCTTTGTGGCATGCATGGACCAGATTCTTGGACAAGAAGCGCTCCAATTTACCACCGTCTATGTTGACGACTTACTCATCACATCCGAAACCTGAGAGGAGCACTGCTATAGAGTAGAGTATGTACTAAGCAAACTAGCGCAGAACAACATAACACTGAAGTTGGAGAAATCCAAGTTCATAGCGCGCGAGGTACAATTCTTGGGTTTCAACCTAGACGACAGAGGTATTACCCCGTCAGCAGAGAAAATGGAGGCAATTCAGAGGTTCCCGCAACCAAGAAACAGGAAACAATTACAATCTTTCCTCGGACTCTGTAACTATTACAGGAAGTTTCAGAGCCTATATTCCGAGTTGACCGCCAAGTTTCAACCACAATTATCTGCTAAGAACAAATGGACTTGGGGTGAAGATCAAGATCTTACTTTCCGTTTGATAAAAGAGAAGTTTCTGGAGAGTTTTATACTTCGTCACCCAGATTTTAAAAAACCATTCTTTTTAAACTGTGACGCTAGCGACCTGAGCTTAGGAACACCGTTATACCAGGAAGACGAGGAGGGACAACATCTGGTAATAAGCTTCGCTAGTCGCACACTGAACCAGTGCGAAAAGAACTACAGTGTGACAGAAAAGGAATTGCTGAGCGTGGTGTTCGCATGCAGCAAGTTCCGGACGTACATTCTCGGATATCAAGTCACGGTACGAACTGATCATAAATCCATCTCGTTCCTTCGTAGGTGCAAGTTGAGTCACGGCCGACTGGCTAGGTGGGTACTCGCCCTACAAGAATATGATCTGAAATGGGAATACATTCCAGGAAAAAAGAACGTGGTAGCGGATGTGTTGTCACGTATAAATCTGGAAGATCAGACTTTCGAGGGAGAGAAGGAGAGCTAGGTCAAAATTTATAACATCTTCAAGACCAGAGCCGATCTACAAGCTCTATTAATAAATATTCGAATCCATCAGCAGTCTGATCCTAAGCTGAAAAACGTCATGAGTCGCTTGGAAGCCAATGATGATACCATTTCCAAATATTACAATCTTAACAAAGGGATCTTATTTATAAAAACGGCCTTGGACGATGAGACATGGAAGGTGATAATCCCACACCAAATCGAAAAGGAGATCATCATCGATTACCATGTCAGGTATGGTCACATGGGAGCATTAAAAGTGATACAGGCTCTAGAGGAAAACTGTAAGATAAGGAATATCAACCGCAAGGTAAGAACGTACATCAAGTCCTGTAACATCTGCCAATGCGTTAAAATAAACAATGAGAAGACAGAGGGTATAATGATACCGATTACCTCAAACGCAAAGCTGGAAAAAGTGTTTTTGGATATCTGCGGGCCATTTCCCCGTAGCGGTGGTCGACACAGGTATAAGTACCTGGTAATCATAATGGACCACTACACCAAATGTGTAAAGCTATATACGGTTAATCGGGCAACAACAGCAAAGGTTCTGGCGGTGATTATCGATTTGTATGTGCCAGAGATCGGTAGACCATCTTCCATTATTACCGACCACGGTACACAATTTAAGGGGAGGAGGTGGCGAGACACTTTATTAGCACTTGGGATCAAAACTTATAAGACGTCAGTCTACCACCCAAGTAGCAATCCGGCTGAGAGAGTACTGAGAGAAGTGGGTAGGATCTTGCGCACGTACTGTCACAACCAACAGAAAAAGTGGCAAGAGTACCTAGCAGCGACAGAAACATTCCTAAATTTCGCCCACCATCCAGCTATAGGAATTACACCATACTCAGCCATGTATGAGAAGCCGACTCCCCGAGAAATTGAACAAATCATTGAATTTCCAACAAACAATAATCGGAAATTTAACCAGTTGAGGTTTTACAACAAGGTAGCAGAAGATCAAGAAAAACGGCAAGCCAAATACCAAAAGGCAATAGGGCGTATAACATATAAAGAGGGTGAGAAAGTCCTCCTAAAAAATCGAGAGCTGCCCAGCACCTTAGAAGGCATAACCAAAAAATTATTATTACTTTATAGCGGACCATATGTTGTGGTAAAGGATAAGCATACAATACCTATGAGTTGAGGGAAATCGTTTCAGGAAAAATCAAAGGTGTGTACAATCAAGCTTCTATGAAAAAGTATTATGAAGAATGAGTTGGGAATTTAGAATTTGAATTTTTAAACTGAAAAAATTTAAAATTTATGTAAGTACATCTTACAACCTAATATTTTGAGAAAAACATTCTGGAGAATTATAAAAGAAAGAATTTTGAATTTAACCATGAAAATTTAAAATTTATGTAAGAACATCTTACAACAAATATTTTTGAGAAAATACTTTTTGGAAGAAGAAAGAGAAAGAATTGTGAATTTAACCATGAAAATTTAAAATTTATGTAAGAACATCTTACAACTATATATTTTGAGAAAAACTTTATGGAAGAAAATAGAAGAAAGGAATTTTGTGTTTAACCAACAAAATTTAAAAATATATGTAAGTACATCTTACTATCTATGATTTAGAAGAAACTTTATGGAAATGAAAAGAAAGCGTTTATTAACCAACAAAATTTAAAAACATATGTAAGCACAACTTACTACCAAATATTTAAGAAGAAACTCTATGGAAAAATAGAAGAAAGGAATGTTGAAGTTAATATACAAAAAATTTAAAAAAATGAAGTAAGACCAACTTACTATAACTAATTTTGTGAGAAAACTGTATGGTAAATAATTAAGAAGAATTTGAATTTAGAGAAATACCAAAACATTCAGAAATAATTGTAAGATCACCTTACTATAAACAATTTCGAAGGAAACAATTCTGGGAATAAATGAATTAAACAGAATTTGAATGTTGATAGAACGTCAGAACTTTGAAACAAGATAAGATCAACATATTACCATGATTTATGAGAAGTGTTTTGCCATTAAATAAAAAGAAGAGTTGGAATTTTGCATAAAACTAACAAAGTTCCAAAAAATAAATATATTCCATTGATAATTGAATTTAGAAGAAAATAAAATGATTAATTCAGAAAAGAGAATTAACTTTAATCCAGAATAAATGCTAGATATTCACAATAGCATTTGAAGGAGTAGAGAAGAAAAACAAAAAGAGTGTAATATGCCAGAGAAGGAAAAAATTTGGAAGCAAAGAGACTAATTACTTATGAAACGATAATGAAAACAGTTAATTAAGAGCCAAGAAGAACAACTCATACTAAACATATGGAGAAGATGATTTTGAACAAATGATAATAATAAGACCTATATGAAATGCAAAGAGAAGAAATGCCACATGAAATATAATATAAATGAATTAATGTTAATGAATGCGAAGGCGGATTAATAACTTCCTAAGAGAAAGGAAAGAACCAACGTGTTTAAACCAAATGATCAATATAACAACCTGTATATCTAATATAAAAATACAAATTTAAAAAATTGAATATAATATATTAAGACCATTCAAATAATGAATAAGAAAACGCTATATATAAAGACCATGCTAACATTATAAGTAACCAGGAGGAAGTATAAAGAGAATTCAGATGTAGAAGAAAAAGAGTTACACTATGACCAGTAACAAGAATTATTAAGAAAGGTTTTCATCCATAATTAAAATAAATATATCAGACAAGTTAAGAGTTTGGAAAAATATATATATAATGAGTATAATAATAATTATGAAGATTTATTAAGATAGAAAATGTGAGATAATCTGAGAAACTACGAAGTGAAGAATCCAAAGATATTTTTATTAGTCGAAAATGAGACTACTTTTTATTTATTTATTCGATGACTGACTGAAGATAATTCCAGCAGCATTATGCTTTTTTGAGCAGAGATGAATATGCCTCTGTACTCAATTTGTAGAAGTGGTGTATGGCCAGCAGAGATTGTGTAGCGTACAGTGCCCCTCTGATCTGCCCCAGCCCACATGATAGGGAATGTTAGGGAATTAATAACCCAAGGATGCAACACGAAGTTTATAAAGAAAGAAAATGTATTACAATAATAATAATATCTCAGAAGACACTAACTATCCGAAAAGGATCAGTAGTAAAATAAGTAACTATATATATAAAATTAATTAAACTCTAATATAAAAAGTCGATATAAAAATGGGGAAGAAAATGAAATATAAGAAATGATGAAATTATCATAAGAAATTATTTCATCCATAAACATGTCTGAAATAATTACTTCTGGAGGAGAGCAATCTGTAACGTGACAGATAAAGGCATAATATTGAATGGCATTTGATCATTAGAATAATAAAATTATAACATTTAAATCTGGAAGAAAGCATTAAGTTTAATATAAAAAAATTAATTCATAGCAACTGTGGAAAGCAATCATTATTATTTAAAAAATACAAGTTCAAATAAAATGAGTTACTAGTGATGAGTCATCCAAAACCAGTCTAATAACCAAAGGTTTTCAAATTATAACCCAGGAAGGTAAAAAGTAAATAACAAAGCAACACAGAATATGACCAAACCCACAACGAGGAAATATAAATGGAAAAGAAACCCTGAATAAGCCAAGATCAAGCAATACAGGTGATGTATTTTTAAATAACGAAGAAGATGAAGAAATCCCAAGAAACCCGATGGCATCAAGAAGAAGATGGAGAAGATACCAGTCCCAGAAGACAGAAGAAAGAAGAAGAAGGCAGCATCCTGAGGAAGATGTCATGCTCTTATAAAAGACACCCAAATCCCTATACCCCCAAAATAAATGATAAAATACCAATAAATGTATAACGAAATAGTAACAACATGTACATAAAATTAAGAGAGAGAAGTGTGTAAAGTAAGAGTTGCCAGTGAACCAAGATGAAACAATAATATAGTACCCAAGGAACAAATCTGCATTGTAAAACACTAACCAATTTATTATGTTAATAAGACTACACGACCATTTAGAAATAACATAAAATAAAAGTGTAAAGTGAACCAGTGCTAGTTTTAGGTATTATAGAAAATAAACCTTGTGTTTCATTCTTGGCAATCACAAACATTGAATACAATGAAATATGCAACTTTCAGTGACTTAAAATGTGTACTATGTGAATATGTTACTTACAAGATATAAATCTGTTTAAAGTAACATTTTGTTTTATATAATGAGAAAAAAAAAAGATTTAATTATACCGTACTAATGACAGGGTACAATTCCCCAAAGACTATATTTAAAAGACAGTGTAAGAACTGTATAATCCAACTTAGTATAGTAGTTAGCAAATAAGAATATAGATATAAGGTTTTTGTAAATATAGGATAAGGATGTTAAAAATGTATTAGATATAAGGTCATTTATTTAAATCTACAACAACTAACATCAGAACTGTAAACATAATTATTACTTGTGAATAGTAAGAAGTAATTAAGATGTTAGTTAGTAAAAAAACCTTTTTTGTGAACAATATTTCAATGTTAGAAATAAGTATTTAATTGTAAAATGTCTGAATGTTGAAGACAACCATTTATTTGAAAATATTCCTTATTTGTTTAACTGTTCTTTGTATTGTAACCAATACTAATTATTGTTGTGTAATTTAAAAAAATGTTTAGTTTATAATACCATATTTAAAAGTCAGAGAGGGTATCACACATCATATATTGTTTGTAAAAATATTTTGTAAGGAAAAATTGTTAAAAAACCTAGGCCTAAGAATGAAAACCAAACTTCATCAAAACAGAGAAATTACTCATTTAAATGCAATTAAACAAAAGGGATTTAGACAAAATAAACCTGAGATGAAGCCATATAATTGCACATACCATTTAGAAGATTTTATAAAATTATATTCAGAATTATAAATAAAAATGAAAATGACTAAACTCAGAAACTTGAAGAGTGGAGTCATATATTCCAAAATAATATTTTAGAATTTAACCAATTCAATTAATTACAAGAAAATAAGGGAATATAAACCTTTTAATACAATATAAGATTATTAATAATAAATATAACTGAAAAAATGGCTGAATTTGCATAATGACAGGAAGTTATTTTTTAATTTTTCACTGAATACAAAATGAAAGTAAAATTGCTAATTTTGGACAGAAAACATTATAAAACGGCAATATTAAATCTTAAAATACGCCGAATGAACTGAAGGATTAATTTAAATAACATCTAGTAAATAAAATTGATAAATAACCAAAGTTTAGGCAATAATATAATGTATTTTGAAATATGTACAGGATGCAAAATTATATTTGAACAATGTTAAGAATAATATTATATTGGCTAAGAGTTTAGTCGAAACTGGAGGAAATAAGATAGTTGATTATTGGTAATTGTACGGTGAACTTGACAAGCGGTTTATAACCAAGCTAACCTAACTTAAAACGGTAATGTCGAGTGAGTGAACGATACGTTTTTGTGAAATCGTGAGTGGCGTATAAAATCATTCTGAAACGTCCACCTAGTGATAAAATCAATCGAAAAAGACTAAATAACACTGGACAGTACATAACTACACCGAAAAACACTACAAAACACAAGAAAACAGTATATCACATAACCATACATTAACGCCTGAATCATAAAAAGTGAATGAACTTATAAATACACAGATACACAAAATACAACCCGGAAACTTCACACAAGGCACTACACAACATCAAAAAAGAGATTTGCAGACACCAGGACGGGAATACTGCCAGAAAATATCTTATTTGGAACATCGCAGATACGGATGACATTTTGACCGACTTGACGGCAGCCATTTGCATTCATCATTGGACACGCCTTCTTGTCCACATCAGCTGTTGGTGACAACAAATTATATTATTTCAATATTATTATTCAATGTGTGTATCTAGTATTAGTAATTAACTTGTTGTAACGTTATACTTTTTACATGTTGGCCCGATTTCTCTGACTTTGATAATAATTAGCTGTTTAAAGAACCCTGTTGAATTTTATATACCATACCTTCTAACTGTTTCGATACCCTGAGAGTCGATATTATAATCGAAAAGAGTCTATATTTCAATTATATAATAAAACATTAATACTTTTCACCACAAAATAGTTCTTTCTTTCATTAATATTACAAATTACCATTAATATAATTTTAAATAATAAACTACCAGGACTTTACCACATACAAGGGAAGATAACCTACAAAACGAAAAGGTAAACAAGTATCGATTGTCCTGGAGACAATTTTATGAGTGGTTGTAGTTTATTTGAAAAATACAAGAACATCAATAAAATTTCTTAGAGGAGTGATACACATTTTAAAACTTCACAGCACACTATTAATTAATTGATTTTAATTAATTAATTAATAAAAAGAAAATTTTTTTAATTATAAAATTTTTTTTTAAAAACAATTTTTTTTTAATTTTCTTCAACTAACAACAATTTTTGTTTTAAAACATTTTGGGTGAAATTACACATATATCTTTTCAACAGCATAACGCTATTTAACAGTTTTTGCTACATTTGGGACTCGACCAACTGGGAAACTTAAGGAAGTGTTTCAGACCAGTAAGACTTCGAGAGCCACACCAATTAAACACACAGAATTGATTGATTTATTACAGTATGCATTACTACAACAATTGTCACAACAGATGTCACAACAAATGACACAGCAAACAGAACAGATGTCACAACAAATGATACAGCAAACAGAATTATTACAAAAACAAATGCGTGAACAGAAGTTAGAACAAGTACAACAGACGAAGCAAATACAACAACTATCACAACAGATTACACAACAAAACCAGGTCTTAAGAGACGAAATAACCACACAACTCAGTGAAATCAAAAAAGAAAACAATGAAATTTTACAACAATTTAAAGTAGACACCAAAACTATGATAGATGAAGAGATTAGTACTATTAAGAATGAAATTAATGATAAGTTTAGTGATAATGAAAAATTACTGAAGGAAATCGACGATAAGCATAGTAGTGACATTAAAATTATAAACAAAAAGGTAATAGCGATCAATAAACGTTGTGAGAAAGTATTGTTGCTCACAAAATAGGGGCAGATAAATTAAAAGAGTTAGAAAGCAAAATGGATAACCATTCGGGCGAAACAAACCTCAAGCTGCAGCAGTTACAAAGCGACGTGCGGACGAAGATGGCATTGATAAACGAGTCACCCGTCACCCGAAGCGTTGTCAACGAGGAGATAAAAGAAGTGAAGTTTAATGGATCCAGCGATTTCCCGATGGAATTCATCAAGGAACTAACTGAGATATACCACGAACATTATCGCGACATCAACAACATCGCATGGATATCGAGACAGGGGCAGTTAGTCAAATTTGGTCAAATTAGTCAATTTGGTGGCGGTTAGTCAAAGACAATATTAATAATTTTGCGGGGTTTACAGAAGCTTTTAGTAATAAGTATTGGAATGACGTGATCCAGGAACGGGTGCGAGACCAGTTGGAATTCGGACTGTACCACTCAGAAACCGGGATGTCTACAATCCAATACTTAGAGAGAAAATTGTTGGAGAATAGGCAGTTGATTCCGCCTATCTCAGATAGACATTTAATCAGGAAATTGGCAAGACATTACCCGCATGAGATTGAGGTAGCTATTATCACTCGTGGGGTTAATACGATTACGGAGTTTGAGCAAGTGTTGCTGGAGTTCAATCACTTACGAAACGGCAGTAGGTCAATAAACCATAGACCGGCTGACGGTCGGCTTGAAAGAAACTATTGGAAACACAGCGGAGAAGAGAGAGGGAAAGTGAGCAAGAGAGACGAATTTACTGAGAAGAGAACGCAGTATAAAAGGCCGACTAAATGGAAGAACCAGTTTAAGGGGGAGACCAACAGTGTCCCATCAACAAGTAATGCAGGTAGCAAGGTTGAACCAACGAAGCATAAAAATCATGAAATTTAACACACACTACACAGAAAAAAACAACAGATTAAACAAACAGATTGTAAAAACACCATTTTACAGATGTATGTGTCATAATTTATAAGTAAATTGTAATAAGACTAAATTGACAAAATGTTGAGAGAACAAATAATTACACATTGTACTGTATGTATAGAATAAGCTTTTATTCCAATTATGGGTATAAGAAGTTAATGTTAAGGGAAAGTAGTTGTTTGTAACTAGGTCATGAATAGCGGGACATGGGACCCGACGCGGTATGTAGCTTTGACAAGCAGGTAGCAAAAACCAGTTTAGGGTTCTGTTTGTAAACAAACTGTGGCCTAATGCCAATGTAAACAGCTGATAGATGTAAAGAGTGGAGAATGGAGTAATAAAGAAATTGCTAAATGTACTGTAGTATAAGTAATTAAAATTTCTTTTGTAGGTATATAATTAACATAATATGAATGTAATAGATGTAAGAATTTTGAAAAAAAAAACATTGTAAAGGGGTTAAATAAATGAAATAAAATCCATTTGAAGGACGCAGCGATAGAATCCTCATTAATTTTCTAGCAAAAATCTTATACGATTCTATTGGGGGAGTAAAAATAAAAAACATACATGTAGACAATGCAGAACCGTTAGAATTTAGAAAGAGAGGGTAGAGAGAGAGAGAACTCTAAGTAGCGTCGTTTTCCTTTCGCAGCATAAGTTTGCTACGCGCTGTTTTTTGACGAATGAAAGAAAGCGTCACTCTTGGGCGGGCGAATTTAGCTAGTTGGGTTGGAGGAAATCAAATATCGCGGTACTTGAAACCAATGGGAACGCGATTTGTAAATATTGAGTATGGGTAACGTTTGCGGGGGTATAAAAAACGTAGTTGGGTAAATTGTCAGCAGTCTACGGCGAACACTACAACTATCAGACTCGTTATCGCACATTACGATTTCATAACTAAAGTCGACGGAGGGTATTACAACTATTCAAACTCGTCACCGCGTATTAAGAATTTATAACTAATACTTGCGATAATTAATAAGTACAGTATTCGTGTCGTGCGTTTAATAATATTAAACCCGATATTACAGTGAGAGAAATATACCAAATCAAAGTAATTATTAGAATAAATATAATATAACTTGGTGATAATTACCGAACTTCATAGTATCGATAATATAACACGTGCATTCGGAAGTTACGGAACGTTGGAGTGAATTCGGGATGAATTTCTGATATTGCGAGCACTCAGCTTAATAACATAGTTACTAAGGTGTCAAATAAGTAGTAGAATACACTAGTTACACGCTGAATCAGTGAGTAGGTGTGAACAGTGGTAATTAAAGTGAAACCGAAGTAATTAAAGTATTAGCGTCAACGAGTGTCAACAACAGGATCGTCAGTGTGGCTGATATCAGGTGTGCAGTCTAAAATGATTGAAACTTACTTAGATCTTTTTATTTTTAGGATGATAGTATCTCGTACCTCATTTCCAAGTAAATCAGTGAGTTCATTTTGAATGTTTTTGCTAAAATAAAAGTTTTTTGTTTCGTGACTAACGACACTGCGCAAATGTTCCATCACGATGGGGTCAAACTTGGCTAATAGTTGTACCAAACCTAGAAAATTCCCGTTATGTGGAGTGTATAAAGTGTCAGAACTTCCTCTAAAAGCCAAATTGTGTTCTGCTAAGAATAATGTGATTGCTATCATTCTCTCAAGAATTGCTCTCCATTTTTGCTTCTCCTCATCTATTTGTTTCATTAAATTTTGCTCTACTCCAGTATGCGTTCGTAATCTTTTTGTAGCGTCCAACCACTTACATGTTGCTGACTGGTGATCATGGGAAGTTTCATATCTTTTTAAGGCTAATGAAATATGGGCCCAATCATCAAAACCCTCATTTGCTAAACAAAACACTTTTGAAGAAGATTTTGAATAAACAAGCCATTTCCTCGCATATTTTTCTCCATTTGGCATTATTCTTTGGAAGTGTACCGTATGTTTGAAAAATGGCGACCTTCTTCATTTCGCGGGTAGTCTTCATCCCTGTTCAGTTTGCCGCTATTAGAGCCTTGCAATAATATTTCGTCAATAACTTTATTTGATAGAGGATTTGGCCATTTAGCAATATCTTCTGAAACGTTCAGTTGTAAAGCTGATGGGGAAGTCTGCCGATTTAAAGGTAGTGTTACTGATTCATGTAAATCTCCATGTTGTACACAAAAACCGTCGTCCTCAATGAGTGATGCAACAAATGGTGTCGCTGATGTAGTAGGAGCCGCGTGATCTGAGACTGAATCACCATCACCGTTACCACCTTGAGTTGAAGGACAGGGATTGTCTTTGTAAGTTACTGGTACAACATCAAAAGGTGACGTTGATGAAGTAGGAGCTACGTGGTCTGTGATTGAAATATCACCGTGTGTTTGTGTTACACAGAGATTTTCATTGTTAGTGACTAATACAACAGATGGCAACGTACACAAAATAGAAGAAGCCGCGCGATCTGTGACTTTGAAAGATTTTGCCATCTGTTCTGGGCTTTTTTCGTTTTCGGCTTCTTTAAGTTTTTTTCTCTTTAAATTTTGAGAACCTGATAGTTTTTTATTTCCTTGTGACATATTCAGTCTTGATTCTAAAACAAAACAAAATATTTGTTACTTTTAAAATACGGAACTTTAAAAAAGTGAAATGAAATTAAAATGAACTTAACCTAATTTCGAATTAGAAGGAAACTCTCACACAAAATGTGAAGGTGTGCATGGCAAAACACCTCGAGCCGGCAATACCAGAAGAGTGTCTAGTGAACAAAATATCATATCACTATGATGAAGACATTATCAGGGCCCGGAGAGGTAGCCAGATCAAGACGATCCAGGCGATGACCGAGTTATTAGAGGGATATGAAAACGAGGAGTATTATCGGCAGAGCAGGAAGAGAAATGAGAGACCAGAGGCAAGGCCGAATACATACCCCAATAACGGCAATAACCATCTCAGTAACCGGAACCAGCCCAGTAATTACGACGGCCCTAACAACCCGCCGCGTAATAACCATTTTAACGGCAATTTTAACGGTGTTAGGAATAACAACCCCTATCCGAATAATAGAAATAATTTTTATCAGCCTAATAATGTCCCATACAGTCAGAGAAATCCATACCCCAGCAATAATGGTGACCGACCTTATCCACCTAACCGAAATTACTATAATAATAATTATAGTAATAATAATGGTAATAATAATAATAACCGAGTGTCGCGCCCTAGGGTAAATTTTATAAGAGCGGAAGATCGCGGACCCAGGAGATATTATCAACCACGGAGGAACAGCTTCCACGGCGCCGACCGAAGATGGAGGAGTGCGGAACGGGACGGCCCAAGACACGAGCAGGGAAGAAGAAGTACAAGCCTGGAGGATCTTGGCCGACAACAGAACAGGGCGCTAAACCTCGACCAGTGTACAGAGCGTCAGGAAACGAACCAGAGTTTCCCGAACGATGCCTCGGTCAATACTAACACGAACAATGACCAAAATGCTTTAAACGGGAGGAGGCAGTAATCAGCAACAATGACCCGTTACTGCTTATACTTCCTGGGTTAGAAAAGGATGAATTGCAACAAGCAAACAATCATCAAAACATCACTATAATAAGTAACCACTATCTAAAAGATATTAGAACGGAACTTTTGGAAGAGAACGAGAAGAGTCTCAGCAACAATAATAATGAAATACTTTATATAACAGCGGAGGTGGAAGGAGTTCCCGCTAAAATAATGATAGACACAGGTGCCAATATTTCAATAATAAACGCAAATGAATTAGAGAGAATACAAAGTGCATGTGGAAAAACTTTGCCAATGTTACCAGTCAACAACATTGTGTTAATAGGTGCAACTGGCCGCCAGAATAAAACCATCAGGAAGCAAGTTTCCTTAAGTGTCGTTAGCCGTGATATAGCTTTAGACATGGAATTTTTAATCGCCACCGGATTACCATTTGACATATTAGTCGGTTGCGATATTCTTAGAAGATATTCTGCAGTAATCGATCTTAATTTAGATAAAGTATCAGTTTTCCCAGACGGAGTAACATGGACCGCAGATCTGGTAGGAGGCACTACTATACTTCCCAGCCCTATACATGAACAACTTCGTAAAATTAATATTATTAGAAACAGCCCTCTTTCTAAACCCATTATATACAACCATGGAGGAGAGGACTTATGGTCAGTTAAAATCCAAGAAATACGGGACTTCCAGTGCGGAAGCGATAACAAGAAAATACCTATACATTTAGCTGATCGTCTAATCACAATATATGAGAAGTACAAGGCGGTGTTTTCAGATGAACCAGTGAAGGTAAAAAACTAGCAGTGCCAACTTCGATTCAAAGAAAACGTAGAGTTTAACCGGAGGTCATATCCAATCGCGCAGTCGCTCAAAGAAGCCGTGAAAACAGAGATAAATAAGATGATAGAAAATGACATAATTGAGATTAGTCAATCACCTTACACTAGTCCAATTATTGCTGTTCCAAAGAAAGACGGACAAGTCCGGCTCTGTTTAGATGCGCGCGAGTTGAACAAGACGATTGTGAATGACAGAACCTCTCCCGGTGAAATAGAGGAGATCTTAAAACGTTTTCATGGCACTAAGTTTATTAGCACCTGGGATACTGTCTGTGGTTATTGGCAAATAGAGCTGCATCCACAAAGCCGCCAGTACGTGGCGTTCATTTTCGAAGGGCGCAATTACCAGTTCAAGAGACTGCCGTTCGGACTTGTCAATTCTGTCGCCATCTTTGTGGCATGCATGGACCAGATTCTTGGACAAGAAGCGCTCCAATTTACCACCGTCTATGTTGACGACTTACTCATCACATCCGAAACCTGGGAGGAGCACTGCTATAGAGTAGAGTATGTACTAAGCAAACTAGCGCAGAACAACATAACACTGAAGTTGGAGAAATCCAAGTTCATAGCGCGCGAGGTACAATTCTTGGGTTTCAACCTAGACGACAGAGGTATTACCCCGTCAGCAGAGAAAATGGAGGCAATTCAGAGGTTCCCGCAACCAAGAAACAGGAAACAATTACAATCTTTCCTCGGACTCTGTAACTATTACAGGAAGTTTCAGAGCCGATATTCCGAGTTGACCGCCAAGTTTCAACCACAATTATCTGCTAAGAACAAATGGACTTGGGGTGAAGATCAAGATCTTACTTTCCGTTTGATAAAAGAGAAGTTTCTGGAGAGTGTTATACTTCGTCACCCAGATTTTAAAAAAACCATTCTTTTTAAACTATGACGCTAGCGACCTGAGCTTAGGAACACCGTTATACCAGGAAGACGAGGAGGGACAACATCTGGTAATAAGCTTCGCTAGTCGCACACTGAACCAGTGCGAAAAGAACTACAGTGTGATAGAAAAGGAATTGGTGAGCGTGGTGTTCGCATGCAGCAAGTTCCGGACGTACATTCTCGGATATCAAGTCACGGTACGAACTGATCATAAATCCATCTCGTTCCTTCGTAGGTGCAAGTTGAGTCACGGCCCACTGGTAGGTGGGTACTCGCCCTACAAGAATATGATCTGAAATGGGAATACATTCCAGGAAAAAAGAACGTGGTAGCGGATGTGTTGTCACGTATAAATCTGGAAGATCAGACTTTCGAGGGAGAGAAGGAGAGCTAGGTCAAAATTTATAACATCTTCAAGACCAGAGCCGATCTACAAGCTCTATTAATAAATATTCGAATCCATCAGCAGTCTGATCCTAAGCTGAAAAACGTCATGAGTCGCTTGGAAGCCAATGATGATACCATTTCCAAATATTACAATCTTAACAAAGGGATCTTATTTATAAAAACGGCCTTGGACGATGAGACATGGAAGGTGATAATCCCACACCAAATCGAAAAGGAGATCATCATCGATTACCATGTCAGGTATGGTCACATGGGAGCATTAAAAGTGATACAGGCTCTAGAGGAAAACTGTAAGATAAGGAATATCAACCGCAAGGTAAGAACGTACATCAAGTCCTGTAACATCTGCCAATGCGTTATAATAAACAATGAGAAGACAGAGGGTATAATGATACCGATTACCTCAAACGCAAAGCTGGAAAAAGTGTTTTTGGATATCTGCGGGCCATTTCCCCGTAGCGGTGGTCGACACAGGTATAAGTACCTGGTAATCATAATGGACCACTACACCAAATATGTAAAGCTATTAACAACCAAATATGTAAAGTTAATCGGGCAACAACAGCAAAGGTTCTGGCGGTGATTATCGATTTGTATGTTCCAGAGATCGGTAGACCATCTTCCATTATTACGGACCACGGTACACAATTTAAGGGGAGGAGGTGGCGAGACACTTTATTAGCACTTGGGATCAAAACTTATAAGACGTCAGTCTACCACCCAAGTAGCAATCCGGCTGAGAGAGTACTGAGAGAAGTGGGTAGGATCTTGCGCACGTACTGTCACAACCAACAGAAAAAGTGGCAAGAGTACCTAGCAGCGACAGAAACATTCCTAAATTTCGCCCACCATCCAGCTATAGGAATTACACCATACTCAGCCATGTATGAGAAGCCGACTCCCCGAGAAATTGAACAAATCATTGAATTTCCAACAAACAATAATCGGAAATTTAACCAGTTGAGGTTTTACAACAAGGTAGCAGAAGATCAAGAAAAACGGCAAGCCAAATACCAAAAGGCAATAGGGCGTATAACATATAAAGAGGGTGAGAAAGTCCTCCTAAAAAATCGAGAGCTGCCCAGCACCTTAGAAGGCATAACCAAAAAATTATTATTACTTTATACCGGACCATATGTTGTGGTAAAGGATAAGCATACAATACCTATGAGTTGAGGGAAATCGTTTCAGGAAAAATCAAAGGTGTGTACAATCAAGCTTCTATGAAAAAGTATTATGAAGAATGAGTTGGGAATTTAGAATTTGAATTTTTAAACTGAAAAAATTTAAAATTTATGTAAGTACATCTTACAACCTAATATTTTGAGAAAAACATTCTGGAGAATTATAAAAGAAAGAATTTTGAATTTAACCATGAAAATTTAAAATTTATGTAAGAACATCTTACAACAAATATTTTTGAGAAAATACTTTTTGGAAGAAGAAAGAGAAAGAATTGTGAATTTAACCATGAAACTTTAAAATTTATGTAAGAACATCTTACAACTATATATTTTGAGAAAAACTTTATGGAAGAAAATAGAAGAAAGGAATTTTGTGTTTAACCAACAAAATTTAAAAATATATGTAAGTACATCTTACTACCTATGATTTAGAAGAAACTTTATGGAAATGAAAAGAAAGAGTTTATTAACCAACAAAATTTAAAAACCTATGTAAGCACAACTTACTACCAAATATTTAAGAAGAAACTCTATGGAAAAATAGAAGAAAGGAATGTTGAAGTTAATATACAAAAAATTTAAAAAAATGAAGTAAGACCAACTTACTATAACTAATTTTGTGAGAAAACTGTATGGTAAATAATTAAGAAGAATTTGAATTTAGAGAAATACCAAAACATTCAGAAATAATTGTAAGATCACCTTACTATAAACAATTTCGAAGGAAACAATTCTGGGAATAAATGAATTAAACAGAATTTGAATGTTGATAGAACGTCAGAACTTTGAAACAAGATAAGATCAACATATTACCATGATTTTTGAGAAGTGTTTTGCCATTAAATAAAAAGAAGAGTTGGAATTTTGCATAAAACTAACAAAGTTCCAAAAAATAAATATATTCCATTGATAATTGAATTTAGAAGAAAATAAAATGATTAATTCAGAAAAGAGAATTAACTTTAATCCAGAATAAATGCTAGATATTCACAATAGCATTTGAAGGAGTAGAGAAGAAAAACAAAAAGAGTGTAATATGCCAGAGAAGGAAAACATTTGGAAGCAAAGAGACTAATTACTTATGAAACGATAATGAAAACAGTTAATTAAGAGCCAAGAAGAACAACTCATACTAAACATATGGAGAAGATGATTTTGAACAAATGATAATAATAAGACCTATATGAAATGCAAAGAGAAGAAATGCCACATGAAATATAATATAAATGAATTAATGTTAATGAATGCGAAGGCGGATTAATAACTTCCTAAGAGAAAGGAAAGAACCAACGTGTTTAAACCAAATGATCAATATAACAACCTGTATATCTAATATAAAAATACAAATTTAAAAAATTGAATATAATATATTAAGACCATTCAAATAATGAATAAGAAAACGCTATATATAAAGACCATGCTAAAATTATAAGTAACCAGGAGGAAGTATAAAGAGAATTCAGATGTAGAAGAAAAAGAGTTACACTATGACCAGTAACAAGAATTATTAAGAAAGGTTTTCAACCATAATTAAAATAAATATATCAGACAAGTTAAGAGTTTGGAAAAATATATATATAATGAGTATAATAATAATTATGAAGATTTATTAAGATAGAAAATGTGAGATAATCTGAGAAACTACGAAGTGAAGAATCCAAAGATATTTTTATTAGTCGAAAATGAGACTACTTTTTATTTATTTATTCGATGACTGACTGAAGATAATTCCAGCAGCATTATGCTTTTTTGAGCAGAGATGAATATGCCTCTGTACTCAATTTGTAGAAGTGGTGTATGGCCAGCAGAGATTGTGTAGCGTACAGTGCCCCTCTTATCTGCCCCAGCCCACATGATAGGGAATGTTAGGGAATTAATAACCCAAGGATGCAACACGAAGTTTATAAAGAAAGAAAATGTATTACAATAATAATAATATCTCAGAAGACACTAACTATCCGAAAAGGATCAGTAGTAAAATAAGTAACTATATATATAAAATTAATTAAACTCTAATATAAAAAGTCGATATAAAAATGGGGAAGAAAATGAAATATAAGAAATGATGAAATTATCATAAGAAATTATTTCATCCATAAACATGTCTGAAATAATTACTTCTGGAGGAGAGCAATCTGTAACGTGACAAATAAAGGCATAATATTGAATGGCATTTGATCATTAGAATAATAAAATTATAACATTTAAATCTGGAAGAAAGCATTAAGTTTAATATAAAAAAATTAATTCATAGCAACTGTGGAAAGCAATCATTATTATTTAAAAAATACAAGTTCAAATAAAATGAGTTACTAGTGATGAGTCATCCAAAACCAGTCTAATAACCAAAGGTTTTCAAATTATAACCCAGGAAGGTAAAAAGTAAATAACAAAGCAACACAGAATATGACCAAACCCACAACGAGGAAATATAAATGGAAAAGAAACCCTGAATAAGCCAAGATCAAGCAATACAGGTGATGTATTTCTAAAATAACGAAGAAGATGAAGAAATCCCAAGAAACCCGAAGAAGATGAAGAAATCCCAAGAAACCCGATGGCATCAAGAAGAAGATGGAGAAGATACCAGTCCCAGAAGACAGAAGAAAGAAGAAGAAGGCAGCATCCTGAGGAAGATGTCATGCTCTTATAAAAGACACCCAAATCCCTATACCCCCAAAATAAATGATAAAATACCAATAAATGTATAACGAAATAGTAACAACATGTACATAAAATTAAGAGAGAGAAGTGTGTAAAGTAAGAGTTGCCAGTGAACCAAGATGAAACAATAATATAGTACCCAAGGAACAAATCTGCATTGTAAAACACTAACCAATTTATTATGTTAATAAGACTACACGACCATTTAGAAATAACATAAAATAAAAGTGTAAAGTGAACCAGTGCTAGTTTTAGGTATTATAGAAAATAAACCTTGTGTTTCATTCTTGGCAATCACAAACATTGAATACAATGAAATATGCAACTTTCAGTGACTTAAAATGTGTACTATGTGAATATGTTACTTACAAGACATAAATCTGTTTAAAGTAACATTTTGTTTTATATAATGAGAAAAAAAAAGATTTAATTATACCGTACTAATGACAGGGTACAATTCCCCAAAGACTATATTTAAAAGACAGTGTAAGAACTGTATAATCCAACTTAGTATAGTAGTTAGCAAATAAGAATATAGATATAAGGTTTTTGTAAATATGGGATAAGGATGTTAAAAATGTATTAGATATAAGGTCATTTATTTAAATCTACAACAACTAACATCAGAACTGTAAACATAATTATTACTTGTGAATAGTAAGAAGTAATTAAGATGTTAGTTAGTGAAAAAACCTTTTTTGTGAACAATATTTCAATGTTAGAAATAAGTATTTAATTGTAAAATGTCTGAATGTTGAAGACAACCATTTATTTGAAAATATTCCTTATTTGTTTAACTGTTCTTTGTATTGTAACCAATACTAATTATTGTTGTGTAATTTAAAAAAATGTTTAGTTTATAATACCATATTTAAAATTCAGAGAGGGTATCACACATCATATATTGTTTGTAAAAATATTTTGTAAGGAAAAATTGTTAAAAAACCTAGGCCTAAGAATGAAAACCAAACTTCATCAAAACAGAGAAATTACTCATTTAAATGCAATTAAACAAAAGGAATTTAGACAAAATAAACCTGAGATGAAGCCATATAATTGCACATACCATTTAGAAAGATTTTATAAAATTATATTCAGAATTATAAATAAAAATGAAAATGACTAAACTCAGAAACTTGAAGAGTGGAGTCAAATATTCCAAAATAATATTTTAGAATTTAACCAATTCAATTAATTACAAGAAAATAAGGGAATATAAACCTTTTAATACAATATAAGATTATTAATAATAAATATAACTGAAAAAATGGCTGAATTTGCATAATGACAGGAAGTTATTTTTTAATTTTTCACTGAATACAAAATGAAAGTAAAATTACTAATTTTGGACAGAAAACATTATAAAACGGCATTATTCAATCTTAAAATACGCCGAATGAACTGAAGGATTAATTTAAATAACATCTAGTAAATAAAATTGATAAATAACCAAAGTTTAGGCAATTATATAATGTATTTTGAAATATGTACAGGATGCAAAATTATATTTGAACAATGTTAAGAATAATATTATATTGGCTAAGAGTTTAGTCGAAACTGGAGGAAATAAGATAGTTGATTATTGGTAATTGTACGGTGAACTTGACAAGCGGTTTATAACCAAGCTAACCTAACTGAAAACGGTAATGTCGAGTGAGTGAACGATACGTTTTTGTGAAATCGTGAGTGGCGTATAAAATCATTCTGAAACGTCCACCTAGTGATAAAATCAATCGAAAAAGACTAAATAACACTGGACAGTACATAACTACACCGAAAAACACTACAAAACACAAGAAAACAGTATATCACATAACCATACATTAACGCCTGAATCATAAAAAGTGAATGAACTTATAAATACACAGATACACAAAATACAACCCGGAAACTTCACACAAGGCACTACACAACATCAAAAAAGAGATTTGCAGACACCAGGACGGGAATACTGCCAGAAAATATCTTATTTGGAACATCGCAGATACGGATGACATTTTGACCGACTTGACGGCAGCCATTTGCATTCATCATTGGACACGCCTTCTTGTCCACATCAGCTGTTGGTGACAACAAATTATATTATTTCAATATTATTATTCAATGTGTGTATCTAGTATTAGTAATTAACTTGTTGTAACGTTATACTTTTTACATATTGGCCCGATTTCTCTGACTTTGATAATAATTAGCAGTTTAAAGAACCCTGTTGAATTTTATATACCATACCTTGTAACTGTTTCGATACCCTGAGAGTCGATATTATAATCGAAAAGAGTCTATATTTCAATTATATAATAAAACATTAATACTTTTCTTCTTCGTATTGTTTAAATTAGCAGCCATCCTTACTTTTCTTTTATAAAATTGCTAAACTGCTATAATTGTTTTTATTATTTAGACAAAGCTTTTCGTCATTACTGACATCTTCAGGTCTTAAAAACGTTTTTAAGACCTGAAGATGTCAGTAATGACGAAAAGCTTTGTCTAAATAATAAAAACAATTATAGCAGTTTAGCAATTTTATAAAAGAAAATTAATACTTTTCACCACAAAATAGTTCTTTCTTTCATTAATATTACAAATTACCATTAATATAATTTTAAATAATAAACTACCAGGACTTTACCACATACAAGGGAAGATAACCTACAAAACGAAAAGGTAAACAAGTATCGATTGTCCTGGAGACAATTTTATGAGTGGTTGTAGTTTATTTGAAAAATACAAGAACATCAATAAAATTTCTTAGAGGAGTGATACACATTTTAAAACTTCGCAGCACACTATTAATTAATTGATTTTAATTAATTAATTAATAAAAAGAAAATTTTTTTAATTATAAATTTTTTTTTTAAAAACAATTTTTTTTTTATTTTCTTCAACTAACAACAATTTTTGTTTTAAAACATTTTGGGTGAAATTACACATATATCTTTTCAACAGCATAACGCTATTTAACAGTTTTTGCTACATTTGGGACTCGACCAACTGGGAAACTTAAGGAAGTGTTTCAGACCAGTAAGACTTCGAGAGCCACACCAATTAAACACACAGAATTGATTGATTTATTACAGTATGCATTACTACAACAATTGTCACAACAGATGTCACAACAAATGACACAGCAAACAGAACAGATGTCACAACAAATGATACAGCAAACAGAATTATTACAAAAACAAATGCGTGAACAGAAGTTAGAACAAGTACAACAGACGAAGCAAATACAACAACTATCACAACAGATTACACAACAAAACCAGGTCTTAAGAGACGAAATAACCACACAACTCAGTGAAATCAAAAAAGAAAACAATGAAATTTTACAACAATTTAAAGTAGACACCAAAACTATGATAGATGAAGTGATTAGTACTATTAAGAATGAAATTAATGGTATGTTTAGTGATAATGAAAAATTACTGAAGGAAATCGACGATAAGCATAGTAGTGACATTAAAATTATAAACAAAAAGGTAATAGCGATCAATAAACGTTGTGAGAAAGTATTGTTGCTCACAAAATAGGGGCAGATAAATTAAAAGAGTTAGAAAGCAAAATGGATAACCATTCGGGCGAAACAAACCTCAAGCTGCAGCAGTTACAAAGCGACGTGCGGACGAAGATGGCATTGATAAACGAGTCACCCGTCACCCGAAGCGTTGTCAACGAGGAGATAAAAGAAGTGAAGTTTAATGGATCCAGCGATTTCCCGATGGAATTCATCAAGGAACTAACTGAGATATACCACGAACATTATCGCGACATCAACAACATCGCATGGATATCGAGACAGGGGCAGTTAGTCAAATTTGGTCAAATTAGTCAATTTGGTGGCGGTTAGTCAAAGACAATATTAATAATTTTGCGGGGTTTACAGAAGCTTTTAGTAATAAGTATTGGAATGACGTGATCCAGGAACGGGTGCGAGACCAGTTGGAATTCGGACTGTACCACTCAGAAACCGGGATGTCTACAATCCAATACTTAGAGAGAAAATTGTTGGAGAATAGGCAGTTGATTCCGCCTATCTCAGATAGACATTTAATCAGGAAATTGGCAAGACATTACCCGCATGAGATTGAGGTAGCTATTATCACTCGTGGGGTTAATACGATTACGGAGTTTGAGCAAGTGTTGCTGGAGTTCAATCACTTACGAAACGGCAGTAGGTCAATAAACCATAGACCGGCTGACGGTCGGCTTGAAAGAAACTATTGGAAACACAGCGGAGAAGAGAGAGGGAAAGTGAGCAAGCGAGACGGATTTACTGAGAAGAGAACGCAGTATAAAAGGCCGACTAAATGGAAGAACCAGTTTAAGGGGGAGACCAACAGTGTCCCATCAACAAGTAATGGAGGTAGCAAGGTTGAACCAACGAAGCATAAAAATCATGAAATTTAACACACACTACACAGAAAAAAACAACAGATTAAACAAACAGATTGTAAAAACACCATTTTACAGATGTATGTGTCATAATTTATAAGTAAATTGTAATAAGACTAAATTGACAAAATGTTGAGAGAACAAATAATTACACATTGTACTGTATGTATAGAATAAGCTTTTATTCCAATTATGGGTAGAAGAAGTTAATGTTAAGGGAAAGTAGTTGTTTGTAACTAGGTCATGAATAGCGGGACATGGGACCCGACGCGGTTTGTAGCTTTGACAAGCAGGTAGCAAAAACCAGTTTAGGGTTCTGTTTATAAACAAACTGTGGCCTAATGCCAATGTAAACAGCTGATAGATGTAAAGAGTGGAGAATGGAGTAATAAAGAAATTGCTAAATGTACTGTAGTATAAGTAATTAAAATTTCTTTTGTAGGTATATAATTAACATAATATGAATGTAATAGAAGTAAGAATTTTGAAAAAAAAAACATTGTAAAGGGGTTAAATAAATGAAATAAAATCCATTTGAAGGACGCAGCGATAGAATCCTCATTAATTTTCTAGCAAAAATCTTATACGATTCTATTGGGGGAGTAAAAATAAAAAACATACATGTAGACAATGCAGAACCGTTAGAATTTAGAAAGAGAGAGTAGAGAGAGAGAGAACTCTAAGTAGCGTCGTTTTCCTTTCGCAGCATAAGTTTGCTACGCGCTGTTTTTTGACGAATGAAAGAAAGCGTCACTCTTGGGCGGGCGAATTTAGCTAGTTGGGTTGGAGGAAATCAAATATCGCGGTACTTGAAACCAATGGGAACGCGATTTGTAAATATTGAGTATGGGTAACGTTTGCGGGGGTATAAAAAACGTAGTTGGGTAAATTGTCAGCAGTCTACGGCGAACACTACAACTATCAGACTCGTTATCGCACATTACGATTTCATAACTAAAGTCGACGGAGGGTATTACAACTATTCAAACTCGTCACCGCGTATTAAGAATTTATATATAATACTTGTGATAATTAATAAGTACAGTATTCGTGTCGTGCGTTTAATAATATTAAACCCGGTATTACAGTGAGAGAAATATACCAAATCAAAGTAATTATTAGAATAAATATAATATAACTTGGTGATAATTACCGAACTTCATAGTATCGATAATATAACACGTGCATTCGGAAGTTACGGAACGTTGGAGTGAATTCGGGATGAATTTCTGATATTGCGAGCACTCAGCTTAATAACATAGTTACTAAGGTGTCAAATAAGTAGTAGAATGCACTAGTTACACGCTGAATCAGTGAGTAGGTGTGAACAGTGGTAATTAAAGTGAAACCGAAGTAATTAAAGTATTAGCGTCAACGAGTGTCAACAACAGGATCGTCAGTGTGGCTGATATCAGGTGTGCAGTCTAAAATGATTGAAACTTACTTAGATCTTTTTATTTTTAGGATGATAGTATCTCGTACCTCATTTCCAAGTAAATCAGTGAGTTCATTTTGAATGTTTTTGCTAAAATAAAAGTTTTTTGTTTCGTGACTAACGACACTGCGCAAATGTTCCATCACGATGGGGTCAAACTTGGCTAATAGTTGTACCAAACCTAGAAAATTCCCGTTATGTGGAGTGTATAAAGTGTCAGAACTTCCTCTAAAAGCCAAATTGTGTTCTGCTAAGAGTAATGTGATTGCTATCATTCTCTCAAGAATTGCTCTCCATTTTTGCTTCTCCTCATCTATTTGTTTCATTAAATTTTGCTCTACTCCAGTATGCGTTCGTAATCTTTTTGTAGCGTCCAACCACTTACATGTTGCTGACTGGTGATCATGGGAAGTTTCATATCTTTTTAAGGCTAATGAAATATGAGCCCAATCATCAAAACCCTCATTTGCTAAACAAAACACTTTTGAAGAAGATTTTGAATAAACAAGCCATTTCCTCGCATATTTTTCTCCATTTGGCATTATTCTTTGGAAGTGTACCGTATGTTTGAAAAATGGCGACCTTTTTCATTTCGCGGGTAGTCTTCATCCCTGTTCAGTTTGCCGCTATTAGAGCCTTGCAATAATATTTCGTCAATAACTTTATTTGATAGAGGATTTGGCCATTTAGCAATATCTTCTGAAACGTTCAGTTGTTAAGGTGATGGGGAAGTCTGCCGATTTAAAGGTAGTGTTACTGATTCATGTAAATCTCCATGTTGTACACAAAAACCGTCGTCCTCAATGAGTGATGCAACAAATGGTGTCGCTGATGTAGTAGGAGCCGCGTGATCTGAGACTGAATCACCATCACCGTTACCACCTTGAGTTGAAGGACAGGGATTGTCTTTGTAAGTTACTGGTACAACATCAACAGGTGACGTTGATGAATTAGGAGCTACGTGGTCTGTGATTGAAATATCACCGTGTGTTTGTGTTACACAGAGATTTTCATTGTTAGTGACTAATACAACAGATGGCGACGTACACAAAATAGAAGAAGCCGCGCGATCTGTGACTTTGAAAGATTTTGCCATCTGTTCTGGGCTTTTTTCGTTTTCGGCTTCTTTAAGTTTTTTTCTCTTTAAATTTTGAGAACCTGATAGTTTTTTATTTCCTTGTGACATATTCAGTCTTGATTCTAAAACAAAACAAAATATTTGTTACTTTTAAAATACGGAACTTTAAAAAAGTGAAATGAAATTAAAATGAACTTAACCTAATTTCGAATTAGAAGGAAACTCTCACACAAAATGTGAAGGTGTGCATGGCAAAACACCTCGAGCCGGCAATACCAGAAGAGTGTCTAGTGAACAAAATATCATATCACTATGATGAAGACATTATCAGGGCCCGGAGAGGTAGCCAGATCAAGACGATCCAGGCGATGACCGAGTTATTAGAGGGATATGAAAACGAGGAGTATTATCGGCAGAGCAGGAAGAGAAATGAGAGACCAGAGGCAAGGCCGAATACATACCCCAATAACGGCAATAACCATCCCAGTAACCGGAACCAGCCCAGTAATTACGACGGCCCTAACAACCCGCCGCGTAATAACCATTTTAACGGCAATTTTAACGGTGTTAGGAATAACAACCCCTATCCGAATAATAGAAATAATTTTTATCAGCCTAATAATGTCCCATACAGTCAGAGAAATCCATACCCCAGCAATAATGGTGACCGACCTTATCCACCTAACCGAAATTACTATAATAATAATTATAGTAATAATAATGGTAATAATAATAATCGAGTGTCGCGCCCTAGGGTAAATTTTATAAGAGCGGAAGATCGCGGACCCAGGAGATATTATCAACCACGGAGGAACAGCTTCCACGACGCCGACCGAAGATGGAGGAGTGCGGAACGGGACGGCCCAAGACACGAACAGGGAAGAAGAAGTACAAGCCTGGAGGATCTTGGCCGACAACAGAACAGGGCGCTAAACCTCGACCAGTGTACAGAGCGTCAGGAAACGAACCAGAGTTTCCCGAACGATGCCTCGGTCAATACTAACACGAACAATGACCAAAATGCTTTAAACGGGAGGAGGCAGTAATCAGCAACAATGACCCGTTACTGCTTATACTTCCTGGGTTAGAAAAGGATGAATTGCAACAAGCAAACAATCATCAAAACATCACTATAATAAGTAACCACTATCTAAAAGATATTAGAACGGAACTTTTGGAAGAGAACGAGAAGAGTCTCAGCAACAATAATAATGAAATACTTTATATAACAGCGGAGGTGGAAGGAGTTCCCGCTAAAATAATGATAGACACAGGTGCCAATATTTCAATAATAAACGCAAATGAATTAGAGAGAATACAAAGTGCATGTGGAAAAACTTTGCCAATGTTACCAGTCAACAACATTGTGTTAATAGGTGCAACTGGCCGCCAGAATAAAACCATCAGGAAGCAAGTTTCCTTAAGTGTCGTTAGCCGTGATATAGCTTTAGACATGGAATTTTTAATCGCCACCGGATTACCATTTGACATATTAGTCGGTTGCGATATTCTTAGAAGATATTCTGCAGTAATCGATCTTAATTTAGATAAAGTATCAGTTTTCCCAGACGGAGTAACATGGACCGCAGATCTGGTAGGAGGCACTACTATACTTCCCAGCCCTATACATCAACAACTTCGTAAAATTAATATTATTAGAAACAGCCCTCTTTCTAAACCCATTATATACAACCATGGAGGAGAGGATTTATGGTCAGTTAAAATCCAAGAAATACGGGACTTCCAGTGCGGAAGCGATAACAAGAAAATACCTATACATTTAGCTGATCGTCTAATCACAATATATGAGAAGTACAAGGCGGTGTTTTCAGATGAACCAGTGAAGGTAAAAAACTAGCAGTGCCAACTTCGATTCAAAGAAAACGTAGAGTTTAACCGGAGGTCATATCCAATCGCGCAGTCGCTCAAAGAAGCCGTGAAAACAGAGATAAATAAGATGATAGAAAATGACATAATTGAGATTAGTCAATCACCTTACACTAGTCCAATTATTGCTGTTCCAAAGAAAGACGGACAAGTCCGGCTCTGTTTAGATGCGCGCGAGTTGAACAAGACGATTGTGAATGACAGAACCTCTCCCGGTGAAATAGAGGAGATCTTAAAACGTTTTCATGGCACTAAGTTTATTAGCACCTGGGATACTGTCTGTGGTTATTGGCAAATAGAGCTGCATCCACAAAGCCGCCAGTACGTGGCGTTCATTTTCGAAGGGCGCAATTACCAGTTCAAGAGACTGCCCTTCGGACTTGTCAATTCTGTCGCCATCTTTGTGGCATGCATGGACCAGATTCTTGGACAAGAAGCGCTCCAATTTACCACCGTCTATGTTGACGACTTACTCATCACATCCGAAACCTGGGAGGAGCACTGCTATAGAGTAGAGTATGTACTAAGCAAACTAGCGCAGAACAACATAACACTGAAGTTGGAGAAATCCAAGTTCATAGCGCGCGAGGTACAATTCTTGGGTTTCAACCTAGACGACAGAGGTATTACCCCGTCAGCAGAGAAAATGGAGGCAATTCAGAGGTTCCCGCAACCAAGAAACAGGAAACAATTACAATCTTTCCTCGGACTCTGTAACTATTACAGGAAGTTTCAGAGCCGATATTCCGAGTTGACCGCCAAGTTTCAACCACAATTATCTGCTAAGAACAAATGGACTTGGGGTGAAGATCAAGATCTTACTTTCCGTTTGATAAAAGAGAAGTTTCTGGAGAGTGTTATACTTCGTCACCCAGATTTTAAAAAAACCATTCTTTTTAAACTGTGACGCTAGCGACCTGAGCTTAGGAACACCGTTATACCAGGAAGACGAGGAGGGACAACATCTGGTAATAAGCTTCGCTAGTCGCACACTGAACCAGTGCGAAAAGAACTACAGTGTGACAGAAAAGGAATTGGTGAGCGTGGTGTTCGCATGCAGCAAGTTCCGGACGTACATTCTCGGATATCAAGTCACGGTACGAACTGATCATAAATCCATCTCGTTCCTTCGTAGGTGCAAGTTGAGTCACGGCCGACTGGCTAGGTGGGTACTCGCCCTACAAGAATATGATCTGAAATGGGAATACATTCCAGGAAAAAAGAACGTGGTAGCGGATGTGTTGTCACGTATAAATCTGGAAGATCAGACTTTCGAGGGAGAGAAGGAGAGCTAGGTCAAAATTTATAACATCTTCAAGACCAGAGCCGATCTACAAGCTCTATTAATAAATATTCGAATCCATCCGCAGTCTGATCCTAAGCTGAAAAACGTCATGAGTCGCTTGGAAGCCAATGATGATACCATTTCCAAATATTACAATCTTAACAAAGGGATCTTATTTATAAAAACGGCCTTGGACGATGAGACATGGAAGGTGATAATCCCACACCAAATCGAAAAGGAGATCATCATCGATTACCATGTCAGGTATGGTCACATGGGAGCATTAAAAGTGATACAGGCTCTAGAGGAAAACTGTAAGATAAGGAATATCAACCGCAAGGTAAGAACGTACATCAAGTCCTGTAACATCTGCCAATGCGTTAAAATAAACAATGAGAAGACAGAGGTTATAATGATACCGATTACCTCAAACGCAAAGCTGGAAAAAGTGTTTTTGGATATCTGCGGGCCATTTCCCCGTAGCGGTGGTCGACACAGGTATAAGTACCTGGTAATCATAATGGACCACTACACCAAATATGTAAAGCTATATACGGTTAATCGGGCAACAACAGCAAAGGTTCTGGCGGTGATTATCGATTTGTATGTGCCAGAGATCGGTAGACCATCTTCCATTATTACCGACCACGGTACACAATTTAAGGGGAGGAGGTGGCGAGACACTTTATTAGCACTTGGGATCAAAACTTATAAGACGTCAGTCTACCACCCAAGTAGCAATCCGGCTGAGAGAGTACTGAGAGAAGTGGGTAGGATCTTGCGCACGTACTGTCACAACCAACAGAAAAAGTGGCAAGAGTACCTAGCAGCGACAGAAACATTCCTAAATTTCGCCCACCATCCAGCTATAGGAATTACACCATACTCAGCCATGTATGAGAAGCCGACTCCCCGAGAAATTGAACAAATCATTGAATTTCCAACAAACAATAATCGGAAATTTAACCAGTTGAGGTTTTACAACAAGGTAGCAGAAGATCAAGGAAAACGGCAAGCCAAATACCAAAAGGCAATATGGCGTATAACATATAAAGAGGGTGATAAAGTCCTCCTAAAAAATCGAGAGCTGCCCAGCACCTTAGAAGGCATAACCAAAAAATTATTATTACTTTATAGCGGACCATATGTTGTGGTAAAGGATAAGCATACAATACCTATGAGTTGAGGGAAATCGTTTCAGGAAAAATCAAAGGTGTGTACAATCAAGCTTCTATGAAAAAGTATTATGAAGAATGAGTTGGGAATTTAGAATTTGAATTTTTAAACTGAAAAAATTTAAAATTTATGTAAGTACATCTTACAACCTAATATTTTGAGAAAAACATTCTGGAGAATTATAAAAGAAAGAATTTTTAATTTAACCATGAAAATTTAAAATTTATGTAAGAACATCTTACAACAAATATTTTTGAGAAAATACTTTTTGGAAGAAGAAAGAGAAAGAATTTTGAATTTAACCATGAAAATTTAAAATTTATGTAAGAACCTCTTACAACTATATATTTTGAGAAAAAATTTTATGGAAGAAAATAGAAGAAAGGAATTTTGTGTTTAACCAACAAAATTTAAAAATATATGTAAGTACATCGTACTACATATGATTTAGAAGAAACTTTATGGAAATGAAAAGAAAGAGTTTATTAACCAACAAAATTTAAAAAAATATGTAAGCACAACTTACTACCAAATATTTAAGAAGAAACTCTATGGAAAAATAGAAGAAAGGAATGTTGAAGTTAATATACAAAAAATTTAAAAAAATGAAGTAAGACCAACGTACTATAACTAATTTTGTGAGAAAACTGTATGGTAAATAATTAAGAAGAATTTGAATTTAGAGAAATACCAAAACATTCAGAAATAATTGTAAGATCACCTTACTATAAACAATTTCGAAGGAAACAATTCTGGGAATAAATGAATTAAACAGAATTTGAATGTTGATAGAACGTCAGAACTTTGAAACAAGATAAGATCAACATATTACCATGATTTATGAGAAGTGTCTTGCCATTAAATAAAAAGAAGAGTTGGAATTTTGCATAAAACTAACAAAGTTCCAAAAAATAAATATATTCCATTGATAATTGAATTTAGAAGAAAATAAAATGATTAATTCAGAAAAGAGAATTAACTTTAATCCAGAATAAATGCTAGATATTCACAATAGCATTTGAAGGAGTAGAGAAGAAAAACAAAAAGAGTGTAATATGCCAGAGAAGGAAAAAATTTGGAAGCAAAGAGACTAATTACTTATGAAACGATAATGAAAACAGTTAATTAAGAGCCAAGAAGAACAACTCATACTAAACATATGGAGAAGATGATTTTGAACAAATGATAATAATAAGACCTATATGAAATGCAAAGAGAAGAAATGCCACATGAAATATAATATAAATGAATTAATGTTAATGAATGCGAAGGCGGATTAATAACTTCCTAAGAGAAAGGAAAGAACCAACGTGTTTAAACCAAATGATCAATATAACAACCTGTATATCTAATATAAAAATACAAATTTAAAAAATTGAATATAATATATTAAGACCATTCAAATAATGAATAAGAAAACGCTATATATAAAGACCATGCTAACATTATAAGTAACCAGGAGGAAGTATAAAGAGAATTCAGATGTAGAAGAAAAAGAGTTACACTATGACCAGTAACAAGAATTATTAAGAAAGGTTTTCAACCATAATTAAAATAAATATATCAGACAAGTTAAGAGTTTGGAAAAATATATATATAATGAGAATAATAATAATTATGAAGATTTATTAAGATAGAAAATGTGAGATAATCTGAGAAACTACGAAGTGAAGAATCCAAAGATATTTTTATTAGTCGAAAATGAGACTACTTTTTATTTATTTATTCGATGACTGACTGAAGATAATTCCAGCAGCATTATGTTTTTTTGAGCAGAGATGAATATGCCTCTGTACTCAATTTGTAGAAGTGGTGTATGGCCAGCAGAGATTGTGTAGCGTACAGTGCCCCTCTGATCTGCCCCAGCCCACATGATAGGGAATGTTAGGGAATTAATAACCCGAGGATGCAACACGAAGTTTATAAAGAAAGAAAATGTATTACAATAATAATAATATCTCAGAAGACACTAACTATCCGAAAAGGATCAGTAGTAAAGTAAGTAACTATATATATAAAATTAATTAAACTCTAATATAAAAAGTCGATATAAAAATGGGGAAGAAAATGAAATATAAGAAATGATGAAATTATCATAAGAAATTATTTCATCCATAAACATGTCTGAAATAATTACTTCTGGAGGAGAGCAATCTGTAACGTGACAGATAAAGGCATAATATTGAATGGCATTTGATCATTAGAATAATAAAATTATAATATTTAAATCTGGAAGAATGCATTAAGTTTAATATAAAAAAATTAATTCATAGCAACTGTGGAAAGCAATCATTATTATTTAAAAAATACAAGTTCAAATAAAATGAGTTACTAGTGATGAGTCATCCAAAACCAGTCTAATAACCAAAGGTTTTCAAATTATAACCCAGGAAGGTAAAAAGTAAATAACAAAGCAACACAGAATATGACCAAACCCACAACGAGGAAATATAAATGGAAAAGAAACCCTGAATAAGCCAAGATCAAGCAATACAGGTGATGTATTTCTAAAATAACGAAGAAGATGAAGAAATCCCAAGAAACCCGAAGAAGATGAAGAAATCCCAAGAAACCCGATGGCATCAAGAAGAAGATGGAGAAGATACCAGTCCCAGAAGACAGAAGAAAGAAGAAGAAGGCAGCATCCTGAGGAAGATGTCATGCTCTTATAAAAGACACCCAAATCCCTATACCCTCAAAATAAATGATAAAATACCAATAAATGTATAACGAAATAGTAACAACATGTACATAAAATTAAGAGAGAGAAGTGTGTAAAGTAAGAGTTGCCAGTGAACCAAGATGAAACAATAATATAGTACCCAAGGAACAAATCTGCATTGTAAAACACTAACCAATTTATTATGTTAATAAGACTACACGACCATTTAGAAATAACATAAAATAAAAGTGTAAAGTGAACCAGTGCTAGTTTTAGGTATTATAGAAAATAAACCTTGTGTTTCATTCTTGGCAATCACAAACATTGAATACAATGAAATATGCAACTTTCAGTGACTTAAAATGTGTACTATGTGAATATGTTACTTACAAGATATAAATCTGTTTAAAGTAACATTTTGTTTTATATAATGAGAAAAAAAAAGATTTAATTATACCGTACTAATGACAGGGTACAATTCCCCAAAGACTATATTTAAAAGACAGTGTAAGAACTGTATAATCCAACTTAGTATAGTAGTTAGCAAATAAGAATATAGATATAAGGTTTTTGTAAATATAGGATAAGGATGTTAAAAATGTATTAGATATAAGGTCATTTATTTAAATCTACAACAACTAACATCAGAACTGTAAACATAATTATTACTTGTGAATAGTAAGAAGTAATTAAGATGTTAGTTAGTGAAAAAACCTTTTTTGTGAACAATATTTCAATGTTAGAAATAAGTATTTAATTGTAAAATGTCTGAATGTTGAAGACAACCATTTATTTGAAAATATTCCTTATTTGTTTAACTGTTCTTTGTATTGTAACCAATACTAATTATTGTTGTGTAATTTAAAAAAATGTTTAGTTTATAATACCATATTTAAAATTTAGAGAGGGTATCACACATCATATATTGTTTGTAAAAATATTTTGTAAGGAAAAATTGTTAAAAAACCTAGGCCTAAGAATGAAAACCAAACTTCATCAAAACAGAGAAATTACTCATTTAAATGCAATTAAACAAAAGGGATTTAGACAAAATAAACCTGAGATGAAGCCATATAATTGCACATACCATTTAGAAAGATTTTATAAAATTATATTCAGAATTATAAATAAAAATGAAAATGACTAAACTCAGAAACTTGAAGAGTGGAGTCATATATTCCAAAATAATATTTTAGAATTTAACCAATTCAATTAATTACAAGAAAATAAGGGAATATAAACCTTTTAATACAATGTAAGATTATTAATAATAAATATAACTGAAAAAATGGCTGAATTTGCATAATGACAGGAAGTTATTTTTTAATTTTTCACTGAATACAAAATGAAAGTAAAATTACTAATTTTGGACAGAAAACATTATAAAACGGCATTATTCAATCTTAAAATACGCCGAATGAACTGAAGGATTAATTTAAATAACATCTAGTAAATAAAATTGATAAATAACCAAAGTTTAGGCAATTATATAATGTATTTTGAAATATGTACAGGATGCAAAATTATATTTGAACAATGTTAAGAATAATATTATATTGGCTAAGAGTTTAGTCGAAACTGGAGGAAATAAGATAGTTGATTATTGGTAATTGTACGGTGAACTTGACAAGCGGTTTATAACCAAGCTAACCTAACTGAAAACGGTAATGTCGAGTGAGTGAACGATACGTTTTTGTGAAATCGTGAGTGGCGTATAAAATCATTCTGAAACGTCCACCTAGTGATAAAATCAATCGAAAAAGACTAAATAACACTGGACAGTACATAACTACACCGAAAAACACTACAAAACACAAGAAAACAGTATATCACATAACCATACATTAACGCCTGAATCATAAAAAGTGAATGAACTTATAAATACACAGATATACAAAATACAACCCGGAAACTTCACACAAGGCACTACACAACATCAAAAAAGAGATTTGCAGACACCAGGACGGGAATACTGCCAGAAAATATCTTATTTGGAACATCGCAGATACGGATGACATTTTGACCGACTTGACGGCAGCCATTTGCATTCATCATTGGAAACGCCTTCTTGTCCACATCAGCTGTTGGTGACAACAAATTATATTATTTCAATATTATTATTCAATGTGTGTATCTAGTATTAGTAATTAACTTGTTGTAACGTTATACTTTTTACATATTGGCCCGATTTCTCTGACTTTGATAATAATTAACTGTTTAAAGAACCCTGTTGAATTTTATATACCATACCTTGTAACTGTTTCGATACCCTGAGAGTCGATATTATAATCGAAAAGAGTCTATATTTCAATTATATAATAAAACATTAATACTTTTCACCACAAAATAGTTCTTTCTTTCATTAATATTACAAATTACCATTAATATAATTTTAAATAATAAACTACCAGGACTTTACCACATACAAGGGAAGATAACCTACAAAACGAAAAGGTAAACAAGTATCGATTGTCCTGGAGACAATTTTATGAGTGGTTGTAGTTTATTTGAAAAATACAAGAACATCAATAAAATTTCTTAGAGGAGTGATACACATTTTAAAACTTCACAGCACACTATTAATTAATTGATTTTAATTAATTATTTAATAAAAAGAAAATTTTTTTAATTATAAATTTTTTTTTAAAAACAATTTTTTTATTATTTTCTTCAACTAACAACAATTTTTGTTTTAAAACATTTTGGGTGAAATTACACATATATCTTTTCAACAGCATAACGCTATTTAACAGTTTTTGCTACATTTGGGACTCGACCAACTGGGAAACTTAAGGAAGTGTTTCAGACCAGTAAGACTTCGAGAGCCACACCAATTAAACACACAGAATTGATTGATTTATTACAGTATGCATTACTACAACAATTGTCACAACAGATGTCACAACAAATGACACAGCAAACAGAACAGATGTCACAACAAATGATACAGCAAACAGAATTATTACAAAAACAAATGCGTGAACAGAAGTTAGAACAAGTACAACAGACGAAGCAAATACAACAACTATCACAACAGATTACACAACAAAACCAGGTCTTAAGAGACGAAATAACCACACAACTCAGTGAAATCAAAAAAGAAAACAATGAAATTTTACAACAATTTAAAGTGGACACCAAAACTATGATAGATGAAGAGATTAGTACTATTAAGAATGAAATTAATGATAAGTTTAGTGATAATGAAAAATTACTGAAGGAAATCGACGATAAGCATAGTAGTGACATTAAAATTATAAACAAAAAGGTAATAGCGATCAATAAACGTTGTGAGAAAGTATTGTTGCTCACAAAATAGGGGCAGATAAATTAAAAGAGTTAGAAAGCAAAATGGATAACCATTCGGGCGAAACAAACCTCAAGCTGCAGCAGTTACAAAGAGACGTGCGGACGAAGATGGCATTGATAAACGAGTCACCCGTCACCCGAAGCGTTGTCAACGAGGAGATAAAAGAAGTGAAGTTTAATGGATCCAGCGATTTCCCGATGGAATTCATCAAGGAACTAACTGAGATATACCACGAACATTATCGCGACATCAACAATATCGCATGGATATCGAGACAGGGGCAGTTAGTCAAATTTGGTCAAATTAGTCAATTTGGTGGCGGTTAGTCAAAGACAATATTAATAATTTTGCGGGGTTTACAGAAGCTTTTAGTAATAAGTATTGGAATGACGTGATCCAGGAACGGGTGCGAGACCAGTTGGAATTCGGACTGTACCACTCAGAAACCGGGATGTCTACAATCCAATACTTAGAGAGAAAATTGTTGGAGAATAGGCAGTTGATTCCGCCTATCTCAGATAGACATTTAATCAGGAAATTGGCAAGACATTACCCGCATGAGATTGAGGTAGCTATTATCACTCGTGGGGTTAATACGATTACGGAGTTTGAGCAAGTGTTGCTGGAGTTCAATCACTTACGAAACGGCAGTAGGTCAATAAACCATAGACCGGCTGATGGTCGGCTTGAAAGAAACTATTGGAAACACAGCGGAGAAGAGAGAGGGAAAGTGAGCAAGCGAGACGGATTTACTGAGAAGAGAACGCAGTGTAAAAGGCCGACTAAATGGAAGAACCAGTTTAAGGGGGAGACCAACAGTGTCCCATCAACAAGTAATGCAGGTAGCAAGGTTGAACCAACGAAGCATAAAAATCATGAAATTTAACACACACTACACAGAAAAAAAACAACAGATTAAACAAACAGATTGTAAAAACACCATTTTACAGATGTATGTGTCATAATTTATAAGTAAATTGTAATAAGACTAAATTGACAAAATGTTGAGAGAACAAATAATTACACATTATACTGTATGTATAGAATAAGCTTTTATTCCAATTATGGGTATAAGAAGTTAATGTTAAGGGAAAGTAGTTGTTTGTAACTAGGTCATGAATAGCGGGACATGGGACCCGACGCGGTATGTAGCTTTGACAAGCAGGTAGCAAAAACCAGTTTAGGGTTCTGTTTGTAAACAAACTGTGGCCTAATGCCAATGTAAACAGCTGATAGATGTAAAGAGTGGAGAATGGAGTAATAAAGAAATTGCTAAATGTACTGTAGTATAAGTAATTAAAATTTCTTTTGTAGGTATATAATTAACATAATATGAATGTAATAGATGTAAGAATTTTGAAAAAAAAACATTGTAAAGGGGTTAAATAAATGAAATAAAAACCATTTGAAGGACGCAGCGATAGAATCCTCATTAATTTTCTAGCAAAAATCTTATACGATTCTATTGGGGGAGTAAAAATAAAAAACATACATGTAGACAATGCAGAACCGTTAGAATTTAGAAAGAGAGGGTAGAGAGAGAGAGAACCTAAGTAGCGTCGTTTTGCTTTCGCAGCATAAGTTTGCTACGCGCTGTTTTTTGACGAATGAAAGAAAGCGTCACTCTTGGGCGGGCGAATTTAGCTAGTTGGGTTGGAGGAAATCAAATATCGCGGTACTTGAAACCAATGGGAACGCGATTTGTAAATATTGAGTATGGGTAACGTTTGCGGGGGTATAAAAAACGTAGTTGGGTAAATTGTCAGCAGTCTACGGCGAACACTACAACTATCAGACTCGTTATCGCACATTACGATTTCATAACTAAAGTCGACGGAGGGTATTACAACTATTCAAACTCGTCACCGCGTATTAAGAATTTATAACTAATACTTGCGATAATTAATAAGTACAGTATTCGTGTCGTGCGTTTAATAATATTAAACCCGGTATTACAGTGAGAGAAATATACCAAATCAAAGTAATTATTAGAATAAATATAATATAACTTGGTGATAATTACCGAACTTCATAGTATCGATAATATAACACGTGCATTCGGAAGTTACGGAACGTTGGAGTGAATTCGGGATGAATTTCTGATATTGCGAGCACTCAGCTTAATAACATAGTTACTAAGGTGTCAAATAAGTAGTAGAATACACTAGTTACACGCTGAATCAGAGAGTAGGTGTGAACAGTGGTAATTAAAGTGAAACCGAAGTAATTAAAGTATTAGCGTCAACGAGTGTCAACAACAGGATCGTCAGTGTGGCTGATATCAGGTGTGCAGTCTAAAATGATTGAAACTTACTTAGATCTTTTTATTTTTAGGATGATAGTATCTCGTACCTCATTTCCAAGTAAATCAGTGAGTTCATTTTGAATGTTTTTGCTAAAATAAAAGTTTTTTGTTTCGTGACTAACGACACTGCGCAAATGTTCCATCACGATGGGGTCAAACTTGGCTAATAGTTGTACCAAACCTAGAAAATTCCCGTTATGTGGTGTGTATAAAGTGTCAGAACTTCCTCTAAAAGCCAAATTGTGTTCTGCTAAGAATAATGTGATTGCTATCATTCTCTCAAGAATTGCTCTCCATTTTTGCTTCTCCTCATCTATTTGTTTCATTAAATTTTGCTCTACTCCAGTATGCGTTCGTAATCTTTTTGTAGCGTCCAACCACTTACATGTTGCTGACTGGTGATCATGGGAAGTTTCATATCTTTTTAAGGCTAATGAAATATGAGCCCAATCATCAAAACCCTCATTTGCTAAACAAAACACTTTTGAAGAAGATTTTGAATAAACAAGCCATTTCCTCGCATATTTTTCTCCATTTGGCATTATTCTTTGGAAGTGTACCGTATGTTTGAAAAATGGCGACCTTTTTCATTTCGCGGGTAGTCTTCATCCCTGTTCAGTTTGCCGCTATTAGAGCCTTGCAATAATATTTCGTCAATAACTTTATTTGATAGAGGATTTGGCCATTTAGCAATATCTTCTGAAACGTTCAGTTGTAAAGCTGATGGGGAAGTCTGCCGATTTAAAGGTAGTGTTACTGATTCATGTAAATCTCCATGTTGTACACAAAAACCGTCGTCCTCAATGAGTGATGCAACAAATGGTGTCGCTGATGTAGTAGGAGCCGCGTGATCTGAGACTGAATCACCATCACCGTTACCACCTTGAGTTGAAGGACAGGGATTGTCTTTGTAAGTTACTGGTACAACATCAACAGGTGACGTTGATGAAGTAGGAGCTACGTGGTCTGTGATTGAAATGTCACCGTGTGTTTGTGTTACACAGAGATTTTCATTGTTAGTGACTAATACAACAGATGGCGACGTACACAAAATAGAAGAAGCCGCGCGATCTGTGACTTTGAAAGATTTTGCCATCTGTTCTGGGCTTTTTTCGTTTTCGGCTTCTTTAAGTTTTTTTCTCTTTAAATTTTGAGAACCTGATAGTTTTTTATTTCCTTGTGACATATTCAGTCTTGATTCTAAAACAAAACAAAATATTTGTTACTTTTAAAATACGGAACTTTAAAAAAGTGAAATGAAATTAAAATGAACTTAACCTAATTTCGAATTAGAAGGAAACTCTCACACAAAATGTGAAGGTGTGCATGGCAAAACACCTCGAGCCGGCAATACCAGAAGAGTGTCTAGTGAACAAAATATCATATCACTATGATGAAGACATTATCAGAGCCCGGAGAGGTAGCCAGATCAAGACGATCCAGGCGATGACCGAGTTATTAGAGGGATATGAAAACGAGGAGTATTATCGGCAGAGCAGGAAGAGAAATGAGAGACCAGAGGCAAGGCCGAATACATACCCCAATAACGGCAATAACCATCCCAGTAACCGGAACCAGCCCAGTAATTACGACGGCCCTAACAACCCGCCGCGTAATAACCATTTTAACGGCAATTTTAACGGTGTTAGGAATAACAACCCCTATCCGAATAATAGAAATAATTTTTATCAGCCTAATAATGTCCCATACAGTCAGAGAAATCCATACCCCAGCAATAATGGTGACCGACCTTATCCACCTAACCGAAATTACTATAATAATAATTATAGTAATAATAATGGTAATAATAATAATAACCGAGTGTCGCGCCCTAGGGTAAATTTTATAAGAGCGGAAGATCGCGGACCCAGGAGATATTATCAACCACGGAGGAACAGCTTCCACGGCGCCGACCGAAGATGGAGGAGTGCGGAACGGGACGGCCCAAGACACGAACAGGGAAGAAGAAGTACAAGCCTGGAGGATCTTGGCCGACAACAGAACAGGGCGCTAAACCTCGACCAGTGTACAGAGCGTCAGGAAACGAACCAGAGTTTCCCGAACGATGCCTCGGTCAATACTAACACGAACAATGACCAAAATGCTTTAAACGGGAGGAGGCAGTAATCAGCAACAATGACCCGTTACTGCTTATACTTCCTGGGTTAGAAAAGGATGAATTGCAACAAGCAAACAATCATCAAAACATCACTATAATAAGTAACCACTATCTAAAAGATATTAGAACGGAACTTTTGGAAGAGAACGAGAAGAGTCTCAGCAACAATAATAATGAAATACTTTATATAACAGCGGAGGTGGAAGGAGTTCCCGCTAAAATAATGATAGACACAGGTGCCAATATTTCAATAATAAACGCAAATGAATTAGAGAGAATACAAAGTGCATGTGGAAAAACTTTGCCAATGTTACCAGTCAACAACATTGTGTTAATAGGTGCAACTGGCCGCCAGAATAAAACCATCAGGAAGCAAGTTTCCTTAAGTGTCGTTAGCCGTGATATAGCTTTAGACATGGAATTTTTAATCGCCACCGGATTACCATTTGACATATTAGTCGGTTGCGATATTCTTAGAAGATATTCTGCAGTAATCGATCTTAATTTAGATAAAGTATCAGTTTTCCCAGACGGAGTAACATGGACCGCAGATCTGGTAGGAGGCACTACTATACTTCCCAGCCCTATACATGAACAACTTCGTAAAATTAATATTATTAGAAACAGCCCTCTTTCTAAACCCATTATATACAACCATGGAGGAGAGGATTTATGGTCAGTTAAAATCCAAGAAATACGGGACTTCCAGTGCGGAAGCGATAACAAGAAAATACCTATACATTTAGCTGATCGTCTAATCACAATATATGAGAAGTACAAGGCGGTGTTTTCAGATGAACCAGTGAAGGTAAAAAACTAGCAGTGCCAACTTCGATTCAAAGAAAACGTAGAGTTTAACCGGAGGTCATATCCAATCGCGCAGTCGCTCAAAGAAGCCGTGAAAACAGAGATAAATAAGATGATAGAAAATGACATAATTGAGATTAGTCAATCACCTTACACTAGTCCAATTATTGCTGTTCCAAAGAAAGACGGACAAGTCCGGCTCTGTTTAGATGCGCGCGAGTTGAACAAGACGATTGTGAATGACAGAACCTCTCCCGGTGAAATAGAGGAGATCTTAAAACGTTTTCATGGCACTAAGTTTATTAGCACCTGGGATACTGTCTGTGGTTATTGGCAAATAGAGCTGCATCCACAAAGCCGCCAGTACGTGGCGTTCATTTTCGAAGGGCGCAATTACCAGTTCAAGACACTGCCCTTCGGACTTGTCAATTCTGTCGCCATCTTTGTGGCATGCATGGACCAGATTCTTGGACAAGAAGCGCTCCAATTTACCACCGTCTATGTTGACGACTTACTCATCACATCCGAAACCTGGGAGGAGCACTGCTATAGAGTAGAGTATGTACTAAGCAAACTAGCGCAGAACAACATAACACTGAAGTTGGAGAAATCCAAGTTCATAGCGCGCGAGGTACAATTCTTGGGTTTCAACCTAGACGACAGAGGTATTACCCCGTCAGCAGAGAAAATGGAGGCAATTCAGAGGTTCCCGCAACCAAGAAACAGGAAACAATTACAATCTTTCCTCGGACTCTGTAACTATTACAGGAAGTTTCAGAGCCGATATTCCGAGTTGACCGCCAAGTTTCAACCACAATTATCTGCTAAGAACAAATGGACTTGGGGTGAAGATCAAGATCTTACTTTCCGTTTGATAAAAGAGAAGTTTCTGGAGAGTGTTATACTTCGTCACCCAGATTTTAAAAAAACCATTCTTTTTAAACTGTGACGCTAGCGACCTGAGCTTAGGAACACCGTTATACCAGGAAGACGAGGAGGGACAACATCTGGTAATAAGCTTCGCTAGTCGCACACTGAACCAGTGCGAAAAGAACTACAGTGTGACAGAAAAGGAATTGGTGAGCGTAGTGTTCGCATGCAGCAAGTTCCGGACGTACATTCTCGGATATCAAGTCACGGTACGAACTGATCATAAATCCATCTCGTTCCTTCGTAGGTGCAAGTTGAGTCACGGCCGACTGGCTAGGTGGGTACTCGCCCTACAAGAATATGATCTGAAATGGGAATACATTCCAGGAAAAAAGAACGTGGTAGCGGATGTGTTGTCACGTATAAATCTGGAAGATCAGACTTTCGAGGGAGAGAAGGAGAGCTAGGTCAAAATTTATAACATCTTCAAGACCAGAGCCGATCTACAAGCTCTATTAATAAATATTCGAATCCATCCGCAGTCTGATCCTAAGCTGAAAAACGTCATGAGTCGCTTGGAAGCCAATGATGATACCATTTCCAAATATTACAATCTTAACAAAGGGATCTTATTTATAAAAACGGCCTTGGACGATGAGACATGGAAGGTGATAATCCCACACCAAATCGAAAAGGAGATCATCATCGATTACCATGTCAGGTATGGTCACATGGGAGCATTAAAAGTGATACAGGCTCTAGAGGAAAACTGTAAGATAAGGAATATCAACCGCAAGGTAAGAACGTACATCAAGTCCTGTAACATCTGCCAATGCGTTATAATAAACAATGAGAAGACAGAGGGTATAATGATACCGATTACCTCAAACGCAAAGCTGGAAAAAGTGTTTTTGGATATCTGCGGGCCATTTCCCCGTAGCGGTGGTCGACACAGGTATAAGTACCTGGTAATCATAATGGACCACTACACCAAATATGTAAAGCTATATACGGTTAATCGGGCAACAACAGCAAAGGTTCTGGCGGTGATTATCGATTTGTATGTGCCAGAGATCGGTAGACCATCTTCCATTATTACCGACCACGGTACACAATTTAAGGGGAGGAGGTGGCGAGACACTTTATTAGCACTTGGGATCAAAACTTATAAGACGTCAGTCTACCACCCAAGTAGCAATCCGGCTGAGAGAGTACTGAGAGAAGTGGGTAGGATCTTGCGCACGTACTGTCACAACCAACAGAAAAAGTGGCAAGAGTACCTAGCAGCGACAGAAACATTCCTAAATTTCGCCCACCATCCAGCTATAGGAATTACACCATACTCAGCCATGTATGAGAAGCCGACTCCCCGAGAAATTGAACAAATCATTGAATTTCCAACAAACAATAATCGGAAATTTAACCAGTTGAGGTTTTACAACAAGGTAGCAGAAGATCAAGAAAAACGGCAAGCCAAATACCAAAAGGCAATAGGGCGTATAACATATAAAGAGGGTGATAAAGTCCTCCTAAAAAATCGAGAGCTGCCCAGCACCTTAGAAGGCATAACCAAAAAATTATTATTACTTTATAGCGGACCATATGTTGTGGTAAAGGATAAGCATACAATACCTATGAGTTGAGGGAAATCGTTTCAGGAAAAATCAAAGGTGTGTACAATCAAGCTTCTATGAAAAAGTATTATGAAGAATGAGTTGGGAATTTAGAATTTGAATTTTTAAACTGAAAAAATTTAAAATTTATGTTAGTACATCTTACAACCTAATATTTTGAGAAAAACATTCTGGAGAATTATAAAAGAAAGAATTTTGAATTTAACCATGAAAATTTAAAATTTATGTAAGAACATCTTACAACAAATATTTTTGAGAAAATACTTTTTGGAAGAAGAAAGAGAAAGAATTTTGAATTTAACCATGAAAATTTAAAATTTATGTAAGAACCTCTTACAACTATATATTTTGAGAAAAAATTTTATGGAAGAAAATAGAAGAAAGGAATTTTGTGTTTAACCAACAAAATTTAAAAATATATGTAAGTACATCGTACTACCTATGATTTAGAAGAAACTTTATGGAAATGAAAAGAAAGAGTTTATTAACCAACAAAATTTAAAAAAATATGTAAGCACAACTTACTACCAAATATTTAAGAAGAAACTCTATGGAAAAATAGAAGAAAGGAATGTTGAAGTTAATATACAAAAAATTTAAAAAAATGAAGTAAGACCAACGTACTATAACTAATTTTGTGAGAATACTGTATGGTAAATAATTAAGAAGAATTTGAATTTAGAGAAATACCAAAACATTCAGAAATAATTGTAAGATCACCTTACTATAAACAATTTCGAAGGAAACAATTCTGGGAATAAATGAATTAAACAGAATTTGAATGTTGATAGAACGTCAGAACTTTGAAACAAGATAAGATCAACATATTACCATGATTTATGAGAAGTGTTTTGCCATTAAATAAAAAGAAGAGTTGGAATTTTGCATAAAACTAACAAAGTTCCAAAAAATAAATATATTCCATTGATAATTGAATTTAGAAGAAAATAAAATGATTAATTCAGAAAAGAGAATTAACTTTAATCCAGAATAAATGCTAGATATTCACAATAGCATTTGAAGGAGTAGAGAAGAAAAACAAAAAGAGTGTAATATGCCAGAGAAGGAAAAAATTTGGAAGCAAAGAGACTAATTACTTATGAAACGATAATGAAAACAGTTAATTAAGAGCCAAGAAGAACAACTCATACTAAACATATGGAGAAGATGATTTTGAACAAATGATAATAATAAGACCTATATGAAATGCAAAGAGAAGAAATGCCACATGAAATATAATATAAATGAATTAATGTTAATGAATGCGAAGGCGGATTAATAACTTCCTAAGAGAAAGGAAAGAACCAACGTGTTTAAACCAAATGATCAATATAACAACCTGTATATCTAATATAAAAATACAAATTTAAAAAATTGAATATAATATATTAAGACCATTCAAATAATGAATAAGAAAACGCTATATATAAAGACCATGCTAACATTATAAGTAACCAGGAGGAAGTATAAAGAGAATTCAGATGTAGAAGAAAAAGAGTTACACTATGACCAGTAACAAGAATTATTAAGAAAGGTTTTCAACCATAATTAAAATAAATATATCAGACAAGTTAAGAGTTTGGAAAAATATATATATAATGAGTATAATAATAATTATGAAGATTTATTAAGATAGAAAATGTGAGATAATCTGAGAAACTACGAAGTGAAGAATCCAAAGATATTTTTATTAGTCGAAAATGAGACTACTTTTTATTTATTTATTCGATGACTGACTGAAGATAATTCCAGCAGCATTATGTTTTTTTGAGCAGAGATGAATATGCCTCTGTACTCAATTTGTAGAAGTGGTGTATGGCCAGCAGAGATTGTGTAGCGTACAGTGCCCCTCTGATCTGCCCCAGCCCACATGATAGGGAATGTTAGGGAATTAATAACCCAAGGATGCAACACGAAGTTTATAAAGAAAGAAAATGTATTACAATAATAATAATATCTCAGAAGACACTAACTATCCGAAAAGGATCAGTAGTAAAGTAAGTAACTATATATATAAAATTAATTAAACTCTAATATAAAAAGTCGATATAAAAATGGGGAAGAAAATGAAATATAAGAAATGATGAAATTATCATAAGAAATTATTTCATCCATAAACATGTCTGAAATAATTACTTCTGGAGGAGAGCAATCTGTAACGTGACAGATAAAGGCATAATATTGAATGGCATTTGATCATTAGAATAATAAAATTATAATATTTAAATCTGGAAGAAAGCATTAAGTTTAATATAAAAAAATTAATTCATAGCAACTGTGGAAAGCAATCATTATTATTTAAAAAATACAAGTTCAAATAAAATGAGTTACTAGTGATGAGTCATCCAAAACCAGTCTAATAACCAAAGGTTTTCAAATTATAACCCAGGAAGGTAAAAAGTAAATAACAAAGCAACACAGAATATGACCAAACCCACAACGAGGAAATATAAATGGAAAGAAACCCTGAATAAGCCAAGATCAAGCAATACAGGTGATGTATTTCTAAAATAACGAAGAAGATGAAGAAATCCCAAGAAACCCGAAGAAGATGAAGAAATCCCAAGAAACCCGATGGCATCAAGAAGAAGATGGAGAAGATACCAGTCCCAGAAGACAGAAGAAAGAAGAAGAAGGCAGCATCCTGAGGAAGATGTCATGCTCTTATAAAAGACACCCAAATCCCTATACCCCCAAAATGAATGATAAAATACCAATAAATGTATAACGAAATAGTAACAACATGTACATAAAATTAAGAGAGAGAAGTGTGTAAAGTAAGAGTTGCCAGTGAACCAAGATGAAACAATAATATAGTACCCAAGGAACAAATCTGCATTGTAAAACACTAACCAATTTATTATGTTAATAAGACTACACGACCATTTAGAAATAACATAAAATAAAAGTGTAAAGTGAACCAGTGCTAGTTTTAGGTATTATAGAAAATAAACCTTGTGTTTCATTCTTGGCAATCACAAACATTGAATACAATGAAATATGCAACTTTCAGTGACTTAAAATGTGTACTATGTGAATATGTTACTTACAAGATATAAATCTGTTTAAAGTAACATTTTGTTTTATATAATGAGAAAAAAAAAGATTTAATTATACCGTACTAATGACAGGGTACAATTCCCCAAAGACTATATTTAAAAGACAGTGTAAGAACTGTATAATCCAACTTAGTATAGTAGTTAGCAAATAAGAATATAGATATAAGGTTTTTGTAAATATAGGATAAGGATGTTAAAAATGTATTAGATATAAGGTCATTTATTTAAATCTACAACAACTAACATCAGAACTGTAAACATAATTATTACTTGTGAATAGTAAGAAGTAATTAAGATGTTAGTTAGTGAAAAAACCTTTTTTGTGAACAATATTTCAATGTTAGAAATAAGTATTTAATTGTAAAATGTCTGAATGTTGAAGACAACCATTTATTTGAAAATATTCCTTATTTGTTTAACTGTTCTTTGTATTGTAAACAATACTAATTATTGTTGTGTAATTTAAAAAAATGTTTAGTTTATAATACCATATTTAAAATTCAGAGAGGGTATCACACATCATATATTGTTTGTAAAAATATTTTGTAAGGAAAAATTGTTAAAAAACCTAGGCCTAAGAATGAAAACCAAACTTCATCAAAACAGAGAAATTACTCATTTAAATGCAATTAAACAAAAGGGATTTAGACAAAATAAACCTGAGATGAAGCCATATAATTGCACATACCATTTAGAAAGATTTTATAAAATTATATTCAGAATTATAAATAAAAATGAAAATGACTAAACTCAGAAACTTGAAGAGTGGAGTCATATATTCCAAAATAATATTTTAGAATTTAACCAATTCAATTAATTACAAGAAAATAAGGGAATATAAACCTTTTAATACAATATAAGATTATTAATAATAAATATAACTGAAAAAAATGGCTGAATTTGCATAATGACAGGAAGTTATTGTTTAATTTTTCACTGTATACAAAATGAAAGTAAAATTACTAATTTTGGACAGAAAACATTATAAAACGGCATTATTCAATCTTAAAATACGCCGAATGAACTGAAGGATTAATTTAAATAACATCTAGTAAATAAAATTGATAAATAACCAAAGTTTAGGCAATTATATAATGTATTTTGAAATATGTACAGGATGCAAAATTATATTTGAACAATGTTAAGAATAATATTATATTGGCTAAGAGTTTAGTCGAAACTGGAGGAAATAAGATAGTTGATTATTGGTAATTGTACGGTGAACTTGACAAGCGGTTTATAACCAAGCTAACCTAACTGAAAACGGTAATGTCGAGTGAGTGAACGATACGTTTTTGTGAAATCGTGAGTGGCGTATAAAATCATTCTGAAACGTCCACCTAGTGATAAAATCAATCGAAAAAGACTAAATAACACTGGACAGTACATAACTACACCGAAAAACACTACAAAACACAAGAAAACAGTATATCACATAACCATACATTAACGCCTGAATCATAAAAAGTGAATGAACTTATAAATACACAGATACACAAAATACAACCCGGAAACTTCACACAAGGCACTACACAACATCAAAAAAGAGATTTGCAGACACCAGGACGGGAATACTGCCAGAAAATATCTTATTTGGAACATCGCAGATACGGATGACATTTTGACCGACTTGACGGCAGCCATTTGCATTCATCATTGGAAACGCCTTCTTGTCCACATCAGCTGTTGGTGACAACAAATTATATTATTTCAATATTATTATTCAATGTGTGTATCTAGTATTAGTAATTAACTTGTTGTAACGTTATACTTTTTACATATTGGCCCGATTTCTCTGACTTTGATAATAATTAACTGTTTAAAGAACCCTGTTGAATTTTATATACCATACCTTGTAACTGTTTCGATACCCTGAGAGTCGATATTATAATCGAAAAGAGTCTATATTTCAATTATATAATAAAACATTAATACTTTTCACCACAAAATAGTTCTTTCTTTCATTAATATTACAAATTACCATTAATATAATTTTAAATAATAAACTACCAGGACTTTACCACATACAAGGGAAGATAACCTACAAAACGAAAAGGTAAACAAGTATCGATTGTCCTGGAGACAATTTTATGAGTGGTTGTAGTTTATTTGAAAAATACAAGAACATCAATAAAATTTCTTAGAGGAGTGATACACATTTTAAAACTTCACAGCACACTATTAATTAATTGATTTTAATTAATTAATTAATAAAAAGAAAATTTTTTTAATTATAAAATTTTTTTTTAAAACAATTTTTTTATTATTTTCTTCAACTAACAACAATTTTTGTTTTAAAACATTTTGGGTGAAATTACACATATATCTTTTCAACAGCATAACGCTATTTAACAGTTTTTGCTACATTTGGGACTCGACCAACTGGGAAACTTAAGGAAGTGTTTCAGACCAGTAAGACTTCGAGAGCCACACCAATTAAACACACAGAATTGATTGATTTATTACAGTATGCATTACTACAACAATTGTCACAACAGATGTCACAACAAATGACACAGCAAACAGAACAGATGTCACAACAAATGATACAGCAAACAGAATTATTACAAAAACAAATGCGTGAACAGAAGTTAGAACAAGTACAACAGACGAAGCAAATACAACAACTATCACAACAGATTACACAACAAAACCAGGTCTTAAGAGACGAAATAACCACACAACTCAGTGAAATCAAAAAAGAAAACAATGAAATTTTACAACAATTTAAAGTAGACACCAAAACTATGATAGATGAAGAGATTAGTACTATTAAGAATGAAATTAATGATAAGTTTAGTGATAATGAAAAATTACTGAAGGAAATCGACGATAAGCATAGTAGTGACATTAAAATTATAAACAAAAAGGTAATAGCGATCAATAAACGTTGTGAGAAAGTATTGTTGCTCACAAAATAGGGGCAGATAAATTAAAAGAGTTAGAAAGCAAAATGGATAACCATTCGGGCGAAACAAACCTCAAGCTGCAGCAGTTACAAAGCGACGTGCGGACGAAGATGGCATTAATAAACGAGTCACCCGTCACCCGAAGCGTTGTCAACGAGGAGATAAAAGAAGTGAAGTTTAATGGATCCAGCGATTTCCCGATGGAATTCATCAAGGAACTAACTGAGATATACCACGAACATTATCGCGACATCAACAACATCGCATGGATATCGAGACAGGGGCAGTTAGTCAAATTTGGTCAAATTAGTCAATTTGGTGGCGGTTAGTCAAAGACAATATTAATAATTTTGCGGGGTTTACAGAAGCTTTTAGTAATAAGTATTGGAATGACGTGATCCAGGAACGGGTGCGAGACCAGTTGGAATTCGGACTGTACCACTCAGAAACTGGGATGTCTACAATCCAATACTTAGAGAGAAAATTGTTGGAGAATAGGCAGTTGATTCCGCCTATCTCAGATAGACATTTAATCAGGAAATTGGCAAGACATTACCCGCATGAGATTGAGGTAGCTATTATCACTCGTGGGGTTAATACGATTACGGAGTTTGAGCAAGTGTTGCTGGAGTTCAATCACTTACGAAACGGCAGTAGGTCAATAAACCATAGACCGGCTGATGGTCGGCTTGAAAGAAACTATTGGAAACACAGCGGAGAAGAGAGAGGGAAAGTGAGCAAGCGAGACGGATTTACTGAGAAGAGAACGCAGTGTAAAAGGCCGACTAAATGGAAGAACCAGTTTAAGGGGGAGACCAACAGTGTCCCATCAACAAGTAATGCAGGTAGCAAGGTTGAACCAACGAAGCATAAAAATCATGAAATTTAACACACACTACACAGAAAAAAAACAACAGATTAAACAAACAGATTGTAAAAACACCATTTTACAGATGTATGTGTCATAATTTATAAGTAAATTGTAATAAGACTAAATTGACAAAATGTTGAGAGAACAAATAATTACACATTGTACTGTATGTATAGAATAAGCTTTTATTCCAATTATGGGTATAAGAAGTTAATGTTAAGGGAAAGTAGTTGTTTGTAACTAGGTCATGAATAGCGGGACATGGGACCCGACGCGGTATGTAGCTTTGACAAGCAGGTAGCAAAAACCAGTTTAGGGTTCTGTTTGTAAACAAACTGTGGCCTAATGCCAATGTAAACAGCTGATAGATGTAAAGAGTGGAGAATGGAGTAATAAAGAAATTGCTAAATGTACTGTAGTATAAGTAATTAAAATTTCTTTTGTAGGTATATAATTAACATAATATGAAAGTAATAGATGTAAGAATTTTGAAAAAAAAACATTGTAAAGGGGTTAAATAAATGAAATAAAATCCATTTGAAGGACGCAGCGATAGAATCCTCATTAATTTTCTAGCAAAAATCTTATACGATTCTATTGGGGGAGTAAAAATAAAAAACATACATGTAGACAATGCAGAACCGTTAGAATTTAGAAAGAGAGGGTAGAGAGAGAGAGAGAACTCTAAGTAGCGTCGTTTTCCTTTCGCAGCATAAGTTTGCTACGCGCTGTTTTTTGACGAATGAAAGAAAGCGTCACTCTTGGGCGGGCGAATTTAGCTAGTTGGGTTGGAGGAAATCAAATATCGCGGTACTTGAAACCAATGGCAACGCGATTTGTAAATATTGAGTATGGGTAACGTTTGCGGGGGTATAAAAAACGTAGTTGGGTAAATTGTCAGCAGTCTACGGCGAACACTACAACTATCAGACTCGTTATCGCACATTACGATTTCATAACTAAAGTCGACGGAGGGTATTACAACTATTCAAACTCGTCACCGCGTATTAAGAATTTATAACTAATACTTGCGATAATTAATAAGTACAGTATTCGTGTCGTGCGTTTAATAATATTAAACCCGGTATTACAGTGAGAGAAATATACCAAATCAAAGTAATTATTAGAATAAATATAATATAACTTGGTGATAATTACCGAACTTCATAGTATCGATAATATAACACGTGCATTCGGAAGTTACGGAACGTTGGAGTGAATTCGGGATGAATTTCTGATATTGCGAGCACTCAGCTTAATAACATAGTTACTAAGGTGTCAAATAAGTAGTAGAATACACTAGTTACACGCTGAATCAGTGAGTAGGTGTGAACAGTGGTAATTAAAGTGAAACCGAAGTAATTAAAGTATTAGCGTCAACGAGTGTCAACAACAGGATCGTCAGTGTGGCTGATATCAGGTGTGCAGTCTAAAATGATTGAAACTTACTTAGATCTTTTTATTTTTAGGATGATAGTATCTCGTACCTCATTTCCAAGTAAATCAGTGAGTTCATTTTGAATGTTTTTGCTAAAATAAAAGTTTTTTGTTTCGTGACTAACGACACTGCGCAAATGTTCCATCACGATGGGGTCAAACTTGGCTAATAGTTGTACCAAACCTAGAAAATTCCCGTTATGTGGAGTGTATAAAGTGTCAGAACTTCCTCTAAAAGCCAAATTGTGTTCTGCTAAGAATAATGTGATTGCTATCATTCTCTCAAGAATTGCTCTCCATTTTTGCTTCTCCTCATCTATTTGTTTCATTAAATTTTGCTCTACTCCAGTATGCGTTCGTAATCTTTTTGTAGCGTCCAACCACTTACATGTTGCTGACTGGTGATCATGGGAAGTTTCATATCTTTTTAAGGCTAATGAAATATGAGCCCAATCATCAAAACCCTCATTTGCTAAACAAAACACTTTTGAAGAAGATTTTGAATAAACAAGCCATTTCCTCGCATATTTTTCTCCATTTGGCATTATTCTTTGGAAGTGTACCGTATGTTTGAAAAATGGCGACCTTTTTCATTTCGCGGGTAGTCTTCATCCCTGTTCAGTTTGCCGCTATTAGAGCCTTGCAATAATATTTCGTCAATAACTTTATTTGATAGAGGATTTGGCCATTTAGCAATATCTTCTGAAACGTTCAGTTGTAAAGCTGATGGGGAAGTCTGCCGATTTAAAGGTAGTGTTACTGATTCATGTAAATCTCCATGTTGTACACAAAAACCGTCGTCCTCAATGAGTGATGCAACAAATGGTGTCGCTGATGTAGTAGGAGCCGCGTGATCTGAGACTGAATCACCATCACCGTTACCACCTTGAGTTGAAGGACAGGGATTGTCTTTGTAAGTTACTGGTACAACATCAACAGGTGACGTTGATGAAGTAGGAGCTACGTGGTCTGTGATTGAAATGTCACCGTGTGTTTGTGTTACACAGAGATTTTCATTGTTAGTGACTAATACAACAGATGGCGACGTACACAAAATAGAAGAAGCCGCGCGATCTGTGACTTTGAAAGATTTTGCCATCTGTTCTGGGCTTTTTTCGTTTTCGGCTTCTTTAAGTTTTTTTCTCTTTAAATTTTGAGAACCTGATAGTTTTTTATTTCCTTGTGACATATTCAGTCTTGATTCTAAAACAAAACAAAATATTTGTTACTTTTAAAATACGGAACTTTAAAAAAGTGAAATGAAATTAAAATGAACTTAACCTAATTTCGAATTAGAAGGAAACTCTCACACAAAATGTGAAGGTGTGCATGGCAAAACACCTCGAGCCGGCAATACCAGAAGAGTGTCTAGTGAACAAAATATCATATCACTATGATGAAGACATTATCAGAGCCCGGAGAGGTAGCCAGATCAAGACGATCCAGGCGATGACCGAGTTATTAGAGGGATATGAAAACGAGGAGTATTATCGGCAGAGCAGGAAGAGAAATGAGAGACCAGAGGCAAGGCCGAATACATACCCCAATAACGGCAATAACCATCCCAGTAACCGGAACCAGCCCAGTAATTACGACGGCCCTAACAACCCGCCGCGTAATAACCATTTTAACGGCAATTTTAACGGTGTTAGGAATAACAACCCCTATCCGAATAATAGAAATAATTTTTATCAGCCTAATAATGTCCCATACAGTCAGAGAAATCCATACCCCAGCAATAATGGTGACCGACCTTATCCACCTAACCGAAATTACTATAATAATAATTATAGTAATAATAATGGTAATAATAATAATAACCGAGTGTCGCGCCCTAGGGTAAATTTTATAAGAGCGGAAGATCGCGGACCCAGGAGATATTATCAACCACGGAGGAACAGCTTCCACGGCGCCGACCGAAGATGGAGGAGTGCGGAACGGGACGGCCCAAGACACGAACAGGGAAGAAGAAGTACAAGCCTGGAGGATCTTGGCCGACAACAGAACAGGGCGCTAAACCTCGACCAGTGTACAGAGCGTCAGGAAACGAACCAGAGTTTCCCGAACGATGCCTCGGTCAATACTAACACGAACAATGACCAAAATGCTTTAAACGGGAGGAGGCAGTAATCAGCAACAATGACCCGTTACTGCTTATACTTCCTGGGTTAGAAAAGGATGAATTGCAACAAGCAAACAATCATCAAAACATCACTATAATAAGTAACCACTATCTAAAAGATATTAGAACGGAACTTTTGGAAGAGAACGAGAAGAGTCTCAGCAACAATAATAATGAAATACTTTATATAACAGCGGAGGTGGAAGGAGTTCCCGCTAAAATAATGATAGACACAGGTGCCAATATTTCAATAATAAACGCAAATGAATTAGAGAGAATACAAAGTGCATGTGGAAAAACTTTGCCAATGTTACCAGTCAACAACATTGTGTTAATAGGTGCAACTGGCCGCCAGAATAAAACCATCAGGAAGCAAGTTTCCTTAAGTGTCGTTAGCCGTGATATAGCTTTAGACATGGAATTTTTAATCGCCACCGGATTACCATTTGACATATTAGTCGGTTGCGATATTCTTAGAAGATATTCTGCAGTAATCGATCTTAATTTAGATAAAGTATCAGTTTTCCCAGACGGAGTAACATGGACCGCAGATCTGGTAGGAGGCACTACTATACTTCCCAGCCCTATACATGAACAACTTCGTAAAATTAATATTATTAGAAACAGCCCTCTTTCTAAACCCATTATATACAACCATGGAGGAGAGGATTTATGGTCAGTTAAAATCCAAGAAATACGGGACTTCCAGTGCGGAAGCGATAACAAGAAAATACCTATACATTTAGCTGATCGTCTAATCACAATATATGAGAAGTACAAGGCGGTGTTTTCAGATGAACCAGTGAAGGTAAAAAACTAGCAGTGCCAACTTCGATTCAAAGAAAACGTAGAGTTTAACCGGAGGTCATATCCAATCGCGCAGTCGCTCAAAGAAGCCGTGAAAACAGAGATAAATAAGATGATAGAAAATGACATAATTGAGATTAGTCAATCACCTTACACTAGTCCAATTATTGCTGTTCCAAAGAAAGACGGACAAGTCCGGCTCTGTTTAGATGCGCGCGAGTTGAACAAGACGATTGTGAATGACAGAACCTCTCCCGGTGAAATAGAGGAGATCTTAAAACGTTTTCATGGCACTAAGTTTATTAGCACCTGGGATACTGTCTGTGGTTATTGGCAAATAGAGCTGCATCCACAAAGCCGCCAGTACGTGGCGTTCATTTTCGAAGGGCGCAATTACCAGTTCAAGAGACTGCCCTTCGGACTTGTCAATTCTGTCGCCATCTTTGTGGCATGCATGGACCAGATTCTTGGACAAGAAGCGCTCCAATTTACCACCGTCTATGTTGACGACTTACTCATCACATCCGAAACCTGGGAGGAGCACTGCTATAGAGTAGAGTATGTACTAAGCAAACTAGCGCAGAACAACATAACACTGAAGTTGGAGAAATCCAAGTTCATAGCGCGCGAGGTACAATTCTTGGGTTTCAACCTAGACGACAGAGGTATTACCCCGTCAGCAGAGAAAATGGAGGCAATTCAGAGGTTCCCGCAACCAAGAAACAGGAAACAATTACAATCTTTCCTCGGACTCTGTAACTATTACAGGAAGTTTCAGAGCCGATATTCCGAGTTGACCGCCAAGTTTCAACCACAATTATCTGCTAAGAACAAATGGACTTGGGGTGAAGATCAAGATCTTACTTTCCGTTTGATAAAAGAGAAGTTTCTGGAGAGTGTTATACTTCGTCACCCAGATTTTAAAAAAACCATTCTTTTTAAACTGTGACGCTAGCGACCTGAGCTTAGGAACACCGTTATACCAGGAAGACGAGGAGGGACAACATCTGGTAATAAGCTTCGCTAGTCGCACACTGAACCAGTGCGAAAAGAACTACAGTGTGACAGAAAAGGAATTGGTGAGCGTGGTGTTCGCATGCAGCAAGTTCCGGACGTACATTCTCGGATATCAAGTCACGGTACGAACTGATCATAAATCCATCTCGTTCCTTCGTAGGTGCAAGTTGAGTCACGGCCGACTGGCTAGGTGGGTACTCGCCCTACAAGAATATGATCTGAAATGGGAATACATTCCAGGAAAAAAGAACGTGGTAGCGGATGTGTTGTCACGTATAAATCTGGAAGATCAGACTTTCGAGGGAGAGAAGGAGAGCTAGGTCAAAATTTATAACATCTTCAAGACCAGAGCCGATCTACAAGCTCTATTAATAAATATTCGAATCCATCAGCAGTCTGATCCTAAGCTGAAAAACGTCATGAGTCGCTTGGAAGCCAATGATGATACCATTTCCAAATATTACAATCTTAACAAAGGGATCTTATTTATAAAAACGGCCTTGGACGATGAGACATGGAAGGTGATAATCCCACACCAAATCGAAAAGGAGATCATCATCGATTACCATGTCAGGTATGGTCACATGGGAGCATTAAAAGTGATACAGGCTCTAGAGGAAAACTGTAAGATAAGGAATATCAACCGCAAGGTAAGAACGTACATCAAGTCCTGTAACATCTGCCAATGCGTTAAAATAAACAATGAGAAGACAGAGGGTATAATGATACCGATTACCTCAAACGCAAAGCTGGAAAAAGTGTTTTTGGATATCTGCGGGCCATTTCCCCGTAGCGGTGGTCGACACAGGTATAAGTACCTGGTAATCATAATGGACCACTACACCAAATATGTAAAGGTATATACGGTTAATCGGGCAACAACAGCAAAGTTTCTGGCGGTGATTATCGATTTGTATGTGCCAGAGATCGGTAGACCATCTTCCATTATTACCGACCACGGTACACAATTTAAGGGGAGGAGGTGGCGAGACACTTTATTAGCACTTGGGATCAAAACTTATAAGACGTCAGTCTACCACCCAAGTAGCAATCCGGCTGAGAGAGTACTGAGAGAAGTGGGTAGGATCTTGCGCACGTACTGTCACAACCAACAGAAAAAGTGGCAAGAGTACCTAGCAGCGACAGAAACATTCCTAAATTTCGCCCACCATCCAGCTATAGGAATTACACCATACTCAGCCATGTATGAGAAGCCGACTCCCCGAGAAATTGAACAAATCATTGAATTTCCAACAAACAATAATCGGAAATTTAACCAGTTGAGGTTTTACAACAAGGTAGCAGAAGATCAAGAAAAACGGCAAGCCAAATACCAAAAGGCAATAGGGCGTATAACATATAAAGAGGGTGAGAAAGTCCTCCTAAAAAATCGAGAGCTGCCCAGCACCTTAGAAGGCATAACCAAAAAATTATTATTACTTTATAGCGGACCATATGTTGTGGTAAAGGATAAGCATACAATACCTATGAGTTGAGGGAAATCGTTTCAGGAAAAATCAAAGGTGTGTACAATCAAGCTTCTATGAAAAAGTATTATGAAGAATGAGTTGGGAATTTAGAATTTGAATTTTTAAACTGAAAAAATTTAAAATTTATGTAAGTACATCTTACAACCTAATATTTTGAGAAAAACATTCTGGAGAATTATAAAAGAAAGAATTTTTAATTTAACCATGAAAATTTAAAATTTATGTAAGAACATCTTACAACAAATATTTTTGAGAAAATACTTTTTGGAAGAAGAAAGAGAAAGAATTTTGAATTTAACCATGAAAATTTAAAATTTATGTAAGAACATTTTACAACTATATATTTTGAGAAAAAATTTTATGGAAGAAAATAGAAGAAAGGAATTTTGTGTTTAACCAACAAAATTTAAAAATATATGTAAGTACATCTTACTACCTATGATTTAGAAGAAACTTTATGGAAATGAAAAGAAAGAGTTTATTAACCAACAAAATTTAAAAAAATATGTAAGCACAACTTACTACCAAATATTTAAGAAGAAACTCTATGGAAAAATAGAAGAAAGGAATGTTGAAGTTAATATACAAAAAATTTAAAAAAATGAAGTAAGACCAACGTACTATAACTAATTTTGTGAGAAAACTGTATGGTAAATAATTAAGAAGAATTTGAATTTAGAGAAATACCAAAACATTCAGAAATAATTGTAAGATCACCTTACTATAAACAATTTCGAAGGAAACAATTCTGGGAATAAATGAATTAAACAGAATTTGAATGTTGATAGAACGTCAGAACTTTGAAACAAGATAAGATCAACATATTACCATGATTTATGAGAAGTGTTTTGCCATTAAATAAAAAGAAGAGTTGGAATTTTGCATAAAACTAACAAAGTTCCAAAAAATAAATATATTCCATTGATAATTGAATTTAGAAGAAAATAAAATGATTAATTCAGAAAAGAGAATTAACTTTAATCCAGAATAAATGCTAGATATTCACAATAGCATTTGAAGGAGTAGAGAAGAAAAACAAAAAGAGTGTAATATGCCAGAGAAGGAAAAAATTTGGAAGCAAAGAGACTAATTACTTACGAAACGATAATGAAAACAGTTAATTAAGAGCCAAGAAGAACAACTCATACTAAACATATGGAGAAGATGATTTTGAACAAATGATAATAATAAGACCTATATGAAATGCAAAGAGAAGAAATGCCACATGAAATATAATATAAATGAATTAATGTTAATGAATGCGAAGGCGGATTAATAACTTCCTAAGAGAAAGGAAAGAACCAACGTGTTTAAACCAAATGATCAATATAACAACCTGTATATCTAATATAAAAATACAAATTTAAAAAATTGAATATAATATATTAAGACCATTCAAATAATGAATAAGAAAACGCTATATATAAAGACCATGCTAACATTATAAGTAACCAGGAGGAAGTATAAAGAGAATTCAGATGTAGAAGAAAAAGAGTTACACTATGACCAGTAACAAGAATTATTAAGAAAGGTTTTCAACCATAATTAAAATAAATATATCAGACAAGTTAAGAGTTTGGAAAAATATATATATAATGAGTATAATAATAATTATGAAGATTTATTAAGATAGAAAATGTGAGATAATCTGAGAAACTACGAAGTGAAGAATCCAAAGATATTTTTATTAGTCGAAAATGAGAATACTTTTTATTTATTTATTCGATGACTGACTGAAGATAATTCCAGCAGCATTATGTTTTTTTGAGCAGAGATGAATATGCCTCTGTACTCAATTTGTAGAAGTGGTGTATGGCCAGCAGAGATTGTGTAGCGTACAGTGCCCCTCTGATCTGCCCCAGCCCACATGATAGGGAATGTTAGGGAATTAATAACCCAAGGATGCAACACGAAGTTTATAAAGAAAGAAAATGTATTACAATAATAATAATATCTCAGAAGACACTAACTATCCGAAAAGGATCAGTAGTAAAATAAGTAACTATATATATAAAATTAATTAAACTCTAATATAAAAAGTCGATATAAAAATGGGGAAGAAAATGAAATATAAGAAATGATGAAATTATCATAAGAAATTATTTCATCCATAAACATGTCTGAAATAATTACTTCTGGAGGAGAGCAATCTGTAACGTGACAGATAAAGGCATAATATTGAATGGCATTTGATCATTAGAATAATAAAATTATAACATTTAAATCTGGAAGAAAGCATTAAGTTTAATATAAAAAAATTAATTCATAGCAACTGTGGAAAGCAATCATTATTATTTAAAAAATACAAGTTCAAATAAAATGAGTTACTAGTGATGAGTCATCCAAAACCAGTCTAATAACCAAAGGTTTTCAAATTATAACCCAGGAAGGTAAAAAGTAAATAACAAAGCAACACAGAATATGACCAAACCCACAACGAGGAAATATAAATGGAAAAGAAACCCTGAATAAGCCAAGATCAAGCAATACAGGTGATGTATTTCTAAAATAACGAAGAAGATGAAGAAATCCCAAGAAACCCGATGGCATCAAGAAGAAGATGGAGAAGATACCAGTCCCAGAAGACAGAAGAAAGAAGAAGAAGGCAGCATCCTGAGGAAGATGTCATGCTCTTATAAAAGACACCCAAATCCCTATACCCCCAAAATAAATGATAAAATACCAATAAATGTATAACGAAATAGTAACAACATGTACATAAAATTAAGAGAGAGAAGTGTGTAAAGTAAGAGTTGCCAGTGAACCAAGATGAAACAATAATATAGTACCCAAGGAACAAATCTGCATTGTAAAACACTAACCAATTTATTATGTTAATAAGACTACACGACCATTTAGAAATAACATAAAATAAAAGTGTAAAGTGAACCAGTGCTAGTTTTAGGTATTATAGAAAATAAACCTTGTGTTTCATTCTTGGCAATCACAAACATTGAATACAATGAAATATGCAACTTTCAGTGACTTAAAATGTGTACTATGTGAATATGTTACTTACAAGATATAAATCTGTTTAAAGTAACATTTTGTTTTATATAATGAGAAAAAAAAAAGATTTAATTATACCGTACTAATGACAGGGTACAATTCCCCAAAGACTATATTTAAAAGACAGTGTAAGAACTGTATAATCCAACTTAGTATAGTAGTTAGCAAATAAGAATATAGATATAAGGTTTTTGTAAATATAGGATAAGGATGTTAAAAATGTATTAGATATAAGGTCATTTATTTAAATCTACAACAACTAACATCAGAACTGTAAACATAATTATTACTTGTGAATAGTAAGAAGTAATTAAGATGTTAGTTAGTGAAAAAACCTTTTTTGTGAACAATATTTCAATGTTAGAAATAAGTATTTAATTGTAAAATGTCTGAATGTTGAAGACAACCATTTATTTGAAAATATTCCTTATTTGTTTAACTGTTCTTTGTATTGTAACCAATACTAATTATTGTTGTGTAATTTAAAAAAATGTTTAGTTTATAATACCATATTTAAAATTCAGAGAGGGTATCACACATCATATATTGTTTGTAAAAATATTTTGTAAGGAAAAATTGTTAAAAAACCTAGGCCTAAGAATGAAAACCAAACTTCATCAAAACAGAGAAATTGCTCATTTAAATGCAATTAAACAAAAGGGATTTAGACAAAATAAACCTGAGATGAAGCCATATAATTGCACATACCATTTAGAAAGATTTTATAAAATTATATTCAGAATTATAAATAAAAATGAAAATGACTAAACTCAGAAACTTGAAGAGTGGAGTCATATATTCCAAAATAATATTTTAGAATTTAACCAATTCAATTAATTACAAGAAAATAAGGGAATATAAACCTTTTAATACAATATAAGATTATTAATAATAAATATAACTGAAAAAATGGCTGAATTTGCATAATGACAGGAAGTTATTTTTTAATTTTTCACTGAATACAAAATGAAAGTAAAATTACTAATTTTGGACAGAAAACATTATAAAACGGCATTATTCAATCTTAAAATACGCCGAATGAACTGAAGGATTAATTTAAATAACATCTAGTAAATAAAATTGATAAATAACCAAAGTTTAGGCAATTATATAATGTATTTTGAAATATGTACAGGATGCAAAATTATATTTGAACAATGTTAAGAATAATATTATATTGGCTAAGAGTTTAGTCGAAACTGGAGGAAATAAGATAGTTGATTATTGGTAATTGTACGGTGAACTTGACAAGCGGTTTATAACCAAGCTAACCTAACTGAAAACGGTAATGTCGAGTGAGTGAATGATACGTTTTTGTGAAATCGTGAGTGGCGTATAAAATCATTCTGAAACGTCCACCTAGTGATAAAATCAATCGAAAAAGACTAAATAACACTGGACAGTACATAAATACACCGAAAAACACTACAAAACACAAGAAAACAGTATATCACATAACCATACATTAACGCCTGAATCATAAAAAGTGAATGAACTTATAAATACACAGATACACAAAATACAACCCGGAAACTTCACACAAGGCACTACACAACATCAAAAAAGAGATTTGCAGACACCAGGACGGGAATACTGCCAGAAAATATCTTATTTGGAACATCGCAGATACGGATGACATTTTGACCGACTTGACGGCAGCCATTTGCATTCATCATTGGAAACGCCTTCTTGTCCACATCAGCTGTTGGTGACAACAAATTATATTATTTCAATATTATTATTCAATGTGTGTATCTAGTATTAGTAATTAACTTGTTGTAACGTTATACTTTTTACATATTGGCCCGATTTCTCTGACTTTGATAATAATTAGCTGTTTAAAGAACCCTGTTGAATTTTATATACCATACCTTGTAACTGTTTCGATACCCTGAGAGTCGATATTATAATCGAAAAGAGTCTATATTTCAATTATATAATAAAACATTAATACTTTTCACCACAAAATAGTTCTTTCTTTCATTAATATTACAAATTACCATTAATATAATTTTAAATAATAAACTACCAGGATTTTACCACATACAAGGGAAGATAACCTACAAAACGAAAAGGTAAACAAGTATCGATTGTCCTGGAGACAATTTTATGAGTGGTTGTAGTTTATTTGAAAAATACAAGAACATCAATAAAATTTCTTAGAGGAGTGATACACATTTTAAAACTTCACAGCACACTATTAATTAATTGATTTTAATTAATTAATTAATAAAAAGAAAATTTTTTTAATTATAAAATTTTTTTTAAAAACAATTTTTTTTTTATTTTCTTCAACTAACAACAATTTTTGTTTTAAAACATTTTGGGTGAAATTACACATATATCTTTTCAACAGCATAACGCTATTTAACAGTTTTTGCTACATTTGGGACTCGACCAACTGGGAAACTTAAGGAAGTGTTTCAGACCAGTAAGACTTCGAGAGCCACACCAATTAAACACACAGAATTGATTGATTTATTACAGTATGCATTACTACAACAATTGTCACAACAGATGTCACAACAAATGACACAGCAAACAGAACAGATGTCACAACAAATGATACAGCAAACAGAATTATTACAAAAACAAATGCGTGAACAGAAGTTAGAACAAGTACAACAGACGAAGCAAATACAACAACTATCACAACAGATTACACAACAAAACCAGGTCTTAAGAGACGAAATAACCACACAACTCAGTGAAATCAAAAAAGAAAACAATGAAATTTTACAACAATTTAAAGTAGACACCAAAACTATGATAGATGAAGAGATTAGTACTATTAAGAATGAAATTAATGATAAGTTTAGTGATAATGAAAAATTACTGAAGGAAATCGACGATAAGCATAGTAGTGACATTAAAATTATAAACAAAAAGGTAATAGCGATCAATAAACGTTGTGAGAAAGTATTGTTGCTCACAAAATAGGGGCAGATAAATTAAAAGAGTTAGAAAGCAAAATGGATAACCATTCGGGCGAAACAAACCTCAAGCTGCAGCAGTTACAAAGCGACGTGCGGACGAAGATGGCATTAATAAACGAGTCACCCGTCACCCGAAGCGTTGTCAACGAGGAGATAAAAGAAGTGAAGTTTAATGGATCCAGCGATTTCCCGATGGAATTCATCAAGGAACTAACTGAGATATACCACGAACATTATCGCGACATCAACAACATCGCATGGATATCGAGACAGGGGCAGTTAGTCAAATTTGGTCAAATTAGTCAATTTGGTGGCGGTTAGTCAAAGACAATATTAATAATTTTGCGGGGTTTACAGAAGCTTTTAGTAATAAGTATTGGAATGACGTGATCCAGGAACGGGTGCGAGACCAGTTGGAATTCGGACTGTACCACTCAGAAACCGGGATGTCTACAATCCAATACTTAGAGAGAAAATTGTTGGAGAATAGGCAGTTGATTCCGCCTATCTCAGATAGACATTTAATCAGGAAATTGGCAAGACATTACCCGCATGAGATTGAGGTAGCTATTATCACTCGTGGGGTTAATACGATTACGGAGTTTGAGCAAGTGTTGCTGGAGTTCAATCACTTACGAAACGGCAGTAGGTCAATAAACCATAGACCGGCTGATGGTCGGCTTGAAAGAAACTATTGGAAACACAGCGGAGAAGAGAGAGGGAAAGTGAGCAAGCGAGACGGATTTACTGAGAAGAGAACGCAGTATAAAAGGCCGACTAAATGGAAGAACCAGTTTAAGGGGGAGACCAACAGTGTCCCATCAACAAGTAATGCAGGTAGCAAGGTTGAACCAACGAAGCATAAAAATCATGAAATTTAACACACACTACACAGAAAAAAAACAACAGATTAAACAAACAGATTGTAAAAACACCATTTTACAGATGTATGTGTCATAATTTATAAGTAAATTGTAATAAGACTAAATTGACAAAATGTTGAGAGAACAAATAATTACACATTGTACTGTATGTATAGAATAAGCTTTTATTCCAATTATGGGTATAAGAAGTTAATGTTAAGGGAAAGTAGTTGTTTGTAACTAGGTCATGAATAGCGGGACATGGGACCCGACGCGGTATGTAGCTTTGACAAGCAGGTAGCAAAAACCAGTTTAGGGTTCTGTTTGTAAACAAACTGTGGCCTAATGCCAATGTAAACAGCTGATAGATGTAAAGAGTGGAGAATGGAGTAATAAAGAAATTGCTAAATGTACTGTAGTATAAGTAATTAAAATTTCTTTTGTAGGTATATAATTAACATAATATGAAAGTAATAGATGTAAGAATTTTGAAAAAAAAACATTGTAAAGGGGTTAAATAAATGAAATAAAATCCATTTGAAGGACGCAGCGATAGAATCCTCATTAATTTTCTAGCAAAAATCTTATACGATTCTATTGGGGGAGTAAAAATAAAAAACATACATGTAGACAATGCAGAACCGTTAGAATTTAGAAAGAGAGGGTAGAGAGAAAGAGAACTCTAAGTAGCGTCGTTTTCCTTTCGCAGCATAAGTTTGCTACGCGCTGTTTTTTGACGAATGAAAGAAAGCGTCACTCTTGGGCGGGCGAATTTAGCTAGTTGGGTTGGAGGAAATCAAATATCGCGGTACTTGAAACCAATGGCAACGCGATTTGTAAATATTGAGTATGGGTAACGTTTGCGGGGGTATAAAAAACGTAGTTGGGTAAATTGTCAGCAGTCTACGGCGAACACTACAACTATCAGACTCGTTATCGCACATTACGATTTCATAACTAAAGTCGACGGAGGGTATTACAACTATTCAAACTCGTCACCGCGTATTAAGAATTTATAACTAATACTTGCGATAATTAATAAGTACAGTATTCGTGTCGTGCGTTTAATAATATTAAACCCGGTATTACAGTGAGAGAAATATACCAAATCAAAGTAATTATTAGAATAAATATAATATAACTTGGTGATAATTACCGAACTTCATAGTATCGATAATATAACACGTGCATTCGGAAGTTACGGAACGTTGGAGTGAATTCGGGATGAATTTCTGATATTGCGAGCACTCAGCTTAATAACATAGTTACTAAGGTGTCAAATAAGTAGTAGAATACACTAGTTACACGCTGAATCAGTGAGTAGGTGTGAACAGTGGTAATTAAAGTGAAACCGAAGTAATTAAAGTATTAGCGTCAACGAGTGTCAACAACAGGATCGTCAGTGTGGCTGATATCAGGTGTGCAGTCTAAAATGATTGAAACTTACTTAGATCTTTTTATTTTTAGGATGATAGTATCTCGTACCTCATTTCCAAGTAAATCAGTGAGTTCATTTTGAATGTTTTTGCTAAAATAAAAGTTTTTTGTTTCGTGACTAACGACACTGCGCAAATGTTCCATCACGATGGGGTCAAACTTGGCTAATAGTTGTACCAAACCTAGAAAATTCCCGTTATGTGGAGTGTATAAAGTGTCAGAACTTCCTCTAAAAGCCAAATTGTGTTCTGCTAAGAATAATGTGATTGCTATCATTCTCTCAAGAATTGCTTTCCATTTTTGCTTCTCCTCATCTATTTGTTTCATTAAATTTTGCTCTACTCCAGTATGCGTTCGTAATCTTTTTGTAGCGTCCAACCACTTACATGTTGCTGACTGGTGATCATGGGAAGTTTCATATCTTTTTAAGGCTAATGAAATATGAGCCCAATCATCAAAACCCTCATTTGCTAAACAAAACACTTTTGAAGAAGATTTTGAATAAACAAGCCATTTCCTCGCATATTTTTCTCCATTTGGCATTATTCTTTGGAAGTGTACCGTATGTTTGAAAAATGGCGACCTTTTTCATTTCGCGGGTAGTCTTCATCCCTGTTCAGTTTGCCGCTATTAGAGCCTTGCAATAATATTTCGTCAATAACTTTATTTGATAGAGGATTTGGCCATTTAGCAATATCTTCTGAAACGTTCAGTTGTAAAGCTGATGGGGAAGTCTGCCGATTTAAAGGTAGTGTTACTGATTCATGTAAATCTCCATGTTGTACACAAAAACCGTCGTCCTCAATGAGTGATGCAACAAATGGTGTCGCTGATGTAGTAGGAGCCGCGTGATCTGAGACTGAATCACCATCACCGTTACCACCTTGAGTTGAAGGACAGGGATTGTCTTTGTAAGTTACTGGTACAACATCAACAGGTGACGTTGATGAAGTAGGAGCTACGTGGTCTGTGATTGAAATATCACCGTGTGTTTGTGTTACACAGAGATTTTCATTGTTAGTGACTAATACAACAGATGGCGACGTACACAAAATAGAAGAAGCCGCGCGATCTGTGACTTTGAAAGATTTTGCCATCTGTTCGGGGCTTTTTTCGTTTTCGGCTTCTTTAAGTTTTTTTCTCTTTAAATTTTGAGAACCTGATAGTTTTTTATTTCCTTGTGACATATTCAGTCTTGATTCTAAAACAAAACAAAATATTTGTTACTTTTAAAATACGGAACTTTAAAAAAGTGAAATGTAATTAAAATGAACTTAACCTAATTTCGAATTAGAAGGAAACTCTCACACAAAATGTGAAGGTGTGCATGGCAAAACACCTCGAGCCGGCAATACCAGAAGAGTGTCTAGTGAACAAAATATCATATCACTATGATGAAGACATTATCAGGGCCCGGAGAGGTAGCCAGATCAAGACGATCCAGGCGATGACCGAGTTATTAGAGGGATATGAAAACGAGGAGTATTATCGGCAGAGCAGGAAGAGAAATGAGAGACCAGAGGCAAGGCCGAATACATACCCCAATAACGGCAATAACCATCCCAGTAACCGGAACCAGCCCAGTAATTACGACGGCCCTAACAACCCGCCGCGTAATAACCATTTTAACGGCAATTTTAACGGTGTTAGGAATAACAACCCCTATCCGAATAATAGAAATAATTTTTATCAGCCTAATAATGTCCCATACAGTCAGAGAAATCCATACCCCAGCAATAATGTTGACCGACCTTATCCACCTAACCGAAATTACTATAATAATAATTATAGTAATAATAATGGTAATAATAATAATAACCGAGTGTCGCGCCCTAGGGTAAATTTTATAAGAGCGGAAGATCGCGGACCCAGGAGATATTATCAACCACGGAGGAACAGCTTCCACGGCGCCGACCGAAGATGGAGGAGTGCGGAACGGGACGGCCCAAGACACGAACAGGGAAGAAGAAGTACAAGCCTGGAGGATCTTGGCCGACAACAGAACAGGGCGCTAAACCTCGACCAGTGTACAGAGCGTCAGGAAACGAACCAGAGTTTCCCGAACGATGCCTCGGTCAATACTAACACGAACAATGACCAAAATGCTTTAAACGGGAGGAGGCAGTAATCAGCAACAATGACCCGTTACTGCTTATACTTCCTGGGTTAGAAAAGGATGAATTGCAACAAGCAAACAATCATCAAAACATCACTATAATAAGTAACCACTATCTAAAAGATATTAGAACGGAACTTTTGGAAGAGAACGAGAAGAGTCTCAGCAACAATAATAATGAAATACTTTATATAACAGCGGAGGTGGAAGGAGTTCCCGCTAAAATAATGATAGACACAGGTGCCAATATTTCAATAATAAACGCAAATGAATTAGAGAGAATACAAAGTGCATGTGGAAAAACTTTGCCAATGTTACCAGTCAACAACATTGTGTTAATAGGTGCAACTGGCCGCCAGAATAAAACCATCAGGAAGCAAGTTTCCTTAAGTGTCGTTAGCCGTGATATAGCTTTAGACATGGAATTTTTAATCGCCACCGGATTACCATTTGACATATTAGTCGGTTGCGATATTCTTAGAAGATATTCTGCAGTAATCGATCTTAATTTAGATAAAGTATCAGTTTTCCCAGACGGAGTAACATGGACCGCAGATCTGGTAGGAGGCACTACTATACTTCCCAGCCCTATACATGAACAACTTCGTAAAATTAATATTATTAGAAACAGCCCTCTTTCTAAACCCATTATATACAACCATGGAGGAGAGGATTTATGGTCAGTTAAAATCCAAGAAATACGGGACTTCCAGTGCGGAAGCGATAACAAGAAAATACCTATACATTTAGCTGATCGTCTAATCACAATATATGAGAAGTACAAGGCGGTGTTTTCAGATAAACCAGTGAAGGTAAAAAACTAGCAGTGCCAACTTCGATTCAAAGAAAACGTAGAGTTTAACCGGAGGTCATATCCAATCGCGCAGTCGCTCAAAGAAGCCGTGAAAACAGAGATAAATAAGATGATAGAAAATGACATAATTGAGATTAGTCAATCACCTTACACTAGTCCAATTATTGCTGTTCCAAAGAAAGACGGACAAGTCCGGCTCTGTTTAGATGCGCGCGAGTTGAACAAGACGATTGTGAATGACAGAACCTCTCCCGGTGAAATAGAGGAGATCTTAAAACGTTTTCATGGCACTAAGTTTATTAGCACCTGGGATACTGTCTGTGGTTATTGGCAAATAGAGCTGCATCCACAAAGCCGCCAGTACGTGGCGTTCATTTTCGAAGGGCGCAATTACCAGTTCAAGAGACTGCCCTTCGGACTTGCCAATTCTGTCGCCATCTTTGTGGCATGCATGGACCAGATTCTTGGACAAGAAGCGCTCCAATTTACCACCGTCTATGTTGACGACTTACTCATCACATCCGAAACCTGAGAGGAGCACTGCTATAGAGTAGAGTATGTACTAAGCAAACTAGCGCAGAACAACATAACACTGAAGTTGGAGAAATCCAAGTTCATAGCGCGCGAGGTACAATTCTTGGGTTTCAACCTAGACGACAGAGGTATTACCCCGTCAGCAGAGAAAATGGAGGCAATTCAGAGGTTCCCGCAACCAAGAAACAGGAAACAATTACAATCTTTCCTCGGACTCTGTAACTATTACAGGAAGTTTCAGAGCCGATATTCCGAGTTGACCGCCAAGTTTCAACCACAATTATCTGCTAAGAACAAATGGACTTGGGGTGAAGATCAAGATCTTACTTTCCGTTTGATAAAAGAGAAGTTTCTGGAGAGTGTTATACTTCGTCACCCAGATTTTAAAAAAACCATTCTTTTTAAACTGTGACGCTAGCGACCTGAGCTTAGGAACACCGTTATACCAGGAAGACGAGGAGGGACAACATCTGGTAATAAGCTTCGCTAGTCGCACACTGAACCAGTGCGAAAAGAACTACAGTGTGACAGAAAAGGAATTGGTGAGCGTGGTGTTCGCATGCAGCAAGTTCCGGACGTACATTCTCGGATATCAAGTCACGGTACGAACTGATCATAAATCCATCTCGTTCCTTCGTAGGTGCAAGTTGAGTCACGGCCGACTGGCTAGGTGGGTACTCGCCCTACAAGAATATGATCTGAAATGGGAATACATTCCAGGAAAAAAGAACGTGGTAGCGGATGTGTTGTCACGTATAAATCTGGAAGATCAGACTTTCGAGGGAGAGAAGGAGAGCTAGGTCAAAATTTATAACATCTTCAAGACCAGAGCCGATCTACAAGCTCTATTAATAAATATTCGAATCCATCAGCAGTCTGATCCTAAGCTGAAAAACGTCATGAGTCGCTTGGAAGCCAATGATGATACCATTTCCAAATATTACAATCTTAACAAAGGGATCTTATTTATAAAAACGGCCTTGGACGATGAGACATGGAAGGTGATAATCCCACACCAAATCGAAAAGGAGATCATCATCGATTACCATGTCAGGTATGGTCACATGGGAGCATTAAAAGTGATACAGGCTCTAGAGGAAAACTGTAAGATAAGGAATATCAACCGCAAGGTAAGAACGTACATCAAGTCCTGTAACATCTGCCAATGCGTTAAAATAAACAATGAGAAGACAGAGGGTATAATGATACCGATTACCTCAAACGCAAAGCTGGAAAAAGTGTTTTTGGATATCTGCGGGCCATTTCCCCGTAGCGGTGGTCGACACAGGTATAAGTACCTGGTAATCATAATGGACCACTACACCAAATATGTAAAGCTATATACGGTTAATCGGGCAACAACAGCAAAGGTTCTGGCGGTGATTATCGATTTGTATGTGCCAGAGATCGGTAGACCATCTTCCATTATTACCGACCACGGTACACAATTTAAGGGGAGGAGGTGGCGAGACACTTTATTAGCACTTGGGATCAAAACTTATAAGACGTCAGTCTACCACCCAAGTAGCAATCCGGCTGAGAGAGTACTGAGAGAAGTGGGTAGGATCTTGCGCACGTACTGTCACAACCAACAGAAAAAGTGGTAAGAGTACCTAGCAGCGACAGAAACATTCCTAAATTTCGCCCACCATCCAGCTATAGGAATTACACCATACTCAGCCATGTATGAGAAGCCGACTCCCCGAGAAATTGAACAAATCATTGAATTTCCAACAAACGATAATCGGAAATTTAACCAGTTGAGGTTTTACAACAAGGTAGCAGAAGATCAAGAAAAACGGCAAGCTAAATACCAAAAGGCAATAGGGCGTATAACATATAAAGAGGGTGAGAAAGTCCTCCTAAAAAATCGAGAGCTGCCCAGCACCTTAGAAGGCATAACCAAAAAATTATTATTACTTTATACCGGACCATATGTTGTGGTAAAGGATAAGCATACAATACCTATGAGTTGAGGGAAATCGTTTCAGGAAAAATCAAAGGTGTGTACAATCAAGCTTCTATGAAAAAGTATTATGAAGAATGAGTTGAGAATTTAGAATTTGAATTTTTAAACTGAAAAAATTTAAAATTTATGTAAGTACATCTTACAACCTAATATTTTGAGAAAAACATTCTGGAGAATTATAAAAGAAAGAATTTTGAATTTAACCATGAAAATTTAAAATTTATGTAAGAACATCTTACAACAAATATTTTTGAGAAAATACTTTTTGGAAGAAGAAAGAGAAAGAATTTTGAATTTAACCATGAAAATTTAAAATTTATGTAAGAACATCTTACAACTATATATTTTGAGAAAAACTTTATGGAAGAAAATAGAAGAAAGGAATTTTGTGTTTAACCAACAAAATTTAAAAATATATGTAAGTACATCTTACTACCTATGATTTAGAAGAAACTTTATGGAAATGAAAAGAAAGAGTTTATTAACCAACAAAATTTAAAAACATATGTAAGCACAACTTACTACCAAATATTTAAGAAGAAACTCTATGGAAAAATAGAAGAAAGGAATGTTGAAGTTAATATACAAAAAATTTAAAAAAATGAAGTAAAACCAACTTACTATAACTAATTTTGTGAGAAAACTGTATGGTAAATAATTAAGAAGAATTTGAATTTAGAGAAATACCAAAACATTTAGAAATAATTGTAAGATCACCTTACTATAAACAATTTCGAAGGAAACAATTCTTGGAATAAATGAATTAAACAGAATTTGAATGTTGATAGAACGTCAGAACTTTGAAACAAGATAAGATCAACATATTACCATGATTTATGAGAAGTGTTTTGCCATTAAATAAAAAGAAGAGTTGGAATTTTGCATAAAACCAACAAAGTTCCAAAAAATAAATATATTCCATTGATAATTGAATTTAGAAGAAAATAAAATGATTAATTCAGAAAAGAGAATTAACTTTAATCCAGAATAAATGCTAGATATTCACAATAGCATTTGAAGGAGTAGAGAAGAAAAACAAAAAGAGTGTAATATGCCAGAGAAGGAAAAAATTTGGAAGCAAAGAGACTAATTACTTATGAAACGATAATGAAAACAGTTAACCTTGCAGGTAGCAAGGTTGAACCAACGAAGCATAAAAATCATGAAATTTAACACACACTACACAGAAAAAAAACAACAGATTAAACAAACAGATTGTAAAAACACCATTTTACAGATGTATGTGTCATAATTTATAAGTAAATTGTAATAAGACTAAATTGACAAAATGTTGAGAGAACAAATAATTACACATTGTACTGTATGTATAGAATAAGCTTTTATTCCAATTATGGGTATAAGAAGTTAATGTTAAGGGAAAGTAGTTGTTTGTAACTAGGTCATGAATAGCGGGACATGGGACCCGACGCGGTATGTAGCTTTGACAAGCAGGTAGCAAAAACCAGTTTAGGGTTCTGTTTGTAAACAAACTGTGGCCTAATGCCAATGTAAACAGCTGATAGATGTAAAGAGTGGAGAATGGAGTAATAAAGAAATTGCTAAATGTACTGTAGTATAAGTAATTAAAATTTCTTTTGTAGGTATATAATTAACATAATATGAAAGTAATAGATGTAAGAATTTTGAAAAAAAAACATTGTAAAGGGGTTAAATAAATGAAATAAAATCCATTTGAAGGACGCAGCGATAGAATCCTCATTAATTTTCTAGCAAAAATCTTATACGATTCTATTGGGGGAGTAAAAATAAAAAACATACATGTAGACAATGCAGAACCGTTAGAATTTAGAAAGAGAGGGTAGAGAGAGAGAGAGAACTCTAAGTAGCGTCGTTTTCCTTTCGCAGCATAAGTTTGCTACGCGCTGTTTTTTGACGAATGAAAGAAAGCGTCACTCTTGGGCGGGCGAATTTAGCTAGTTGGGTTGGAGGAAATCAAATATCGCGGTACTTGAAACCAATGGCAACGCGATTTGTAAATATTGAGTATGGGTAACGTTTGCGGGGGTATAAAAAACGTAGTTGGGTAAATTGTCAGCAGTCTACGGCGAACACTACAACTATCAGACTCGTTATCGCACATTACGATTTCATAACTAAAGTCGACGGAGGGTATTACAACTATTCAAACTCGTCACCGCGTATTAAGAATTTATAACTAATACTTGCGATAATTAATAAGTACAGTATTCGTGTCGTGCGTTTAATAATATTAAACCCGGTATTACAGTGAGAGAAATATACCAAATCAAAGTAATTATTAGAATAAATATAATATAACTTGGTGATAATTACCGAACTTCATAGTATCGATAATATAACACGTGCATTCGGAAGTTACGGAACGTTGGAGTGAATTCGGGATGAATTTCTGATATTGCGAGCACTCAGCTTAATAACATAGTTACTAAGGTGTCAAATAAGTAGTAGAATACACTAGTTACACGCTGAATCAGTGAGTAGGTGTGAACAGTGGTAATTAAAGTGAAACCGAAGTAATTAAAGTATTAGCGTCAACGAGTGTCAACAACAGGATCGTCAGTGTGGCTGATATCAGGTGTGCAGTCTAAAATGATTGAAACTTACTTAGATCTTTTTATTTTTAGGATGATAGTATCTCGTACCTCATTTCCAAGTAAATCAGTGAGTTCATTTTGAATGTTTTTGCTAAAATAAAAGTTTTTTGTTTCGTGACTAACGACACTGCGCAAATGTTCCATCACGATGGGGTCAAACTTGGCTAATAGTTGTACCAAACCTAGAAAATTCCCGTTATGTGGAGTGTATAAAGTGTCAGAACTTCCTCTAAAAGCCAAATTGTGTTCTGCTAAGAATAATGTGATTGCTATCATTCTCTCAAGAATTGCTCTCCATTTTTGCTTCTCCTCATCTATTTGTTTCATTAAATTTTGCTCTACTCCAGTATGCGTTCGTAATCTTTTTGTAGCGTCCAACCACTTACATGTTGCTGACTGGTGATCATGGAAAGTTTCATATCTTTTTAAGGCTAATGAAATATGAGCCCAATCATCAAAACCCTCATTTGCTAAACAAAACACTTTTGAAGAAGATTTTGAATAAACAAGCCATTTCCTCGCATATTTTTCTCCATTTGGCATTATTCTTTGGAAGTGTACCGTATGTTTGAAAAATGGCGACCTTTTTCATTTCGCGGGTAGTCTTCATCCCTGTTCAGTTTGCCGCTATTAGAGCCTTGCAATAATATTTCGTCAATAACTTTATTTGATAGAGGATTTGGCCATTTAGCAATATCTTCTGAAACGTTCAGTTGTAAAGCTGATGGGGAAGTCTGCCGATTTAAAGGTAGTGTTACTGATTCATGTAAATCTCCATGTTGTACACAAAAACCGTCGTCCTCAATGAGTGATGCAACAAATGGTGTCGCTGATGTAGTAGGAGCCGCGTGATCTGAGACTGAATCACCATCACCGTTACCACCTTGAGTTGAAGGACAGGGATTGTCTTTGTAAGTTACTGGTACAACATCAACAGGTGACGTTGATGAAGTAGGAGCTACGTGGTCTGTGATTGAAACATCACCGTGTGTTTGTGTTACACAGAGATTTTCATTGTTAGTGACTAATACAACAGATGGCGACGTACACAAAATAGAAGAAGCCGCGCGATCTGTGACTTTGAAAGATTTTGCCATCTGTTCGGGGCTATTTTCGTTTTCGGCTTCTTTAAGTTTTTTTCTCTTTAAATTTTGAGAACCTGATAGTTTTTTATTTCCTTGTGACATATTCAGTCTTGATTCTAAAACAAAACAAAATATTTGTTACTTTTAAAATACGGAACTTTAAAAAAGTGAAATGTAATTAAAATGAACTTAACCTAATTTCGAATTAGAAGGAAACTCTCACACAAAATGTGAAGGTGTGCATGGCAAAACACCTCGAGCCGGCAATACCAGAAGAGTGTCTAGTGAACAAAATATCATATCACTATGATGAAGACATTATCAGGGCCCGGAGAGGTAGCCAGATCAAGACGATCCAGGCGATGACCGAGTTATTAGAGGGATATGAAAACGAGGAGTATTATCGGCAGAGCAGGAAGAGAAATGAGAGACCAGAGGCAAGGCCGAATACATACCCCAATAACGGCAATAACCATCCCAGTAACCGGAACCAGCCCAGTAATTACGACGGCCCTAACAACCCGCCGCGTAATAACCATTTTAACGGCAATTTTAACGGTGTTAGGAATAACAACCCCTATCCGAATAATAGAAATAATTTTTATCAGCCTAATAATGTCCCATACAGTCAGAGAAATCCATACCCCAGCAATAATGGTGACCGACCTTATCCACCTAACCGAAATTACTATAATAATAATTATAGTAATAATAATGGTAATAATAATAATAACCGAGTGTCGCGCCCTAGGGTAAATTTTATAAGAGCGGAAGATCGCGGACCCAGGAGATATTATCAACCACGGAGGAACAGCTTCCACGGCGCCGACCGAAGATGGAGGAGTGCGGAACGGGACGGCCCAAGACACGAACAGGGAAGAAGAAGTACAAGCCTGGAGGATCTTGGCCGACAACAGAACAGGGCGCTAAACCTCGACCAGTGTACAGAGCGTCAGGAAACGAACCAGAGTTTCCCGAACGATGCCTCGGTCAATACTAACACGAACAATGACCAAAATGCTTTAAACGGGAGGAGGCAGTAATCAGCAACAATGACCCGTTACTGCTTATACTTCCTGGGTTAGAAAAGGATGAATTGCAACAAGCAAACAATCATCAAAACATCACTATAATAAGTAACCACTATCTAAAAGATATTAGAACGGAACTTTTGGAAGAGAACGAGAAGAGTCTCAGCAACAATAATAATGAAATACTTTATATAACAGCGGAGGTGGAAGGAGTTCCCGCTAAAATAATGATAGACACAGGTGCCAATATTTCAATAATAAACGCAAATGAATTAGAGAGAATACAAAGTGCATGTGGAAAAACTTTGCCAATGTTACCAGTCAACAACATTGTGTTAATAGGTGCAACTGGCCGCCAGAATAAAACCATCAGGAAGCAAGTTTCCTTAAGTGTCGTTAGCCGTGATATAGCTTTAGACATGGAATTTTTAATCGCCACCGGATTACCATTTGACATATTAGTCGGTTGCGATATTCTTAGAAGATATTCTGCAGTAATCGATCTTAATTTAGATAAAGTATCAGTTTTCCCAGACGGAGTAACATGGACCGCAGATCTGGTAGGAGGCACTACTATACTTCCCAGCCCTATACATCAACAACTTCGTAAAATTAATATTATTAGAAACAGCCCTCTTTCTAAACCCATTATATACAACCATGGAGGAGAGGATTTATGGTCAGTTAAAATCCAAGAAATACGGGACTTCCAGTGCGGAAGCGATAACAAGAAAATACCTATACATTTAGCTGATCGTCTAATCACAATATATGAGAAGTACAAGGCGGTGTTTTCAGATAAACCAGTGAAGGTAAAAAACTAGCAGTGCCAACTTCGATTCAAAGAAAACGTAGAGTTTAACCGGAGGTCATATCCAATCGCGCAGTCGCTCAAAGAAGCCGTGAAAACAGAGATAAATAAGATGATAGAAAATGACATAATTGAGATTAGTCAATCACCTTACACTAGTCCAATTATTGCTGTTCCAAAGAAAGACGGACAAGTCCGGCTCTGTTTAGATGCGCGCGAGTTGAACAAGACGATTGTGAATGACAGAACCTCTCCCGGTGAAATAGAGGAGATCTTAAAACGTTTTCATGGCACTAAGTTTATTAGCACCTGGGATACTGTCTGTGGTTATTGGCAAATAGAGCTGCATCCACAAAGCCGCCAGTACGTGGCGTTCATTTTCGAAGGGCGCAATTACCAGTTCAAGAGACTGCCCTTCGGACTTGCCAATTCTGTCGCCATCTTTGTGGCATGCATGGACCAGATTCTTGGACAAGAAGCGCTCCAATTTACCACCGTCTATGTTGACGACTTACTCATCACATCCGAAACCTGAGAGGAGCACTGCTATAGAGTAGAGTATGTACTAAGCAAACTAGCGCAGAACAACATAACACTGAAGTTGGAGAAATCCAAGTTCATAGCGCGCGAGGTACAATTCTTGGGTTTCAACCTAGACGACAGAGGTATTACCCCGTCAGCAGAGAAAATGGAGGCAATTCAGAGGTTCCCGCAACCAAGAAACAGGAAACAATTACAATCTTTCCTCGGACTCTGTAACTATTACAGGAAGTTTCAGAGCCGATATTCCGAGTTGACCGCCAAGTTTCAACCACAATTATCTGCTAAGAACAAATGGACTTGGGGTGAAGATCAAGATCTTACTTTCCGTTTGATAAAAGAGAAGTTTCTGGAGAGTGTTATACTTCGTCACCCAGATTTTAAAAAAACCATTCTTTTTAAACTGTGACGCTAGCGACCTGAGCTTAGGAACACCGTTATACCAGGAAGACGAGGAGGGACAACATCTGGTAATAAGCTTCGCTAGTCGCACACTGAACCAGTGCGAAAAGAACTACAGTGTGACAGAAAAGGAATTGGTGAGCGTGGTGTTCGCATGCAGCAAGTTCCGGACGTACATTCTCGGATATCAAGTCACGGTACGAACTGATCATAAATCCATCTCGTTCCTTCGTAGGTGCAAGTTGAGTCACGGCCGACTGGCTAGGTGGGTACTCGCCCTACAAGAATATGATCTGAAATGGGAATACATTCCAGGAAAAAAGAACGTGGTAGCGGATGTGTTGTCACGTATAAATCTGGAAGATCAGACTTTCGAGGGAGAGAAGGAGAGCTAGGTCAAAATTTATAACATCTTCAAGACCAGAGCCGATCTACAAGCTCTATTAATAAATATTCGAATCCATCAGCAGTCTGATCCTAAGCTGAAAAACGTCATGAGTCGCTTGGAAGCCAATGATGATACCATTTCCAAATATTACAATCTTAACAAAGGGATCTTATTTATAAAAACGGCCTTGGACCATGAGACATGGAAGGTGATAATCCCACACCAAATCGAAAAGGAGATCATCATCGATTACCATGTCAGGTATGGTCACATGGGAGCATTAAAAGTGATACAGGCTCTAGAGGAAAACTGTAAGATAAGGAATATCAACCGCAAGGTAAGAACGTACATCAAGTCCTGTAACATCTGCCAATGCGTTAAAATAAACAATGAGAAGACAGAGGGTATAATGATACCGATTACCTCAAACGCAAAGCTGGAAAAAGTGTTTTTGGATATCTGCGGGCCATTTCCCCGTAGCGGTGGTCGACACAGGTATAAGTACCTGGTAATCATAATGGACCACTACACCAAATATGTAAAGCTATATACGGTTAATCGGGCAACAACAGCAAAGGTTCTGGCGGTGATTATCGATTTGTATGTGCCAGAGATCGGTAGACCATCTTCCATTATTACCGACCACGGTACACAATTTAAGGGGAGGAGGTGGCGAGACACTTTATTAGCACTTGGGATCAAAACTTATAAGACGTCAGTCTACCACCCAAGTAGCAATCCGGCTGAGAGAGTACTGAGAGAAGTGGGTAGGATCTTGCGCACGTACTGTCACAACCAACAGAAAAAGTGGTAAGAGTACCTAGCAGCGACAGAAACATTCCTAAATTTCGCCCACCATCCAGCTATAGGAATTACACCATACTCAGCCATGTATGAGAAGCCGACTCCCCGAGAAATTGAACAAATCATTGAATTTCCAACAAACAATAATCGGAAATTTAACCAGTTGAGGTTTTACAACAAGGTAGCAGAAGATCAAGAAAAACGGCAAGCTAAATACCAAAAGGCAATAGGGCGTATAACATATAAAGAGGGTGAGAAAGTCCTCCTAAAAAATCGAGAGCTGCCCAGCACCTTAGAAGGCATAACCAAAAAATTATTATTACTTTATACCGGACCATATGTTGTGGTAAAGGATAAGCATACAATACCTATGAGTTGAGGGAAATCGTTTCAGGAAAAATCAAAGGTGTGTACAATCAAGCTTCTATGAAAAAGTATTATGAAGAATGAGTTGAGAATTTAGAATTTGAATTTTTAAACTGAAAAAATTTAAAATTTATGTAAGTACATCTTACAACCTAATATTTTGAGAAAAACATTCTGGAGAATTATAAAAGAAAGAATTTTGAATTTAACCATGAAAATTTAAAATTTATGTAAGAACATCTTACAACAAATATTTTTGAGAAAATACTTTTTGGAAGAAGAAAGAGAAAGAATTTTGAATTTAACCATGAAAATTTAAAATTTATGTAAGAACATCTTACAACTATATATTTTGAGAAAAACTTTATGGAAGAAAATAGAAGAAAGGAATTTTGTGTTTAACCAACAAAATTTAAAAATATATGTAAGTACATCTTACTACCTATGATTTAGAAGAAACTTTATGGAAATGAAAAGAAAGAGTTTATTAACCAACAAAATTTAAAAACATATGTAAGCACAACTTACTACCAAATATTTAAGAAGAAACTCTATGGAAAAATAGAAGAAAGGAATGTTGAAGTTAATATACAAAAAATTTAAAAAAATGAAGTAAAACCAACTTACTATAACTAATTTTGTGAGAAAACTGTATGGTAAATAATTAAGAAGAATTTGAATTTAGAGAAATACCAAAACATTTAGAAATAATTGTAAGATCACCTTACTATAAACAATTTCGAAGGAAACAATTCTTGGAATAAATGAATTAAACAGAATTTGAATGTTGATAGAACGTCAGAACTTTGAAACAAGATAAGATCAACATATTACCATGATTTATGAGAAGTGTTTTGCCATTAAATAAAAAGAAGAGTTGGAATTTTGCATAAAACCAACAAAGTTCCAAAAAATAAATATATTCCATTGATAATTGAATTTAGAAGAAAATAAAATGATTAATTCAGAAAAGAGAATTAACTTTAATCCAGAATAAATGCTAGATATTCACAATAGCATTTGAAGGAGTAGAGAAGAAAAACAAAAAGAGTGTAATATGCCAGAGAAGGAAAAAATTTGGAAGCAAAGAGACTAATTACTTATGAAACGATAATGAAAACAGTTAACCTTGCAGGTAGCAAGGTTGAACCAACGAAGCATAAAAATCATGAAATTTAACACACACTACACAGAAAAAAAACAACAGATTAAACAAACAGATTGTAAAAACACCATTTTACAGATGTATGTGTCATAATTTATAAGTAAATTGTAATAAGACTAAATTGACAAAATGTTGAGAGAACAAATAATTACACATTGTACTGTATGTATAGAATAAGCTTTTATTCCAATTATGGGTATAAGAAGTTAATGTTAAGGGAAAGTAGTTGTTTGTAACTAGGTCATGAATAGCGGGACATGGGACCCGACGCGGTATGTAGCTTTGACAAGCAGGTAGCAAAAACCAGTTTAGGGTTCTGTTTGTAAACAAACTGTGGCCTAATGCCAATGTAAACAGCTGATAGATGTAAAGAGTGGAGAATGGAGTAATAAAGAAATTGCTAAATGTACTGTAGTATAAGTAATTAAAATTTCTTTTGTAGGTATATAATTAACATAATATGAAAGTAATAGATGTAAGAATTTTGAAAAAAAAACATTGTAAAGGGGTTAAATAAATGAAATAAAATCCATTTGAAGGACGCAGCGATAGAATCCTCATTAATTTTCTAGCAAAAATCTTATACGATTCTATTGGGGGAGTAAAAATAAAAAACATACATGTAGACAATGCAGAACCGTTAGAATTTAGAAAGAGAGGGTAGAGAGAGAGAGAGAACTCTAAGTAGCGTCGTTTTCCTTTCGCAGCATAAGTTTGCTACGCGCTGTTTTTTGACGAATGAAAGAAAGCGTCACTCTTGGGCGGGCGAATTTAGCTAGTTGGGTTGGAGGAAATCAAATATCGCGGTACTTGAAACCAATGGGAACGCGATTTGTAAATATTGAGTATGGGTAACGTTTGCGGGGGTATAAAAAACGTAGTTGGGTAAATTGTCAGCAGTCTACGGCGAACACTACAACTATCAGACTCGTTATCGCACATTACGATTTCATAACTAAAGTCGACGGAGGGTATTACAACTATTCAAACTCGTCACCGCGTATTAAGAATTTATAACTAATACTTGCGATAATTAATAAGTACAGTATTCGTGTCGTGCGTTTAATAATATTAAACCCGGTATTACAGTGAGAGAAATATACCAAATCAAAGTAATTATTAGAATAAATATAATATAACTTGGTGATAATTACCGAACTTCATAGTATCGATAATATAACACGTGCATTCGGAAGTTACGGAACGTTGGAGTGAATTCGGGATGAATTTATGATATTGCGAGCACTCAGCTTAATAACATAGTTACTAAGGTGTCAAATAAGTAGTAGAATACACTAGTTACACGCTGAATCAGTGAGTAGGTGTGAACAGTGGTAATTAAAGTGAAACCGAAGTAATTAAAGTATTAGCGTCAACGAGTGTCAACAACAGGATCGTCAGTGTGGCTGATATCAGGTGTGCAGTCTAAAATGATTGAAACTTACTTAGATCTTTTTATTTTTAGGATGATAGTATCTCGTACCTCATTTCCAAGTAAATCAGTGAGTTCATTTTGAATGTTTTTGCTAAAATAAAAGTTTTTTGTTTCGTGACTAACGACACTGCGCAAATGTTCCATCACGATGGGGTCAAACTTGGCTAATAGTTGTACCAAACCTAGAAAATTCCCGTTATGTGGAGTGTATAAAGTGTCAGAACTTCCTCTAAAAGCCAAATTGTGTTCTGCTAAGAATAATGTGATTGCTATCATTCTCTCAAGAATTGCTCTCCATTTTTGCTTCTCCTCATCTATTTGTTTCATTAAATTTTGCTCTACTCCAGTATGCGTTCGTAATCTTTTTGTAGCGTCCAACCACTTACATGTTGCTGACTGGTGATCATGGGAAGTTTCATATCTTTTTAAGGCTAATGAAATATGAGCCCAATCATCAAAACCCTCATTTGCTAAACAAAACACTTTTGAAGAAGATTTTGAATAAACAAGCCATTTCCTCGCATATTTTTCTCCATTTGGCATTATTCTTTGGAAGTGTACCGTATGTTTGAAAAATGGCGACCTTTTTCATTTCGCGGGTAGTCTTCATCCCTGTTCAGTTTGCCGCTATTAGAGCCTTGCAATAATATTTCGTCAATAACTTTATTTGATAGAGGATTTGGCCATTTAGCAATATCTTCTGAAACGTTCAGTTGTAAAGCTGATGGGGAAGTCTGCCGATTTAAAGGTAGTGTTACTGATTCATGTAAATCTCCATGTTGTACACAAAAACCGTCGTCCTCAATGAGTGATGCAACAAATGGTGTCGCTGATGTAGTAGGAGCCGCGTGATCTGAGACTGAATCACCATCACCGTTACCACCTTGAGTTGAAGGACAGGGATTGTCTTTGTAAGTTACTGGTACAACATCAACAGGTGACGTTGATGAAGTAGGAGCTACGTGGTCTGTGATTGAAACATCACCGTGTGTTTGTGTTACACAGAGATTTTCATTGTTAGTGACTAATACAACAGATGGCGACGTACACAAAATAGAAGAAGCCGCGCGATCTGTGACTTTGAAAGATTTTGCCATCTGTTCGGGGCTATTTTCGTTTTCGGCTTCTTTAAGTTTTTTTCTCTTTAAATTTTGAGAACCTGATAGTTTTTTATTTCCTTGTGACATATTCAGTCTTGATTCTAAAACAAAACAAAATATTTGTTACTTTTAAAATACGGAACTTTAAAAAAGTGAAATGTAATTAAAATGAACTTAACCTAATTTCGAATTAGAAGGAAACTCTCACACAAAATGTGAAGGTGTGCATGGCAAAACACCTCGAGCCGGCAATACCAGAAGAGTGTCTAGTGAACAAAATATCATATCACTATGATGAAGACATTATCAGGGCCCGGAGAGGTAGCCAGATCAAGACGATCCAGGCGATGACCGAGTTATTAGAGGGATATGAAAACGAGGAGTATTATCGGCAGAGCAGGAAGAGAAATGAGAGACCAGAGGCAAGGCCGAATACATACCCCAATAACGGCAATAACCATCCCAGTAACCGGAACCAGCCCAGTAATTACGACGGCCCTAACAACCCGCCGCGTAATAACCATTTTAACGGCAATTTTAACGGTGTTAGGAATAACAACCCCTATCCGAATAATAGAAATAATTTTTATCAGCCTAATAATGTCCCATACAGTCAGAGAAATCCATACCCCAGCAATAATGGTGACCGACCTTATCCACCTAACCGAAATTACTATAATAATAATTATAGTAATAATCATGGTAATAATAATAATAACCGAGTGTCGCGCCCTAGGGTAAATTTTATAAGAGCGGAAGATCGCGGACCCAGGAGATATTATCAACCACGGAGGAACAGCTTCCACGGCGCCGACCGAAGATGGAGGAGTGCGGAACGGGACGGCCCAAGACACGAACAGGGAAGAAGAAGTACAAGCCTGGAGGATCTTGGCCGACAACAGAACAGGGCGCTAAACCTCGACCAGTGTACAGAGCGTCAGGAAACGAACCAGAGTTTCCCGAACGATGCCTCGGTCAATACTAACACGAACAATGACCAAAATGCTTTAAACGGGAGGAGGGAGTAATCAGCAACAATGACCCGTTACTGCTTATACTTCCTGGGTTAGAAAAGGATGAATTGCAACAAGCAAACAATCATCAAAACATCACTATAATAAGTAACCACTATCTAAAAGATATTAGAACGGAACTTTTGGAAGAGAACGAGAAGAGTCTCAGCAACAATAATAATGAAATACTTTATATAACAGCGGAGGTGGAAGGAGTTCCCGCTAAAATAATGATAGACACAGGTGCCAATATTTCAATAATAAACGCAAATGAATTAGAGAGAATACAAAGTGCATGTGGAAAAACTTTGCCAATGTTACCAGTCAACAACATTGTGTTAATAGGTGCAACTGGCCGCCAGAATAAAACCATCAGGAAGCAAGTTTCCTTAAGTGTCGTTAGCCGTGATATAGCTTTAGACATGGAATTTTTAATCGCCACCGGATTACCATTTGACATATTAGTCGGTTGCGATATTCTTAGAAGATATTCTGCAGTAATCGATCTTAATTTAGATAAAGTATCAGTTTTCCCAGACGGAGTAACATGGACCGCAGATCTGGTAGGAGGCACTACTATACTTCCCAGCCCTATACATCAACAACTTCGTAAAATTAATATTATTAGAAACAGCCCTCTTTCTAAACCCATTATATACAACCATGGAGGAGAGGATTTATGGTCAGTTAAAATCCAAGAAATACGGGACTGCCAGTGCGGAAGCGATAACAAGAAAATACCTATACATTTAGCTGATCGTCTAATCACAATATATGAGAAGTACAAGGCGGTGTTTTCAGATGAACCAGTGAAGGTAAAAAACTAGCAGTGCCAACTTCGATTCAAAGAAAACGTAGAGTTTAACCGGAGGTCATATCCAATCGCGCAGTCGCTCAAAGAAGCCGTGAAAACAGAGATAAATAAGATGATAGAAAATGACATAATTGAGATTAGTCAATCACCTTACACTAGTCCAATTATTGCTGTTCCAAAGAAAGACGGACAAGTCCGGCTCTGTTTAGATGCGCGCGAGTTGAACAAGACGATTGTGAATGACAGAACCTCTCCCGGTGAAATAGAGGAGATCTTAAAACGTTTTCATGGCACTAAGTTTATTAGCACCTGGGATACTGTCTGTGGTTATTGGCAAATAGAGCTGCATCCACAAAGCCGCCAGTACGTGGCGTTCATTTTCGAAGGGCGCAATTACCAGTTCAAGAGACTGCCCTTCGGACTTGTCAATTCTGTCGCCATCTTTGTGGCATGCATGGACCAGATTCTTGGACAAGAAGCGCTCCAATTTACCACCGTCTATGTTGACGACTTACTCATCACATCCGAAACCTGGGAGGAGCACTGCTATAGAGTAGAGTATGTACTAAGCAAACTAGCGCAGAACAACATAACACTGAAGTTGGAGAAATCCAAGTTCATAGCGCGCGAGGTACAATTCTTGGGTTTCAACCTAGACGACAGAGGTATTACCCCGTCAGCAGAGAAAATGGAGGCAATTCAGAGGTTCCCGCAACCAAGAAACAGGAAACAATTACAATCTTTCCTCGGACTCTGTAACTATTACAGGAAGTTTCAGAGCCGATATTCCGAGTTGACCGCCAAGTTTCAACCACAATTATCTGCTAAGAACAAATGGACTTGGGGTGAAGATCAAGATCTTACTTTCCGTTTGATAAAAGAGAAGTTTCTGGAGAGTGTTATACTTCGTCACCCAGATTTTAAAAAAACCATTCTTTTTAAACTGTGACGCTAGCGACCTGAGCTTAGGAACACCGTTATACCAGGAAGACGAGGAGGGACAACATCTGGTAATAAGCTTCGCTAGTCGCACACTGAACCAGTGCGAAAAGAACTACAGTGTGACAGAAAAGGAATTGGTGAGCGTGGTGTTCGCATGCAGCAAGTTCCGGACGTACATTCTCGGATATCAAGTCACGGTACGAACTGATCATAAATCCATCTCGTTCCTTCGTAGGTGCAAGTTGAGTCACGGCCGACTGGCTAGGTGGGTACTCGCCCTACAAGAATATGATCTGAAATGGGAATACATTCCAGGAAAAAAGAACGTGGTAGCGGATGTGTTGTCACGTATAAATCTGGAAGATCAGACTTTCGAGGGAGAGAAGGAGAGCTAGGTCAAAATTTATAACATCTTCAAGACCAGAGCCGATCTACAAGCTCTATTAATAAATATTCGAATCCATCAGCAGTCTGATCCTAAGCTGAAAAACGTCATGAGTCGCTTGGAAGCCAATGATGATACCATTTCCAAATATTACAATCTTAACAAAGGGATCTTATTTATAAAAACGGCCTTGGACGATGAGACATGGAAGGTGATAATCCCACACCAAATCGAAAAGGAGATCATCATCGATTACCATGTCAGGTATGGTCACATGGGAGCATTAAAAGTGATACAGGCTCTAGAGGAAAACTGTAAGATAAGGAATATCAACCGCAAGGTAAGAACGTACATCAAGTCCTGTAACATCTGCCAATGCGTTAAAATAAACAATGAGAAGACAGAGGGTATAATGATACCGATTACCTCAAACGCAAAGCTGGAAAAAGTGTTTTTGGATATCTGCGGGCCATTTCCCCGTAGCGGTGGTCGACACAGGTATAAGTACCTGGTAATCATAATGGACCACTACACCAAATATGTAAAGCTATATACGGTTAATCGGGCAACAACAGCAAAGGTTCTGGCGGTGATTATCGATTTGTATGTGCCAGAGATCGGTAGACCATCTTCCATTATTACCGACCACGGTACACAATTTAAGGGGAGGAGGTGGCGAGACACTTTATTAGCACTTGGGATCAAAACTTATAAGACGTCAGTCTACCACCCAAGTAGCAATCCGGCTGAGAGAGTACTGAGAGAAGTGGGTAGGATCTTGCGCACGTACTGTCACAACCAACAGAAAAAGTGGCAAGAGTACCTAGCAGCGACAGAAACATTCCTAAATTTCGCCCACCATCCAGCTATAGGAATTACACCATACTCAGCCATGTATGAGAAGCCGACTCCCCGAGAAATTGAACAAATCATTGAATTTCCAACAAACAATAATCGGAAATTTAACCAGTTGAGGTTTTACAACAAGGTAGCAGAAGATCAAGAAAAACGGCAAGCCAAATACCAAAAGGCAATAGGGCGTATAACATATAAAGAGGGTGAGAAAGTCCTCCTAAAAAATCGAGAGCTGCCCAGCACCTTAGAAGGCATAACCAAAAAATTATTATTACTTTATACCGGACCATATGTTGTGGTAAAGGATAAGCATACAATACCTATGAGTTGAGGGAAATCGTTTCAGGAAAAATCAAAGGTGTGTACAATCAAGCTTCTATGAAAAAGTATTATGAAGAATGAGTTGAGAATTTAGAATTTGAATTTTTAAACTGAGAAAATTTAAAATTTATGTAAGTACATATTACAACCTAATATTTTGAGAAAAACATTCTGGAGAATTATAAAAGAAAGAATTTTGAATTTAACCATGAAAATTTAAAATTTATGTAAGAACATCTTACAACAAATATTTTTGAGAAAATACTTTTTGGAAGAAGAAAGAGAAAGAATTTTTAATTTAACCATGAATATTTAAAATTTATGTAAGAACATCTTACAACTATATATTTTGAGAAAAACTTTATGGAAGAAAATAGAAGAAAGGAATTTTGTGTTTAACCAACAAAATTTAAAAATATATGTAAGTACATCTTACTACCTATGATTTAGAAGAAACTTTATGGAAATGAAAAGAAAGAGTTTATTAACCAACAAAATTTAAAAACATATGTAAGCACAACTTACTACCAAATATTAAAGAAGAAACTCTATGGAAAAATAGAAGAAAGGAATGTTGAAGTTAATATACAAAAAATTTAAAAAAATGAAGTAAGACCAACTTACTATAACTAATTTTGTGAGAAAACTGTATGGTAAATAATTAAGAAGAATTTGAATTTAGAGAAATACCAAAACATTCAGAAATAATTGTAAGATCACCTTACTATAAACAATTTCGAAGGAAACAATTCTGGGAATAAATGAATTAAACAGAATTTGAATGTTGATAGAACGTCAGAACTTTGAAACAAGATAAGATCAACATATTACCATGATTTATGAGAAGTGTTTTGCCATTAAATAAAAAGAAGAGTTGGAATTTTGCATAAAACCAACAAAGTTCCAAAAAATAAATATATTCCATTGATAATTGAATTTAGAAGAAGTAAAATGATTAATTCAGAAAAGAGAATTAACTTTAATCCAGAATAAATGCTAGATATTCACAATAGCATTTGAAGGAGTAGAGAAGAAAAACAAAAAGAGTGTAATATGCCAGAGAAGGAAAAAATTTGGAAGCAAAGAGACTAATTACTTATGAAACGATAATGAAAACAGTTAATTAAGAGCCAAGAAGAACAACTCATACTAAACATATGGAGAAGATGATTTTGAACAAATGATAATAATAAGACCTATATGAAATGCAAAGAGAAGAAATGCCACATGAAATATAATATAAATGAATTAATGTTAATGAATGCGAAGGCGGATTAATAACTTCCTAAGAGAAAGGAAAGAACCAACGTGTTTAAACCAAATGATCAATATAACAACCTGTATATCTAATATAAAAATACAAATTTAAAAAATTGAATATAATATATTAAGACCATTCAAATAATGAATAAGAAAACGCTCTATATAAAGACCATGCTAACATTATAAGTAACCAGGAGGAAGTATAAAGAGAATTCAGATGTAGAAGAAAAAGAGTTACACTATGACCAGTAACAAGAATTATTAAGAAAGGTTTTCAACGATAATTAAAATAAATATATCAGACAAGTTAAGAGTTTGGAAAAATATATATATAATGAGTATAATAATAAATATGAAGATTTATTAAGATAGAAAATGTGAGATAATCTGAGAAACTACGAAGTGAAGAATCTAAAGATATTTTTATTAGTCGAAAATGAGACTACTTTTTATTTATTTATTCGATGACTGACTGAAGATAATTCCAGCAGCATTATGTTTTTTTGAGCAGAGATGAATATGCCTCTGTACTCAATTTGTAGAAGTGGTGTATGGCCAGCAGAGATTGTGTAGCGTACAGTGCCCCTCTGATCTGCCCCAGCCCACATGATAGGGAATGTTAGGGAATTAATAACCCAAGGATGCAACACGAAGTTTATAAAGAAAGAAAATGTATTACAATAATAATAATATCTCAGAAGACACTAACTATCCGAAAAGGATCAGTAGTAAAATAAGTAACTATATATATAAAATTAATTAAACTCTAATATAAAAAGTCGATATAAAAATGGGGAAGAAAATGAAATATAAGAAATGATGAAATTATCATAAGAAATTATTTCATCCATAAACATGTCTGAAATAATTACTTCTGGAGGAGAGCAATCTGTAACGTGACAGATAAAGGCATAATATTGAATGGCATTTGATCATTAGAATAATAAAATTATAACATTTAAATCTGGAAGAAAGCATTAAGTTTAATATAAAAAAATTAATTCATAGCAACTGTGGAAAGCAATCATTATTATTTAAAAAATACAAGTTCAAATAAAATGAGTTACTAGTGATGAGTCATCCAAAACCAGTCTAATAACCAAAGGTTTTCAAATTATAACCCAGGAAGGTAAAAAGTAAATAACAAAGCAACACAGAATATGACCAAACCCACAACGAGGAAATATAAATGGAAAAGAAACCCTGAATAAGCCAAGATCAAGCAATACAGGTGATGTATTTCTAAAATAACGAAGAAGATGAAGAAATCCCAAGAAACCCGAAGAAGATGAAGAAATCCCAAGAAACCCGATGGCATCAAGAAGAAGATGGAGAAGATACCAGTCCCAGAAGACAGAAGAAAGAAGAAGAAGGCAGCATCCTGAGGAAGATGTCATGCTCTTATAAAAGACACCCAAGTCCCTATACCCCCAAAATAAATGATAAAATACCAATAAATGTATAACGAAATAGTTACAACATGTACATAAAATTAAGAGGGAGAAGTGTGTAAAGTAAGAGTTGCCAGTGAACCAAGATGAAACAATAATATAGTACCCAAGGAACAAATCTGCATTGTAAAACACTAACCAATTTATTATGTTAATAAGACTACACGACCATTTAGAAATAACATAAAATAAAAGTGTAAAGTGAACCAGTGCTAGTTTTAGGTATTATAGAAAATAAACCTTGTGTTTCATTCTTGGCAATCACAAACATTGAATACAATGAAATATGCAACTTTCAGTGACTTAAAATGTGTACTATGTGAATATGTTACTTACAAGATATAAATCTGTTTAAAGTAACATTTTGTTTTATATAATGAAAAAAAAAAGATTTAATTATACCGTACTAATGACAGGGTACAATTCCCCAAAGACTATATTTAAAAGACAGTGTAAGAACTGTATAATCCAACTTAGTATAGTAGTTAGGAAATAAGAATATAGATATAAGGTTTTTGTAAATATAGGATAAGGATGTTAAAAATGTATTAGATATAAGGTCATTTATTTAAATCTACAACAACTAACATCAGAACTGTAAACATAATTATTACTTGTGAATAGTAAGAAGTAATTAAGATGTTAGTTAGTAAAAAAACCTTTTTTGTGAACAATATTTCAATGTTAGAAATAAGTATTTAATTGTAAAATGTCTGAATGTTGAAGACAACCATTTATTTGAAAATATTCCTTATTTGTTTAACTGTTCTTTGTATTGTAACCAATACTAATTTTTGTTGTGTAATTTAAAAAAATGTTTAGTTTATAATACCATATTTAAAAGTCAGAGAGGGTATCACACATCATATATTGTTTGTAAAAATATTTTGTAAGGAAAAATTGTTAAAAAACCTAGGCCTAAGAATGAAAACCAAACTTCATCAAAACAGAGAAATTACTCATTTAAATGCAATTAAACAAAAGGGATTTAGGCAAAATAAACTTGAGATGAAGCCATATAATTGCACATACCATTTAGAAAGATTTTATAAAATTATATTCAGAATTATAAATAAAAATGAAAATGACTAAACTCAGAAACTTGAAGAGTGGAGTCATATATTCCAAAATAATATTTTAGAATTTAACCAATTCAATTAATTACAAGAAAATAAGGGAATATAAACCTTTTAATACAATGTAAGATTATTAATAATAAATATAACTGAAAAAATGGCTGAATTTGCATAATGACAGGAAGTTATTTTTTAATTTTTCACTGAATACAAAATGAAAGTAAAATTACTAATTTTGGACAGAAAACATTATAAAACGGCATTATTCAATCTTAAAATACGCCGAATGAACTGAAGGATTAATTTAAATAACATCTAGTAAATAAAATTGATAAATAACCAAAGTTTAGCAATTATATAATGTATTTTGAAATATGTACAGGATGCAAAATTATATTTGAACAATGTTAAGAATAATATTATATTGGCTAAGAGTTTAGTCGAAACTGGAGGAAATAAGATAGTTGATTATTGGTAATTGTACGGTGAACTTGACAAGCGGTTTATAACCAAGCTAACCTAACTGAAAACGGTAATGTCGAGTGAGTGAACGATACGTTTTTGTGAAATCGTGAGTGGCGTATAAAATCATTCTGAAACGTCCACCTAGTGATAAAATCAATCGAAAAAGACTAAATAACACTGGACAGTACATAACTACACCGAAAAACACTACAAAACACAAGAAAACAGTATATCACATAACCATACATTAACGCCTGAATCATAAAAAGTGAATGAACTTATAAATACACAGATACACAAAATACAACCCGGAAACTTCACACAAGGCACTACACAACATCAAAAAAGAGATTTGCAGACACCAGGACGGGAATACTGCCAGAAAATATCTTATTTGGAACATCGCAGATACGGATGACATTTTGACCGACTTGACGGCAGCCATTTGCATTCATCATTGGAAACGCCTTCTTGTCCACATCAGCTGTTGGTGACAACAAATTATATTATTTCAATATTATTATTCAATGTGTGTATCTAGTATTAGTAATTAACTTGTTGTAACGTTATACTTTTTACATATTGGCCCGATTTCTCTGAATTTGATAATAATTAGCTGTTTAAAGAACCCTGTTGAATTTTATATACCATACCTTGTAACTGTTTCGATACCCTGAGAGTCGATATTATAATCGAAAAGAGTATATATTTCAATTATATAATAAAACATTAATACTTTTCACCACAAAATAGTTCTTTCTTTCATTAATATTACAAATTACCATTAATATAATTTTAAATAATAAACTACCAGGACTTTACCACATACAAGGGAAGATAACCTACAAAACGAAAAGGTAAACAAGTATCGATTGTCCTGGAGACAATTTTATGAGTGGTTGTAGTTTATTTGAAAAATACAAGAACATCAATAAAATTTCTTAGAGGAGTGATACACATTTTAAAACTTCACAGCACACTATTAATTAATTGATTTTAATTAATTAATTAATAAAAAGAAAATTTTTTTAATTATAAAATTTTTTTTAAAAACAATTTTTTTTTTATTTTCTTCAACTAACAACAATTTTTGTTTTAAAACATTTTGGGTGAAATTACACATATATCTTTTCAACAGCATAACGCTATTTAACAGTTTTTGCTACATTTGGGACTCGACCAACTGGGAAACTTAAGGAAGTGTTTCAGACCAGTAAGACTTCGAGAGCCACACCAATTAAACACACAGAATTGATTGATTTATTACAGTATGCATTACTACAACAATTGTCACAACAGATGTCACAACAAATGACACAGCAAACAGAACAGATGTCACAACAAATGATACAGCAAACAGAATTATTACAAAAACAAATGCGTGAACAGAAGTTAGAACAAGTACAACAGACGAAGCAAATACAACAACTATCACAACAGATTACACAACAAAACCAGGTCTTAAGAGACGAAATAACCACACAACTCAGTGAAATCAAAAAAGAAAACAATGAAATTTTACAACAATTTAAAGTATACACCAAAACTATGATAGATGAAGAGATTAGTACTATTAAGAATGAAATTAATGATAAGTTTAGTGATAATGAAAAATTACTGAAGGAAATCGACGATAAGCATAGTAGTGACATTAAAATTATAAACAAAAAGGTAATAGCGATCAATAAACGTTGTGAGAAAGTATTGTTGCTCACAAAATAGGGGCAGATAAATTAAAAGAGTTAGAAAGCAAAATGGATAACCATTCGGGCGAAACAAACCTCAAGCTGCAGCAGTTACAAAGCGACGTGCGGACGAAGATGGCATTGATAAACGAGTCACCCGTCACCCGAAGCGTTGTCAACGAGGAGATAAAAGAAGTGAAGTTTAATGGATCCAGCGATTTCCCGATGGAATTCATCAAGGAACTAACTGAGATATACCACGAACATTATCGCGACATCAACAACATCGCATGGATATCGAGACAGGGGCAGTTAGTCAAATTTGGTCAAATTAGTCAATTTGGTGGCGGTTAGTCAAAGACAATATTAATAATTTTGCGGGGTTTACAGAAGCTTTTAGTAATAAGTATTGGAATGACGTGATCCAGGAACGGGTGCGAGACCAGTTGGAATTCGGACTGTACCACTCAGAAACCGGGATGTCTACAATCCAATACTTAGAGAGAAAATTGTTGGAGAATAGGCAGTTGATTCCGCCTATCTCAGATAGACATTTAATCAGGAAATTGGCAAGACATTACCCGCATGAGATTGAGGTAGCTATTATCACTCGTGGGGTTAATACGATTACGGAGTTTGAGCAAGTGTTGCTGGAGTTCAATCACTTACGAAACGGCAGTAGGTCAATAAACCATAGACCGGCTGATGGTCGGCTTGAAAGAAACTATTGGAAACACAGCGGAGAAGAGAGAGGGAAAGTGAGCAAGCGAGACGGATTTACTGAGAAGAGAACGCAGTATAAAAGGCCGACTAAATGGAAGAACCAGTTTAAGGGGGAGACCAACAGTGTCCCATCAACAAGTAATGCAGGTAGCAAGGTTGAACCAACGAAGCATAAAAATCATGAAATTTAACACACACTACACAGAAAAAAAACAACAGATTAAACAAACAGATTGTAAAAACACCATTTTACAGATGTATGTGTCATAATTTATAAGTAAATTGTAATAAGACTAAATTGACAAAATGTTGAGAGAACAAATAATTACACATTGTACTGTATGTATAGAATAAGCTTTTATTCCAATTATGGGTATAAGAAGTTAATGTTAAGGGAAAGTAGTTGTTTGTAACTAGGTCATGAATAGCGGGACATGGGACCCGACGCGGTATGTAGCTTTGACAAGCAGGTAGCAAAAACCAGTTTAGGGTTCTGTTTGTAAACAAACTGTGGCCTAATGCCAATGTAAACAGCTGATAGATGTAAAGAGTGGAGAATGGAGTAATAAAGAAATTGCTAAATGTACTGTAGTATAAGTAATTAAAATTTCTTTTGTAGGTATATAATTAACATAATATGAAAGTAATAGATGTAAGAATTTTGAAAAAAAAACATTGTAAAGGGGTTAAATAAATGAAATAAAATCCATTTGAAGGACGCAGCGATAGAATCCTCATTAATTTTCTAGCAAAAATCTTATACGATTCTATTGGGGGAGTAAAAATAAAAAACATACATGTAGACAATGCAGAACCGTTAGAATTTAGAAAGAGAGGGTAGAGAGAGAGAGAACTCTAAGTAGCGTCGTTTTGCTTTCGCAGCATAAGTTTGCTACGCGCTGTTTTTTGACGAATGAAAGAAAGCGTCACTCTTGGGCGGGCGAATTTAGCTAGTTGGGTTGGAGGAAATCAAATATCGCGGTACTTGAAACCAATGGGAACGCGATTTGTAAATATTGAGTATGGGTAACGTTTGCGGGGGTATAAAAAACGTAGTTGGGTAAATTGTCAGCAGTCTACGGCGAACACTACAACTATCAGACTCGTTATCGCACATTACGATTTCATAACTAAAGTCGACGGAGGGTATTACAACTATTCAAACTCGTCACCGCGTATTAAGAATTTATAACTAATACTTGCGATAATTAATAAGTACAGTATTCGTGTCGTGCGTTTAATAATATTAAACCCGGTATTACAGTGAGAGAAATATACCAAATCAAAGTAATTATTAGAATAAATATAATATAACTTGGTGATAATTACCGAACTTCATAGTATCGATAATATAACACGTGCATTCGGAAGTTACGGAACGTTGGAGTGAATTCGGGATGAATTTATGATATTGCGAGCACTCAGCTTAATAACATAGTTACTAAGGTGTCAAATAAGTAGTAGAATACACTAGTTACACGCTGAATCAGTGAGTAGGTGTGAACAGTGGTAATTAAAGTGAAACCGAAGTAATTAAAGTATTAGCGTCAACGAGTGTCAACAACAGGATCGTCAGTGTGGCTGATATCAGGTGTGCAGTCTAAAATGATTGAAACTTACTTAGATCTTTTTATTTTTAGGATGATAGTATCTCGTACCTCATTTCCAAGTAAATCAGTGAGTTCATTTTGAATGTTTTTGCTAAAATAAAAGTTTTTTGTTTCGTGACTAACGACACTGCGCAAATGTTCCATCACGATGGGGTCAAACTTGGCTAATAGTTGTACCAAACCTAGAAAATTCCCGTTATGTGGAGTGTATAAAGTGTCAGAACTTCCTCTAAAAGCCAAATTGTGTTCTGCTAAGAATAATGTGATTGCTATCATTCTCTCAAGAATTGCTCTCCATTTTTGCTTCTCCTCATCTATTTGTTTCATTAAATTTTGCTCTACTCCAGTATGCGTTCGTAATCTTTTTGTAGCGTCCAACCACTTACATGTTGCTGACTGGTGATCATGGAAAGTTTCATATCTTTTTAAGGCTAATGAAATATGAGCCCAATCATCAAAACCCTCATTTGCTAAACAAAACACTTTTGAAGAAGATTTTGAATAAACAAGCCATTTCCTCGCATATTTTTCTCCATTTGGCATTATTCTTTGGAAGTGTACCGTATGTTTGAAAAATGGCGACCTTTTTCATTTCGCGGGTAGTCTTCATCCCTGTTCAGTTTGCCGCTATTAGAGCCTTGCAATAATATTTCGTCAATAACTTTATTTGATAGAGGATTTGGCCATTTAGCAATATCTTCTGAAACGTTCAGTTGTAAAGCTGATGGGGAAGTCTGCCGATTTAAAGGTAGTGTTACTGATTCATGTAAATCTCCATGTTGTACACAAAAACCGTCGTCCTCAATGAGTGATGCAACAAATGGTGTCGCTGATGTAGTAGGAGCCGCGTGATCTGAGACTGAATCACCATCACCGTTACCACCTTGAGTTGAAGGACAGGGATTGTCTTTGTAAGTTACTGGTACAACATCAACAGGTGACGTTGATGAAGTAGGAGCTACGTGGTCTGTGATTGAAACATCACCGTGTGTTTGTGTTACACAGAGATTTTCATTGTTAGTGACTAATACAACAGATGGCGACGTACACAAAATAGAAGAAGCCGCGCGATCTGTGACTTTGAAAGATTTTGCCATCTGTTCGGGGCTTTTTTCGTTTTCGGCTTCTTTAAGTTTTTTTCTCTTTAAATTTTGAGAACCTGATAGTTTTTTATTTCCTTGTGACATATTCAGTCTTGATTCTAAAACAAAACTAAATATTTGTTACTTTTAAAATACGGAACTTTAAAAAAGTGAAATGTAATTAAAATGAACTTAACCTAATTTCGAATTAGAAGGAAACTCTCACACAAAATACAACGACTGGCGTTCAGTTTTTCTTTGATAAGTTCTCGGCATCTAAAACGAAATAATTCGACTTTTTAAAATACATAAAATGAAAACGAAAAATGGGTTGAATAGCGAACAATGCGGGGTAAAACCGCGCATTGCGACCTAGTGCACGTAATTACCCCATCTTAACCTTATAACGTAAAAATTGAATACGATGCAATTTTACGGGGATTAATTCATATGTCATAGATATAAAATATAAGTCTGTAAAAAACGATGATACGTAAATGCAGTTAAAGTTACCAGAGCGGTATTGGTTCAAAAGGAACAAACGCTTGAGTTGGCGCCTGCCAGACGGCCAGAAAGTACAAAAAGTCACGTAGAAGGCTGGCTATCATAAAAATGTATTATACTTAGAAACTAGCAAAAAATATGTGAAAGCTGGTGAATTTTAAGTGCTTTCAACAATAAAATACCGTTATGTAAGACAGTGAGCGTAGACAGAGAAATCCGAGTAACGCGTCTTTCCAACTATTTACACACGCGCTGTTGGGGTGACGAATGGAGTAAAGCGTCATTTTTTTAGCGGGTGAATTCTCGGGATAGATTGGGTAAATTTGTATTTCGCGGTACGTGAAACCAATCAGTGTGTATTTTGTAAATATTTGGTGAGGGTAGTTTTAAGTCGGGTATAAATAACGTAGTTGGAAAAAGTTCAGGCAGTCTGCGGAGATACTACATTTATTTAGACTCGTAACCGGTGTGTTAAAGAATTATATAAACTAAACAGATAATATTCGCAAACGTAGTAAATTGTATACAGTGAAGTTATCAAAACAGTAAAACTAACAGTCGTATTTGAATCAACGAAGTAATAGAAATTCACGAAAGTAAATCTTTGAAGAAGTTTAAAACAGTAATCATTATTCTAATAAAGTATTTAGTACTTATCGAAGCAATCATAATTCGTCTGGAATTGAATCGTAGTTCGAAGTGTAAAGTTACGGGGAGCTGATAAATTCTATAGCGGAACTTGTCGTGTACTAATTAATCCGACGGTATCAGCCTATCGTGTCCGTGTTGGAAGCACTTATATCCACTAACTTATATACTATGTGTACGAAAATATTGTGTCACACGTCACCGTTGTATTCTCACTAAATCATAAAAAGTGAATTGTGTCTGGTGCATGTGAAACTAGTGTATCTAAAGTTAAAGAATGAACGAATGCGACTGACGGGGATATACCTAGCAGCAGTGGACCGTAGGATCACAGGGCCGACGACGTTTCAGGAGACTCTCCGCACCGTAAATACGGAATTCAAGAAACAAGTAAAAATTATATGAACATTCATTTTAATATTGTAATTAAAGTTCAATTCTTTTGGTAACTCAAACAGTTAAAAAGAATCCACAATTATAAAAAAAAGAAGAAGAGAATAATCATAAGAAATTGAATATTGATATTACTAATGTAATCTTTCAATTCAAGGAGAGTATTAAACGTACAATTTGTCACATGTATATTTGTTTATTAATTATTACACCCTGAGATCAATTATAAGAGTCGCTACGCCAAAGTAAGAGCTTAGTTCAATAGTTGAATATCAACAATTAGATATATAACTAGATCAAGTACACTAAAGATAGAATAAGTGAAATATAAGATAACTTATAACATAAAGTCAGTAGTTATCACATTGATGTTATTTAATATTTAGAAGTAACCCTTGCTTTGAGAGCATAGCTGTAGTATTTGGCACTACAACGTAAAATTTAATATTAAAGAATATTCAACATCTTAGTCTTGCTTTGCGAGGTGTAGTATTTGGCGCCCAAGACCGTGAAGCTTATAAAGACTAAATCCTACGCAAGGTAGTATTTGGCGCCCACTCGTAAGGCTTAATTTAGAAGCTTGGCAAACTGTGTTGAGTTACGAATAGAATAAGAAAAATAAGAAAAGTATAGAGTAAGAAATATACGAGTAGATTAGATAAGTGAAACATTGTATGATTACACGAAGTAGAAGTAGGCGAAACAAGCGCATACACCACAACACAAACAAGTTAAACAACATGAACACAGAAACAGCAACAACTCACAATAGCGAAATGGAGTTTGATGTTAACAACCAGTTAGGAGATCCTAAGACACTTGCACAAATTACCATGGAGAACCAAGATTCAGGGACGCGGGGACAAGACAACAGAGAAACAGAAACACAACGGACAACACCAGAAACACTGAAGGAGATTAGAGGGGAACCGACACAACAGCCAATACCAGAGACACCCAAAGAAATCGATATAAGTGCAATATTACAACAAATATCAAGCCAAATGCAAGAACAATCATTACAGCAGGCACAAACATTAAAACAAATCCAAGAACAGGTGACAAAACAGATCCAAGAACAATCGATACAGCAGACATAAACATCAAAACAAATCCAAGAGCAGACGATACAACAGGCACAACAGATACAACAGCTAGCACTACAAATTACGCAACAAAGTCAAATAATAAAGGACGAGGTAGCCGTACAACTTAACGACTTCAAAAGAGAAAACCAAGAAATTCTCAAACAATTTAGATTAGAGACTAATAGTATTATTAGGGATGACATTAATAGTATTAATGCTGGAATTAACAGTAGGTTTAACGATACGGAAAAACAAATTAAAGAAAGCGATGAAAAGCACAGCAATGATATTAAGCTAATTAACAAGAAATTAATTGCGAATAGTAAGCGTTGTGACGAGAGTTTCGCGGCACATAAATTAGAAGTCGAGAAATTAAAAGAATTAGAAACAAAAATCGATAGTAATTCGGACGAAACGAACCTTAAATTACAGCAGATACAAAGTGACGTTCGAACAAAAATAGCATTAGTAAACGCTTCACCAATAACCCTAAGCATTACTCATGAACAAATCAAAGAAATAAAATATAATGGGACCAGCGATTTTCCTATGGAGTTCTTCAAAGAATTAACTGAAATCTACCAAGAATACTATCAAGATATCAGTAATATCACATGGATAGCAAGACATCTCGAAGGAGAGGCCGCAATCTGGTGGAGGTTGGTGAAGGATAGTATACACACATTCGTGGGATTCACAGAAGCCTTTATCAACAAGTATTGGAACGTTGTTATCCAAGAACGCGTGAGAGATCAACTGGAGTTCGGGAAGTACCACCCAGAAAACGGAACGGGTATGATTCAATATTTGGAAAGAAAACTACTGGAAAACCGACAACTGATTCCTTCCATATCGGATAGACACTTGATAAGAAAAATTGCAAGGCACTATCCACATGAAATTGAGGTTGCTATTATTACCCGTGGCGTAAGTACGATAAGTGAATTCGAGCAAGTACTGTTGGAATTTATGAGTATACGGAATGACTCTAGGTCAACGAACCGGGGACATTTTGATGTTAGAAGGGAACACAAACATTGGCCACGTGCGGAGGAAGAGAGAGAAAAGATTTTGAACACGGACCGAACAAAGAAAAGGATAGTGAGGGTCGCCAGCAATACGCAAGGTACCCCAAGCGCCAAAACCAGTTTAAGACAGAGATAACTGCTATCCCGTCGACAAGCGGAACCAGTAATAATAAAGCTGTTGTCACACTGCCAAAAAACTAAACAAGATTTGTAAATACGAGTTAGATCTAAGCGGTAATACTAAGTACATGAACACTATATTTTTAGATTTAAGGGATGAATTAATGGTAGCTGATAATATGAATGAATAAATTGTCCCCTGAAGATTTGCAAGATCTCTGACCAGAAAGTAAAGTTATATTTCTGCTACCACATACAACAAGCTTAATCCAGCCCATGGACCAAGCTATAATTTATACGTTCAAAAGATATTATTTAAGAAAAACTCTGATTCAAGCTAATAGAGCAACAGGTAAAGAAGATGGTATAACTTCAGTAGACTTTTGAAAAAAGTTACATTTTAAATTCTATAAATAACATCGGTGATGCTTGGGACGAAGTTAAACAATCAACAATTATTGAAAAAAATTATGTCTAGAAGTAAGAAACTTTGAAGGCAATAATTCTGAGCCAGTACCAGGAAGTCCTGAAACTTTCAGCAGAAGTGGTTAACTTAAAGGATGGTCTAAATTTCGACGTGAATTTAAATGATGTGGAAGACTTGATTGCGTTGTATTAGGAACCTATGTATAATTAAGTTTAATTAAAATTTAAAGCAATAATGTTTGTCTAGAACAAGAGGAGGAATGTGAACAAGTTCAATAAAAACTTTAAACCATTAAAATACTGAATGAAGCATTTAATCACTTACAGAATATGTAAGAGTTATAGAAGAGTACGATCCAAACACAGAAGTTCTCAGGTTAGCCGAGCAATCGACAGAAACACTATGTGTTATCGATCTTGTACGAAGAGAACAGAAAAGCTGGAAAACAACTTTCTTTAGGCAACATTTTGAAAATTCTACACCTACGTCACAGTAATTTTTCATTAACATTTTTATAAATTTAAAAATTTATTTTTTTAGCATTACAGAAATGGTTTTTCATAATTAATGTTAGTCTATTAATATAAAGAATACCAATTGTTAAAGTGATTAAATTTTTATGTATAATAAGACTGCTGTCGGACACAAACACTGCTTACAATTTTTACTATTGTCCGATTAATTTAGCATGTTAATGTATTATGTACTTTTTGTAGTAAGAGTGATCATGTGATGATAATTTAAGCGAGAATAATATCCGATTTCATTTCAGAACAGTGTACTACAGGACTTTCGATTCTACTAACTTACGTCACAGTACACCTACAGCCTTTCGGACAATTCGAGGTCCGAACAGCCTTTCGGGAACGCATTACGTTTGAAAGTCGAGGACCTCCTGTATATATCTTCTATTTTAATATCTAGTGATACTCATATAATGTATATTTTACACAGAATCTGGTCTGGCAATCCGAAGTAAATAGTTTCACCCACGAATTATTTTAACATGTAATAACCTTGCCTGCGTCCTCATAAATAAGCGTAACGCGCCTGTCGACCCTAGTCGTATATTGGCTCTGTGCCAGCGTGGTTGCGAGTTTCAGCATGACGGGCGTTGTAACGTGACAGTCCGTGAATTAATTATTATTTGATCGTGAATTACTGACTTTGAGATTAGTTCATTACTATTGTATACTATACAGTGCTATTGGATTAATATAGCGTAAAGAAGAATAGAGGTGCAGAATTACAAAACTCGTGTAAACCAAAAATTAAAAAAGCGTGTAATTAAAGGTGGTTTTACATTCAGAATATGTTTATAATTCCGATAAGAGTTGTTAACAAAACTTGCGTTATCCTTATCCAAACGAGCAATAAAAAACGAGATTAAGCAAAACTTATTTCATTCAGTGACTAAATTGTTGCAAAGCCGCAGTATTTTTCAAACCTTCAGTGACGACTAAAGTTGCCTTATCCATGTGTTGGAAACGTGATTTTTGTTTGTTCATTTTGAAAAACCTGTTTAATCAAGTAAATGTGATTATATTTTAATTTAGTATGGCGCATACCTAGAAATCACCTTGTAACTGATGAACCAACAAAAGAAAAGTTGGAGAGGATAGAAATCTCTTCCCTAAGGCGACAAGCTGTAGCCCTATATTATGAACCTAAGACCTGTAGAATCTCACTAGACACGAGAGAAAAGTATTCGTCAGTACTTAATAATGACTTAGTGAGTGACATTAAACAGCATTGGAGGGCTTTCAGTAAGGAAAGTGTTGAAATATCATTAGAATAAAGTACATTTTTCTCGGATATTTTTGTGACCCAATTTAAACATAAGCTTTAGACCTCCACAATTGTTGCTGCTCAGACTACGCTCGATTAAGGGAAGCCATCATTACAGAAAAAAATATACTTAATAACAACACTTAGAGTCTACAAGCTTCGGCACAAAGCATTCTATTTGTCCTTGAAGAAGATAATTCCACACTTATCCTGAGTTGTCACTGTGAAACAAGTGAGGTCCCTCCAAGGTTCTGGATTAGCTGCTGATTCTATCGATACGATTTTACAATCTGTGAAGGACACTTAAAGGTCAATCAGAACACATATTCAGTAATAGAACCTGCATGTGCACAGTAAAGATGAGCACAGTAAAGAATAAAATGTTTTGCATCAGCAATTTATGACAAGCTAAGACATATTAATTTGACTAACATTATTCTGATAAGAATTTTTGATGAAGGTTGTCTCGGCGAGAATAGGAATTTAATAGTTGTTGATATGTCGGAAAAATGTCTTAACTCTCAAGCAGCGAAAGATAGAAAACAAATTCAACGCAGCGAAAGATGGAAAACAAATTGAACTTATCTTTCCTACCGTGTGTCATTCTTGTCGTCTTCCTTCCTATGGGGTACTTGGGTAGACTGAGAAAGTGATAAGAATTCACGTTGACATTATCGTAAATTCAAAAGAGCACAGTACAATATTATGCAGTAAAGCAATCCAGACTTTTATTTACTGGACTGGAAGACTGCTGTTGGTAAAGTCCTGAAACCCTATTGAAAATATCACTTTGAATTTGCTCCCGCAAAACGATGATGATTTCAGTAAGTATATGGAAATGTTTTAGTGCAAGGAGAAGTATACTACAGATATATAATCGTGGTATTTTAAAATCTATAGTGAAAAGGGACAAAGTCCCTTGCATTGACCCACAAAACACTTAAAACTGCAAGACATGATCAAATTTCTTAAACAATATTACCTACATTGTTACCTACTCGCTGAGAGAACATATAATTTCGAAAACTAGGATAAAAATTTGAACCATCCCTGAACCATCAGACATCTGGCAATGCGATTTCGTACTCGCAAGACGGCTATAGCGGGTACAGAATTTAAAAAGCTGGTAATCATTTAAGTTAGATGACTACATTTTCACCGATACATCTCAAACATTTTTGACATTCCTTTTTCCTTTGTCTCTCTGGAGCGGATTTAACCTCCAAAACTCCCTTGCTTCTCTACTGTATTATAGTAATGTAATTGATGGTCAAAGACGCCTTTGGTAAATGGTATCCCGGAGACAAGTGAGCATGAAGAAATATTTTGTGAAAATATTCAGGACTATATAATTTAACTTAAAATTTAACTTTTTGACATATAATTATTTATTTGTCTTCTGCCGTAACCAAATGTTTCAAAATGAAGTTATTTCATTGTTTCCAGAAAACAATACTTAATTTTTGTATTTTGCTAATAGGAAATTGAAGTGTGCCTTGCTTACCGTTCCCACGCTTCATCTATTTCCTTTCTGCGAGATCTCCTGGGTCTCTTCCGCTTCTACAAGATTTTCTACGTCTTTTTCTTGGGCACTCCAATTTGTTACTCCTACTTTTTCTGTCCACCGGCTTGAGTCTGCTTCCATTTAACATGCGTCTTACGAAAGCCGTTTATGAATTACCTAGTCTAGGTAGACAGAATACTACTGATACCGAACTATTTTGTATTTTAAAAGATACTACCCTCAAATTATTCATTAAAAAAAAAAAAATAGACAAATTCGTTCATTAAATAATTTTTATTTCCATTAGTTAGTTATTGATTACGGGCAAAGTGTTTTAAAGAAAACAACTACTCCCTGCTTATAAACAACGGAAAAGTTAATATCTATCAATAATTCAAATTCACTTATTTAAAAGGAAAAGGTATTAGAAGAACAAAGTAGAACTAGCGTCTGTTTATAGTGACTCCTATCATTGCCAATAGCATTTCCCAAATAATTAAAATGGCTCACCTATACTAGAATTCTTTCTACTAGTAATTTTACTACTAGTAATTTTATACAAACCACTATGTTGTATTTGGTACTAACGAGCGCTTTCGGCAGTCAAGCCATCTTCAGGTCATTTACCAACAGAGAAATATTCTAGAACAGAGAATGTTCTAGAATTGGATTACTAATCATTATTTTCGTTCTTATTGGTTCCTTATCTCGAAATGCCAATTTCATATAGTGTTATTGTAATATTGCATTGTAACTTATCGAATCTACAGCCTCGTCTGCATAACCGGTGTTATCCAGTCGTGGAACCAACACTTGTCTTATCCAAAATATATCATTTAATTTGAAATATGGTAGGTTTACATTTTTCTTCTAATATTTGCCACACCAAATTTCTATCCACAGCAAATATAAGAAGAATGGGGTTACCCACAACAACTTATAAGAACTATACAAGGCCTATATAACGGAACAAGAATAGCTGTTAAAAATAATTGTAGGACATCTCAACAAATATCTGTCAATGAAGGTGTTAGACAAGGGCGCAGTATATCAGCTACACTTTTTAACATTTAGGGCTATATTGACGATCTGGTAAGGAAATGGAAACATCTAGTGAACCATGGTACTAAGTTATCACCAGACAGATATTTGTATGTGCTGTCGTACTTCAAAATACAGAATCTGACTTGCAAACATCTGTTTTTAAGCTTCATCATATTTGCAAAAATACAATATGAAAATCTCCATTATAAAAACAAAGGTAATGGCATTTCGAGATAAGGAACAAATAAGAACGAAAATAATGATTAGTAATCGAATTCTAGAACAGGTGGGCCATTTTAATTATTTGGGAAATGCTATTGGCAATGATAGGAGTTGTGATATTGATGTTAAGTTAGGTAAGTTCCAAACGATCTGTGGGAAATCAACCATATTTTTGGAAACAAGGTTCGTCGAGATACAAAATTAGAGTTCTACAAAGTTGTGGCAGTCTCTGTACTGTCCTATGGGTGTGCATTATGGACACAACGAAGAAACAAGATAGTAAAATACAGGTCTCGGAAGTGGCGTTCTTCAGAGAAGTAAAAGGTGTTCTAAACTTAACCGTATGAAGAATGAGGCCGTAAGAGAAGAGTTACAAATTATTAACTTGAACGAAAAGTTAGAAGATTACAAACAATGGTGGAGAGAACACTTAAAAAAGAATGTCAGTTTTTTCAAGAATGTCAGTTACTTAAAAAAGAATACTGGCCAAACAAGACTGAAAATACAAACCTATAGGACACAGGTGTGTGGGTAGACCCAGGAAGAGATGGCTGGAGGATCTTTGAAAGCAGAACAGGCAGCACCTTCCTATACCGTGTTGTGAAGATGATGATGGTTACATTTTTCCTGACATGATTTTTTTATATCACAGAATAATAAAGTAATGTTTCAAAACTGTAAACAGTCAAAAATTTTAACAATGAAATTTGTGTTGCGGGTTTATTGTTATTATGCTGTTTCGTAATCACTGTATTATCTCAAAAACAATTGTTTGACGGATAAACAATTTTAGCAGCACAATGCCTCAATAATTAGATTCAGATTAGATAAAGTGATTAACAATATTCGGTTTGTTTAATTGTGTCTCATATTAAACTGATTTTTTACCTAGTAGATCACTATCCCGTGATAGCGTGTCAGTCAGCCGTGGAAACCAGAGGAAATGGACACACTATAAGAGAATTTACTTATTTGTTTAGTGACAGTGATTTGTTAAAAATGGATTACAGTGTAAAGTTTATACATCACTGTATCGTAATCGATGATGCAGTAGTCTAATTGATGTATTTATACTACTGCAGGTCCGGAGTCACTATAACAGACGCTAGTTCTACTTTGTTCTTCTAATACCTTTTCCTTTTAAATAAGTGAATTTGAATTATTGATAGATATTAACTTTTCCGTTGTTTATAAGCAGGCAGTAGTTGTTTACTTTAAAACACTTTGCCCCTAATCAATAACTAACTAATGAAAATAAAAATTATTTAATGAACGAATTTGTCTATTTTTTTTTAATGAATAATTTGAAGGTAGTATCTTTTCAAATACAAAATAGTTCGGTATCAGTAGTATTCTGTCTGACTAGACTAGGTAATTCATAAACGGCTTTCGTAAGACGAATGTTAAATGGACAGCAGACTCAAGCCATTGGACAGAAAAAGTAGGAGTAACAGATTGGAGTGCGCAAGTAAAAGACCTAGAAAATGTTGTAGAAGCGGAAGAGACCCAGGAGATCTCGCAGAAAGGAAATAGATGAAGCGTGGGAACGGTAACGACTGGAAGCGGGACACTGAAAAACAGAGAGAGAGAGAGAGAGAGAGAGAGAGAGAGAGAGAGAGAGAGAGAGAGAGAGAGAGAGAGAGAGAGTGAGAGGTAAGGCAGCGATGAGTGACAATTGTAGAAATCCGTACATCCAACGGAATCTCGGATGATAAAGAATTTGATTCTATGAAATTTGGTCAAAATATATAAAAATATTTCTTAAAGAAATAAGTATTTTTATAGTTACTATTGCTAGCGCGCGCGCGCGCGCGCACACACACACACACACACACACACACACACACACACACAGAGTGAGAGAGTAAAAGACATGGTGCGGAAATTTTTGTAACAACCAGAAAGAAAAAAAATCAGTACAATAGAAATAAATTTTTGGAGGAGAAGCTGTGGATTTTAAAGGATGAATGTAATAGTGAAGAGATGAAAAATCGAAGGTCACTAGTGAAGTAGACACTGAAACTGCAACGAAGAGAAAGGGTTAGTATGGTGCTCACAAGGAGAGTAGACGCGAATGGTGATTGAAGATGTAATAGAGCTGAGTATATTTTATGTTTGTTAGAAGAAGAGAACACAGAAGCTCTTTGGAATAAGAAGCCGATGAGCTCTGATCTGTAGGTTGCTGCTGGCTTGATCTGAGTTGTCCGACGCTTCGTTTTAGTCATTCTGCATATATTACGATTTAGAAAACGTAGTAAGCATAGTTATCAGTGCACACTCACATCTTAATTTAATGAACCAGTTAATCACGTTTTCCTTTTTTGTTAATTACGTTGGAATTTACAAGTAGTCTTACAGGTATATCATTATTCTGTTATTATCATAGGAGGCATTATGTATTATTCCTAAGCCTTCTATCTGTACACATCCGAACTTCTGTAGACTGTTCTGATTTAAGTTCGGAAGAAGCATTTCAGCAATCCAATTTTCGTAATTTTCAAAATTTAAGCTGTTGTGATAATCGTTTTATATGGAACATTAAAACATTAAGTGCGCGTTAGGTACACACCCATTTTCACCACTGGCGTGAACCACAACCACCCACTGTCTTTTGTTTATTGAGATTTTCATGCTAATTTTGTCATTGTGTATCCATGTTTTTGTAACTGACGTTGACCTCTGATAACACCTTATGGCTCGCCGGTCTTCACATTGGCGTACTTTTCTTATATAATCAACTTTTGAGATTCTAATGACGGTTTTTTTAATAATAGATTGCAACTGTTTCCATCGCGTTTCCATCGAAATCAGATTTGACGAATAATGTTTCTCAAACTAGATTCACGTCCGTCAAAATTAATTAATTCTTTTAAAAAATTCTTAAAGTAACTTTTAATGCTGGTGATTCCCCTTCTACCGTATGACATTTATTTTTTATTCGTTGAATAGTACACTTGTCGAAATCGTGTAGATTTTCTTTCTTGGATGTTTTTCTGGTGACAAACCGGAAAATAAAGCAATAAACTAAACAACTCTAAACGCTGCGCTTTTGATAAAAAAAGCTTTTTTTTGAAAGTACACAGTAACCTCCACGGCTTCTCGGAGAAAACTGAGGTGTGTTGCTCTTTTGACGCATGGGGATTACATAACATGAACCGCTGGCACGAAAACAGTTGACTCATGTCTAATAAACTTAACTGTACACCATTAGGTACTGGTAAAATAACCGTAGAAACCGTGAATGTATTTGTTTTTAATGTTAAAAACTTACGGGGAAATTTGGTTTTACTTAAGTTTAATGGTTTATAGTTTATACCCATTCTTAAAAAAAATAGGGAAATGTTTGTGCGGGCCCCTCTAGTCCGCAGACCCCCCGCATTGCGGGCCACTGGATCTGGCGTCATTTAAAAACTAACAAAAGTCAAAACATACATCCACGGGGCAACTATAGCAGACACTGAAATATTCGCATAACGGAGCCAAAAAGTTTTAAAATGATATGTTTTATTTCTAAGGCTTAAGGACTGACAGTAAAATCTGACCCATGCAAATAGATTCAGCATTTCGCTTTAACATACTCTAATCTACACCTTACATATTCTGAAATATAAGTAAATTACAATTAAACGGACACGTCTAATTCCATCCCGAATCACATTTAAAATAATACACTTAGCTTATATAATTTACACTTTATTTATATGTGCGCGCATTCAAGCGTAAGAGACTAGTACATGTTTTTATTTTATTATGCTTATACGATTTTTAAAAACCTTTTACATCTACAAAATTATTCGTTTACTTTTAACCATCAATAAATTTAATTGTATATTACATTAGCAAGCATTATGTATTACTATTACACTGTTCTGATTTAAGTTCGGAAGAAGCATTTCAGCAATCCAATTTTCGTTCTTTTCACATATCCTGCCCACTTCCCTGTATAGTATTTTTAAATCTTCCACTAAATTCCTTATAATAGGTCCTTATAAGTATATTATAGATCACCATCTATTATAGATCCACCGGAGTCAAGGACCACCTCTTTCCGCTGAAGAAATGAAGATGGAGAACGTTGCACTGAAGGAGAGCCTAGCATGGAGGGAAAGCCGGCCGATGCTGCATTTAAAATGTTTTGTATACACTGGTGTAGCTAGGCTTTTTGGCGCCCGGGGCAAGAAGATCGCCGGCCGCCTCGCCTTCACAATTAAAAGGGGACAAAAGAGCAAAAGTGAAGGCCCATCTAGCGAACAAAGTACTTAATAAGTGCAAATGTGTAGAATTTTATATGAAAGCACGTCCAGAAAACGTCTTAAGAGTATTTGTTAGTCAAAATTAAGAAATTACATATTATAAGTTTAATATTACCGGTATTTAGTTTGTGTACATTTATTAGTAACAAATATATCTTCAAAAATGTAGTAATATAACAAATTTATAACATAAAAATGTTCTAATAAATATGCAAATTCCTTGTAGGTCTAAATCGCATCGTCAAAACAATATCCTAAAGCAACATAAAGTTAAACAAAGAACTACATAAAAAGTAATAAAATAAATCACTTACCATTACAGGTTAATGGTTCCGTCTTCTTTTAATAAACACTTAATTTTATTTTTAATATTTAATAAATATTTAAAACGAGACGTTCTAAAATGTAACATTCCTAGTCTTAATTGCTGCAAAGTCGGTTATTAAATCACTATAATCTAAAGACGAAACAATGTCGTTTTCAATTGAAAGTATCGCTAGATTTGATACCCTGTCCTGAGATATTGTTGATTGATTTAATCAATTTAAGTTTACTAAACGATCTTTCACAAGAAGACACAGACACTGGTAAAGTACGAACAATTTTTAAAGCTGTTGCTAGTGTTTTGTAGGCTTCTAATCCTATTGAAGAAATGTATTATAGCAGTTCCTAAGGTGTAAAGTTCATTTGTTCTCCGTTAACGTTTGCCCTTTTTAATAAAAGTACGACGTCTTTCAAGTCACTGAACAATTCTTCACTGTTTAGGTCATGTGGATAGTTTTGCAAGCACTGTGCACTTAATATTGATTTGAGAAAGCTGTTCCTTAAAATGTATATCCCCATCATTTACGTACGCCTCAAATTTACAGAGGAACCGAAACCGTTTTTCTAACTCTTCTATGTTAGAGAAATTGCTTGAAATTTCAGCAGACAGTTTGTCCAAATGTTCTATTAGGGAACGTCGCATTTCTTGCTGGACGGTAAATGCAGAGTCGTCTGCATACTCCCCTGGCATCGTGCGCTTCTTTCTTATCCTTTTTGTGATAGTGACATTACATATTTATGTACATTCATTACATACCTGCTCTGCCTTAGAAATGACATTGTCACACAGCTCGTTCCTCCAAACTTTTAATATTAGCGTCTCCAAAAGTGGAAATGCTTGAATAAAGCTTGCACCTTTGGTCTGCAAGATTTTCTGGATTTTGTCCATAGAAGAAAGAATATCTATCCAGAAGAAGAGAAAGGTCACAAAATTAAAGTTTTCTATCGCATTAATTATTAATGCTGCACATTAATTATTAATGCTGCATCTTCCCTCGTATCGATTGTTTCAGTCGGTGTATCCCTCAGTTTCTCCAGTGCAGCGATCACTTCATCCAGCTGAGTGGATATTGCTTTCACCGCATCTGCTTTTGAGCTCCACCTGGTATCACAATGTCCTTTTAGTGTAATATTTACGAAGTCTTCAAGAACACTCCATCTATGAGTGGACCAGGAATAGAAGATGAATAGACGTTCTACTGTCCCAAAAAATGTCACTGCCTGAACATTTACATGAGCTCCATGAACTCCAACCAAGTTAAGTGAATGGTTGTCACAGGAAACAAATACAGCTAGTGGATTCAAATCTAATATTCTCTTTTGAACTCTTGAATGGATACCAACCATTTTTGCTTGATTGTCATACGACTGACCTCTGCAATCGCTAAGATTCAATCCATCTCTCTCAAGTTTACTTGTAGTAGCTTCTGTGATCTCCTCCTTCTGTTTTTTCTTCTAAAGGAATAAAATACGTATATAAAGCCTTCCTTGATATCAACAGAATTGCGTTTAATTTCAACAAATCTTATTAACTGAGACATTTGTTTTACATGTGCAGCATCCGATGTTGTGTCAAATATAATACTAATATACTTCGCCGTCTTACATGCAGTAATAATATATTTGCACACTCTTTCTCCTAACAGGCTTATTATTTCATTTTGAATAGTTGGCGAAAGATACGATATACACCCAGATTTACGAGAGACTGAATCCAAATGAGATCTCATGCCAGGGTCAAAAGCCAAGTATTTTAACAAAGCCAGAAAGTTTCCAGGATTTGGATCGTTAGTAATTGACTCTCGATGTCTTTTAAGTGCCAAATTTTGTTGTGCAAGAGTTTGTACTGTGACAATGGCCCGTTCGAGGATTTATTTCCATGTCTTAGCTGCTTTACTCATTTGTTCCTGAAGTACATCATCAATAAGTCCCCCTCTGTTTAAACACCATCCATTCCTTCCATTCCAAAAACGCAGAACTACGAGCAGGACTATTTGCATGATCCTGAATACGGGGATTTAACTTTCGCCACGACGAAAACCCATTTTCACTACTGAACTGGCTTCTTTGATAGTTTTTTGTGGAAATAATGTGCAACAAAAACAAAATAGAGATTTTTTAGTTGGAGAAAAACATATCCAAGTGCGATTTATCTTTTCGCTATTTTGCAAGGTTTTATCAAACCAGTATTGTTTAAGGATCATCCATTTTCATCTTCAGGAAATGGCTGTCCTTGTTCTGCAACTGACATGTTTCTTTATTCACCATTATATCTCGGAATGATTGAGATATCTCGCTTGGCTAAATTTCCATATCTTGTAGAGCAACACCGAGAACACGGTCTACATTGTTGCTAGTAATGTTCTGTCCTTCATCGCCTGTAATTTCAAGACTACACAATGCAACGTCATGATACTAGAACCAACTGAATCTTGTAACTGTACTTTGACACTTTCACAGTTTGAAGTATTCACGTCGTTAACTTTACTGTACGTATTTGTCAACAGCCTCGTCGCTAACAACATCCATTTCATGATCGCAAGTTGATTCCTTGTTAACTGTAATATTTTAACACTCATGGTTCGATTTTCCTTGAATAAAAGACTTCATAAACTCTTTGGAACTTGTTGTAGCTCTTAATCTTTCTTCCCTCCTCTTCCAATACTGGGCGCCACGGAGTTTACTTCGTTTCATATCAGCTTCAAATGAAATTCAAAAAATTGATTTTCAATAATAGTATTAATATGATGATGACATATGACATACACGTGAAGTATTATAGATATACCCAGTACGCACAAGACTACTGTTTATACCCATGACGCAAAAACCCAAAACAAACCACACACTCAAGATACTCATAAACAACTAATAATCAACACGTTCGCTGCGTCGAACCGGGAAGAACTGCACACATGTAGCCCACGTAACGTTTTTTTATACGTTTACAAATAATATATTCGTCTGTATACGAAAAACAATTAAGAATATCTATACAAAGCTAATACTGTTTGATTATCAGTGCTCCTTTGCGGCACAACTCACTACAAAGTCGCAAATAATATTGGAGACAGCAAGTGAATACAAAGAGCATGAACACTGATAAAAAACCGTACTGACTAAACGTCTACTCATCACTCGCACGCATGATAACAAAACTCATTTAAAACAGCATGCACTGTTCAAAAACACCGAGATAAGAAACCGCATAGACTAAACATACGTCGCCAACTAAGGCACACTGAACACGGAGAATGAAATACTGTATTGTACAGAGAGGGACAAAGAGCCTCTGTTACAGCGTAATTTGTGGTCATAATGAACCGTAATTACAATTATTGAGTACAAATAGACTAATACTGTTTATTACGCAAGGTATGACAACAGCAAGCTGGCTGGTTATGCTTCTTTTGTGAAAGGAATTGTCATATCAAAGAAACAAGTTGTTTGTACTTTTATAAACTGAAAACAATTTTTTCAAGTCTATGCTCACTTTGCCGCCCTCCTGGCTTGCCGTCCGGAGCGGCTGCCCCCTTGGCCCCCCTAGCTACGCCTCTGTATATTTGTACTTACGTATATTTATATCTATAATTTTATATGTGTGTTGTATTGGATACAAGTAGTATACTAAACACACGTTATACGGTGTTATACTGAACATAAACGGTGTGTATATATACTTTTATGTATGTATGTGTATGTGTGTGTTCCTTTCAACCCGGTGTAAGGATATATACTATATGTGAGTGCATACATACATCTGTTTTGTTTGTATTTGTTTTTATATTTTTGTTATTTATGGGGGGGGGGTCGCAGGGTAGTAACGGGTTCCGAACAAACGTTCGGCTAATGTCCATTGGTGCTGACGAACGTGTCAGAGCTCGAGCAATAAAGTCACCTCTGCTAGCACAGAGTAGCTGATGGAAAAGAGGAGGACGGAAAATGCTCACACCTTAATCCACGTCAACGATTGGGCCGTTACAATTATTCGCAGGGGACGGCATTTGCTTACGTTAAAAGTGTGACGATCATCTAGTACTTGCGAGGGACATCTCCGCTTCATCTCATGGAACTATAATTACTTTGACACAACCTACGATAGTGGTGCGGCTGGAGAAAGGCCCAGTCCTTCAATACTTCTTACGGAAGTGCGGAATGTGCGTGATGCCATAATGAACAACATCCATCGCAACACCACACACATTGTTTGTAAAACGAAAATGGCGATTCCAGTATGGCCTTTATGTTTTGATTTCACGCAAAGATGCCAGATGCTTCTTATACGCGAAAGACAAATTTTCAGTTAGCCACTACCGAATCATACATAAGATATTTGAAAAATGTGATTCGAATGCAGAAATATGTGCTCTCAGTTAGAGTACAACCGGCGGTGGAGAGTGCATATTGCCTACACATAGAATCACGTTTCAAGTGATATGTCAAAACCAGAACTATACGGAGTAATTAAATTACACAAACCAGAATTTTAAAGAAAGCTGAAGAAATAGGAACACTCGGTATTATGCTTAATCCCTTACAGTTCGGCACTAAATACCACAGAACGTATGGGAACGCTAAATATTATTTCAAAAATTAAAAACGTAAATGTCCTCTGTGTAAATCTTGCTAATAGGGTAAGGTAAATGTGTCTCTACAACCACGTTAAGAAAACAGAAGCAGTCTATTTGAATTGACGATGCCGATGACATTGTCAGCTTTGTTATTAAGTCTTGATGGATCCGAGAGTGACCAGTAGAAGGAGACGAGAATACCAATAACGGTTTGCCGGGAGTACGGGAAAGTTCCATTTTCTGTTTCGGCAATATTTAACGTTATGTGGAGACCTATATTGAATAACGGGTATTCATTTCTTAAGCAAGGAAGCTAAAACTGAACTTCTAACTAGGCTTTAGATTGCCAAATCAGCACTTAGCCCTTGTCTGCGTCATGTGGTGGGGGTCGTCTCGCGAGACTATACCCCTCGCACAAAAGACGAGAATATTAGGGATTAGAATTAGGAAGGAGATTCCGTCTCCTTATTTACAATGGCGTAATTACTTCTTTAATAACACTTGACGTATTATCTGTGTTTCCGCCAGACTTTTTATGTCCCATACCATAAAAAGTGGATATGAAAGTTTTGTTTTACGCTTCTACGTGGCACACGCTGCAGTATACGCTAGAAAATCATTTTATAACTATGCCAGTGTATTAATCTATTATGTAATTTAAAAGAAACCTTATTTTTTATATTTGTTTGTAAAAAGTGATAGTAAAATCAATAAAATTATCCTTGGGTTTTAAAACAGGAATGTCGTCTAAACTGAAATTAAGAGTATTATCTTAATTGAAATTTTTTGTAGTGCTATATAGAAGATGGAGTTTCAGACGTATTGCGTTCAACTTTATACACAAGATATTAAAAGGACAGCAAGTAAGAAAGGGCTTATAAAGATACTAGGAAAGGATGTCGCGTTTTTAATTGAAAGTTACTCAACTGTGACACATCTGAAGCAGGAAATAATTAACTTTTGTGATAACAGAAGTTTTTATTGTTTAACGGGCCCTTTAACCCAAGGAAGCAGATAAAATTTAAATTAAAAGAGACATTTGATGCTGGACTCGTATTCTTTAGAAGTATTTTATAGACAACGAACAAATTTATAAATCTGGTACATCGTTGTAATATCCAACAAGCTGTAAATTGTATTTTAATTTTTGGCAGCGTGACTTTCTAACCAAAGTATGTATAAGAATACTTTCTTAGAAATGTTTAATCAATACTGTCAACGGAAAGTTTCTATTTGTGCATATGAATATATTATGTCACAACACAAAAAGCCACCCCAATACCAGGGAAAAAACTATGAATCAACTATATTAAATGAAGGAAAATAAAATGACTATGACGAGACAAATGCCTATGACCCAACCCAAGTGATTGACCCAATAAAATGAGAAGGAAAATGAAAAAGAAACAAACAAAAAATAAAATGAGAAGGAAAATGGAAAAGACACAAACAAATAATAAATGTAAATGATAAGTATTAAAATCAAATAAAGTAATATCAACTAAAGTACACTAACCAAAGAAATAGATATTAAATGTTATGAATAACTATATAATGATAAGTGAATCAGAACATGAAATTTGTTAACAGTATAACTAATAATTGTAAATAATACAATAAAAAATCCAGAAGTGAGAGATAGGCAGGGAGTGAAGGTGATTAAGTGAGAAAGAGAAATTAATATTAGGGAATACCCACTAGTAACACTCAAATACCATAAAAAAGTGCAAAGTGCCAGTGTAAACCCAAAATAAATAAAAAACTCAACAGATAGGTATAGACATCTAAAACCAGTGATAAACACTAAAGTTTAATGGTGAAAGTGCCAGAGAATAAGAATATTATTGTTATTAGAATTAAGAGTGATTGTAGATTAGGAATACAGTGGTATTCAGGGTAAACATCCCATAAGGAGTAAAAAATATTAGTGTTACAATGGTTAGGTAGAGAAAAAATATATAGTAAAGTTTAGAAGAAAAATATACTAAAGAATATAAGTGCAAAATAAGTAAAACATCCTATGTTCAAAGGGATAATTAGTAAGATAAAATAAATGGTGTTATAATGTTAGTCACCAAAATTATTAAGAATAAACTAAATATAAACAAGATTAGCATAGTAACTGTTAAAAGATTTGTTCAATTAAGTTTATGAGAAGGAATATGGCTGAAAAAAGTATACAGACCATAAACCTAAATTTTATGTTATGTTTTATAAGTAATAGTAAATAATAGACAAGTTATAAAAAATGGCAATCTAGATAAGTAAAGAGATACATTCTTACAAACATAATAATGCAGGAAAAGAAATTAGAGAATAATAGACAGGCCATGATTTTGTAAAGTAATAAGAACATACAATTATGATAAAACAGCCCAAATCAAATCAAAATGCAAACAAGTCATAAGTGACACCAAGCAAAAAATGTATAAATGTAAAATAATCTTTAATTTGTGTGAAATAAGAAAATATAGCCAATGACTACTTAGGCATATAAAATGCCTAACTGTATAAATCCAAAATCAACAAATTATAAGAAATTGACTATTGTATTAGAAAATCCAGAGCGAGTAACTAGCTAAATACAATTAGTGAATCATATTAAGATGTAAAAGTTAAAATAAAAACATAAAATAAGAAAGAAATGTAATTACATAATATTAACATTATTGTCAAAACTTTAATACATAAACAAACCCAGCTTTGTGGGATGTCAAAATGATCTTTGAAAGAAAATATAAACAGCTGTGATAATATCTCAGACATAGATAAGAAGACAGAAGAATAATAGTAATTAGAAGATATTTAGTTATTTTGAATTAAAATTCAAATATCATAACAATAGATACAAATGTATACAGCCAATGAGAAGACAGGCAGTTGCCATAACAACGGAACGTTATTTATTATTATTCCATTAAAGATTGTTAGTTCATTATTGACGCTCAAGGCCTATAGACGCCAAACCATAATCTACTCAATTTTAATATAAAACAGTAAAAAAGCAATCAAAATTTATAACATGAAGACGCAAAAAGAAGTCTGACTTGCGTCAACTAGTCCATTCAACAGAGACCACAGACCAGATTTTAAATTATAAATTAATTATTTAGACCAACATATCCGAAAAAGAAGCCAGGCGTAATTTAAATTCATAAATGATGGAAGATTGATGACCAAAAGGACCCAACCTATTTCGAACTGAGTAACACTTCACACTAGTTCAACAGAATTGATAAGTATTGCTGAATTACCCGAATTTATGGAATAAATTCTTATTAACTTTTTCTCACAACACAATTGACTCTCACTACGAACTGATAATCAAATTTCAAGGATTTATTGAAAATAAAAAACTATACTTGTATGAAACCAGAAAATAACCTGGGTAAAAATTACGAACTTTTAACACACACTTTTTAACACTTCAGGAACAAATTGTAATTAAACCTAATAGTATATAAGTACCAGCAATGTAAGGTAGTGTACTTTATTATAATCATATTAATATTTTTTCGTAACCAAAATGGCTCAGATTTAATGAACGAAAGAAAAATAAACATTTGTCGGCGCCATGTCGAAGTAAAATCGTTCCAGATCACCGTTCGCCAACCTGAGAATAATTGTCTTTTTATTGCCGGAGCAACTTCTTTGTTTAATAACCATATATAATTTTGTATAATATTGAATAACAGCTAATTACAAGTTAATAAACTAGTACAGAGGTGTAACCACCGTTCTTTATTTCATGATAAATTGCATTATATGATTTGTGTACTTTAGTGACGAGCGAAATTGACGGCAAGCGCTAGACGTCGGCAACTCGGCGAACTACCAGCGAGATTAATAAACCCGCAAATTGCGAGGGGAATTCGAATCAGCCAATACCGTCCAGAACGAAAGCTCGATTTACATATTTTTTAATTGTTTTTAGTTTAAACAATTTGGCGCCACCTGGGAATTATAATTACATATTAAAGGACAGGTAAGGTTCACACTCGCGAGATATTGTACTGGTAATTCGTGAGATCGCGACGGACATCGTCAGCGTAACAAAAAGTGAGTAAATAAACACAAATTAACGACTACAACGTGTGGGGCGAACACACAAAAAAACACCCTTTTACAGAGTACATACAGAGCTCGTCGTTACAATATACATTTGTATAAACTTACTTGCAAGCATATTTCTTTTAATGTGTCCAAAGTTATTCGCACATGTGCTCACATACGATCGTAAATATACGTGAATTTATCTGTGATACTTAAAAATGTGTGCTCACTAGTTGTAGGTTTAATTTTATTAAGTACCTGGTGCCCCCTTTTGCCTTTAATTTTAAGTTTGCCTTTCAAACAATACGTGCTTACTTATGTATTACGATATATTTAATGGTAAAAGACACTCATCTCACTTAGAAATCTACATTACTGTGCTTTTTGAAGTTGCTGAAGTCACTAAACGTTAATATTAGTTGTCTCCTAGGACTAATACATTATAGACATATACTTAAAACGAATTATGGAGGTTTTAATGAAAAAGCATAGCTTGTGTCACCGCCATTAATTTACTGAACAGATAATAAGTCACATACAAGAACGGGTTGTACGGTTTGTCCAATTATGACCCCTATTACGATTGATTGGTTTCGGTGTGTTCTATCCCACGCAGTCTTTAGATGAACCTCAACACACGCTTTACGGAGCACCCGATTTACGACAAAGGGTCATGTAGTGTGTATTGTATACAAGTTTAAGCAATGTCGCCTTGTGTATATGAGTGCCTGTACAAGAGTATAACGATAAGCAGCATGATGCTTTACGATCGGCAATATCCTATTGCCAAGTCAAAGTGCAGGCGTATGAGTTATTCTTAACCCTAACATGCTCACATAAGTTTGGGTAACTTTTTGGGTAATACGGTTTGTCGACTAGTGTGTAGCGCTCCAGTGGATCACAATATTAACCAGGAATCCTCATTGTAAACTCAACTTTTCTCAAAGTGAATAAAAGTCCAGATTTTTAGGAGAGATTATCTGAGGTAGAAGTTCTACTTACTGCCTGAAGTGTTTATAATATTCTTCAATTTACGTATAATGTTATTCGATAATTAAATAATGTTATAACTTGGATTATTCAAATTTTATTGGGGTAAGGTGATAGAATTTTGATAATAGTTTTAGTTATAAATTCTTTATTAAATTTGAAAATTTAATAAAATACGCTTCTTCTTTAAATTAAATACTTTACCAATAATATATCACTTAATTACAGTAATTATGGCAACAGTAATTGTTGTTGTTATACTGTCTATGTCGATATTTTATTACTTAATGAATTTTAATAGTGGTTATTCGTGTTCTTTTTGACTAATATAAACTTGAGTAATACAAAAACATAAAATTCAACGTTACTTCAAATTTTACTAATTTTTCTGCGTATACCAACTAATTAATTTAATTTACATTAATTAATTAAATTTATATTATCGTTGTTTCTACAAAGTATCAACAAGAAACATAGTCTACACAAAACCATAAAGTTCCAGTATGATTTTCAAAACGTAGCCCAGGCTTTTCCAAACGTAGGGTTAATACTGAACAATAATAAAGTACCGCCAGGTTAAAGGATGTCCCACATAGAATTTTAGAATTGAAAACCTTAAAATCGTGTCTCAAAAAATGCAAGCCCGTATACGACTATCTGTCTAATTATTTCATACAAAAGCATTTTCCCATTCAATTCCCTCAACAGCGTCTCGGTGCTTTTTACGCGCGCGCGCGCACGATTTGCTACCGACTTACACTCATCGATGTATAATAACACTGGATTGCCGGCTGCGTGTACTGAATTCGGTCCGCTCAACTCTACGCTCGCCCCACCACATTAAGGCAAAAGCCACTTCGCCTGCATACTCGCAGTGTTATCTTAATATTAGTTTAACCGATTTGATCGTCGCATAAACAAGATTGTTATGAAAATTGTGTATTTTATATTAATCAAATTAAATGGAACACCTGATACTAATTTAAAAATAATGTAAATATAAATTTAATTTCTGTTGTTCATAATAGAAGCTCGTACACTTTTTCTCGTTGGTACAGATCTATAAACAACAAACAAGTTACCGGTAACATTAAAGTTATGCATACATCTTTTCGCTAACTATACCGGTTTGTTAGGGTGTAATAATTACCTCTTTTTTGTAGTAGTTTGTTTTTATTTTGTCAATAAAATAAAGGAAACTGACTAAACAAGAATACAAATGAAAACGAAATTGTTTATTACATAGCTTTACATTTTTTTACATTGATGAATATGTACAAAAAAAATCTTAGTTTACAGCCTATCTGCATATAATTACAACGTATCTTACTATTTCTAATCAAAATATATTACATTTGATATAAAACTACATTTGCTATGAATAACATATTGCAATTCTGGGCTAAAAATTGCTAAATATGACGCATTAAACATTATTTAATTTTTGACGCACACCAAGTTTCGAAAACATAGCTGATGTCTTTTCTTTAGCTATACTAAAACATACAATTTTGTAAAATAAACTACGGTACCTATTAACATTACTAATCTAATTTCGTGAGTGTCTTCACCATAATCATTGTTAGAAGTATGGCCTTTAAATATGTTATTAGTAAAGGTTCTACACGCTAATATAATCATCTTTTTTGTGTCCAAATTGTTTTTGTCAATGTTTTGTTTATTTTTAAAAAGGGAGTACATAAATTTTACTATCCTGATTACATCTGAGGAAGCCCTGACCAAATTTCCTTTTGAAATATAATCAACAAAATGGGTGTAAGGGCTAAGGTTGCTATCATCGGCTATCAGCAGTCTTATACATTCTTCACATTTCAACTTAGAACTAATTTTTCTGACAATAAATCCAGACAAGTAGAAAAGAATATTATCTTTATAATACGAGTTTTTATTTTCCAGCAGACATTTAACGTTTTTAATGGGTTCTTCATAGACGCTGACTGAGTTTAGGTTCACTGTTTCTTCTGCTTCTGCAAAACTCATAACAGAGTTTTGAAATGTCATGTAAAAACTCAAACAGTTGGTTTTGTCAGGTGCTTTAACGCTGTTCCTGAACATAAGTTTCCTCAAGGCCCATTGGAACTGCTTGGCATTAGGATTGTTATTATGTCCCCCTCGAGATCTTACACAGGAAAATAACAGTTCCAATTGATCTTGAGAAAACTTATAAGTCAAAATACACTTGAATTGTAAACTATTTAATAATCTGTTTGACAGGATCTTTATTGCGTTTATATTCGTAACAAATCCAAGTCCAAATGTTTTCCTAGGATGCCGCAGAACCTGAATATTTTCAATTTTTAACGTCGTTAAATATGCCAAAAACTTATCTAACATTTTATTGTCATTTTCTAAATTCTTCTTCTTTATTGGTTGTTTGAAGTGCTGCCCAAATGGGTCCCTGCTATTAAAATAATCGAATAGCCTGTCTATAACTCTAATATATTTCACTGTTGGTTTAGCACCAATAAAATCAGGATGTTGTTTATACATCAAAAATTCGATGGCGTCTGCTACGCTGGCACTTAAGGTTGGGGCCGCAATTTTCATGTTAATTTTTCTGTTGCCATAATGTATGTGTATGTCTGAAAGGCTATGGGCAAACTTTAATCCTTGTTCTTTTTGTATACCCGTTGAATATATTTAAAATCTATCACACCATCTGTAGATAGTAAAGTGTCTGCTAATCTAGCTAATGCTAGGACCTTTATCTGCTAATGTGTTGCGAGCCAATTTAATCATATGGCTACCATCTAGCATTACACAAACTGTTACATTTTCTTTATTTATTTTCACATTGAAAAAAGGCTTTTCTGGCAATTCGCAACCAAGTTTCGTAACAGCGTTTATATTTGTACTAGTACCATCAAATGTTACATTATGTACATGGATACCTGATTCGTATAATTTAATAATGCACATTTTTATTAGTTTGGACAAAATTTCTGAACTAATCTTATCAATAAAAAAATAACCAACGGCACATTTGAAATTTCCTCGTAGTGCAACTACGTGAAAGACTAGTGCTTCACTAGCTAATGTTTCGTGTTCATTTACTTTTATATCATTACCCAAATTCACATACCCAAAATTCTTCCCCTCTCGTGGATCGTAGATTACTTGTTTCCTTATGCTCATAGCATCAAAAACCAAGTTAACGTGTTGTAAATGTGGCTTGCTTTGAACGTTTTCTTTTAAATATATAAAAATCTCTTCTAAAAAACCGGGTGAGCAATTAAAATTAGAAAGCCACCTCCTTAAAGTTGATGGGTTAGGTAACTGAAAGTTTAGATTTCTCAAATACTTATAAGCTATGGGACTGTAGAAATAAACGGTTAAAGCAAACTCCTTCATTTTGTCTGAATAAAACCTCTTAAACTTACTTCTATTATTATTGCTAAAGTTATTAATAATAATTTTTAACGGAAAACCAGAAAAATTATCTTCTAAAATTTCTAGTAACCTTTCAGAATTTAATCTTTTCTTTAAAATTAAAATAATATCTTTCATGGATTTAATTTTAGCATCCCTTCTGTGTAAACGCTGTTGCAGTATTTTCACCTTCCGGCGGAGGAATTTTTCAGTAGGCGATACACACAACTGAAAAATAAAAATCAGGACCTAATTTTATGCTGTTTATTCATTGGCAATAACAACGTTCTTTAATAATGGTCCTTATTTTTTTTGTCAGAGGATTTGAAAGATGCACGGGGAAGTCAAAGGGCGTTGGCACGGCATCGCTTTTCAACAGTTCGTAATTACAGTTGGGTCTGAACTGATACTGGTCTTTAGCAAAATGTTTGCTACAAAGTGACGTATGTTTTGAAGGAACAAAATTTTTTCTTTTTGTAGCTATAATACACTTCTTTCGTAGCTATTGATCTTGTGGAAATCTGGAAGAAATAATGTTATTATAGTACGGTCTTCCTTATTTTTAATACTGTACTTTACGTAAAATAATGAAAAACCACAGTTTTTTCTTAGACATTTGCATTTCTTATATTATGGTATGTTGATAATATAATAATGGTATCAGACAATACACTGTAATAGACAATTCACAGTTTATATGAAAAAGAATACAACGTTAAAAAAAATAATAATTTATAATTAATTTAATCAGTAATTAATTTGTAGAGATTTAAAAAAATGAATGTTTTATATTAGTCTAATAAAAGTTATAAAGGAATTAAACGAAATACAGTACTTACCTATAAAATGATATTCCATTGTTCATCTTGTATTTGTTAGTGCAGTTGTAAGCAGCACAGGAAGTTACCATTATGCAAAACTAATAATCACAATAATCAAAATTACATACAATTAAATAATAAAAATTACATAACAGTTTCGCTAATAAACACGGACAAATTTCCAAACTGAATTAAGTTTGTAGTTAACAAAACACGGAAGCACGGCTGCATACAATGTGTAAACTTGTGCTTAGTGACGGCGTCTTGCCTTATTGTGGTGGGGGGCTGCTGCTTACCCGGCGGACCGTTTTTCGCGCGTTTACTCCCACCTAGCGCGCTATCCAGGTTATTATACATCGATGCTTACATTATGTCCAGTCCCGGAAGGCGGCTAGAAGATTAGGAGACCCTTGGCTCACGCACGCACACTGGCAGGCCGCCTAACAATAGACAGGGGCCGGCACTTGACCTGCGCTGCTGTCTTTTTAAATACAGTTTACTATAATAAATTAAATTTTGTTATTCTGCTTAATCTTATAGTTTTGGTCGTTCCATTTAATTCAGACTGTGATTTCATTTAAAATAAGTCCAAACACGAAGTTTATACGACGATTTTCAAATGTTTTACTCTTATTTGTTTATTTTGAAATATTGTGATTGCTAAACGTCTGAGATTTATTTACGTGACTGTTATTAAAAAAATGTTATTATTAAAAACTAAGATTCTGATCATTTAATTTACTTTTCAACTATTTTTCTGAGACACTCCCTTTGGATGCCAGAAGCCGGTTAAATGGCCCTATGGTTCATTGTTGGAACTGCTAGCGGCCAATTAAATCGGCCCGTCAAATGACATTGAGAACTGCCAGCGGCCGATCTCGCTGGCTTTTTGTATATTCATCGTAGCGGATGCATTACTTGTAGTATCTTTTTACCACGTTTTTATTAACTCGCTTTCTTGTCTGTCTGTTCGGTACAAATTTAACAATCGCTTTTAAAGTAACTTCCTGATGAGCTAGAGACTTGAAACTTTAAACATAGCTCAGGACTGGTTGTCAAAGCAATAATATGCAATAATATAGGGTGTGGGTGGAGTGGACGTAGTAGGTGGAGGGGGTTGCACACAAAATTGGCGGGAAATTTGAATTTTGAATTTCAACTCAACTTCATTAGTCGTGATATACATTGAATACATTTATATATATATATATATATATATGGGTGTATGGTGTAGTGTGGGGGTGTGGGCGGAAGGGGGGTGGCGCTCAAGATTGGCGGGAAATTTGAATTTTAAATTTCAACATAAGTTCATTAGTCGTGGTATATATGGTATACATTTATATGTGGGTGTATGAAGCAGTGTGGGTGGTGTGGGCGGAAGGGGGGTGGCGCTCAAGATTGGCGTGAAATTTTACAAATATATAAAATATACAAATACACAAATATACAAATACAAACATATACATATAAATATAAATATACATACACATATACATATACATACGTATATGTATAAATACATACATATATATATTGTAACATTACATTTGGCATAGGTTGATATCGTACCAGATTTAATGAAGATCATGGATAAGAAACTTAACAAGAAGAAAAATATCTTTTAAAAATGATAGTGAAGAGGGACAAATAACTGCTTTAGACTGACTTGGACTATAACTGACCGTACCCAAATTAGTGTTTAGGTAAAGTGATGCAAAATACCCCGATGATGACATGAAGTTCAAATAATGACAAGAATAATACTTATAAAGACAGACAGCATTATGTACCATTACTATTAGTAAACAAATTGTTTTATTAAATGTATCAAAATATAAAAATAATCAAAATACAAATTGAGGGATAATAGGCCCAAATATACAATATAATGTAAAATAATATATTAGTAAATTGTTAACTAAATGATATAATGAAATAATACAATAAAACAATTATTATAGATACATGGAAACATGCAACTAACTGTAAATAATAGTGGACATAATGTTATCAAATAAATAATGTATAATCACATAATAATTCTCAAATGTATAAAAAAAAAAAAAAAAAAAAAAATGGTAAAATTACCTAGTACAGCAATGGCTGAACTGCATGAGAAAAGAATAGAAATTATAAATCATTATTAAATGATTAAACTTTCCTTTTTTATGTTTTAAAAATAAGATTAAGTTGTGTTGATGTTATTTATAGTTTTATTAAGTAATGAGTGTATGATATGCTTTGTGCAGGATGTGTGTAACCAGACATGCGCAAATTGTTTAATCACAAAATGTGAATTATGTTTTTTTATAAGGTTACAGTAATAATTATTGTTATATTTTTAAATGATAATATTAATAGAGTTATAGGGAGTAGTTTTGATGGTAGTTGCATTGTTAATAGGTGTTACAATAACAGAAAATAGAAATTTAACATGTCAAGACCTAGGCCTATAAAAAACTTTGGAATTTTGTAAATTTTAGGAAATACTGTTAGAATTTTATAAAACAAATGTTGTAATATGGATAGGTTTATAGTTAATAGTATACACAACTAATATGGAATCGAAATAATCAGTTTTAAATTATTTAAGAAAAATTCAAATAGCAAAAATGTAACATCAGTTACATTAACAATAATAGGCAAAAATAGGCATGTTTGGTGTCTATATGTCACAAATGTTAAGACCAAAATAATGATGCTATCAGTTTTAAATTCCCAATCAGTACAAAAAAGTTATACTAATTTAAAAGTTTTTGACCAAATTCAGACATTGAAATAATGAATTTTTATGACAATGTATATCTGAATCAACCAACCAGATTTCAAGTTTTACCTTAGCAACCGAAAATTCAGATAAATAAAATAAAGACTTCTTTAACAACCGTCATTGAAGACAGACGCGTTAATAAAACGTCTCAGATAATTATATTTTAAATAGTGAAAACACATACCAGACTTTGTAAAACGAATTGGTATAGTCAATACAAAATGTTATAATAACAAAAGAACATCAAGAATTTAATTCAAAAGAATTTGGATCCGGGGAGAAGAAGCAAAGAAGACTTGGACCCTATCTTCGTCCTGGAAGAATGAAGAAGAGGATCTGGTGAATCTGAACAATTTATCATCTTATGTGACAACACCTACACTTGTGTACACAACTATTTAGGAATTAAACAATAAATAAAACTACAGACACTATCCTACACCAACACTAAAGAACACTTGAAAATAACACCAATTGAGTATTACACCTTTTTTGAACACCATAAAAACTTTAACGATAACTAATAAGCATCTAAACTGTACATAACCTATAATTGTGAGTAACACATACACGACTACCAGTTTGCACTATACACATCAAAACCTTGTAATATCCTTATATTGTGAAGTTTGTATTTTGATTTTAAGAGTTGTATTATTTGTTTAACCATAATTTCTGAACCAAATACGCCCTGAGATTATTTATTTCATTGAAATAAAAACAAACTGCATCATTCTTTTGCTTGTCGAATCCAGCATAGAGCACAATATTTTAGCTACTACCAACTTATGAATAAAGACGCATGATTTTGTCATAATTTGTAATTACAGTAAAGAAAAAAAGAGAAGTAATTAATCAATACTTCATTTGAATAAAGATTGTTAAAAGGAATATATCTGTTTGGTGTTATCTTTGCATTATTATTACTGTTTCAATTAAGAATTACGATAACATAGCACAGCGGACGGAGCAACTGTTGGCAACTCCGAGTGACGTCATTGGGACTGGATGTATAGTGGGAGCGAGCGGCAGAATACAACCGTAGCATAATAATTTATCGTTCAACATATTTATTATAATTGTTACAAAGTGACGAACCCAACAGTGGGGCTTGACGTGGATACTCACGAGACCTATGTATTAAATTTGTTACAATATATGTATATACGTATAAATATACATATAACTTACATATAAATATATATATATATATATATATATATATATGTTTGTATACATTTAAGTTATTGGGTTCCAATAACCCAATAACATATAATATATATATATATATATATATTTTTTGTAACGTTCTACTGTTTGTGTGAGATATAGTAGAGTTTTATTATACACCTCAAGTAGTATGCGTCACTTTTGAATTATACTAACTGACGTTTTAAACGGTATAAATAAAGGATTTTGTTTATCTTGTTTTACTCAATCTAAAAGAAATCGAGAGTGTGTGATTTGGGGTCAAGGAGGTAATTTGTTCAGCCTTATACAGAAGAGAGAGTAAGTATCATTATTGCCCCTCTGTTGTGACGATTTTTTTCTGTATGTTGTGCTGAAATTTTCATTAACTACCCACTACAATAAATTATAACACTTTATAATTCAATATTAATTTTCAATAATATTGCTTTATTGATTATTGACTTTTGTCTCCAGCCACCAAAATATAGGTATCACAATTAATCTTTTAAAAAAAAAAACATCATCTCGACTTTACCGAGTAAACATAGATCTGTCTAAGGAACAAAACATATATGTTGTTATTTAACCAATATTACGCTATAATAAAATACATCAGTTATTACATAATTCTTAGTAATTCCCCAGGGTTCAGGGTGAATTCTTTGTGTTATGAGAGTGTCAGAAATGGCTAATTGCTACGCTTTACAAATATCAAAAATTAATAAATAATTTTGTTTATTTTTCAAATATTACGTAGTTTCCGGAATTGCCGTAAGAGAGCAGCATGTATTTGTTTACTTTTGAAAGAAACATATGATAAAATGAATATTTTTTGTTCTATTTCACTGTTAAAAAACGAGTTTTCTTCTGTACTTATTACGGAAAATGTTTATATTACCTCGCTCCGTGTTGTCCTTACTGGATTGAAGTTTTATTCTGTGATGAGGTACGTCTTGCGTTATTATTTCCTTTTCGTTTAGAGTATTTTCTGATTGTCTACTAGAAGTAGGCCGAAATATATTGGATCCTCAGAATGGTTTCATCCACTGGTTTTTAATGTATAACACCATTTAATTTGGATTCCTCAGGTATAATTAGTTAGTATTCACTTTGTTTATTACTCTTGCGTGAATTTCGCCTCCTCCAACGTCCAAAAAAGGTTATTTTTTTATAATTTTTGTCGCATCGTTTCTTCAACTCTCCGGTTTAGTTCAAAATTTTTATATCTTATTAACAATACTTGTTATTTTTCATCACTCTTAGTAACACATAGTATTTTTATTATGTAGGCAGTTTGTGATTATTATAAATTTATATTTTATTTATGGAAAAATAATTCCCTTCCATTCCGGTTTATTTACTAATTTAATTCACATAATATGTTTTTGGTTAATTTTTTTATGACATTGTATATAAATATTTTATCATTTTATTATCATTAAATAAATTTATATATTATTTATTTAGTCTCGAATAGTGTTCATACCCGGTACTACTTCCTGTTGTCATTTCCTTCATAGGATTATTTTAATTTTATATTATCTTTGGTAGTTAAAATTTTTATGTCTTTTAAAATTAACCCTGGGTTTTCTTACAATCTAACATAATTATTTGAAACAATATAATATTAACTTGGGTATAACAAATTGTGGTTCATACAATATAAATTACAATAAATAAATAAAATCACAAAAATCAATTAGTATTATTACATACTACTTCCATAGTTTTATCCTATCCAAAACATACAGCACAGTTTAGTAATACATTAATTTCACTTTGGTTTTTCACCTCAATGGGTACACTAGAACTCACTTCGCACTATATACCACTCGAATTGTTTATTATGTGGAGTGATATAATTAAATTTTGAGCGAGCTTTAGTTCTACCCATTTCTGACTTTTATTCTCATGATTTACTTTATTGGGACCGGGTTATGTACCGTTACAATATATATATATATATATATATATATATATATATATATATATATTATGTGTAGAGAGTAATAATAAATAATAAATAAAATATTAGAGAGTAATAATAAATAATAAATAAAATATTAGAGAGTAATAATAAATAATAAATGTTTGCAACAGGTTTCAGATTGAAGAATTAAGTTTGTAAATGAGAGAGAAAAAGCGAGTTAAAAAGTGAACATTAGTGATAATTTTTACGATGGTCACGGTAGCCACTCAACGCAAGCGACGCATAGAGAAGGAGAAGCGAAAACGACAAGAGAAGCTTCAACAGGAATCGGAAGTAGATAAGTCTGCAAGATTAGCCAAACGGCGTAAACGAGCTGAAGAAGTTCCCGAAAAGCAGCGCAATATCGAACGCGAAAATGCCAAGAAACGAATGGCTCAAGCGAGATCGATCGAGGCGGTGGATGCACGTTCCTCTCGACTTGCCAATGACGCGCAACGGCATGCTCAAGCAAGAGCAAATGAAACACCGGATGAACATATCTCTCGACTGAAATCAGATCGATTGAGCCATTCTGAATTAAGAGCTAGAGAGACAAGTCAGGAACTTGAAGCAAGACTACGACGTCAACGTGAGGCCTATGCTCAACGAGTAGCTAATGAGGCAGATTTTCACTCAACCATAAACACTTTTTGCGACAAATGCTGTGATACCTGTCAGAAAAAATGCTACCCTAATCAGGTAGTGAAATATCGTTTGATTTCACCAAAGCCATACTTGACACCGGAACTTGCCGCTAAAAATAATTTGCTTGTTTGCCATCGAGGCAATACGCACTTGAAGAGCTCAAAGAACCATGCTCCATCCAAGGCGTATTGGAATAACTTGCTTCCGGGTGATATTCCCAGTGAAATTGCAGCACTAACTGAACCAGAACGACATTTGCTTCAGCGCATCATTCCGTATGTCAAAGTGATCAAATTTCCAGGCAGATTTGGTCAATACGGTTTCAAAGGACATGCAACATTATTTGCTCTCGATATCTTTGAAGTCAGCGAAAAGCTGCCTGAAATGCTTCCTCGATCGAGCACAGATGTAGGAATTGTTGTAGTTGTTGAAACTCTGGAGAACTTGAACGTGTCCAAAGATTATAACATTTCACCGGATCGTGTCTACAAGGCACTTGATTGGCTTATTATAAATAACCTACTCTACAAGGATGTAAAAGTAAATCGATCTGCGCGGTTAAATACGCAGGATGTCATCCGCGTTATTCCAGTTCAGCGACAACAACCAAACGAACCTATTGACCAAGCTACTGATGCTCCAAATTGCAGTGCCTACATGCGAATTAATGATTTATCGCGAATCGTACGTGCTTCATGGAATCAAAGTAATGAAGAAATCTTTCATTCCGGACATGCTGGGCACCAATGTTTCGCAATGGTCATGGCAAATTTAATTCGTGCTGCCATTCTACCACCAAGTCAATGGAATATAAATGTTTTAAATCGAAACATGATTCAAGGCGACAGATTTTACGAATGGATTGATTCGGAAACTAGAAATCAACAAGGTGCCTTTCCAATTGATGATCGCGGCTATGTGGAGATTAGAAATCTTGATGTTGTAAGACACCACATCCTGATATTTGACAATGCATTTACTATTGAATATGATGATTTAAATTGTGCCTTCAATGGCAGTTTATGCGACAGGAAATTAGAATTAGATTCCTAAATCTTCGTGCTTCGATAAATTTATTGTTCGCCGACGATAATGTTGGAATTTTGGTTGTTCTGGCAGTGCATATGGTCACTTGTATTATGATAACAAGTTTTATTTCACCGATTCTCATTCATGCGGACCAAAGGGGGACAAAATGAAAAAGCCTGTGTCATCGAATGCGATACTCCTGACGAATTCATTCATATTATCCGCCGAACTGTGCATTCCAATGCCGGTACACAATTTTCAATTAATGCCATAAATGTTATCGTCAGAGAAGGGAATGTACCAATGCAGCAACATTTAGAGGCACATACATCGATACAGGTAGACGAAGAATTTCCTACCGAAAATGAACCAGAACAAGTGGCAGTAAATGCATCGCAATTCGTTCCCGTCCAAATATCTGTAATGGCACCAATTGATCACGAGCAGCCAGATGTTAATGATGAATTTGAGGAAAGTAGAAACGTCAACGAAATTGTTCGCAAAACTAAGGACAATATTGTGAATGTGAATCAAGAGTTGAAAGCAGAGGAATTTTGATGGTTCTATCTCTTTCCATATGGCAAAAATGGCTTGAACGAAAAGCGCCCGGTAAAAATTACGCCATTGGATTATTTTCAGCAGCGAATTCTAGGCTTAGATACTCGTTTTCAAAGAACAGACTATTTGTTTTATGCACTCTCGATGTTTGAATATCTACGAGTGCAGTCGATGCATGTGGCAGAGCTATACGAGGACAAGGTGTTGTCGAGGACCTTCATTTACATTTAAAGAATCTCAGAGGATCGGCATCATATTGGCGAACAGCTCACAACGAATTGATTGCTTTTATTCGTTGTCTTGGTCCTCCAACTTGGTTTATTACTTTGAGCTGTAATGATTTGAATTAGCTTGACATGCGCAAAGCTTTATTGATTGCAGATGGCAGACCCGATAAAGATCCTAGCCAATTAAATTTTGATGAAGTGCAGCGTTTGATTGAATCGTATCCTGTTGTATTGAGCCGACATTTTTCCCGCCGTGTCGACGCGTTTATGAAAGAGATCAAACGAAATAACAATCTTCTTGGTAGAAAAGTCATTGATTTCTGGACACGAATTGAGTTTCAGAACCGCGGAAGTCCACATGCACACCTTGTAGTATGGGTTGAAAACGTTCCATCTTTTGAAACTCCAGAAAGTCTTGCGTACATTGACCAAGTGATCTCATGCCACCTGCCAAGCGAAGAAGAAGATCCAGATTTAAGAGCACTCGTCAAACGCAACCAAATTCATCGCCATACTCATACATGTCACAAAAACAACTATGAGACATGCCGATTTGCTTTTCCACGCAAGCCATGTCGACAAACTCGTATTGCACCGCCGAGTTCAAACGAGTTCATTAGAAATGGAGGACGATTCTGTACTTTAAAACAAACGGCTGATGAAATATGGGTCAATAATTATAATCAGCAAATTCTCCAGTTCTGGAATGCCAATATGGACATACAACCATGCGGCTCCAATGAATCTATTGCCCACTCTATCGCCAAGTACATTTCAAAGACGGAACCAGCAGATGTAAACGAAGGTGTAGCTCAAGCCATTCATCAAATTCGTCGCGATGAAACTAACATCGCAAGAAAGATCTTCGGATCATGCATGCGGATTTTGAAAGAGCGACAAGTTTCCGCATCAGAATGTGTTTATCGACTCTGCCATCTGCCGCTTCGTTCAACTTCAAGAAAGTGTGTGTTCTTGAATACCAGAAAGTCAGATCAACGATATCAAGTGTTAAGATTTCAGGATAATCAAGCAGTTGGACTTTGCTCAAACATATTTGAGCGATATGCAAATCGTCCGAGACAACAAGAGCAAGGGCATGATTTTCCAAATATGTGCCTACTTGAATTTGCGATGAAATTTGAGCCGTTTTATGCAAAGAAAGCAGCATACAGTGAAGAAAGCATTGATGCAGAAGAGGAAGAGCAACCAACAAGACGAAGACTCATTAAGATGGCAAACAACAATAAAATGGTAATTAGAAATATTCCAGCTGTTGTACGAGTGCCATTCTTTCAAATGCAGACGGATCCGGACAATTATTTCTATAGCCTGCTCGTATATGTACCATTTTACTCGGAGGATGAATTAATTGATGAGCATAACAATGTACGCGAAGTTTTTCTTGCTCGAGAAGAGAAATTGAGACAAACAAATGCATATCTTGAAATACATCGTGCAAGAGACAGACAACTTGAAACTGCATTCAATCAGGCACATGCTTTCAATCTTCTTGAAAATCCAGAAGACATTGTTGAGGCAGAACTTGAAGATGAAGTTACTGAACAGTCGATGACAAATGAGCAGTTTCAGAATGTGTGTGCTGCAATGAATTTACGACAGCGAGAATTATTCAGCACCATTACTCGCAGTATCCAGGACCAAATGAATGGAAATCCGAATCGCATCAGAATGTTTGTCACCGGAGGTGCTGGAGTTGGCAAAACATTCACATTCAATGCACTAAAAGAACAGGTCAATCGATGCTATGGTAAGAAAGCAGTTAAAGTTGGCGCTTTGACCGGTGTAGCGGCACGACTTGTTGGTGGAACAACGCTGCACACATTATTTAAATTACCAGTTGAGAAAGACGGTAAAATGGTAGGAAATTTGGCACCACTCACTGGTAACTATTTGAAGGTCTTGCGAAATCAGTGGAAGGACATCGAATTCCTGTTTATCGATGAAATTTCCATGGTTCCATACGAAATGTTGTGCAAGATCGATTCTAGATTGCGACAACTGAAAAAGAAGGAAAATGAACCATTCGGTGGCATCAACATTATGGTTTTTGGAGATTTGTTTCAGTTGCCATCTATCCGAGGAGCACAGGTATTCCACCAGCCTGCAAGATTTATTCCGGCAACTCATTTGTGGAGACTCTTCAGCCTTGTGGAGTTGACGGAGAACATGCGACAACAAGGTGACAACACATTTGCCGATCTTTTAAATGCTCTTCGCGTCGGTGAGTTGAAGGCCCCACATTTTGCTCTATTGATGTCAAAAGTGTTGACAGAGGCATCTGGCGATTTTGATTTGGATAAAGCAATTCGCATATATCCAACTCGTGCACTAGTTGATGCACACAACACAGCCGTCATTGAACAATTCAGAGCCCAAGGATTGCGAATTTTCAGAATTCGGGCTCAGGATGTGCTAGTGGATGCGACAAGAAATAACGAAAATGTAAACATGGACAACATTGTGTCAGGTGATATCAACAAGACTGGTGGATTACAAAAAGAGCTGGAAATTTTCAACGGAGCGAGAGTGATGCTTCGTTCTAATATTAACATAGAGCAAGGACTTGTGAATGGGCACTATCACTGAAATTGTTTGGCCTTTATTCCGTCGTGATCAGATGTACGATACCGACATCCCATCTGTTCGTATCGACTTTGGGAGAGATGGAATTCATTTGATCAAACCGACATAAATACAGTTTCCGGCACTCCGAAACTATGGAACAATCGAGGGAACACAGCTCCCACTAATACTGTGCTGGGTCTGTACAGTCCATAAAATGCAAGGATGTACAGTGGACCGTGCTGTTGTATACCTCTAATCTGCACTATTTGCTAAAGGACAGGCATATGTCGCATTGAGTCGTGTCAGATCATTGGATGGATTAAGAATAGAGGAGTTCGATTGCTCAAAACTCACTGGCAAGACACCGTGCAATGAAGATGCCAATAAAAGAGATGGAAAGGATGCGACAACTAAGACCTCCAGCACAATAGGTGATTCATATATTTAAAATTAGTAACTAAGAAAGATCTGTTAATTTGTTGTAATATTGAAATAAATAAAAATCTTATAAAATTAATTTTGCTTGCTACTTTATTTTAATTTTCAGGAAAATATCAATTAAATAGATTAATATATTATTGGTAGATAGGTATAACAATTTTCTATTTCAAAAATTACACACAAGACTAAAAAGCAGAAAATAATTATTTAAATAAAAAAATTTTTTTAAAAACCACGTTTTTAAAACGGACTAAAAAGTATAAAATAATTTCTCCTACATCCATACAGATGTATAACCCTATACAGATTCATAATCCCATACAGATTGTCCTAAAAATTTGTGATAGTGAATTTTAATAGATATGAAAATAATTGTAAAATTCAAAACAAAAAACGTGGGGCGCATGCAATAGATAATAGTAAGGATTGTTTGAGAAAACTCACACAACAGTTTATATCTTCTGCAGTGCAATGAAATTGTTGGTGACTATTCATGCATCAATTATCTATTGCATGCGCCCACGTTTTTTGTTTTGAATTTTACAATTATTTTCATATCTATTAAAATTCACTATCTTTTTATACTACACGTCAAATTAATGCTAAATAGTTAGGCTACTTTACTTTTTTTATACAAGGCTTTAAACTCGAGCTCAAAATTCAACTAAGTATATACTCGGAATTTTAAAATTAACTTTCTCTCTGCGTTCAAAGCTCTGATGCTTATTTTGCAAGCTTAGACTGCCGATGGCCGCATTAAAAGTTATATACAAAGTTTTTCAGTATTTACAAATTTACAACAATTAAAAATCAAAATTCTAATAAAATATTTACAAAATGTAGCAATTTTGTTGTTTTGCTAAATGTAGCTTGGGTTGAGTGCAACTTTATACTATAGGTGCACAACCAAAATCGTCTTCATCAGTGGTGTCGCCATATTCATCCTTATCGGAGTCATCAGGTGCTAAGTTTACAATCAGTTCCTGAACACTTGTTTCATTTAACCCCTCGTTCCTCCAGTCATCATCAATCAACTTCTCTACATGGTCGACGTATTTAGTCCACATGTCGGAAGTAAAGTTGACAACAGATTCTCTAAATAGGTTTTCAATATCTGCCAGTTTAAAGGTTGTATTCCTAACCTTTACGTAATTTTTTAGATTCGCCCAAACCATTTCAATAGGGTTGTAATGATAGTGATAGGGCGGTAGACGAATTACTTTGAAACCCAACTCAGATGCTTTTTTATCGATCACATAGGTAGGCGTTGGTGGCTTATGTAACCGAACTAACGGATATAGTTCCACCTTAAGAAGGTTATCTGGGAAAGAGACGCCTCGAGCTTTCAACCAGCTGATCATTTCCGCTTTTGTTGTGACGATGTCGGTGGTTTGTTTAGAATCCTGGAATGATACGGAGCATTGGCCATAACAATAGTTGCTCCTTCAGGAATGAATGGCAGTAATGTATCGAAGAACCATGATTCAAAAACAGTCGCATTCATGTCTTCATGGTAATCTCCTGTCTTCTTAGATTGGAACACAAAAGGTGGAGCGCTAATCCATCCGTTGGAGCCACCAGCATGACAGATGATCAATCGTTTGCCTTTACCCAGAGGGCAGCCGAGAGTTCCTTGGATAGTGTCATCAGTCCAACCAATGTCCTTTCTCGTGTTTTCATTGATCCAGGTCGCGTCCAAAAATATAGTGTTTTTAATATTTACTTCACCCATCTTTCTTAAGAAACGACACCTTAACAGGGCCACTGACGGCTTTTCCATGAGGATTTTTCTGCTGCTAAATTTCTTGTACTGAAATCCCATGTCTGATAATAGCGAGCTCAGTGAAGATTTTCCTCCCATATACAGTCCAGCTTCTTGAAGTGACACACAAAGTTGTCTGAGGGTAGGCGCTTCTTTTCGAGCATAGTAGCTCAATATGTGACGTCGAATAGCTCCTTTGTCGAAGTCATCCATGTCTGTTACTGGCCGCTTTCTCTTCAAACTTTTCTTCCGAGGAGTATGAATAATAATATTTTCCCTCTTGGTGCTGTTTAAGGTGTTATCTTGTTGATCGTCCTCAGCTGTGAATAAATCAATATCTTCAACTACACAGTGATCTTCTTGATTTTCCAAACTTTTTTTAATCTCTGCGTTGATACGTTGTATTGTTCTCAACGAAATGCCACAAGCATCTGTTGTTCTCTGCATTACTTTCTTAGTATCAAGTAAAGGACCTCCGTTATTCTTCTTTTTCTCAAAATAGAACAGAACAGAAGCAATCATTGTTCTGCATTGAGTATGTAAAACTTGGCGTTTTTACAAGAACTCATAATCACAAATCAACTATACACTAACCACAAATGAACTGATTCACTCACAATATACGCAACAGATCTCCTCTCTGACAAGACTGGCTGGTCTCACTACCCCGTGCAAGCTATTTAACGACTAATCAGCGGGTAATCAGTGACTCACTCGGGGTACCCGGTACACAAGCAATGACCTCTACTGTTTGTTGGTTTGAGGGTGAATCATCCTCTCTATCTGGAAAAATGACTATAGCGACCAAGTGTAAACCAAGTAAGGAAGGGACGTCTCTCTTGCATGTTACTGAAATCTGTAATACCGGTAATTATTTTCCAAATTACGTGATACAATAATACACATTTAATTCCTGACGCGCTACCTCGTCCTCTCAAGTTATAGTTAAAGTTTAATAACATGGACAGTAAATTTTTAATATATTTACATAGATACATATCACATTTCATTTCGTGTGTCTGTAAAACAATAATATATAATATTTTTATAATAAATAACATTTTTAAAAGTTCGTGCTAGTAAAAAGACAAACAATTATTTCGATTACGTATAACAACTATTATTTCATATATTGTTTATTTGAAATAAAAATACGAGGTTTGAAAATAATCTTTATATCTATATATTAAAATCTGTTACATATGTTAATTATTTTTTCCAGTATTATAACAATAAAGAGGTGGGTCGTCAATCTGCTCTTTATCGAGTATCACAATCGGTGAATCGGAATAGTTAAAAAAAAAAAAAAAAAAAAATGGCCAAGGCCGACGCCAGTAATTTTAAGATTCTCGTAATTTCGAGGTCAAGTTGTAAAATCAAAAATCTATTTGTAAAAATATTACATATTAAAGGGAGTGTCACAGAAAAATAGTTGAAAAATAAATAAGATGATCAGTAACTTAGTTTTTAATAATCATCATTTTTAATAATAGTCGCTTAGATGGTGTTCTAAAGTTTAACAATAACAATAGTTCAAAATAAACAAATAAATGTAAAACATTTGAATATCGCCATAAAAACTTCGTGTCTGGACGTATTTTAAATGAAATTACAGTCTGAATTCAATGGAACAATCAAAATTAAAAGTTTAAGCACGACAATAAAATTGAATTTATTGTAGTGGACTGTAACTAAAAAGACAGCAGCGCAGGTCAAAGGCCTGTCCCTGTATATTGTTAGGCGGCCTGTCAGTGTGTGTGTGTGTGTGTGTGTGTGTGAGTGAGGGTCTCCTAATCCTCTAGCCGCCTTCCGGGACTGGACATAGTGTAGAGGTTCTGGTTTCAATTCTGGCAGCACCATAACATCAAAGTGTATTCAGCCCCGGGTCACTTCAGTCTCTGGAAATGATAACACCCTGGGTTACTATTAACGGAAGCGCAGTGGTTTATTGTATAGCTCGCTTCACATTGGCTACTTTCCTTGCATGTTATAAGCTATTTTAGTGGTACATACATGCACGCGCACTCACAAATAACTATGCAGCTATATATATTGCAACGATACTCTTAACAACTCACTTTTGCACATATGCTATTACTCATTTGTGCGCACTTACCCACGTCTCGAAGGTATAGTCTTCTTCTGCAGTATTTACCTTGATGTTTCCCAGCTAGGTCGCAGGCTTTGGTAGTTAATTGAGGGTGGATAAGCACGTGAATATCGTTACAAGTAAAGAGTACAGAGGATTTAGTACTGGTTGTGAAATTAGTACGACTTTGTTAATAAAATTATGTTCATTTTTTTTATTAATTAAAAAATGCAAATGGCCATGTTATTAATTAGTGTGTGGGTTAACTAATATTGAAACCCTTATATTCAGTTATACGAATATAATTATAACGTGGCAAGATCTTATCTCTTATAGTCTAAGACATTATACACAAAAATAAGACATATATGACCTGGAATATTTACACAGACATACTGTACAATACATAACACATATATTATTACAATGCGTGATTAACACGTACTAAATTGAATATTAATATTGACTTAGCAAGTGTGGTTTTTTTTATTATGTACCACTTAATTAAACAACTAAATAATTAAACATTTATAAAAATTCTAATACAGACCATTCTATTACTTTATTTAACTATACTCCTAATGTCTCAATTAATTAAAATCTATAATTGAAGTAAACTTTCGTACTTGATTTTACGTTACAGTTACTTGATTTTAATTATATAATAAAATATGGTTTCTCTAATTACCATTTATTTATGAGATTAATAAGTTTTATTTTCTTTGTTATAAATTATTATTCTCTGAACTTTTATTAATTATTCATTATGCAAATAAAAATAATAAAGTTTATGTAAACTTGCATATGGAATCTAGAGCCCTCTTTTGATAGACCTCAGGGTCGTTTATAAGATTGAATAAATGTCTGACTTCACCTGCATATTTCTGCAACCATTTAACTGTTGTTACCGTCACCTGGACTCTCGAGTTTTTGGGATCCCCTTCCGGTATCACCTTCTCTGTCTCTGCGTCGTTTGGAATTACTCTTTCCTCTAATGGATGCTGAGTTCTGACATGGACCTCTGGTCGTGATGATGTACGGCTGGATGTAGCTGCATGTGGTTGTCCCTGCGTCATCTAGTATTTTGCTCTGGTTCCTCTCCTCTCCTCGTCTTTTCCCTCGTGGATGTCTCGAAGTTCTATGTGGAATTCTTGAAGTTCATCGACGACGTTTCGACTCCTCGTAGTTTACAGTATTATTATCTTTTAAATAAATCGTGTATATCACTAATTACTTTCACCGACGTACTGCCGGTTCCATCGCACCTTAGTTTACGTAATTCGATTTAAAACATTACTTTAACTTTGTAAAATTTGCGGTGGCGAGATGCGTGAATTTCACGTACTGTCTGTTAATGATCTGAGAAAGCGTGTGTCGCTCGCTGAGGTTTTATACTCCTGCCAGCGTTCAATTCCTGTTGAAAACTGTTCGGACAGAACTGAACAAGTCAGCGCGTCTGTTTATTAACTAATTACAACCTACGCGTCTTTCTATGAAGCGCACACTTTTTTATAAATATTATTTGACAAATCGTTAGGTACATTAATAAACTTAACCTATGCAAATTATGAACATTAAGGTGTGTAAACTATGGAAGTTATGGCAAAATTTCACACGGTAGCTGAACGGTTCCCACGATCATAGACCTCTTAGTATTGAATTGTGGCGCCAGGCGCCAAGCTGTTTTTCTACATACGTCTCTGATTCGTGTGACTTCTGGTTTTCGTTCAGCACTTAAAAAACGGTGTAAAATTTTCCACAATCGTATACATAATTCAACTTGTTCTTCACACACACACACACACACACACACACACACACACACACACACACACACACACACACACACACACACACACACACACACACACACACACACACACACACACACACACACACACACACACACACACACACACACACACACACACACACACACACACACACACACACACACACACACACACTGATACACACGCGGTTGCAAGGCTTGGCAATTCCATATGCATGTTTACTTACAATTATTTCCTTATTTAAAATTAATTAATACGTTTGTTTCTTTTATTTATGTCTTATACCTAACGCTTAATTATTACATTATTTTCATTATTTACATCTTTCACACGACTCATACGTGGGTTCGTATGTTCTCATACCGCAGTCAGGGGTTGACATTGTGACAATTTGACATTTTTTGTCATTTGAGGATACAAATTGTCACAAATACCTCACAAAGTCAAAATCAGGAAGGCTGAAGATGGGAACACAAGGCTTCCCGAAACATGTTCCAAATAGGGAGAAAACATCTTAAGGTAAAGTCATTATAAAATATATATTATATACATCAAGAAACGGACTGTAGCTGAATGTGTTTGAATATATATATTGTTTGCAACGACAGAACGTTCTCGAAGAGTGTGTGTTCTACAGTACATGGAGAGTGTCGTTCTACTTGTTTCCCGGCCAGCCATTATTGTTCCTAGTGACAGTTAAATCCAGAAAATTTAATTTCCCAATTTTTTACCCAGCATGACGGTGTAGCAATGGGTTCTCCACTTTCTGGCCTTCTTGCTGATATATATCTAAACCATTTCGAAAATTCTTTCATTTTTACCAATAATAAGTATCATGATAACATAATTTTTTATGGCCGATACGTTGACGATACCTTTTTAATTTATAAAAGCACACGTCGACAAATAGACCGGTTACACAAATATTTGAACAGTATTAATAGTAATATACAGTTTATGCTGGAGAACGAGGACAATAGGAAATTAAATTTTCTGGATTTAACTGTCACTAGGAACAATAATAAATTGCAGTTTAATATTTACAGGAAACCTACAGCAGCTGATACAGTTATACATGCCACATGTTATCATCCACTGTCCCAAAAAATGGCCGCTTTCCACAGCATGATTAACCGCCTTCTGTCATTGCCCCTCAGTAATGAGGACTACTATGATGAACTGAATACCATTAAACACATTGCAATCACAAATGGTTACAAAGAAACAATAATAAATAGTATCCTCAAAAGACATAAGAAACGAAAAAACACGGACATACGTAGGGCACCTGTGGACAATGCATATAAATACATCTCAACGCCATACACGGCTTTTATGCCTAGAATTCTAACTTCAATTTTAAATAAGACTAATAATATTATTACCACTTATAAAACTACAAACAACATTTTAAATAATCTTCGTGTTCTTGAACCAACAGCCCTTGAAACTAAAACAGGGATTTATAAATTGGTGTGTGATGATTGTGATGCCTTCTATGTGGGCCAAATGGGCCGAAATTTTCTAAAAAGATTCGCTGAACATAAGCCACCTACATACTTTCACAACTTAGAAAACATCAGATCTAAATTTGCTAAGCATCTTATCGCGGAGAATCACAACTATACTGGCTTTAATACTAACCTAAAACCCCTTCACATTTGCAATAAAGGGCGTTATATGAACGCCCTCGAAGAATTCGAAATATATAAAGCATACAATAATGCCGATACCAAGCCACATGTTTTGAATGATCAGCTGCATTTTAAATCAAACATCCTGTATGATACTGCTTTGCGGTATTTGCTATGATACGAGTTAGATATGAACCAGTGCGCGGTCTGTCGCCGTACGGTGTACACCTTGAAACCGTTGTGCGCGCTATTTGTATAGTGTATTCTCATTTTGTTTTATTTATAATGTGGATTTAATATTTTTGGAAATATTCGACAACTATGCCATCGCACGATGGGATAAGAAAATGATTTTAAATTCTGATGATGGGACAAGGTCCCGAAACATGTAAATTTTAACGTGAAAATACATTTTGCTGTAAGTCACAGACGGTAAGATATACATTACTAATTTGAATGTCAAATACGTGGCTTGGTACTATAATCGGAAATATTCCATAAAAATGTACGTATTTGTTTTATTTCTTTGTCTTGATCTTTTTAAGATATGTTTTAACAAAGTCACATGTTTAAATTTGAAGTAGAATGGTAGTCATCGAATAGTTCCTATTTAAAATTCCGGTTTTAAGTGTAACCCCTCTTTCAAGTTTCCTTTTTTTTTTTTTTTTTTTTGAAAGAGAAGCCACTAGTTATTCAGAACTAGGCAAGAGCCTAGAGAAGCCAAAAATGCCCTGGGTCCAGTATGACGGGACTTGCAAATGAAACTCTGCTTTAAGACAACAATAACAATATTTATTAGGAGTTATTTCTTTTGTACAATCAATTCCCCCAGTATATGATATATGCGCCTTCGAATGATTAAGTTAATCTTACACAATCCATAGAATAGATCAAATTCATTAATAGAGTTCAATATTATACATATGCACATATTTGCATCTTCATACAATCAAATTAGGATTACAAGTGCTTTCACTTCATAAAAATAGCTCAAAATGTTGTTATAATTCAACATTAAACATAGGCATCGCCAAATAATTGACCTTGATATCACTGAGCAGCATACCGTTACTTCTAAATAATGTAAGAATGGCGCATAGTATCGACCCTCCCAGTAAGCCACATAAACCATTAACATGATATATATATATATATATATGCATAACAACGTATAAACAATCTAACAATCACATAAAGGCATGACACACAACATATAATTAACATCGATACACATTTACATATAAATACCACACACCATGTCCACCTGGTTAACAGCATATATATTGTCATCGTAACACCCTCAAACCCTCTTATTCAGATCAAGTACCCGGCCCACTTTAAAGCTTCTCAATTAACAAACCCCAAACCAAATAATAAGTCACAAAAGACCAGAGTTGAAACACCCCAAAAATTCTAAGTATGTGAAAGGCCAAAGTCAAATTGGCAAAATAGTCAGACCGGCACACAAGTACCAAGCATAAAAGGTAATTATCAATTTCATACCCCAAATAATGATAAATGTGCCCTCACGAGGTCAACATGGCTGCCCGGTTGCATAACTGCATATTCTCATTTCTTTTATTTTCTTACCAAACAAAAACAATTTTTTTAAGCAAGATGAGTGGAACGTAACCACCCATAAATAACTTAGAACTGCTATTAATTGTTTTACATTCTTTAACATTATCAATGAATTATTATTATGAATTATTAAAAACAAGGAAAACTTAACAATTCTTGTGCTGGCTATGGCAAAAGCTTAGTGGTTATAAAATTATTTAAACAGTAGGAATGAATTTTACAAAGCAGAATCTAGACATTTAATTGGATAAAACATACTTGAGGTGTTCATAAAGAACCCACTTGACCTCAGGCACGGTCATGCGCCCGGACTGGATCCAACAAACTATGACATGCTATGGACCTGTGGAAAAAGGCACCAACAGGTGTCGTCCACAGGTTAAAGCACCTCCCCCAAACCCTTAATTAATAACCAATTCAAAACCCAATTAAATGAAAATGTATATAAACCCGAAAATTCCCCTACTGGGTACCGAGACACCCGTGCATGCATACTTAACGCTAATCACTTAGTGACAGTCAGTGCCGCCCACATTTACAGTAAAAATAACTTACATCAATTCGGGTGATGCATGACCCTGGCTGAGTTTACAAATTCTCTGAGGCGTAAGCATTAGTAAAAGGAAAGATAATATGTAACCCCAAATGTCCCGTTGGACTTGTGCGCAACCAAGTTCTAAACTGGAGCATTTCCAAAATGTCTCAATGTAAAGTGTAGCGGCCACAAACCTTTTTTTTTTTTTTAACAAGGCATAAATGTCACCTAATTAACAGCATAAGGTGTGAGGATCTTGTCGTGTGCGTCCGTCCATTCGTCCTGACAGCTAGACGGAAAGTGATTGGATTTACTTCATGGAAGGCAGGTGATCGGCCATCCGCTGGAGCGAGACAGATTGACGACTAATTCGGAAAGCCGGGGAGTCGCGTAGTTGTTTATCTAGGCATAGTTAAGTATAGTAGGTAAAATTCCAATTCGGAGCTGCCAGGCGAATACAGACGCTACTACGTTGAATGCTGACGGTGAACTGGTTATTACAACCGCTGAAAATTTTTACGAAGCTACAGACCTAGAGCGCGCGCGGATCGGCACGGTGGCAACATAACAAGACGGACGCCGATAATACGTAATTTATTAATTCAACGCAGTCCGTTCTCGTTGACATAAAAAAAAAACAGCCGAGTTTTCCAAAACACGGCACAGTGGGAATTGTTGTATTTAAAAAATCAACAATAAATTGATTAAATATGCATTGATTAAATATAATAAATTAATAAATACGAATTTTTCTCATTTAAGTACACTTAAAAAACTGTGTAAAGATCAAACTCTGCCGAGTTCGACGCAAGATATAATCATCTCATATTAGACGCATCCTTAAAAAGCTGAACGTTTCAAAATTTCACTATGCTACGTTGTCTTGGAGTTTCTGCAAGCAAGTATGGGCAGGTTCATTTACTCGTATTATGTTACGAATGGACAGGAGTAGATTGTTTAAATGTTGTATTCAGTATTCTTTAAACCGTTATATCTTCTCTTCAACCGTTGTAGATGATGCGTTTCTTGGAATCTCATTATGTTATTTTAAAAAGTCGACGAGTTGACTAAAGTTATGCCAAGACATATGTTTAAAGTAATGCTAAAGCACATTAAAGGTGAGGAGTTTGAGCTGATAACGCAAAGAGGTTAGACGAGTCATGAATGCACAAGCAATCATTTCACATCGAAAAGATGGTAGAGGCCATTTTACAAGCAACAAGAGTGGTGTTGTCATATTCTCTCATTTAGTGATCAGTTTTATAGACGAATGTGCCAAAATTTATGAATACAGTTGCAGATCGGTAAGTGTATGTTTAATGTAGTGTATACCTTAGGTTATGTCTATGGTAAAGTAGAGTCAAAGTTATGGAGGACGAGAAACGAATCCTGTTAAGTAAGTATGACATGATTATGATCTAGAAAGGGGTCGAAGTGGACAATCACAGTGTTACAGAGTTTGTGTTCCACTACACAACCTCGGGCTGAGCAGTGTAGTTATATAGTGTGCATTGAGCTTCAGTGAGACAGTTGATTGAAAAGGTGTATTTATTTGAACACAGAGCAACAAGCTAAAGGCAAGACTGACTTTCCCTGTGCGAGCGCTACTGTCGTTCCTCGTATCTGCACGCCACAGGCTTCTGTCATTAGAGTCCCCCGTTTTCTCCATCTTATCATAAATGTCCTCCTTCCACGATCTCCTGGGTCTATCTCGTTCTCGCCTTCTAATTGAAAACCAGTTTAACAACTTTATGAGCCAACGATCATCGGCTATTCAGATATTAATACTGAAAATTGTTAATAACAGTATGTTAAAAATATCTGGAATAAAGTGTGGTCAAAGGGTGTAATCAAGAGAATTCAGCAGCACAAACTTATAGCAAAGCCACACTTTAAAGCGAAGACCTTAACCTATCTGTTATTGCAAAGCCAAAACTGGTACTTATCAAAGCAATCTATGTACATGGGAGTATACTGGGAATGTCGAAACGCTAATGTAGTAGTCTCGATACTGTACCACAATAAAGGATGTGAAAGAATAATGGAAGTGAGACTATATGTGAGACTATCAAGTAATTCTACACGAATACATACTTACTCGCCTGTGGGATCAATCAACGTTCCTGTCAGGATAGAAAGGGCATGTTTGGAAATTCTAATACTTCAGGAGCTGTAGAGAATAACGCCTATGCAATACTGAAAGTAAACAAGAAGACGTTAGACTGACGTTATGTAGACGGTTATGAACAAAGGAAAATTTTGGCAGTTAGGGAGTGTAAGGATGTTTATGGAAAATGTGTTAAAGCGCGATATAACCTTTGAGGTTTACAAACAATGTCTTTTCAAGAAGAAGGAAGAGTTGGCCAGAAATGTAATATGTATGTTATAAGCACATAGACTGTAACGTATTGAATTCTAGGAAGTAGTCTATAAGGAAAAAAGAAGTAAAGATAAATAAGAAAATAGTGTCATAGAAAAATATGAGACTATCCCTCATCATAAAATTCCCCCCTGTGTTTTGGAAAACGGAGTTAGAATTCCACTTTGGGGACTGTGTGAACACAGAGAAATATAGAATAGTCATATAAATTAGTAAAATTCCATAGCCAGATAACAGAGGATGTGTTTGTTACATGATAATAAAATTTACGTAACACAGCTATGGAAAGTAAAGACCCATTCCTCCACACAGACAACACGGTTTGTTAACTTTATCAGTGAAATAATAATTCGGTGCTTAGATCGGAGACAAAATAATCCAGTTTTTACTTTAAAATAAAAACGGATAACTTTCTTAGATATTATGCACTTAATCTTATAAATTTTGAAAATATCAATTTACTTTTTAGACACTAATGCGACTTTGCTTTTACATTTTCTTTTAGGGGAGACAGGACTTCGTATTTGAATATTTGTGCGGGATACCTTTTACTTTAGGCCGGGGAAGCGTGTTGTTTACTTCATACTTGGTTTCTGTCCTGAGACCGACAGTTTCATATTAGTTTCTTTTTTTTATTTACGATGATTTAGTTGGAGATTATGATAGTGGAATTAAAATTCTTAATATTTGTTAATTCCTCCCAAACGTGTGTTGTCACTGTTAATGAAATAGCATTATTGCTTTGACACTATACACGTGAGCTTAGAGCGTGAGAACACAGGGAGGCGTCGTCTACCATTCACGTGACCTGCATAAGGATGTTACTGAGAAGCGTTCTGTACGCGCTTGACAGCTCAGACTGTAAATAATGACACAGGGTATTTTGAGGAAGTATAATGTGGAACCGTGACGAAAGCTGGGTTTGTAGCAAAATGTGATTTTCTGTAGTGGCTGAAGTTAGTTGTGAAGGTTTGCCCACAAATTGTGAATTACGATATCCGTTCGGGTGTGTTACATTGGAATTAGAACTAAGGTGTGGAACGATTTGTTATACAAAACCTCTGCTCAACAGTCTGTTAAGTACCGCGGCTTTTGTGTTTAGTAGTTTGTCGCATGGTTTAGTGTGATTGTCGCATGGCTAATACAACGCGTCGCCAGCCGCTAGATGCGATATCCGCAACCAGAACGATTTGTTATAAAGAACATTTATTATGTGAAGGATCTTGGGCCTTTCAAAACTGTGAAATGAGTTTGCAGATCTTAAGACAGTAGAGAGAGAAAGGCAAAATAAAGTGACCTTTTTTTAAACTTAGTGTAAAAAATTAACTTAGCCTCATGAAAGATGATTTAACATTGGTATTTTTCGTATCTTAATGACCATCCAGAGGAAAGTTTTGCATTGATTTAGAACCTGAAACATTTCAGTTTTTAAGTTCTCTCGCAACATAGAACCATCATGTGACGTACTTCCATCTTAACTATTGTATGTTTTTCTTGTACAACGTTTAAACATGTTCTCTCTGATAATCTAACTGTATTTTTATAATCCTATCAGTGTATGAGATGTTATTCTTACTTTATAAAGTCCAAAACTTCACATATTTTCCGTATACAGTGGAAAACGTTTAACACGAATTAGGTTAGGTTAGGTTCAGGTCCCGATCGTTGCTTTTGTTTTACAATTACAGTGTGTATACGAAAATTACGAAATACGAAAATTTTATCTACAAAATATCGGTTAACACGAATAATTTTGTTATAATAATTTTGTTGTTGGTTTCAGTAGCCTCATAATAAATAAATCCGTACATGCACTCTCCAAAACAGTGCAAGTTACAAACTGTAAAAGTGATGAGGATGCCGACGGACTTGACGGCGGAAAATGACAGTGAAAATTTACTAGTTCTTACCGCTACCGATATGCTTCCGTTGGTGAGCCGTGTTAGTCGATATTTATAAGCCAACTCGGAAGGTGAAATGTTTGATCACATAGATAAATAGAACAATTTGTTGAAAATAAAGTAGTGCAGAAATGTGTGCAAAAGAAAATAACGTACGATTTTAAAAATAATTGAACATTGTCATTATAGGAACTTGAAAATACATAGGCCTACTAGATTACTAAGAGAACATTACAAGAAAATTACGTTACAGTACTAAATTACAAGAAAATCTAAATCGTTTGACTAAGTGTAGAATAGCTACAGTGCGTGTATACCAAATTGTAAGAAAAATTAATGATATTTTTTCAAAAAATCAACCAAACATTATTTAAGGGGATAAATAAAACCTTTATATTTAAGTACCTTATGGATATTCTTTATTGCTTTATTTTATTTCACAATACAGTACATAATCTATACAGTATTTATTTATTTATCTCATTTTATTTCGCTTTTTTGTCCATTTAACACGAACAAAACAGCTGGTCCCCGTCATCGTCCCCGTTCGCGTTAAACGTTTTCCACTGTATTTGCCAGTGTAAACTTCTTTAAATTTCCTAAATGTTACATCCCTCTAAATATTCTTCAATATTTGTTAGGAAAGATTACAGTCTAATGACAACTGAAATTTAACGTTAGCGTAAAATTATTTTTTAGGTTTTGCGTGTTTCAGAATAACTATACTCACTTTACTAGAGGGAGGAAAGGTTTGTTTTCGACCATTTACGAGGGTCATTCAATAAGTAAACAGACAAACAGTTGTAGAAAAGAAATTAATTATAGCAGCTGATTGAAACTTTCAGGAGTGTTACCTGGCAACGTCGTTGTGAGTTTTGATCAGCTGTTCAATAATATATTGCATAAACATAACCAATACAGTTTTATTTACGATGGCGTGTCCTCTTGAGGACAGTACTTTCGAAGAACAGCGTTCTGTTATAAGATTTTTGGATTTGGAACCACTATAACCACTAACTTGGATTCACTATTTTGAACCTGAGTCAAAGCGACAAAGCATGGAGTGGAAGCATCCCAGTTCACTCACCAAAAAGAAATTCAAAACCCAGCCATCGGCTGGTAAGTTGTTGTTAACCATCGTTTGGAGCTCCCAAGGCCAAATTTTCTGTGACTACCTACAAGACCAGCGTACCATCAATAGTCAGTACTATTCTGACATGGTTGTGAACAAAGTTAAGCCTGCATTGAAGAAGCAATGTCCGGGATGGCAGAGGAAAGGTGTGATTCTTCTTCACGATAATGCCCGCCCACACACGGCAAAACTGACGCTCGAAACAATAAAAAAAGTAGGTTGGGAGATCCTGCCTCATCCCCCTTATAGCTCTGACCTTGCCCCATCTGACTTTTTCTTGTTTGGCCCATTCAAGGAGACTTTGCGTGGTGTCAAGTTCAACAGCAATGAAGAAGTGAAGGAAAAAGTCCAAAACTGGCTTCGACATCAAGGTAAAGAATTCTTTGCAGAGGGAATACAAAAGCTTGTAAAGAAATGGGACAAGTACATAGACGTTGCTGGAGATTACGTTGAAAAGTAAAAAAAAATTGTACTGATTGAATAAAAAGTTTTCGCTCCACAGCTGTTTGTTTGTTTACTTATTGAATGACCCTCGTATAATGAAAGAATCATTTATAAATTTTCTTGCAACCTGAAATTATTTAACGAGTAAGATGACCAGCGAATGCATATGATTATCAGTATTTTAACTTGACGGAATTGGCATGAGGTTTGAGGGGGATTGCACGTGAGCTATGGTTTTCTCCTGTTATGAAATATTATTTTTATGGTCTCATCTTGTTATGTACTTATTTATCTGACATCTATGACTGTGTTGAAATTACAGTGGAAAATTTTCAGTCTGCTTAGACCGAAATGTATTTAAATTACATTTATTTTTTATAAAGATAAATTTTTAAATGTAAAATATATTTTAACTTGAGAGTTTGTACATTGCATTCGTATGAATGCAAGTTAAATCGAATTTATTGCTATGCATTTAGAATTAACGGATTTTTTGTGACGTGTGCAAAATTGTTTTGAGATTGGATGAGTATAACTGACAGAACGTGTTCGATGGAAACATAACTTAAGCGTTGACGCAAGTGGTTTCCAGATATTATTTTAAATGTTTTTATGAATAAAAGAAAAGATTGAAGTCGAATATGTAAATACTAAAAATGGAGGAATAATTTTCGTTCTCAATTCTCGGAGATATCGCGATAGGAAGGCGTAGCTTATTGTTTTTCTTTGAGGATAAATTGAATGTGTGCTGCATTGAGTATTCAAAGGGAACATAACTTCCCCCCTCGATCAGCCTACATTATAATATATTACTGTTCGTCTGAAATGCTGTATCATTATGTACACTAACGTAAGTGAGGATAAACAGGTGCAGATATATACCTGCGCGAACAGGACAGTCGCATGTTCTCTCATAACGCAGATAAAATTGATAACACAACAGTAGTAACGATATTAGCATTTTATCAATTATGGCGTTATTATGTATTTGTATGTGCCTATGTGTGTTGGATTGATATCACAACAAAGTACAAAGTTTATTTATAATATAGCCTACATATGGATCATCGTGATGCCATTGTGATTTTGTGATTTAACCAGTAGTTTAGGAGCGTGACTTAGGAAGACATTGAATTAATTCCCTTATTCATATACAGAATAATTTTGAACTTAGATCTTCCGTGATTGTGGCATGCAATTCTAAGATAAGATATGAATTTACATTAGTTAGGCAGATGTTGCATCAATTCCATCACCTTTGTAAGACATTTACTCAAACTATGACTAATACGGCGGGAAAATTGTTTCTATAAGTTTTACCATATATTATTGTAGCCTATTGTAATAGAATCAGAACTTCCTAATGTGTTTAAGACACAATGATTTTTGTCATACACGTTACGTAAGCGATTACGTGAGCGATTACTCTATTAAACAGTTTTGTTTTTTGTATATATAACAATTTACTCGCAACAAATTGACAAAACAGATCAATTTGTAGCATAACGGTGAAATAAGTCATATGCGTTTGTCTTTTTTTTGTATATCAATCATAGCGGAAATAAAATCCAAAAATCAAATTTTCTAAACAACAAAGGTAAGTATATCTTTCTCATAGGACGTGCGACTTAAAAGCTATTGTAAATATGAAATAGTCTGCCACTATGAAAACAAAATAAACCAATAATGTCTACGCAAACTATTCTAAAATAAATTTACATTTATCCTGGAAAGCTTTGACCGTATTTAAATATATTTTTCTCACATTTTCGGTGAAGTGTGTGTCTAGAAAAGTCTTAGAATCAGTTTTTTAGGATCAGACTGATAATATATTGGAGTCATGAGTGTCATTGTTGACGTAAGATACGTATATTTGTAGCCTACTATTTATTTGGTTACACAAAACGTTCACATTTAGTTATCTATGCTTTAAAAAAAAAAACCAAAACCTTTCGAATTTTGACTAAGTTTGAGACAGATTCTTACAAACGTTGTAGATGTTCACAGTTTAACCGACTGTTCTTGAATGTGTTTGTAGACATTTTTCATAACCAGTGTTATTAACGTTGGGCTCCTTGCAGGCCTACAATCGCTAATCGCATTTATCCGAGCCGCAAGTGTTATGATTTGCAAGCTAAGATGAAATAAATTAAGCTTGTCTGTGAAGCCTTAACTTTGCTTCATCCGAGATGTGAACTACTGAGTAGGCTGAATCAATAATAACAAATTAATTTTATGACGTTTGTTTATGTTTGCACATAAAATAATTAATAACTACTACAAATATATACAGAACGGAGGTGGCGCACATTGCTTCCCTGTTCTACAGTCTTGTAGATCAAAACCCACTTTATTTTCATTTCACTAGCTTTATCTCAATTTGTCTCTTTTTTCAGCGTACTAATACTGAAAATTTTAAAGTACGAATGCGGTACCTAACACTAGGTTAGCATACTAAAACTCCCTATACTAAAACTGAGGTGGGAGCAGAGAACGAATAACCAAAGGTAAATTAACCAATTTATCTTCACCACGTAAACAGCTTTTACGTGGATACATGGATACGGGATACTGTATCTATTACACGTCAATGTACTGAAGAAACACGTCAGTGATTTTTTTCTATTATATTTATTTGATAAATGCATTCTGCTTACAAGTGGTAATGGGCAAACCTGGTGAAATACAGTACACTAGAAAGGGAGAGACCAGCCATCTCTTAGTTAACAGTACTTAATGATGTTAGAAAAATTGGTTAACCGAGTCTGAAGACCACTGCTCCTTCAGTCTTCTTGGGGCTTCCGGTGGATCGTGTAGACTGCTGACTGCGTCGTTTTGGTGTACGCGAAGCTTGCCGAAGTAGCCAATAATTTTTGTTTTCCTTGTTAATCATTAATTAATCACACAAAAAGAATTTAGAAACTAATTAACATCTGTCAAACTCATTACACAAAATTAATGTTCATAAATAATAAAGACAGTTCATTCAGGTACCGGTATGTGAACAAAATAATTCATAAAGTATACGTTAAAATTATCTTTGGGAGTGGCGCCAACATGATCATTACTAAAATAAAATAACCCTATAAAAGTAAATATTGCCTGCAAATTTCACTTCATTTCGTTTGGTACTTTGACGAAAGTTCACACACACACACACACACACACACACACACACACACACACACACACACACACACACACACACACACACACACACACACACACACACACACACACACACACACACACACACACACACACACACACACACACACACACACACACACACACACACACACACACACACACACACACACACACACACACACACACACACACACACACACACACACACACACACACACACACACACACACACACACACACACACAACCTCCAAGCAGAAAATATGTATTAATTTTCCTAGCTTCATTTATTTAATATTTCTAAAGTATATAAAGTAAAACTAGTTTCTCAAAAGTGTTACCGTGTAGTAGGTTGTACCAAGGCCACCGTAGATGATCTGTTAATAACTACCACTCATCAGACAGAACTTTCATTGAGAACTTGAAACTTTGCACTACTGTACATACGTGTATCCACAGAGACAGGAAAACGCGTTGTGGTAGTTTCAATGAAAGTTTCAGTATTGGAAACCACGCAACGGAGTTGTGTGCCCTTTAACCGATAATAATAAATCTCGAAGAAGTTTTAATAACAGATAGGAAAGATAGTGAATGCTACGCTGAATGAAATTTGACAAAGAAGATCGTAAATGAACACTTTACAATTCATTAATAAAGAAAACTGGTAGAGATAAACAAGTTAATTATAGTAAATTAGGATAGTAACTTAAAATTATTTGTGTGTTGACGTGTGTGTGTGTGTGTGTGTGTGTGTGTGTATGTATATATAAACTAACAGTATCACGTCGCATTTTTGATGCAAGAATTTTTATAACTCGGTGTTTGTTATAAGAAAAGAACACTGACAGATACAAAGCAAACACGAAAATAAAAAGTCTATTTAAATTTTTACAAAGAAGGAAAGAGATCTCCGGTACTGCTTATAAACAGGTAGTAAACCTAAAATTTTACTTGGTTGACTACATGATACAGCCTAAGCAGGAGACCCACCAATATCTCCAAATACGTTCTACAACAGCCTTAAGCAATCTGTAGGAAACGGTTTCTTTCAAGGAAATCTACGGAACTGTCAAGATACAGTCAATGTTGGATAAGAAGCTAAGAATCAACTTCATCAAGCCTGATGAAGCTAAGAATAACATTGTGTTTGGAGAGAAATAAGTTAACTACTTACCTCAGAAGTCCAGATTAAGTGAAAGGGAAACCGTACGTGCAATTAGGGATTTGTTGCAGTTTCAGATGAGATTCCTGAAAAAAGTCAGGCGTCTACACCACGCTGTTGCTATTTCCTCAAGTTAATATGAAAGAGGGTTTTCCCAACTGAACTTAACTGTGGCTTCACTGAGATCATCTCTTCTAATTGAAAGTATGAGGCACCTTCTTTTATTAGACTTATTGGGCCTCCTTTGACCATTTTCAAGCTCGACAAGTACAGTATGTTAATATTCAAAGGTCGCTGAGCTACAACCGACACTAAAGAGATGTTTTAATACTTATGGTATGCTAGCCTTATAAGTTCAAGGGTATTTAATCTCTTTTCGAAAATTTATAGTTATTTTAATCCAAGTTGATTTGATTTGTGTTAGAATATAAGATGCACTGTAACCCCTCTTTAAAAGTTTTATGCTTTATACATTTTTTTTTTTTTTTTTTTTTTGAAGAGGGGCCACTAAATATTTAAAACTAGGCAGAAGACCTAGAGAAGCAAAACAGCGATGGGTCCAGGGAGATGGGACTTGCAATTAAATCTCACTATTAACAACCAATAACAACTTTTATTTCAAATATACCAATTAAATCGCAATAATTCAACTTCAATATAAAATACAATTCCTAAATTTCGATAATTCAATCTGAATACAACATATGAATTTTAAATTTCAGCAATTCAAATTTAATATAAATATAAATTTTAATTTTCAATAATTCAATTTGGTATAAAATATAAATATAAATTTTAATTGTAACATATCAGTCAGCACCCATTTTAAGTTTCCAACTTCCCCAAAACTACCCAAATTAGCAATTTAATATTTATAATCTAATATAATATAATTTAATATTTAATTCAAATTTTATATTTGATATTAATATAATCTTTATAATTGCATGGTTGCATAAACAGTCCCCGTACATAACACATAGAAATAATGCATACATGATTCACATAATTACACATATAAATATATACACCTATCACAGACACATATTCAATATCACCACATAAATAACAAACACCCTTATAACATTAAAGCCTTGCCACCCGCCTATATATCTTTTCTCTCTATACATACATCGCCCCATCATATGGAAATTTCAACTACCATACATATACATACATCAGTATACATACATCTAGTGCCCCCAGAATCTGGGTTGGCCAGAATGCAAGTTACAACTTTAAATGCCCTTGAACCGTGCGTATAACTTAGTGAATTTATAATTACAAGTTGTTGGAGAAAATCAGACAATAATAATAGAATCAGACAGAAATAATAATCAGAAATTGACAATAATAACTCTAAAAGAAAGCAAGCTACAATCTTTATGTGACCTGAACAGTATGAGTGAATATTGTGACATGATAATTTAATATTTTTCTAAGAAATCTGTTTTGACAAAATAATTTAAAAATACGAGTTACAACTTTTGTGTGACATGAACAGCCTGTGTGAATTTACAATATTATAATTTATAAATCTTTAAGAAAATCTGGTTTGGCCCGGCAGCCGACATGTTCCTAAGCATGACCGTACATACATTTACCTGTGCATGGGGCCTGCATATATCTGCATGCAAAACCTGCCTACGCAAGGTCTAAAGAGGGGACCGGACTGAAACTGAATAAAAAAAACTTATAACCCTTACATGACCCAAATGTGAATATGTATACCAAATGATCTAATTTAAATATGTAATAAAACCGCAATTACCATAGATAACCGGACAGGAATTATAACTGAACCAGGACAGCCGGTCGGGTTCATCCTGTCACCAACAGCACCCCCCCCTACATATCTGAAATTCCGGTCCCCTAATACTTGAACAACCCCCCTTTTAGTATCCGAGTGAGAAAATGTGGTGCATGAAAATTTAATTAGCCTCGGACACATGCCGGCCCCCCCGGGCGTACACTTAATGTCGAATGTAAGTAATTCTATACATAAAGTCCCTGAAATCCGCCCACACTTATCTCCCGTTGGATCGGGGCCCCATTAAAACGTTTAGAAGATGAAAACAATATCATGTGTGTCACAAAATACCCCACAAGTTTTATTAATTGTTATCTGCACAAATCGGTGGTGTCTATGTAGGCCAGAAATAATAAATGGTTGAATATCACCTTATTTAAATTAAGCTGTGGTCCTTGAGTCCAACGTCTAGGTTAAGGAGTATTGCCGGGGCATGGTGATCTTGCCGTTCCTCTCCGACAGGTGTAGCCGAGAGCCTTTTGGTGAGTTCAGGAGCAGATGGACATGCCTGGGCCGAGTCCTCGACTTGGGCGCAGGGACCCTAAGCATAAATAGATAATTAGATGGATGACCCAACACTTATTTTCACAGCATAACTCACACACGCACTCTCGATTGAAACAGTCCAGAACCAATTTAAACATGCCCCGCTAACCATTTAAACAATGCTCGTTTTAATTAAAACATAACGTCTTCTCTTTTGACATTTATACTATACTCACAGACGCCCATAAATCCATTTAGAAGTTTCAATTACTTAATTAGGCCTACATGAGCAGAAAGTCTGACACACTATAACCTGTTTAGTTTTGTACACGACCACGTGCTAATGCATTTGAAACCTTATAAGTCTGCCGAAATTACATAATTTTACTGCACTAAAGTGACAGACAATTACTGTATTTTAATTAAGATATAAATTAATTACATAAGAGTTTAAATAATTTAGAATTCTATGATACTGAATACTTCAAGTTTACCCCACGCGGTGTGCGTGTTCAAAAGCTATCTATCTCCATCCATTCTCACCATACCCAAATTCAATTTTACTTTATGCAAACCATTATATACATTCCAAAGTTACTCACCGCAGATCTGTACTAGTTTATCTAGCCATTAGATAGTGAAACAAAACGATCAAAAACGACTTCAGCTCTGTCGTAGAGAAGCAGGTGTACGCAGTATGGCGGGCGAAGCAAGACAACGTAATTCGGCATCGGTCGGCACCAAGACGAATCACGCATATACAGTCCGCTAGAATGCGCTGGCAGGTACAACGGCAAAATAGATTTACCCCATTAAATCAAGATACCGCTAACAATTTCGCGTTTGACATAAATATTATTTTTATATATCTATAATATTCTTATATACCGTTACAAATTCTTATTCGTTGACAAACCGGCACAGCACTAAGGATCTAAAATAATTGAAGGTTAATAATTTGTAATGTAATTTAATTTATTTTTTGTTTCTGAATTCTGCTTGCAACTTGAAAGTCCTAATTTTACATTACAAATAATCCTTAAATTTTTAGTGACCGTCAATCAGTGAATGTTTTAGTGGATGGTTAGTGAGGATCGGTCAATAATACAACTTTAGTTATTTTGCGTCGACGTTTCGACAATATTTATTGTCATCTTCAGGACAATTGTTGCTGACGGACAGTTGTGTGTTTGGCGTCAGCAACAATTGTCCTGAAGATGACAATAAATATTGTCGAAACGTCGACGCAAAATAACTAAAGTTGTATTATTGACCGATCCTCACTAACCATCCACTAAAACATTACAAATAATGGTTACAAATTACCGTGAACTGCAGACAATAATCCCTTCCCTCCCCATTTCAGCCATGCGTTCTCCTCCTATTTCTCTGCAAAAAGCCTGTTAATGTACGTATTTACGAGAGCAGTTCTAAAAGTTCTCGGCCGGACAACAAAAGCGTTGGGAGTAGTAAATGGCTATGTTGATCGCAAGTTCAGTCCACAACATACCATAACGTTTAAAACAATCGTATTTACTTTTGTACAGCTTTATTCAAATAAATAGACATGTGTTTGACACTGCAACGACTTGTATATTTGAAATGAATCTTTTTCCCCGAGTCACGTTTTCAATTTGGGAATAGAAAAATATCACCGGAGGATAAATCTGGCCAGTACGACGCATGTGGCAGTAATTCGTAGCGCACTGCAACTTACAAAGTGGGAGCGTGTGTATAGTCATGATAAAAGAATTTTTAAATTTTTTTCTTTGTTAAATGCGGACGTTTTGCCTTAATAACCTCATTCAGTTACCCTAGCAATGGTGCATAGTATTCTTCGCTGAGGTTTGCCTGTTCCTAAATAGTCTACGAGCACCACACTTGCAGACACCATCTGTGTGCGGCTGATGGAACAGTTTTAGCCTTCTCTGAAACACTCCCATTCGCTTCTACACATTGTCTGAACTGTTCTTTTGTTTCTGATGTGTAGTGGTGAATCTATGTTTTGTCGAGACTGACAAATAGTCGTAGAAACTAGGTCGGATTGTGTTTAAACATGTCCAATCACGCTTGAGAAATGTTAATTCCAATCTGTTTCTGATCGACCGTTAGCAAACGCGGCACCCATTGCAATGAGAGCTTTTTCATATGCAAATGTTTGTGTGGACCCGATCTGCTGAGATGTTCGCAATGATAGCTCAGTCACTTTCACGCATGTAACGTTTACACTGGATATGTGTTTTTTGTTGTTTTCGTTAATTGTGGCGGTTTTTTAGCGACCTGACTTTCATCATCCCAAATGGACGAACGGCTACGTTTGAATTCAGCATTCAGCAGCCCACTTTTTCACTGTTGCAAACTATGATGCTGATTCTCCTAAAGTGGAATCCAACTGTTTTTTTTTTTATATTTTCGTTGGTCTTTCATAACGAAGCAATTTAATAACTGCATGACATTTGATTTTTACCATTTTTCGAAAAATCAAGCTTGTTTAGGTCTGCTTCATTTAATCACAACATTCAAACGAGTAAATACAGCCGTTTTAAACGTTAGCGTACGCTATAGGACGGATCGATCTTGCGATCAATTATAGCCATTTGATAATCCTAGCGCTATCACTGTGTCAGGCCGAAAACGTTACCCTCGTGTGTGTGTGTGTGTGTGTGTGTATGTGTTATCTACTGTCTGTACATTCCAAATTAAAACTACACCGTAAGTCTAGAACATAAGGCAAACTTTCAGAAAATGGTATCACTAGTTTTAAACACCGTGAAAATATCTTCTTCTTCTTCTTCTTCTTCTATGGCGTCACAGTTCGGAGTAGAACCTTAGTCTCCATAATCATCCGCCTCCATTTTTCCCTGTCCTTGGCGGTCGATGTCCATCGTTTTATTTTAAGCAAAGTATCAGCACCCTTCGCCACTGCGTCAATTCAGGGATGCTTGGGTCTTCTACTCTCGATTTGACTAAACAGTACCTTCCTAGATATTCGGTTGCCTTCCATCCTAATGATGTGTCCTGCCCATTGCAATCTATGCAGTCGGATGGTGGTGGTCAGATTATTGTCTTTATATAGCTTGTATAATTCCTCATTGTGGCGCATTCTCCATATCCCATTGAAAATATATCCCGTGAAAATATAAATATTTCTAATTAAAATTGTTCCTTCAAATCAAAGTAATAATTGGTATTCGATTGCTATTGTAACGTGGGTATGTGAATAGCAATTTATATTCATTAAAAGCAAAAGAGAATTATTGGAAAAGTAGTAGTTTCCATTACTTTGATTGGTAGCACATACGTGCTACATTTGAATTTTTAAATATTTGTATTTAATTTGCTGATTTAAAATAAGCATTCGCCGATTAAATATGAAGTACCTTCATCATCATACCGTGTTTCTAGAGTATATCGTGCCCGGACACATAGAAACCGAATTATGAAACAATTTCAGAGTCCTGTAACATTATTTGAATTTTGTCTTCATTTATTTAGAACTAAATGTAAATTTACCAGGTATTTAATTTTAATAAATATTTTTAACGGAGTAATTGTTGACATCTACTTACTACATCTGAGTTTTCTCACTTTACAGATTATTATGTCATTTAATATGATTATACAACGAAACACTGCATTTCGATTAGCCTTTCTTCTCAAAGCGTATATTTTCAAATTTATGTAATACATATATCATCCATATAGTTTGTGAGTACCAACTATACAATCAGCATTTATCTTGATGAAGGCACACAAACTACTGAATTACCTTCTGATCAAAACACTCTAAGTATGAATTTCCCCATTAACAGTAAGTAATCATGAAAAGTTACATGGAATTTACAAGAATTATTTGTTTCTATACACCATTCTTGCTGTGGCGGATAGAATAATACTCGTAGACTCATGACAGTTGCATGTGATTATGTAACCCGTCATTTCAAGTAATGTTTTGATGAAAGACAAGAGGGATAATCCTTGTTTATGTTTATAGTTTGAAGTGAATATTTACGGCAGAAGGAAAGTGACTGCCGTCTTAACACACAGGCAACTCATATTACCTTAACACGTTCGCAAATATGTTAAAGTAGGTATATTGTATGGTCTTATTAATTCAATATCATTTGTTTATCTTCTTTACAGTATTGTTTAAGTTTATATAAAAACTTCATGAACAATGTTTTTTATAGTTAATGACCGCGTGATGGTAAAGATTGCTTCCAATCACACTTTTAAAACTAAGAATTCAGAGTACTTGAGTACTCTTGAAATTTTTCTCGGAATACTAGCACTCATCCAGTGTAGATTCAGTTAGGCGGGAAACGTATAATCATATCGGAATACTAGCACTCATCCAGTATAGTTTCAGTTAGGCGGGAAACGTATGATCATATCGGAATACTAGCACTCATCCAGTATAGTTTCAGTTAGGCGGGAAACGTATGATCATATCGGAATACTAGCACTCATCCAGTATAGTTTCAGTTAGGCGGAAAACGTATGATCATATCGGAATACTAGCACTCATCCAGTATAGTTTCAGTTAGGCGGGAAACGTATGATCATATCGGAATACTAGCACTCATCCAGTACAGTTTCAGTTAGGCGGGAAACGTATGATCATATCGGAATACTAGCACTCATCCAGTACAGTTTCAGTTAGGCGGGAAACGTATGATCATAATTTAATTAATTTTAAGTATATCAATACTGACTCGGATCACTAACTTTTTATTGGTAAAAATGTTAAACTTTTACCTTGTAGCCTTACCTTGTTAAAAAAAAGGTTTAACATTTTTGCCAATAAAAAATTAGTGATCCGAGTCTGTATTGATATACTTATAATTAGGTAATCAACGAACACGTCATGGACAACAAAATCCAGGAATAATTTAATTCTGTTTGTTACACCACAGTAGACTTAATATTCGAGAAACAAAGAAGATGGGATAATAAAAACAAGTAATATAAATTTTACGATTACCTGTAAAATATTGAGATACGTAATCGGTATCTTCTTGTTTGAACTCGATAACGTTAACTTTACATTCTTCGCCAGGTTATGAGCCGTTCATACAGCATCGTTGAACCTGACAAAACTTTCAGGTAAAATGTTAATTATGAATGTCGTAAACAAGTACAATCCGGAAAATGTATAGTAAAGTTCCCCTTACTTATGCATTGCTTATGAATTTAACGAATATCTTGAGTTAATGTTTGATGGAACGGTATAAATAAGGCATTTTTAAGTTTAAATTAGTTATTTTCAATAACCGAGTAAAGTAATAGTAATAGTGTGGGCAGACATTATGGTGTGTTTGCTAGTAGGGCTGTATCTAACGCTCTCTCTGTCTCTCTCTTTTCCCCTTCTCATCGTTCCTCAGGGTTTTGAACTTTGCAGAATTTATTAATATGAATTGCTCTGAGCAAACTTAGTAATTACGTAATGAACGAGAGTGTAGATTATGTGTGTCTGTATATAGTCAAGTGTAATATAAATGATACAGCTGAGAACTGTGTGCGAAAGTTTATTATTTGAAGCAGTGGCTTGGTACTTACTTTACTGTCGGACCCAACTGCACTAATCGCGTGTATTGTCTTTCTTCAGAAGATCAATTTTAAATGCCACTTCACACGTTTCTGATGTTATGTCTGACGAATCGTTTAACGAATGAAGACACAAACGAAATAAATTTGAGGTAAGAATTTTAGCAGACGTATGTATTTTATGTCACGAATTTCGTGACCCGATATCGTTCTGTTCCAAATTCAGACATATCTACCAGCGAGAGAATTATTTGTCATTACGAACAGTCTAAAATTCGGTCTACCCGACACTTATGTGTAGTCTACACTTCAGTATAATTAGAGTAAACTGTCTCAAATTGATTTTCTGACAAAACATCAAGGAAGCACCTGAACTTAATTACTTAAATTTCTAAAACGGAACTTCTAAAACTAAACTTGAAACTAAACCGGAAACTTCAAATTTTTAAATATCCACGGTCCAGTTCAGATCAGATATATTGCCTTATAGAGAAGAATAGATAGATAGATAGAGAGAGAGAGAGAGAGAGAGAGAGAGAGAGAGAGAGATAGAGAGAGTGAGAGGGGGAGGGGAGAGAGAGAGAGAGAGAGAGAGAGAGAGAGAGAGAGAGAGAGAGAGGAATTGGCACGTAAGACTAATATTTTATAGAATTTTTTTGCAAGAAGACGACGACATATTTACTTGAATAATAAAGTTGTGTAATAGGCCTCCCTGCGAACGATAAGAGAAGAGAATAAAAAAAAAAACGCACAGGTATATGAGTATTAAACGTTAAAGTTAGTGTGAGATCAAGTCAACAGTAAGAAGAAAAAATAATTCAGTCAATTAAATTTTTCTCGATATGTCACTTTTGTATTTTTTTTCTGCCCCAACATTACAGTGCGGGCGTGATTGGGTAATAAGCTCTTTGATAAACGATAATAGGGTACTTCATTTCTTAAATAGAAAAAAGTTAAAAATATAACGCGACGTAAAAAGTGAAGACAACTGACTTTATATGTAATATTATTTGGGGCACATCAGCTCTAGTACAGTCACGGAAGGAAAACTCCCGAATTAAGTGGCGCGTTTGAGATTTTTGGGATATAGCTAGATAAAATGATGAGAATAAATTTAATTAAAGTTTGCCTGAATTACGTCGCGGGATTTCGAAAAAATGGAGGGGGAAGGTATAAAAAACGCATTTTTCGTAATTATCTCCGAAAATAACAAAGTTACAAAAACAACACAAGACGCCGAAAAGAAAGAAATACAATTCTCTACATGTTTTGTTTTAAACGTTGTTCTCTTATGTCAACGATTTGCGAGATATATTTACACACTGAAGAATATTTGCCCAAAATTTTGATTAAAAATATTTACTTTTAAAAATTTCTGGAGAAGTGTAAAGTATAAAAAAGTGAGGAAAACTCACGGACTCCAAAAAAAAAACAAATTTTAAAGTTAGCTCATTTTATGCCAATAAACCAGTAGAAATTTTCACTATTATTTTCAATAAACTATACCTATATAGTTTATATTGTAAAGTTTTTTCTTTAATTTACACAATTTTCTAACAAAATATTTCTATGTACATATATCAGTTGCATAAAACAAAAAACTTATTACTTTATTTTTAGTATCTAAAATTAATTTAACAATCTTTGTTTTTATGATACGAAAGTCGGTACATTCACCTTTAAATGATTTTTTACTTTTTTCTCTACGACCATTTTTATGGTTTTTATGATAATTTATTATGCAACGTCTGATAACAAGAGCCTTCTCACAGGCCGCGTCTATCAATTTTTTACACAATATTTCACCGTTGATATCTCGGAACTGTTGATATGAGTGACAAATGTTTAAAACAAAAAAATGTAGACAATTTTACGCTCTTTCTTTTTGGTGTCTTGTGTTGTTTTTGTAACTTTGTTGTGTGCTGGGACTAGGAGTTTCCCGGCAGGTTTTAAATTTGAATTGCCGCCGCTTGAGATTGGGCGGCCTTGATCGCTAGGCCGCGGCGGTCAGCGACAATGTTATTTAGTAAGACCGCCTGCCGTGACTTTGAATGGCGAAGCAATTTAGCTGGCCACCCCGTCAGCTGATCCGTGCTAGACAGCAATTTTGGACTTGTTGTTTGCGTACAGACTTCGGTTAACGGAATACGTTATCCGCTCTCATTTCGTTTTCATCTCCCGAGCAAAACTCATCTTATGGTACAGGGGAAGTCACTTGTCGTATACGTAAATTTGTATCTATTATGACGGCGTAATCAAGTAAAGGGGTTTCAGGGTCCTCGCTTAGACGAAAGAGAAAGGGTTGTTATTGTTAAATGAATATTTTATTGGAAGTCCTGTCACTATGGGCTCCATCTAGGCCAAAGGGTCTAGTTTTAAATTTAATGTAACGGCCGTAGCCGTTACAAATGGTAGCAGAGCGTGGTTCCATCTTGTGCTGACCTGAAGCTGGCAGGACTTGCAATACAATTTGGGTGTCGGTACAATTATTTGGGGGTCTGAGTGGGTGTGAGCGGTCAATATAATTCTTCTGAGGAAGGTGGAGTGGTCATATATATATATATGTATATATATATATATATATCTAGTTACTATTACGAAATGAAATGAGTTAAAATTGTTTGAAATTTATTGGTGTTTATGAATATTAATTGTTTAATGAAAATGTTTAGGGTGTTTGTGTGTTACCATTGTTATTATTAGTGTATACTGTATTATGTCTTTAAGGTTACAAGTGCTCAATTATACTAGATGTTATTATGTTATATTAAATGTTTTTATGATCAGTTGTAAACCGGAAGTAACGCGTAGAATTCCGTAGGGTCACACACACTCATATGTAGGTTGTCGTCTATTTTATTCAAGTTTGGTTATGGGGGACGTGTCGAGCCTAGTTCTCAGTTCTGATTTAAAATATTGAGTATGAATTAAACCGGATCCAGGTAGGATTCCATATGAAGTTGTATAAAATAATTTTTTTTGCAGGCTCCTGGTTCCGTCAGACCTTGTTGAAGTTGGTCGTAACTTGTCCGACCCTGTTGGGAATTGATCCCGAACATTGACTGGTATCATGTGATTTCATTGAGACGATTGTACCAAAGTTTTTTTAAATTCAATTGTTGATGTTTAAACTTTGTACTTGTTTATCAGCTGTACGCGGTGTACCGCCGCAATGCGGCACGAGCGGATGACGTCACGCGCTTATCAAACGCTGCCGCCGGTCATCACGGCCGGCTGCAGGCAAGTTTAGTTTAGTTTCTAACAAGGCTCCGAGCGCATCTCTCGTAAAACACTTCTCTTCCAGCCGCGGCTTCTGGACATTTTTTTAATATGCATTCATAAGATTCAATTTAATTCAGATTCAATTACCTGCGTCCATCCACAATGGACCACGATTTCGTTCAAAATTAATTGTCGGGCGTTATTGCCTCAAATGCATCCGCACGTGCCGATCGTAACTAATAATTAAAATATTCAATAAACGCATGTCAAATATTCGCAATACAGTCCACTTCTTTCTAATACAATCCAGCCTTTCCTACTTAGCGTCTTTGGAATAACTCGCGATTCATCAAGAGCTTCCAAACCGCAACATTTTTGGTCCTCACGGGCAGGATTTCATATTTTTGGGCCCAAAAACGACGTCATTTTTGGTCCCACCGGGCAGGATTTCTTATTTTTGGCCCAAAAACGAAAACGTTTTTGGTCACCACGGGACGGATTTCTCAGGTTTGGGTCCACAAGCGACAGCATTTCTTTATACGCATCATTTCTGGACCAACCGATCTGAATTTAATCACGCCCTACGGGCATCATTCTCGTCCTGAGCGACACCATTGTTGTGAATCACGTCGCAGTCATCTCGACAAGATTCGGCCAAGCAGTAGACCAGAGACGACGGGACACGGCAGGACAGCATTTGCGAGGTCATCAAAAAAGATTCCACAGCTTTAATTCATGGAGGGTACAACATGAGGCGTCATCTGACCAGCAGAGACAGGAGGTGCAACAGCTCCTAACAGGATCGAACAACGGGATCGAAGCCAGCTTCATCACGAATGGATCAACGGCCACGTGACTATAAACTTTTTACTTGTATTTGATGTTTAATAATATTTCACTTTAGTGGTTATTTCTTAACACATTTGTATAAACAAACACCGTCATTACACAATACAACTTAATATATGGTTGGCAGCTCATTGCCAGTTAAAACTTTAAAGATGAAGATATACTTTGTTACCATTTAGATTCATAATTTTAATAATTTAATTGCCAACAAAGCTTGATTAGTAAGAGAGAGTAAGTTTATGTTCTAAACAACGATCGCTAGCTACCGAAACGTATTCAAATTCATTCAAAATTAAGTTTGTGGTTCACATGCTCTATGCTCAATTTCTTTCTAAATATTTTTCCTTTTTTCTCTTAAATTGTAATAATGGCCGATGTAAGGGCTCTAATAAAAAAACGAGGCACAATTAAAGCCTCAATATCCCGAGTAAATACTTTCGCGGATAACTTCGATTTGTTAACCAGCGATCCTCATGCGCTGAAAATAAAACTGCGTCATTTGACGGAATTATCCACCAAATATGATGAGATTCAGTCTCAAATCGAAGCTGAGGAAGCGGACGTTGCTTTAACGAGTGATAGAGTACAAACGGAGGACGATCTTTGTAATATAGAATGTAAATTGCAACACCTGCTGGAGCAAGCTGAGCATATGAACCAAAAACCAGTAATTAATGCTGAAGGTAAACAGCCTAAAACACCCCCCATTCAATTGGAACCAATAAAATTACCACGGTTTGCGGGTAGTATTGTTGAGTGGCAACATTATTACCATATTTTTCTTGAATTAATTCACGTCAGAGCAGATCTGACGGATATACAGAAACTTCACTATTTGCACTCGTCATTACATGGCGAGGCGCTTAACGTAATAAAATCGTTGCCAATCACTCATGAGAATTACGCGGTGGCTATCGATCTGTTGAGGAATAGATATGACAGTAAGCTAATTGTTTCCGTCCACCATATAGGGAGTGTCCTGGACGTACCATTAGTTCAACAAGAATCCCAAGTTAGCATGTCGAAATTTATTGATGAAATCTATGCCAATATAAACGCTTTAAATAATCTCAAACTGCCAGTCAACACGTTCGAAATTATTGTCGTAAATTATTTAGCCAAAAAACTTGATAATTACACTTTCCGTTTGTGGAAAGAGAGTTTGTCGGAGCATAAGTTCCCCGATTTTAATAATTTTATGAATTTTCTAAATTCACGAAGAAAATTACTGCAAAATCTCGATAACGCGACTACCCCAACGAGCAGGTTGAACAAAAGCGGTAAGTCTCCTTATCGCAAGGCAGTTAAACAGATAAGCGCTCCAAAGGGCGCATTCCATTCTCATATCAGAAACAATTTATGTAGGCTGTGTGACGGTGAACATAGACTTATCGACTGCCTACAATTTACATCGCTGTCTATCCCTGACAGAAAAAACGTGTTAATAAAAAACAAACTTTGCCTAAACTGCCTCCGTTCGGGACACGAAAGCTCAAAATGTCCCTCAAGATTCTCATGCAAAAAATGTTCTAGGCGTCACCACACCACGATTCATGTCCCCAACAGGGACGTAACTTCTGTCAACAACCAATGTTCACTGAAATCACAGACCAATAAATCGGTATTGTTATCTACCGCCGTCTGTATGACCGCCAATAAAATCGGTAAAAAATTTCCCGTTAGGGTATTACTGGATTCCGGTTCTCAAGCGAACTTTTGCACAATGGATTTCGCCCGCAGAATGGGCCTCCAATTGGTTAAATCGCAACTGCCCATCACGGGTATAAACAACTCGCTTTCCCAGGCTGACTTCAGTACTAATGTAAGGCTACATTCACGCTATAAACCCTTCACGTTAAACGTGCATTGTGCCGTATTACCCAGTATAACTAATAATTTACCGGCGGAGTCGTTCAATCTTGCCTCTTTGAATTTACCCAAGCGCATATTCTTGGCGGATCCTCACCTACATTGCTCGGCGCAAGTCGATATATTAATCGGCGCTCAATATTTTCTCCAACTAATTGAACCTATGAAATTTACGCGCGGACCACACTTTCCTATAATTCAGGAAACCAAATTAGGATTTATTTTGGCCGGTGACTTACCCTTCAACGTCGATATAACTAAAACAGTTTCTTCCTTTATGGTCTGTAAGGATGATAATCAGATTTCCTCGCAACTAAAAGAATTTTGGAAGTTGGAGGAGATCTCTAGTCGCGAAGCCCGATCTGAGGACTCGCCGTGTGAAAAACATTCGTGGAAAACACTAGCCGTAATCACGATGGGAGACTCGTGGTATCCCTGCCCCGCAGATCTGATAAATTTTATTTGGGAGATTCTCTCCGCGGAGCCATCCGCAGATTCCAATCGTTAGAGTTCAAGTTCAAGCAGAACACTATCCTTCATAAGGATTATAGCGAGTTCATGAGTGACTACTTGAAACTTGGCCACATGTCGCCGCTTAATGACTACGATTTGTCGCTTGACAGGTCAGAGATTTTTTATCTGCCCCATCACGCAGTTTTCAAGGACTCTAGCTTAACCACTAAATTGCGCGTGGTATTTGACGCCTCCGCTAAAACCACAAATAATTTGTCCCTTAACGATACTTTAATGGTAGGTCCTACGATCCAGCAGGATCTGTTTTCGATAATGGTTCGGTTCCGTACCCACCGATACGTACTTATTGCGGACATAGAAAAGATGTATCGCCAGATCATTGTTAATCCTAAGGATTCAAACCTGCAACGCATCGTTTGGCGTGATGCGCCGCATAAGGAATTGCGACATTACGCTTTAAGGACGATTACATATGGCACTGCTAGTGCCTCCTTCCTTGCTACACGTTGTCTGGCTCAGATAGCCTACGAAAATAAATCCGACTACCCTACAGCTTCTAGGGCCATAGCAAATGACTTTTACGTAGACGATCTCATAACGGGTTCGGATGATCCGAACGGCTTAGCTGAAATGAAATGCGAGATCGTGCAGTTGTTGAGTAGGTATGGTTTTACGTTACATAAGTGGTTCTCTAACCACCATAAGATTATGACCCTTCGCGCCCAAGTAACCCGTGACTTCAGCAAAGGTCAAAACGTGCGTACATTGGGAATCCAATGGAACGTTGAAAGAGATAACTTTTTATACACCGTTAGGGGTGATAATAATTTAACCGTGTTCAACAAGAGAAGCGTGTTGTCGGTCATAGCCGGGATCTATGATCCATTCGGTTTGATCGCTCCCATCACATTTTACTGCAAGCATTTCGTACAACAGTTGTGGTTGGCGGGCACAGATTGGGACGAACCCCTATCTGGGTCATTAGCCAATCAATGGTTGGAATTATACTCTCAATTAGTCTCCGACACTCATTTTGAGATTACGAGGTCGGTTAAGAGTTCGAACAATTACCCAATTAGTTCATTACAGCTGCACGGATTCGCCGACGCTTCGGCTAAAGGTTACGCGTGTTGCATTTATGTGCGGGCGGTCTATTCGAACGGCGCCATATCATCAAACTTGTTGTGTGCTAAATCTAGGGTCGCTCCGCTGAAACAGATAACGCTACCACGACTTGAGCTTTGTGCTTGTTTATTGCTGGCTCAATTAACGTCCAAGGTTTTAAACGCCATCAATTACAATTTTGACGGACTATATCTCTATTCGGACTCGATGATAGCGTTGTATTGGATACATCAACAATCTTCCCGCTGGAAGGTATTTGTGGCCAACCGTGTCGCGGAAATACAGCGTCTTGTTAGCAGCAGGGGAACTTGGCGTCATGTAGTATCAAATGACAACCCTGCCGACATTTTATCGCGCGGTTGCCTCCCTCGTAGTTTGCACTGTCATACTCAATGGTGGCATGGTCCCTCCTGGTTAGCGCATGAGTCAGCTTCATGGCCGGTCAGCGCGTTCGACATTAATACTCCCTGTACTTTTCCCGACCTTGAGGAGGAACGTCGCAAGCAGGTTCAAACTTCACTAATTGTCGCGTCCTCAACACATAGTTATGTTGAAAATTATTCATCACTTACGAGGCTTATTCGCGTCTTCGCATATTGCCGTCGATTTTCTCGCAATTCTAGGCTCGCGGTTGTTGATAGAGACACGTCCTTTTTGTCGTCTCAAGAATTGTCAGACACGCTCTTGATTTTTGTCCGGCAATCTCAGCAGTTGCATTTCGGCGTAGAAGTTATGGAACTTGAGGCACACCGGTGCCTTCCTCGCAGTAGTAAAATTCTTGCTCTCAACCCATTCCTGGATGAATTGGGCATTTTAAGAGTGGGTGGACGCTTGCAATTCTCCCCACTTAGCTACGAGAGTAAACACCAAATAATTTTGCACCCGCACTCTCATCTCACGAGATTAATAATTGAATACGAACACATCCGATTGTTGCACGCTGGAGTGCAATCAACTCAAGCTTCGCTTAGGCGAAAGTATTGGATCATACACGACAAATCCTATATCCGCTCAGTGATACATAAGTGTGTCACTTGTTTTCGTTTCCGGGCTAAAGGCGCGAATCAACTACTAGGTCAGTTACCCCCTTCTAGGGTCACGCCTTCTAGGCCATTTTCACAGTCGGCCGTGGACTACGCCGGTCCTGTACTTTTGCGCCATGGCGGGCAGCGCTCTAAGTCCACGACCAAGGCATACATCGCGCTATTCATATGCATGTGTACTAGGGCCATCCATTTAGAATTGGTGTCGGATCTCACTTCCAACGCCTTTATAGCGGCTTTAAAAAGGTTCATATCGCGCAGAGGTATTCCCGCGCAGATATTTTCGGATAATGGTAAGAATTTTCGTCGTGCCAACCACACTTTGCATGATTGGTACAAATTTTTAACCTGCAAGGAAGTCGAGCAATCTTCTCTGGAGTTTTGCGGTCTCCACGGTATCAAATGGTCCTTTATCCCCCCTTCAGCCCCTCATTTCGGTGGTTTGTGGGAAAGTGGTGTAAGGAGTGTTAAATTACATTTACGTCGCGTAATAGGCGGTACGATCTTGAATTTTGAGGAATATTCTACTCTTCTTTCTCAAATTGAGGCTTGCCTTAATTCACGCCCGTTATGCGCGGTGTCCGACGATGCTAGAGACCCTGAACCCTTAACACCTGCTCATTTTTTGGTCGGTGCTCCACTGACGGCACTTCCGGAACCCGACTATACCCAAAGCAATAATAGTCATTTGGGCAGATGGCTTCTGCTCCAAAAATTTACGCAGACCATCTGGAAACGGTGGTCTAGGGATTATCTGCACCTGCTGCAGCAGCGCAATAAATGGCGCACCCCGTTAAGGAATTTGAATGTCGGACAGCTTGTCCTCATTTTGGATGACAATTCCCCCCCTCTAGAATGGAAGCGTGGGGTAATTACCAATGTTTTTCCGGGTCAAGATTCCTTAGTACGCGTCGCAGAAGTTCGCACCGCGCTAGGTATCTTACGCCGACCCATCCACAAATTATGCCCCCTTCCGGTGGCTACAAACTAATCGTATGCGTGCCATACGAGACATGCTAGGATTGTGAATTTGTCACATTGCCTGGACCACGCCCGGGACATTCCCCGGGGCGAGCATACAAGTCAATTGTATCATAAACATTGTAAGTATCATAAGCATTGTAATATTGTTTACGTGCCACTAGCTATTACTGCAATAGTGACTGTGTTTCATATGTACTATCAATTATTATGGATGTTGTGCATTGTCAATATGTTTATATAATTCAAATTCTGAGAACTACAAGTGTTACTTATAGTGCCAATCATTCTACGTGTGTATTGTATTTTTCAATGTCATGTACCATTGAACTTTGATAACATTATGTTTCTATTATTTCTATTACTATATATGAAGCAGTGATCAAGATGGTTTCTCTTATATAATTTAAGGTTATTATTTACGTTTGTCAAGGTTTAAATATATGTATTTTTTATCCACATGTTATGCTTCAAGAGAGATCATGTTTAGTTATGTAAAGGTTCGTTTTTATTATGATTTTTTATTTGTTGTACCTTTTCGAGCACAGAAATTGTTTTGTTTTGACTTAAGCTTTGTGCTAGCTTAATGAAGTTTGTTTGCTACAAATTTTATGTATAAGCCTTTAAGTGTATTATGTATTGTTTATATATATACATTGATAATGTTTGTAATATACTGTACCCAGTTAATGTTTAATGTACAAAATCGTCCCGATTTTGGCGGGCAGTATGTTTAAACTTTGTACTTGTTTATCAGCTGTACGCGGTGTACCGCCGCAATGCGGCACGAGCGGATGACGTCACGCGCTTATCAAACGCTGCCGCCGGTCATCACGGCCGGCTGCAGGCAAGTTTAGTTTAGTTTCTAACAAGGCTCCGAGCGCATCTCTCGTAAAACACTTCTCTTCCAGCCGCGGCTTCTGGACATTTTTTAATATGCATTCATAAGATTCAATTTAATTCAGATTCAATTACCTGCGTCCATCCACAATGGACCACGATTTCGTTCAAAATTAATTGTCGGGCGTTTTTGCCTCAAATGCATCCGCACGTGCCGATCGTAACTAATAATTAAAATATTCAATAAACGCATGTCAAATATTCGCAATACAGTCCACTTCTTTCTAATACAATCCAGCCTTTCCTACTTAGCGTCTTTGGAATAACTCGCGATTCATCAAGAGCTTCCAAACCGCAACAGTTGAGTTATTAAGACAATAGGGGATATAATTATAATATGTCATATTATATATCATAATTATATAATTATTAGCCTGCACGGTATATAAAATTATATTACATTTTTTGAATGCCGTTATGGTCGGACCATACACCCTCGTTGTGGACCTTAAGTTAAATTTTGACTTATGCTTGATTTGATAGAATTTTCTGAATTTTGCGGAATTCTTTGACCAATGATTTATTAAATTAAATTTAGTTATTGGGTGTGGTGCTTATATTTATTCAAATGTTAATTGTATTGTGTGTCTATATAAAAAAGTCAAACCTCCGCTCAACAGTCCCTGAAAGGACCAAGGCGTACCGCGCGGCTGTTGTGTGCAATGTGACGGTTGCATGGCTAGTACAACGCGCCACCCGCCGCTAGTTGCGGTATTCTCAGCCAGGAGGCGGCGCTGGTATCTCAGCGCCTACTCAGTTCGGCCTCACGACGCTGAGTGCACGCCGTACGGAGCCTCCGCTGGGAATTGAACCCGGGACCACGAGCGCATCAAGCGCCCGCGTTAGCCACTAGACCACCAGGAGGCTTATTGCAAGTCCTGTCACTGTGGGCTCCAGGACATTTTTAGCTTCATCTAGGCCAAAGGGTCTAGTTTTAAATTTAATGTAACGGCCGTAGCCGTTACAAATGGTAGCAGAGCGTGGTTTTATCTTGTGCTGACCTGAACCTGGCACGACTTGTCGGTTACAGTTGTTTACCGAGATAATTACGAAAAATGTATTTTTTGTACCTCCCCCTTCCTGTTTTCGAAATCGCGCGACCAAATTCCGGCGAAATTTTTAAAATTAAGGATACATTTGTCATCCTTTTATCTAGCTGTATCCCAAAAATCTTAAAGGCGCCACTTAATTCGAGATTTTCTCTTTTTTGTTTGGCTTCAGCAACTGTTCCACTCTGTGACTTTCTGGCTCTAACGTTGTAAACCATATACACCTCACGTATATATTTCAACACGTTGTTTTACAAAACAAATGCATGTTTCTGTGTAGACCATCGGTGTTCATTCATTCGCAGTAAGTGGCCGCAACATTTAATCGACATTTCATAGGACCAGGCTCGGATTCCCACTAGACACACTAGGAACGTGCCTAGGGGCGGCACGAGGTGAAAAATTATTTGTTAAAATTTCATGTTTTCTTTTTTTTAATGACAGTATTTGTATTGGGCACTTGCATTATGGCCAAATTGAAGAAAATGGTTTTGAAATAACCTTTAATTATATCATTGAATAACACGGTATTTACACTGGGCCTATCAATAGCGGTGGTCGAAGCGGAGCACGGTCGTATATACAGGTCTGGACACTCCGTTGAAATTCTTGTCCGCTTTTTTGCCGACTAAAATAGTTTGTTTCGATATCGCTTGGGCGCCTCGATCTAGCTTTACATTAACTAAATTAAATATATCAAGTTCGTCCCTTCATTTAAAGAACATTCTCTATTGGGCTTTGAATATATGGTCATGCGCAGTAGGAAATTACTTCTATATCGAGGCGCCCCAAGCGATATCGAAACAAACTATTTTAGTCGGCAAATTCGCGGACAAAAATATATAACCCCCTCCAACGAAGTGTCCAGACCTGTATAGACGACCGTGGAGCGGAGCAAAGGAGCACACGCACACGCCGCTCGTCACTTGTCAACACCAGTGAGTGAGTCACAGGCACAGGTCGCGACATGCACCCCCCACTCCTCCAGTCTTGCACCGTTCTTAGCAACAGTAACAGTCATCATTTGTTTTCGTGTATTTTCTGATGTTATTTTCTGACTTGTCTGGAACACTGGAACAAGTAGTAAGTGCAAGAATTAGACTAATAGTATAAGTAGTAAGTACATATGAGCAGTGAATTATTATTTTTTACAAAGAATGAGTGAGAAAAGCTTAGTGGATCGTTGTATCGAAAACTTGCAAACGAAAAACGTGAAAAAGAGACTAAGCTTTTAACAACTATTAAAAAGGTTGACAGTGTTTTGAAACCTGTAGACAAACTAAATAATGTCGAAGGAGACTCGTGTCAACAGCATGATATTGCATTTGGTTGTGAAAATTTTGAAAAATCTAATGTAGATAATAGTGGTTTTGATTCTGAAAACAATGAACACTTAAACAGCGAGCGTAAAGGTGTGGACTTTAAATTGAACGAGGCTAATAAAACTGACGTTAAATGTGAAATGACAAATAAATGTTCAGATATCTTAAACACTAATGACACTGTTAGTGATGATCCTATTGAGTGGACAGTTGGTGATACGACAATTGAAATACTTTTACGCAGAGGTATTTATCAGAACAAGGAATGTGACTTTCAAAATTCCAGAAGAGTTTTTGGCAGTAAGACGAGATATTTACATAAAGGAATCTTTAACCGAAAATTATTAAATGGGAAATCGACTTCAAGAGACTATTTAGTTTACTCAAAAAGTACAGGCTCAGTATTTTGTGCTTCGTGTAGGTTATTTAGAAAATCAAACACAGCTTCTAAGTTAGCCATTGAAGGCGTATCGAACTGAAAAAATATTGGGAGAATATTAACTGCTCATGAAAATTCTCAAGAACATATGAATTCTGAACTGACATTGTTAACCCGGAGAAAAGGCCTAGGAACTCTAGAAAAGCACTATGAATCGTATGTGGATAGCGAAAGAAAGTACTGGAGAAATGTACTGAAAAGAGTATTTGCTGTTGTAAAAAAGTTGGCAAGTCGAGGACGTCCCTTTCGAGGAGATGATGAAATATTCGGTTCTCTGCACAACGGTGAATATATGATGTCTTTAGAACTAATATCTGAATTCGATCCATTTCTAGCTAATCACATTCAGAGATTCGGTAATCCAGGCTCTGGACGAACCTCCTACCTTTCTTCAGTTACGTGTGATGAGGTGATCGAATTGCTGGCTTGTAAAGTAAGAAAAATCATAATTGACGATGTAAAACGAACTAAGTACTATTCCATAATAGTAGACTCAACATCCGATGTAAGTCACACTGATCAATTATCCTTTGTCTTAAGATATGTAGAAGAAAATGGGAATCCCGTTGAACGTTTTCTTTTATTTTTGCCTCATCGCGGGCATAAATCAGATAATTTAGCTAATGCTGTGATGACTGTTTTGAGTCAAAACTCTATTAATATTGCTGACTGTAGAGGAAAATCGTATGATAATGCCAGCAATATGTTAGGAGTATTATAACGTTCCGGGCTACGTTATAAATCCAGGGAACCCGTAATAATTGACGCTAGCCAATTATACAGGCTGCATACGTTGTAACAAACTGAAAATCAACACAACACATAGAACAATAATATTTACTCTAATTATTAGGACACAAGGGAAGGTTTTTTCACTGATTTATGCACTCACTTCAATCTGTAATAAGATGACATCTCTTTATTAACAAATTATATATATAGATCCCATTACATAAAAATTTTCTCATATTGAAATAGTTAAAAGGGGTTTTCTGTCAAACAAGGGATCAAATTGATCATGTAATTTACCTCGGATCCGAGTCTCTTTAAATCTAGTAAAGACGTCTGAATTTTCCTTTACTTATCAAGAAGCTTGCTTGATTACATGAACACTATTTGAAGAATGGTATTATTCAGTTAAGGGATTAAAACTTATATCTCAAGATAAATGTTACAACGTATGTTTTTAGAAATTACTGTTTACATTTCTTTTTGTTTTACTTAATGCTTAGAGAAGATTATGTCTTTTGAAAAGTCTCTGGCATGTATGAAAAGTTATATTTTAAATGTACATAATTCTCGGTAGGCAAGCCACCGAGTCACCTTTTAAATACGCTTTTGCTGTCCGTGTCCTGGGGCGTGAATCTTCGGAACTCTGGTAGTCGGGGTAGTCATCTGGGTCGTGTTTCCGGTGAAAGTCTTCTAGGTGTATTAATGAGGAGATGGATGTTATGCTGCGTGAAGTCGGGTTGATCCTCGGCGGTTCTGGTAAGTGTTGTATAGGTGGTAGTCGTCCGTATATACAGTTGAGCACGTCACATATTGACTGGTAGAGTAGTACTGGAGTTTGCATCTTCATTTTTTTTACATTACTATCTGAATTACATCACTCGAACAATATTCGAGAGATCGTCTTTTAATTAACTTGAGACATCACCTTATATACGAGTTCTTTTTTTTTTTACATTACCACATTTCTTTAACAAATTCCTCACTACATCTTATATATAAATATAACTAGCTCTCCACGTTTCTAGTGGTAGCTAACACTCATTTAAAAATTTAAAACAAACATTTTTTGAAGAGCCCTCGCTTGGAAGTGTTTACAGTCTGAACGCCGCATCGTAACTCTTGGATTGTTACAACAGGTAGATTGCAACGACGCGGAGTGAGTACTCCGCCATAATATAGTTCCAACTCTTTATTTAAAATACATTCTTATAGTAAGACAAAATAAATTATCTAGACTTATCTAGTTTACAGGGATTATTATAAGTACTACTTGTGTCTTCAAATTATTAATTATTTACATTATGATTTACAGATATTTCTAATTTACTGCCGGTTCGGTATGCACGTTGTGTCCGGAATAGGCAGGTCAACGCATGATAAATTTACTAAAGGGTTAACTGTATTATTCTTAACTTTTACATTCAGATTTTTTTTATTACTTATTTAGTTAGATTTTCTTAATTTAATTCTCATAACTATTCTGAGTTAGTTCAGGGGTATTTGGTTTAATCGTGCGATTGAAAATACTTACTTGCTTTCCATTTTTTTTAAATATTTTTATTATTAATTTTTTTTTTATTTATTTATTACCATTTAAATCGTCACAGTATATATAGTGGCTTGCAAGCGCGCATCAAGGGTGAAAATACGAAAGCACTTTTAGTAGCTTGTTCAGCACGCTCTCTTAATCTAGTAGGCACTTCTACTGCAAGTTGTCCGGAAGAATATGAATTTTTTTAACTTAACTCAAAATATGTTTAACTTTTTCACTGCATCTGCCAAGAGGTGGGAAACTTTACTAAGTTTTAGTCAACCTAAAAGTAAAACACTCAAGAGTTTGTCTGATACCCGTTGGATCGCTAGAGAAGAGGCCTGTAAGAGCCTGTGCGGGAATTTAGAAAGTGTGATACTGACTGTGGAGCATTACGAAGATGATACAATGAAAAACCGTTAGTAAGGAATGAAGCATCGGGATTATTGAAGTCTTTGAATAGACTTGAAACAACATTGATGATGGAACTATGGTGTGAGATTTTGGACAGATTTGAGAAAGTGGGTCAGACTCTCCAAAAAGTTAATACTTCACTTGAAAAAGTAGTAATACTGTATGAGTTTTTAATCACGTTTATTGCTTCCCTGCGGGAAATGTTTGATGAATATGAAAAACGAGCAAAAAACGTTGTGAGATGGACTATGAGTCATGTAACAAACGCCAAAGAAAAAGAAAACACCAGGCCGATGAGAACAATGAGTCTGAAGTTATTCTTCATAAGAGAGAAAAGTTCAAGGTGGACACGTTTTATACAGTACTCGACCGATTAAAATCTGAGTTGCATAGAAGAAAAAATGCCTATAATTCAATAGAGGAAAATTTTGTAGTTTTTAAGGAACTGTCTACCACGCCATCTGCAACTGTCATTGAACGTGCTAATAAACTTCGATCTTTGTACCAAAATGATCTTGAAGAGTCATTTGCTAATGAATGTGTCTATTTTCCTGGACTAATAAAAAATGCTGATATTAAGAACACCCCACTGCATATGATGTTGAACGTGCTAATAAACTTCGATCTTTGTACCAAAATGATCTTGAAGAGTCATTTGCTAATGAATGTGTCTATTTTCCTGGACTAATAAAAAATGCTGATATTAAGAACACCCCACTCCATATGATGTTATTCATGCGACAAGAGCAACTTCAATCAACATTTCCAAATATTGCAATAGCCCTTCGTATGTATTTGTGTACAGCTATCTCTAACTGTTCGGCAGAACGTACGTTTTCTGTTTTAAAAAGAATTAAATCATATGTTGGATCCACAATGAATGAGGAAAAACTCAACTCACTCTCAATCCTGCATGTTGAGGCAGAACTTTTAAACAGTGAACACATAAACTTTGAAGGCCTTATTGAAGAATGTTCACTGATCAAAGCTAGACGAAAGCCAATGTTAAATCAAGCCATTTGTGTAATTTGGGATCTTATTCAATCACTCTTAAATTATTTGTTCTATTTATACAATTTACATTACTTTAAATGATTTTACTATGTTTAATGATAAAACCAAACCATGTAGATCTATAAATAAACCTATAAAAAATAGGCCTACGTATATTATTTGTTATAAAACTAATCTATGTGTTACTAAAGTGTACACGTAAATAAATATTAATAAAAGTTAAAAAAAATGTAGTCTTTTTCACAATTCCATCACATTTCCCTTTTACATTTAAGATCAAATGAGATATTTGCAATAGAGATAGTTGAAATGACTATTTTTAGCAGTCAAGGAGAATTGAATATATAGAAGTTACTTGTTGGGGGGGGGGGCAGTGCTAACAATAGTGCCTAGGGGCGGCAGGATACCTAAATCCGGGCCTGCTTAGGACCACACTTTTAGAATCATAAATAATGCCCGTAGTTCATAGAAAGCACTTTCATACTCAGCACTCCGATTAAGATTTGTAAAATGGTATATTTCGCCCAAAACGAACAGAAAAAAGAGATTGAACAATAGAAGCTTGTAGACTTAAGTTTTGAGTTTTGAGACAATCACAGTAAACATAAAAAATGCAACTAAAAGCAAACTTAACTAAGTAGCCTATTGTTGTGCCATTCAAGTGTTTTCTTATTCTTCATTCATAAACATGCATTCATAAACCTGCACTTGAAATGTTGTTCATAACTGATGTATGTTATTACTACGGAATTCTATTTAAACTTAACCTAACGAACGAAAACATTACGTTTTTTTGAAAACGTATTGCGATTGAAACAGATAGCATATCTTTACACGCTGTATTGTAAACGTATAATATACGTTCTAAAAACATTGTAAATGTAGTAGGGTACCAGAGAAAAGCGAAAACTACAAATAGATTCCGGCGACAAAAAAAGTAAAGATTACTGTTCAAAGCGAAAAGAGATACATATATAGTAACCCGCCTTACATCGGGTTGTTTTTTGTGATTTGTACAAAAGAAGAGCATTATGTTGAAGATGTATTGGTTTTCCTCAGGCCTTTTAATTTGTCTGCTAACAACACCAACGTTTCCTGCTATAGGTGCTGGTTTAACCTATAATATTGTTAGAAACACTTCGCATAAAAAATGTATGACAATGAAAAAATATTACTACCAAAAACAAACAATTTTACAATAAAAACCAGTAAGTTAACACGTTTCTATTATTTCACTATAATTATATGTTATATTCACTACATACGTATAGATAATCGAAATATCGAAAATTACTGCAGGCACGGTTAATGAAAAAGTACTCAGTAACCGTGATTTAAAATTACACTTAATTACTTCTTTACTATGGTTTATGTCTAAAGAAGACAGTACACATAACTGTCGAAATACTGTTATAATACAAATAAATATAAAAGAAATGTTCTTGTAGAAATAAAAATATAAAATTCCTTAATGAAAAAGAATATTAAATTTGTGAATCTATATATTGATACGTGAAGAGAAAACTTTGTACCCCTTTTTAAGCATATTGCGCGCACGGAGGAGTGTGAGATTTGGCATAGTTAAAGTTTATATGGAGAAGGAGTGCAGAAAGCTAAAATTTATATATAATATGTGTTACAAATACATTAAATAAAATAAAATAAAACATTCATTTGCACTTGAAAATTCATTTAAACTTCTCAAACAATGGTAATTGTTAAAAATAAAATAATTTTGTTGCCAGGCAATAAAATTATAATTTTTTCATTTTAGTGTACGTTCATACTGCCAATGTCAAACACATAATAGTCTGTCGTTTGTTTACGTTCATACTGCCAATGTCAAACACATAGTAGTATGTGGTCAAACAGTCGCACAGAGTAGAGATTGTCGCCAAAGAATTTTAAAAAGTTTCCAACAAATTGACAACAACAACTGACAGATTGACTGAATGAGCTGTGAATTTTGTGTGATTTCAAATGTTCCTTTTTCAATAGTCTGTGGAGTGTATGTCAAGGCAAAAAAGCGTTTATTTTATATTTTGTATATTAGATATCTGTGTTTTATATATTAATGTGCAGTTGAAAGTGAAATACAGCTTGCTTAATATACACCTATTGCAAAAGGAAAATTTTGTAGCAGCAATTTGAATTGACTTACTCTCGCCTAATTATTATTGGTGGTTTTAAAAAAGTGAGTACATTTTATTATTTTTAAATTAAACCCTGTCTAATCTTAGTTTCGGTAATTTCATTACATGTTTTTTTTTTACATTCAGATATTCGCACCTACTTCCATTATGCCTCGACATAGAACATTGACGGGTCGCAGTGAGAGACAAAGAAGAAGGAATATATATTCGCGTGAAAGTCAAAATGATAATAGACCAAATGCAAATTTAAATAGTGTAAATAGTATAACATTGACAGGTCGGAGTGAGAGACAAAGAAGAAGGAATATATATTCGCGTGAAAGTCAAAATGATAATAGACCAAATGCCAATTTAAATAGTGTAAATAGTATACAAAATGATGAAATTATTTTGAGGGATACATTTAAATGCGCACTGAATGTCATTCCAAGAAATTTTAATACTTTTGATTGTGGATTAATGCATTTACAATGCAGGTTTTGCAATGCAAAACATTTCGAATCTGAGGTCACTTTAGGTGAAAGGACTGCAGTCACTTCATTTTGTCATAAGGGTAAAGCAATATTACCGGCCTTAAGTCAAAATGAATACTTTAAATCATTGTATGATGGACTTACTTCAAATGAACCTTCAATAAAAATAAAGTCAAAAAATTATTTTGAAAACATTCGTAAATACAATTATGGTTAAATCATTTGCTATGGTTAGCTCAGAAGCTAAAATTTCGGATACAGTTACGCGTGGAGTGTATCATTTTAAAATGCATGATGTTTTTTATCACAGATCAGGTCCAATGACTGCTGGATATGGTCGCTCACCATGTTATGCTCAATTATATTTTTATGATGTTGACACTGCTGTCAATTATAGATTACGCGAACACTACAATCAAACATGCAATAACAATATAATGCGCGAAATCTCTCTTGAATTGGAACGCATTAATCCTTTCGTTCGGTCATTCATTGCAATGAAAGATCATTGTCAGAGAGTTGAGAATCAAAATAAAGAAATTTGTATGCTCATTAAAGTAAATCGTGATTTAGATCTACGCCGTTATAATGATGCAGTTCAAACTGATGTAGCAGTAATATTTAGTACAGTTGATGGTGAGCCACCCTTTGAACGAAATATGGTTTCGTTTTCAAAAGTTAATGGTACCATTAAAAATATCTCTGTTTTGGATTCATCATTGGACCCTTTAGCGTATCCATTACTTTTTCCAAATGGTGATACTGGGTGGCATATCAATATTTCTCATAATGTACCAACTACATCTAATTCAAGAGCGCCCATAAATAAATTAACCATGCTTCAGTATGCAGCCTATCGACTTGCAATTAGAGAAGATTTTAGCATGTTGCACCATTCACAAAAATTATTTCTGCAGTGGATAGTTGATATGTGTGTGAGAATAGAAGGCACAAGGTTACATTTCATTCGACAAAATCAAACAAGTCTTAGGTCTGAAGTTTACAACAATTTAACAGATTATTTAGAATTGAACCCCAATGCCAATAATGTTGGCCGTAGAGTAATTTTACCATCTTCATTCAATGGATCTCTAAGAAATATGTATCAGAATTATTTAGATGCAATGTCAATTGTACAACATTTCGGAAAGCCTTCTTTGTTTATTACAATGACTTGCAATCCAAGTTGGCCTGAAATAGTTAGCAATATTGGTGTAGGTGAGTCAGCTAATTTTCGACCTGATATTGTTGTGCGTGTATTCAAGTCCAAACTGAAAGCATTAATTGAGGGCCTTACACTAAAAAAAATCTTCGTTAAAGTTGAAGCACTCATTTATACAATTGTGTTTCAAAAGAGAGGATTGCCTCATGCTCACATTTTACTCTCTTTAAATGAGCAAGATAAAATTGTTAACGCTACCGATATTGATAAAGTTGTACTGCGGAGATTCCTAACATTCAAACACATCCTACATTACATGAATATGTTGTAAAACACATGATGCATGGTCCATGCGGTGTACTTAATCCAAATTCTGTATGTATGAGAGATGGAAAATGCACAAAAGATTATCCAAAACGATTTAATGAATTTACATGTGAATCATTAAATGGATATCCATTATACAGAAGGCGTGATAATGGTATTAATGCTGAAGTTCACGGTAGTTGCCTCGACAATCGTTATGTTGTACCATACAATCCGTATTTACTTGCCAAATTTAATTGCCATATAAATGTTGAAGTATGCACTACAGTTAAAAGTGTTAAATACATTTATAAATACGTGTATAAAGGCTATGACAGTGCATCTGTTGAATTAGGTTCAGAAAGAAATGAACCAGGTCAAGAAATACAAATTGATGAAGTTAAAAATGTTTTAAATGGCCGTTATGTCGGATCAACTGAAGCTGTATGGCGCATCTATGAATTACCAATGCATTTTCAGTCACATGTCATCGTTAGACTTGACATTCATTCACCGCGTAGACAGAATGTTTACTTTCGAGAAGGGCAAGAATGTCAAGCAATTGAAAACGCAAGACAAACAAAATTATTAGCATTTTTTGAATTTGAATTGAATCGATCAGATCCATCAGCGCATGAATATAAGTATATTGAAATTCCTTTGCATTATGTGTGGGAAGATTCCCGAAAAAAATGGAAGAAGAGAAGGCGTGTTGGTGATAAAATCATTACACGCATATATATATGTAGTATCACCAAAAGACATCGAATTTTTCCATTTACGATTGCTTTTATTACATGTCTGTGGTCCAAAATCATTTGAGGATGTTAGAACATACAATGGAATTATACACACTTCTTTTGTTGAAGCGTGCCATGCTCGCGGCATTGCTTCAAATGATAATGAATGGCGCGAATGTTTAAATGAAGCAAAAGAATTACATTTACCAAAACAAATGCGAAATTTATTTGGTTACATTTGTGCATTAAATGTGCCAGCCAATGCATTGGCGTTATGGAATTAATTTAAAGTATATCTTAGTGAAGATTTTTTGAGAGATTACAACGAAGAAGTATCCTTTAACACAGCTCTATTAGAAATTGAAGATATTTTGAATGTTCATAATTTGTCATGTCAAGAACTTGGTTTACCAGTTCCCACGTATTCGCAGAGAACAGACGAAGCAAATGCTATTGATCCAATAGAACAAGAGTTTCTGTTTTGTGAGCATTATGAAACTGCAAATATTGAACAGCGTAATCTAATTGATCGTGTGATTCGTGAAGTTTTGCACCATGATACTGGATCTAATGTTTTTTGTTTAACCGCTCATGCAGGTTGTGAAAAAACATTCACACAAACAGCAATCATTCACAAATTAAATTCGCTTAATCTTAGTTGCATTGCAACAGCGTTCAGTGGCATAGCTTCAACTCTATTACTTGGAGGTAGAACTTTACACAATGTGTTTAAATTGCCTATACCCATTTTGGAAAATTCTGTAGCGAATATTACCGCAAATAGTATCTATGGACGTTACATAAATTCATCATCATTGATAATTATTGATGAAATTTCTATGTGCCCACTGCAAGTGTTGAAAATCATAGATAGATTATTGCAGGATCTATGCGATGAAAATGATAAACATAAACCATTTGGAGTGAAAAAGATACTTCTGTGCGGTGATTTTCGGCAAATCTTACCAGTTGTCCCACATGGATCATGTGCAACTTTAATTGAAAATTGTGTCACGAGTTGGCATAAATTTGTTTATTTTCATAAAGTAACGTTTATTCAAAATATGAGAGCCTTACCAAGTGCAATAGAATTTGTCGAATTCTTGAAAAAAATTGGTAATGATGAAGCCCCACAATTCCCTCAGTTTGGTGAAAATATTATTGAAATACCTCAGCAATTAATAGGAGATGAAAATAATATTATTAATGAGGTGTATGGAAATATTTCTGAAAACATGCTCTCAGATAACATATTGAAGTTAGTTATTTTAGCACCTAAAAATGATGATTGTACTTTTATTAATACTGATATACTTAATCGAATACCAGGTGAACAGAAAACATAGGATAAAATAATTTGTGATGATGACAATGAAATCAATAACTATCCAGTAGAGTTTTTGAATTCTTGACTATTAGTGGTTTGCCACCACATAAGTTAGTATTGAAAGTTAATTGCATCGTTTTACTGATCAGAAACTTAAATACAAAGGAAGCATTAGTCAATGGAACAAGAATGCGCATCAAGTGTATGCATCGTAATGCTATTGATTGCGAAGTTTTAACTGGAACCGCACGCAATAAGAGAATTTTGATTCCACGTATAATTTTAACATATTCCGGTACTGTTTTACCATTTAACTTTCAAAGAACTCAATTTCCAATTATACCTGCATTTGCGATGACAATAAATAAGTCTCAAGGACAAACATTCGAAAAAATTGGAATTTTATTGAGGCAGCCAGTTTTTACACATGGTCAATTGTACGTCGCAGCAAGTAGAGTTCGATCATTCGATGGTTTGAGATTTTATATTTCCGAATATAATGGCCAAGGGCATTTAGCAAATGATGAAAGAGTTTTTACAAAAAACATCGTTTACACAGAAGTTCTGAATCATTAAATTCACTTTCAAACTATTTTAAGTTCAATGGACAACATTTATTTTTTTAACCGCCCGGTTTTTTTGATTTAATGAAAAATATATGGAAAAATACGAGGCACGTATTTTTTATTTCATTTTTTATTTTGTATTAATTTTTTATTTAAATTTTATATAATTCGAAAAAGATAGGCAAAATAACTGTGTAGCCTTGGCGAAACCTGGTCAGTATGGCAATAAAAAAACCCAAGGAAATGTCAAAAAACGCGTGATTGCTTTTTAAATATGGCTTAGCCAAGCTAAACCTCATTTTTCCTATCTTTCATATTTTCCAAATAACTCGAAAATTAATGCATAGAAAAAAAATTAAAAAAATGATATAAGCTTTGTAGCAGATAATCTTCAAACTGTTTTCGAATTTTGTACCTTACCAAAAATGAAATGTAATCCACTGGAATTGAAAACAATGTATCTTATACTTCTATGAATGTCAAGTCTCATTTTTATTAGCGTTCATTTGATTCAATAATAACATGAACAAATTAAAACTGACAATGAATTATATCAAAAAATAAATACGAATACAAGCTGTAATTGTGTTTTTTTTTCAACTGTTACTAACATTAAATTTTAAATTTCATAGGTATTGCAGGGAATTAAGGCAAACAACACACGCTAATGACGTATTTGTACACGCTCGCAGCTGACGTAATAGAACAAAATTCAAAAAAATTATATGCAATGATTATAGAGGTATACTCTTTGACAAAAGAACCTCAATAACGTTCAAACTTAAAAATTTAATGAATTACGGTCGAATTTCTACCACTGGGCGACCACTAGTACAAATAAATAACTATAGTATTTTCCATAAATCCCTCACAATTTTTAAATTATGTATATTTACATACGCAAGACATTATGATATATTTAATATAAATGAATACAAATCACTACTTCACTAAAAATGTATTCAATTAATTGATAAAAGTCGCTGTCCCATAAAAATTAAATTTTCGTGAAGTTCAAAAGGTTGACGAGGGAATATAAATATTAATGTTAATTACTAAAGAAATCCTTGGTTTAGGAGACTATTGTTAATAAACACATTGGAAAATTATTAATACAAAAATTGGAAAAAATAATATCCAAACAAATCATTTATGTTTAAACATGTAAGCATATTTACCAGGTATTCGTCTAGCAACTTCAGAAGAAAACTTATCATCCCCGAAACACACACGCGCGCGCGTATAGGACGTTCGCTTTTATATGGTTGTAGTGGGCTACATGCTTGTGTTTAGGTCTGGGTCAATCGCTTAGGTTTGTGTGTGTGTGTGTGTGTGTGTGTGTGTGTGTGCGTGTGCGTGTGTGGGCGCGTGTTGGGGGTGTGCATGAAAGTGTGTAATTGACTGTCGCGTACTAACGTGATCAGAAGCATTTGCTGGATAATTTGATGGAGCATTAATGTTATTCCTACATTTTAGTTCCTTTATAATTTAAACCACATAGAAAAATTTCACATTACTCATATTCCGAGAACACAAGTTTTTGACTTACATTCCCTTTTTCTTTAATCTCTGGACAATGATTATCGGGTTATAGTTTTTTGTGTTCAGTAAAGACAAATTCGGTTAAGCTCGCGTTCATCTTTGTCTCGAACCCTTACAATCTCTTTGTTTTAGTTTGCTCCCCATTTTCGGTACAAAATTGGCAATATTTCTTACTTTTGTGCACTGGAAGAGATTTTCAAATTTATGTTTTAGTTGGGGTTCAGCAGGAATAATAAATATAACAGCTTACATAGTCATCTGATTATTTGGATAAATATCCCACTATTGTGACAGGCACTATAGCCAACGTCTATGTTCCATTACAGCTGGAGAAGAGAATGATGTTAAATTTATCTACTTAGGCAAATGTAAGTCTACAAATTACAATTTACTGTAATAACTTATTGTTGTTTATAGTAATAACTACAAGTAGGAACGTAAAATGTAAGTTTTACATCTTTATTTTAGTGTTGTATAATTGATTTTTCGTTTTTATTTATTAACAGAAAGGACAACCAGTCTTAAAGGGACAAGGGGAAGCATCTAGCCAAGGTTGAGAACGTGTCGTATTTACGCCATCTTTAGTTCCGAACTTATAATCTAATTCGGTTACATCTACTTTCAATGGGACATTAGCGTTACGGGTGATGCATTCTATCTTTTCAGCTGGTCGTTTCGTGAAATATTTTCCAGCTTCGGATGATACTTCGCAATGGCATTTTCCGGAACGCTTGCAGACCTCTTTATTGTACGGGCATGGTGCCTGTTGTTTAGGTAGTTCCACCAACTTGCAGTTACACTTTCCGCTACACTTACAAACATATTTATTGTAGGAGCATAGAGGTTGTTGGCCGGTAACATTTGTCATCGGATTCTTGAGGAGTGGCTGAGTAATGCTTGGCAATTTGCAATCACACTGTCCACTACACTTACAAACGTCTTTGTTGAACTGACATGCTGGTTGTCGCGATATCAATAGGGAAGATTCATACGCGTCATTCGGTTGAGGGGAGAGTACCGGTACTTGTACCGGCTGTGTTAATTGAGCGCCATATTTATGTTTTAGCTGTAAGCCACTCTGGAAAAATAAGTTGTTTTCACACCAGCTTTCATATTCTGTACTGAAACTGTTAAAGTCACTTTGGTTTTGATCAGCTCTACTGTAACATTCGCATTCTTTTTTGTACTTTTCCCACTCGAAAGTCTTCTTTTTGTATAAATATTTGTCTTCATAAGAATCGTGCTTTGTAAAGCCTATTATGTTTTCACATTCCGCTATGAGGGGTTGCAAATGGCATTCTTCTTCTTTGATCTCATCGTGACGTTTTTTAGTATCTTCTTCGGCTTTTATGACTGGTAAATATTTATATTGATTCTTAGCGGTCTTACTCAACCAAAATTGGGTAACAGCCGTTTTTCCAAAACAAGATATTGAGATGTAAACTGTTATAGTTGCAGTCGGCTCACAGAATGTGTCGTGCAGTTGACAAACCTTCTTCACAGTTGCGTTGATCGGTAGCGTGTCCGCTTTCTCAGTGTTACGCATTATTGTCGCTGAGAAATCATTGTCTATATAGATCTGTACGTGTCCAACTTTGCTTGCAGGATCGCGTTCGTAATGCCCGTTAATTATTCTAAAAATGTTCACAGCTACCGGCGTTTTAAGTAACGAGTTTATAAGCTGCAACGCCGTTGTTGAGAAGAGACAAGAGACACCTGTAATTACGTAAATGTTATTATTTCTTACGCACGTCAATAATTCTTATATTACAATTAATCAATATAATTACATTTATAGTTATTAAATCCTTATCTTGTTTTCCAGTGGCTCTACAATATCTCTTAATCTGTTTCTGGTAGACATGAATCATCTGAGACATAAAGCATCAGTCAGCGATAGATTCATTCGGGGAAGGGGAAAACTTTTATAACTGTACTCAGCCACACACACACACACACACACACACACACACACACACACACACACACACACACACACACACACACACACACACACACACACACACACACACACACACACACACACACACACACACACACACACACACACACACACACACACACACACACACACACACACACACACACACACACACACACACACACACACACACACACACACACACACACACACACACACACACACACACACACACACACACACACACACACACACACACACACACACAATGTAACGAAGTGATTCTAGAGCAAAAACTACGGAAAATGTATCATATAAGCATATATCCAAAAATGTTTAGTTTTTGAGTTCCAGATTTCGATCATACTTTTTGTGTAGAAGGTAAAATATTGCAATATGAAGATTCCTAGAGCAAAAATAATAAGACAATAGGCCTATTAGTGTGGTTCTACACACTGTTTACACTGAAACATTTAAAAAAAGGGATACCAGAGTTTACCTGCAGCGATTGTTAAGGAAAATACCAAAAAATAAATAAAAACAGTCGAAAATCAATTTTTTAGGCTTAGCGTGCAGTAACTTTGTTTTTAAATAAAATTGCTGTAGAATACAATTCTGCAAAATTATGCGAATAACGTTAGTTAGAACAACTGTTATTAGAAACAACACACGTTTGAGAAATTCGACTTTAATTAAAATGCTGTGTCAAACCGTAAGAATCTAAATAAAAGCAAGACATCAGATGGTTTATTTAGAAAAGAGTTAAAGATTATAAAATAATTTTATTTTTCAGTAGAAGAAAAAATTCATTCTGCGAAATTGTAGGTGTCTTTGCCCTGTAGTTCGATGCCTTAACATGAAAGGTCCAATTACAATTCTCAGCATTTTTAGTGAATATGGGTGTGGTGTTAATAGAGAACCAGTTAACTGTCAAAACACAGATTGCGTCTTATTTTTAGTACTTTGTCTTATGTTTTATTATAGAAAACATTATTCAACAGTTATAAACGTGAAATTTAAATTGACGATTTAAACAAATAAAAATTACTTTTTATATATGTTTTAACAATGTCTTTTCATGTTTTATAAAATGAGTGTAAAAAAAGCTCTCATATGGATGTATAGAGGCATAAAGTAATGAAATATATTGATATTTGAAGTTTGGTAGATTGTGTTCTTGTTTGCGTACGGCAATATGTGTTTATATTGTATGATTTTTGTACTTTTGCGCCTCTATCACGCTAACATAATGCAACCGACAGAAATCTAATTAAATTTCAGATCAACAGAAAGGTTATTGTTTGTTTCCCGAAGGTAACAAAAGTTTTGTAAACATATATACAGAGAGGTAGGCCTACATTAATTACATGGAAAATAGATTACTGAACGACCACATAACATGACTGTTGAATGTTTTAGCAGGAAGAAGCGAAATTGAATCATTCGAACTAACTGCTGTTTAGAAGTCTGGGTATGCTTTGATCGTTTAACTAGAAGATTTTCAATCATTTACAAAGATATTCCGAGCGATTGTTACTGAAATGTTTCAGACAGCTCCCTTTCTCCAAGGGAGGCTTTGTTATTTACCCTATTCCCATACGTATTAATAGTTTAGAGGCATCAGCGCGAATAAACGCTTCTTTCATACTAGCTACGTGAAATTAATTAAATTTTAGTAGATTTTAGTTGGACGCAACAGTACATAATTCGGTAAACATTTATCGTGCCAATGGACGGCTACGAGATCTTACGCTTCCTACTAGTAGAATTAACCATTGCAGGTTGTGGTCTGACTGTACAAACGTTATAGCCTTGTGCATATTAGACGATTTTCTGTTTCGTTAAGGCGAGAGTTAAAATACTGGAAACAGTATTTTAATTATTAGATTTTTGTTTAGTAATTGTTGTAAAAATACTATTCTGTGCTTAAACTCCAGTAGCAGAAAGGAGTGTTGACGTAATTTTATATAGCCTTTAATAAAAATCAACACAGAACTACTGGTAATTAACAGTTTTTTGTTGCTGATACGGGGACGTAGCAGCCTTTCGTGCTCTGCTCAGTAAACTGCCATCTCAACGTAACTATATATATATATATATATATATATATATATATATATATATATATAATATTTATGATAACTTTACTTCAAGACGTTTTTTCTTTATTTGGAACATGTTTCGGGAAACTATTGTTTCCCATCCTTAGTCTTCTTAATTTTGAGTCTTGTGGAGTAATTAAGAAGGCTGAGGATGGGAACAATAGGTTTCCCGAAACATGTTCCGAATAAGGAAAAAGATCTTGAGGTGAAGTTATTATAAATATTAAATGTATTATATGCATCAAGAAATAGACTGTAGAAAAAAGTGTTTGAATATATTGATATAGAGTGTAAGTAACAAATTCATTCTGCGCAATTGTTATACAAATAAAAAACAAACAAATGTGATGGCCTACAAATTCCGCACATATTGTCAAAGCAAACAATACGTGCAGGAAAGTATAGTATCTTATGATTTTTACTTTCTTACTTTAGATTTGTAGTAGTATATTCTGAACCTTGTATTAAATTTATTCGAGTCATGAATGTTTAAAAATAAAATTTACATTTTCAAAAGAATTATACTTTTTATGAATAATTTTTGAATAATATGATTATGATTATGATTGAATTGAATGATGATTATCATTTAGTTTCTTCTAATACAGTTAGTTTACGGTCGAGAAAATATTAGATTGTGTATCATTTATGTCACATATGATTTTGTAGCATTTGTTTTGACTAAGAAACGCTTATATTACTTGCATAAAAAGACCGATGCACATAGAAGAATGAGGTGACTTAGAAGTATTACATTATGGAGAGCTTTAGGTTTGTTTAAAAATCTTATCTAGCAGTGGGACTCAACCACTAGAATAAAGCCGTTATAATTGAAATCTGGATTTGATCGAACTTACTATATTGCATTTTATTAAGACAGTACGTAATAAGGAAAACCAAAACAAACGTCATTGATGACTACGAAAGTCTGATCTCATGGCACCGTGACTAACGTTTCTAATTCAGAGCACACGTTGTTTTGAACAAAAAAGGTCAACTCACCTTTCACAATCTTGTAACCGCCGGTAGCTACTTCAGCAACGGTTTCTCCGTACTTCACTTCAAAGCACGGGAAGTCGATGAACTTTATTACAGCCGTCAGTGGTGCGGTCAGGTCTTTTTCTTTCAACAATGGGTTTTCTCTTGTTATCTCGATGTTATCTATTAGTAATTGAAATAAATAAATTTCATTTTTGTTGTATAAATTATTGCACTTTAGTAAACGTTCTTTCCTCAGGTGATAAGATTTTTGAGAACTTGTGTCGCCGTTGTTTTGTATTACTTCCGTTTCCGGTGGCTGGTTGTAGGCCACGTTTAGTTGTCCGGGCGGTGCAGTGCTGTGATACCAGTCCATGGCGTTCTCGCCAAATGTTGTTTACAGTGTGATTCAAATATTTTACTAATAATTTAAATACACTAAAAAGTGTTGATTTAAAAAGCCAATATGTATTTATTTACATATTTCTAGTATTAAAACACTTTTTCTAGTTACTATGCAATAAAAGAAATTAATTGTTGCTTAATTCATAATATTATTATTATTAACAACTTAATAATTCGTATAATTATGTATTATTTGAGAATTAAGTATTCAGTGTCAATAAGTTCTGTAAAAGTGAGTTTAGAACAATTATATTAATTAAATTTAAATAGTTTATCCGGATTGTTACATACTTTCCCATATCTGTATGTAACCTGTCCATATCGCATTATTACTTTAGTTCTTCTTCAGAACTATAGCCCAACGTGAGCCCTGGCTTCCAACAAAAATCTTTTCTAAAGTCTCCTATCCATTGCCATCTCAGTGTAACTCTTCACATCCATTCTTCTGAGATCTTCTAGCACATCATCCAACCATCTTATCCTCGGTCAGTCCCTCTTTCTGCTTTTATATACTTGCGTCATCACACACACAAACACACACACACACACACTCACGCACGCACGCGCACACACACAGGTCTATTGGCAGATAAACACACAGAAAGACAGACAGCAAGAATACATCTTGGTTGGGTTTGTAGTAGCAGCTGAATTATAGTTCCAAGTCGTGTAGAAAAACAGATTTAAACATAAATTTGTAAAAAAAAATAATGTAATATTTAGTTTATTTCCATAGAAATTAACATAAAGTTTGCATGTTATATGCAAATTGTAAAACCGTTTCGTTAAGATAATTTGTTGGAAACAAATAATTTTTTAATGTTTCAGTGGGCTGTTTATATAACGTGGGTATTTGTGATCTCGAAATAAAAATGGCGTAAATAATGCAAATCCTTGGTCAGGTTTTCTTTTAATGCAGCATATACGAGGACCACACGAACAAAGGCTTTCACGGCCGGTGTCAGTTGTATTAAGAGAGTTTACCGGGCTGTTTGGCCGTGGTCTACGGCTTACAAACAAACCAACGTTTCGACAGCACCACTGGCTGCCATCATCAGTGACATTCAAAGAATACGAGACTTCCTGAACGCGGGTTGTAACGTCAGGCCCACAGTAGGCCTATTGTGGTAAAGGGTAAAGATGTCCCGAGATTTTTTTTTCGCTCTGGGCTTTGCGGTTGTGCGTCGCAGAGACGAACCGCACGGTAACTGAGTTCCGAGCTACCTTCTGGAGCTCCTGCCTCGTGGCCCTGCCCAAGTAGGGCGCGTGCTCTATAGCAGGCCGATTCTCGGCTGTTGTGCTAGCCTACGCTAGTGCAGTATACACCGAGGGCGTTTCCACGAATCACCTGGGCGTATACGATACCTTCCCAGCCCAGTCACTAGAGGATTGCCTGGGAACCTCGCCGCACGTGCATAAAATTTGCGTGCAAGCCGCCTGAAAGTGTCGTCCAAGGAGCGGACGCCAAGTCCTCTCCTTAGAAGGCGAGATGAGAAGCGACGGGGGACTTTGGCCGCTAGCCGAAGCCCCCTGTCGAGGACGCTCTGCAACTTCTTTTTATGCATTGCGGCGAGGTAACCCCAGACCGGGCAGGCGTAGGTAATGACCGGCAGCAGATACGCGCCGACGATCATCCTACCCAATTTCCTGGTCATGGCTGAGCTGATCAGGAGTGGAAACAGTGCGCACAGGCGAGTGAATGCTCGCTTAAGAACTGTCTGTGCGTGGGTACGCCAGGTGAGCCGACGGTCAAGGTGTAAGCCGAGGTACTTGACCTCGTTGGACCAGCGCAAGTACGTTCTGCCGATACGTAGCTGCCTAACGGGGTTCTTCCGTCGCTTAGAGAATTCGACGGCTACACTCTTGGTAGCGTTGAGTTGCACTCTCCAATTCTCGGTCCAGTCCACGAGCGTGTCGAGCTGGCGCTGCAGTCGTAGGACGGCCCTTTCCTCATGACGATCGGCCGTAAATACGGCCGTGTCGTCAGCGAAGAGGGCCATCTGGACTCCAGGCTGTCTCGGCACGTCGTTGACGTAGATCGAGAACAGAAGGGGGCCTAGAACACTACCTTGAGGGACGCCGGCTGTGATTCGTCTCTCGGAAGAAACAGAATCGTCAACTCTCACGCAGAAGGTCCTCTCCGTCAGAAAGCTAGCAACCAGATGGAGATAGCAGTCCGGGAGCTGGACTTCCCTAAGCTTGAATAACAGGCCATCATGCCATACGCTGTCGAAGGCTTTCTCAACATCTAAGAAACAGCCAACGGTCCGTTCTCTCCGACACCCGGCTTCCGTGATGCTTTCCACCAGTCTCATCAGTTGATGAGTGGTCGAATGCCCCACACGAAAGCCGAACTGTTCGGGGACCAGCACGTCAAAGTTGGTTAGATGTTCTCGTACACGACGCTGTACGAGGCGCTCAAAAACCTTGGACGTAGCGGAGAGTAGGCTGATAGGCCGGAGGTTTTCCGAGCGGGTGGTATCCTTTCCCTGCTTCGGGATCACGATAACCGTCGACTTTCTCCATTTCTTGGGAAAGTAGGCCAGTCTAAGACACGCGTTGAACAAATCAGTCAAGAATTGAACTCCAGGCTCGGGAAGAAGTCGTAGAGCGGTGTTGGTAACACCGTCCGGGCCTGGAGCTTTTCTTGGCTGAAGTTCAGCGAGCCGATCTGTGACCTCTTCCAAAGAGATGGGTTCGGGCTCCGCCGTGATCGGAAGAGACAGAAAGTCTTCCACAGCCATCTCGACTTGTTCGTCGAAGTCCCAGTCCATGGGCGGGTTGAGAGCGAACTGTCGCTCGAAACACAAGCCCAAGTACTCGGCCTTCTCCTCCGGGCGACCTAGGAGTCGACCGAACGGTCCAACAATGGCGGGAAGTGGAGGTCGGCGCCTCCGTCCCGTCAATGCGGTAGGTAATCTGTACGGGTGACTTTGCGGGTCCGCATCCCCCGTTCGGGCCACGTCGAGTTCCCAACAGCTACGTCGGAACGCCTTCAGACTGCCACGCAGTCGTCCGGTGAGCCGATTGTATGCTGCCTTATCGGCCGGATCACGTGTCCTCTGCCAACGTTTCCGGAAGTAATTTTCCTGCCGCTGATTCAAAACCGTCTGGCCCTGGTCCTGTGGCTTCCACCACGACCCGATCTGCCGTTAAACCTGGTCGCTCTTACGCGGCCTCAGTTTCCAGGCAAACCGCCCAGTCCGTCATTTCCGATGACGCACAGTTCGTCCGCGACATTCTGTCTGGCTACGACCTCAAGAAAGTCGCGTCCACCTTCAGGTCCATCCGAGACCGCCTGGAAACTGCCGACCCAACTGAGAGATTTATGCTCTTGGTGGAAGCCTGCGAAGTAATAGGTCTTCTATGAACCGAGCCCTTAGACGAGATCTCTCGCTCGTAGCCTGGAATGCTAACAACATCGGTTCCAAGCATTCCGACCTTCTTGAATTCCTGGCTCGGTTCAAACCCGACGTACTTCTCCTCTCTGAAACCCACCTGACCCCGGCGAACCGGTTTCGATTACCAAATTACGTGGTCTATCGTGATGATCGAGTTGGCCGACGAGGAGGCGGCACGGCGATCGCGGTGAGGACCTCCATAGGTCATCATCGTGTCGTTTTGCCGCAGCTTACCAACCTAGAGGCCACCGCCATTAAGGTCCACGAAGCTCTTGGCGGCGTCCTCGTGGTTTCAGCATACAAGCCCCCACAAGCTGAACTCCTTGTCGGCGACCTGGACGTCATCTTCGATTCCCACCGAAGGGTAATTTTGGCCGGCGATCTGAATTGCAAGCATCGCGTTTGGAATAGTCGCTTGACTACTCCGAACGGGAGGCGCTTGCTCAGTTTTATTGAATCGCGCCGGGCGATGGTATTTGGTCCAGCGCAACCCACGTTCTGTCCGACACTGCCTAACGCGGCTCCCGATGTTCTGGATATCACGGTGACCCAAAGAGCTGTCTGTCCGGTCGAGGTATTCTCACTTACGGAGTTGACATCCGACCACAACCCTATCTTGGTCCACGTCGCTACCCAGCACGCCTATGCACGTTCTGACCAGAAGAAGGTTATCGATTGGGATCGCTACGGCCCGGCCTTGTGCCGTAGATTGCCGCCAGTGGCCCCACTCGATTCCGTTCGCCTCCTAGACGAAGCAGTAGCGGGAATCGAAGAGGCAATCATCTCGGCTATAGGCGTGTCTTCACGTACGCTAGCTGGTTTCACGCCTGACTACCAACGCATCCCTGAGGAAGTCTGTCTTCTCGCTCGCGAGAGGAATTATTTCCGGAAATGTTGGCAGAGGACCCGTGATCCGACCGATAAGGCAGCATACAATCGGCTCACTGGACGACTGCGTGGTAGTCTGAAGGCGTTCCGACGTAGCCGTTGGGAACTCGCTGTGGCCCGAACGGGGGATGCGGACCCGCAAAGTCACCCGTACAGAATACCTTCCGCGATGACGGGACGGAGGCGACTACCTCCACTCCCCGCCATTTTTGGACCGTTCGGACGACTCCTGGGTCGCCCGGAGGAGAAGGCCGAGTATTTGGGCTTGTGTTTCGAGCGACAGTTCGCTCCCAACCCGCCCATGGACTGGGACTTCGACGAACAAGTGGAAGACTTTCTGTCTCTTCCGATCACGGCGGAGCCCGAACCCATCTCTTTGGAGGAGGTCTCAGATCGGCTCGCTGAACTTCAGCCAAGAAAAGCTCCAGGCCCGGACGGTGTTACGAACACCGCTCTACGACTTCTTCCCGAGCCTGGAGTCCAATTCTTGACTGATTTGTTCAACGCGTGTCTTAGACAGTCCTACTTTCTCAAGAAATGGCGAAAGGCGACGGTCATCGTGATCCCGAAGCAGGGAAAGGATGGTTCCCGCCCCGACAACCTCCGGCCCATCAGCCTACTTTCCGCTACGTCCAAGGTTTTTGAGCGACTCGTGCAGCGTCCTGTACGAGATCGTCTAATTAACTTTAACGTGCTGGTCTCCGAACAGTTCGGCTTCCGTGTGGGGCATTCGACCACTCATCAGCTGATGAGAATGGTGGAATATATCACGGACGCCGGGTGTCGGAGACCAGCACGTTAAAGTTAATTAGACGATCTCGTACAGGACGCTGTTTCTGTTGGCTGTTTCTTAGATGTAGAAAAAGCCTTCGACTGCGTATGGCATGATGGGATTTATTCAAGCTTAGGGAAGTCCAGCTCCCAGACTGCTACCTTCATCTGATTGCTAGCCTTCTGACGGAGAGGACCTTCTGCGTGAGAGTTGGCGATTCAGTCTCTTCCGAAAGACGAATCACAGCCGGCGTCCCTCAAGGTAGTGTTCTTCCCCCCTTCTGTTCTCAGTGTACGTCAACGACGTGCCGAGACAGCCTGGAGTCTAGGTGGCCATCTTTGCGGACGACACAGCCGTATTTACGGCCGATCTCATGTGGAAAGAGCCGTCTTACAACTGCAGCGCCAGCTCGACTCGCTCGGGGACTGGACTGATAATTGGAGGGTGCAGCTCAACGCTACCAAGAGTGTAGCCGTCGAATTCTCTAAGCGACGGAAGCACCCTGTTAGGCAGTTACGCATCGGCAGGACGTACTTGCGCTGGTCCAACGAGGTCAAGTACCTCGGAGTACACCTTGACCGTCGGCTCACCTGGCGTACCCACGCTCAGACAGTTCATAAGCGAGCATCCGCTCGTCTGAGCTTACTGTTTCCACTCCTGATCAGCTCAGCCATGACCAGGAAATTGGGCAAGATGATCGTCGGCGCGTATATGCTGCCGGTCATTACCTACGCTTGCCCGTTTTGGGGTTACCTCGCCGCGATGCATAAAAAGAAGTTGCAAAGCGTCCTCGACAGGGGTCTTCGGCTAGCGGCCAAAGTCCCCCGTCGCTTTTCATCTCGCCTTCTACGGAGAGGAGTTGGCGTCCGCTCCTTAGACGACACTTTCAGGCGGCTGGCACGCAAATTTTATGCACGTGCGGCGAGGTTCTCAGACAATCCTCTTGTGGCTGGGCTGGGCAGGTATCGTATACGTCCAGGTGATTCGTGGACACGCCCTCGGTGTATACTGCGCTAATGTAGGCTAGCACAACAGCCAAGAAACGGCCTGCTACAGAGCACACACCCTACTTGGGCAGGGCTACGAGGCAGGAGCTCCAGAAGGTAGCTCGGAACTCAGTTTCCTGAGCGGTTCGTCTCTGCGACGCACAACCGCACACCCCAGAGCAGCAGCAGTGCTGTGGTGAAGGCTACAACCCGCGTTCAGGAAGTCTCGGTTTCTTTGAATTCCACTGATGATGGCAGCCAGTGGTGCTGTCGAAACGTTTGGTTTGTCTTAAACCGTAGACCACGGCCAAACAGCCCGGTAAACTCTTCTAATACACACAAGAACAGATTATGTTGATATTGACTTTTCATATGATTAGGTTCATTCACAATACATCCTCGAATATAGTATTACTTCATTATAATTTTTAAATAGTGAAACTAGAATATTCCCAAGGAACATTCTCCAAGGACTTATAAAAGTTTTTAAAACGTCTTTAGTGTTGAATATTGTTTTGAAAACATGAAACTTGATATGTGAACCTGCATTAACAGGTTGATCAGAGCACAGATAACCGAGCGTAATGGACATTCTCATATAGTTGTCCAATCAGCAATCACAATTACCAAACATATTTTCGCCTGAACTGTATAAAGTCCAGCACTATCACTTTTTATTCGATTCACATTTCTAGTCTTCAGTCTTCAATTTACAAAATTTAACTTAACCGACTTTATCCATTCACCTCTCTATTTTGTTCACTCATAGTTTTATTTGTTCACTCTTCTATTTCGTTTGCATATCTCATTTTTAGTGCACTTTCCATTTTTCTTAGTTTACAATACAAAGTTGCATGTATAACAAAATACTGAAACAACTTAAATTAAGGTGAAATTTTACGCCTGTGTACACTTTACCAAACAGCCTAAAAACCTAAATATCTTGGATTTTGTTGTCCATGATGTAATCGAATATTAATGATAAGTAATGAACTCTTTCCGATGGAGGAATATTCTTTTTTAGATAAAAGTTTTATTATATTAAATTTTTATTTTTATTAAAATAATTATTTTTATTTTTATAGAGTTTTCTCGTAATCTTTTAATGAAAGTTGATTACAGTCCTCATGATTATTTGTACTGAATTGATTTTACATTTAATAGCAAAAACATCTTAGACGCATAGTTCAGAGTATTTTAGAACTGAATACTTTAGTACTTTTTATGACCGTTTTATAAAATCCAGATTGAGGTCAATGAGAATACGCGGAATGGCAATTAGGCAGATCGTTATAATGGCTGTAGATTTATTAGGCAAAACAATTCAGTGTAGCCTAATATGTTATGAGATCTGGGAAGATTTGAGAAACTGAATAATTTTGTTTAGGGCACTTCGCTGAAGTTAAAGCGGTCTTTAACTCTGAATATACTGAGGGTCTTTGAATGTAAAAAAGGTTGAACTGTAATGCTTGTAGTTTATCAACAAAAATCAGTTTCAATAATTACGCCTGAAGGTTACAACTATGCTGAACTTTACTTCAGAAGGCACATGACATATTTTCGTTAAATTAACATTAAATTTTGTTACTTTAATTTTTTTAATATTATTTAAAAATGTTTGTAATTCACAACTTCCCTATGGTTTGAATTCAGACTGAAACTGACTGTACACACAATTTGTACCTTTTCGCGTTTGTTTGCTACTTCCAATTAGATGTGTTATTTTTTACTAACGTACACGTTACTATTATATTATTTGCTTACATTAGTGTCAATGATTTGGGGTTTCTACTTCGCTGCTCCGTCAGATGTAATGAACGAACTTCATTACTCCATTGCCAGCTACATTCAAACTTCATCAAACGATCACCTAAAAATCCAACTAGCAGGTGTTGGATTTACATGATGAGTTACAGAGAGTGGCTCGTGTTGAAAAAAGTTAAATAATTAAATAATGATAAATTTTAAAAATTTGTTTTATAAAATATTAAAATATTTTATAATTTTGTAAAATATGATAGTATTAAAGTATAATATATTAACATTTGGTGTTTTTTAAATAATTTGAATAGACTTGTTGATTACTCGGAATAATACTATAATGATACGGATATGGTTAAATTATTGGCTTATGTAATGCATAATTATGATTAATCAAATAATATTAATTAATATTATTTTTCTAGCTTGCGTAGGATTAAGAATACTTTAGGAAAACCAAAGTATTTTTTGAAAGATTCTTTTATTTTCATGTTACGTGCTATTTTCATAATACGAAACAAATTTGAAATGAACAGAATGAACACCTGATTTATTTATAAACGCTTTTACATTTCAAGACATATCGAGATATAGAAAGACATTATAAACAAGAAATGGAATACTTAATAAAGAAGAATATGGATAAGAAATGTTTGTGAGAAAATGTGGAAGAGAGAAATTACTGTTAAGAAGGATAATGTAGTAAACGAAAGAAGGAACAGAGATTAAATACTAAATACTACTACAAAATTCTACAAGAAAATTTGTGAGTTAGACAGTTTCATTAAAAAAATGTGGAAACAAGTTCACGTAAAAGTATTTTTTAAAATAACGTGCTGTATATTAAAGTATCTGTATACTAATTGCGTTCTTGAGTTTTATATGTTTCTGTTTGATCAGAGATAAGAGTAGTTTACAAAGGAATGGAACATATAGGCCTACTGTATCACACAATTGCTTACCATATACAATTTTAATAAAATATTCTATTTATTTATTTATTATCAAAATACCCTTATGCCATATTGGTGTCGGGTAAAATAAAATATTCTAAAATAAAAATATATTTTTAAACATATTGAGACTAAGTTTATAGTACTAGATATACAAAATACTGATATTAAAATAAGGAAGGTAAAACAAAAATCATTGTTATGGAGGAGAAGTAGAATTATTAAGATTTATAAACTGAAAATTTTGTATGCGTTTTATGCTTCAAGAACTGCTGGGGGCCTCAAAGATCGGCCCTGACTGCAACATAATGCTCGCATGACAGTCTGTGATAGGCCTACATACTTGCTGTAGAACAGTGTAAGTTATCTCTCTGTAAGTAATAAAATATTTTATTTAGTGCAAACAAACATCAAAATTTATTTCATAAATAATGAATAATTCACTGTCTTGGTTTCTTTAGAGTCTTGGTTTGCGATTGAATACTTAATTTAGTTTCCCAATCAACGGAACAATTTGTGTCGTTCAGAAGCATCATTCCTGTTTTAAATTAGCAAACTAACCTTTAGTAACCCGCCGTGTGACTTCAAGTAGATTACCGAAGTCAGTAATTTGTTTTAAATGTTTGGGTTTCAGCATGTAAAGTCAGAAGGACAGACAGATTCCTCCGTAATTTCAAGCAACTAAGCAAATTGTCACCAACGCATACGACTAATCGAGGAGACCAAAGGAAAGCATCTGTGTATTGTTTCGCCAATGCACAAGAAACCACGATAGCAGATTGCCATGTGTATATTTAAAATTATAATTTTTATATCATTAAGCATGCTACAAAATTAAAAAGTGAAGCGTTTTCTTGTATTAGTGCTTTCACACTATAGAATGTGAAAGCACAGGTGTTACCTACAGGTGTTTGGTACGGGTGCCTATACCACAGTACTGTGGGCCTGTACGTAAACACCCGGCGTGCAGGATTTTTATACCACTGATGATGGCAGCCAGTGGAGCTGCCGAAACGTTTGGTTATAAACCATGGACCACGGCCAAACAGCCCGGATATCATGAACAATTCAAATAAGAAAAAAGCTACAAACGTTATGCCAGTATACTGTTTATCACGTGAATCGATATTGAACGGCTCATCACGTTGATGAAAGAAACCACGTAAAATCAACATGCTATCGTTTGTAGTTACATAGTTATCGTTTATTTGACTCATCAATCGGTACTTTGATATTTCTTTGTTGCATCTTCTGCGTCTGCATTTGCACGTAATCTCGTATTCCGCACTTTCTATCCCCTGGACTATCTCAGAAATATTTTAATTCAATACATTGGCAAAGATAGGTTTAGCGTCAATGTATAAATTGTTATGCTTTAATAACCACTGAAGTGCAATTCTTAGTCGTTCAATATTTATTTGGAATTCTCTGTGCTGCTGCAGAATTTCTGTTGTAATTACAAATCTGCATTACACAAAAGTAATGGGACGTTGTTCAGCAACTCCTACAACGTCTAGAGCAAATTAAACGAATTGCTTTTTACACCATATTTTGCTAAATCTATTCAGTACCATCATGATTTTGAAAAATAAAATTATTCTTGCCAGCATTTGTTGCTCTATATCTGAAAAATTCCTTCAATTCTGGCGGCACAGGCATGACGCCCATTTTACTCCAAAACGCTTGAGAAGGAACTTTACATTTCTTTATATTACTCGATCAACGAGCGCATACCACTACATTAGACAATTCAACTAAATCATTGGATACAAGATCAGCACGGGACGACATTTAAAGTTTACAACGCTGCCTTGGATATAATAATTTTATACACACAGCACATGGAACATCAGTGAATTCATTTATTGATGATATAAAATTATCTTCATTAATACAGTTATGTCGATTATAATTTTAACACATGTTTTACAAGCATTTGTGTTCTTTGTTCATCTGTTTCGTTTTGTCTTGCTTTGCGAGAACGTTCCCGTGTTGCCGCCAACCTTTTATTTCGTTCATCTGAGTCTTAACACAAGCTGAGTCTATGCTCACGCTGATCGCTTCATTTGTTGCTCAAAGGCTTTCGGATATTATAATTGAGGCAACATAAGCTTTTGGAGCAGGCGGCTCTTGAGATAAGCTAGAACCCCTATAATCTTTTATTTACGAAAACCTAGCTTGTCGAAAAAGCCAAGGTTTCTTGAGAACGTGATTTAGCATTTCACTGAACATTTTTGAATAGACGATTTTTTCTTGTTTTCAGATTCCTTAGCTCGATATTTTTTCATACGTGATGCGTCTTTCTTTCGTCTCCCAATAATTTAAAATATTTGTTTACGTACGTACAAATTTTATATATGAAAAAATAATTTAACCAGTTATTTAGGAAAATTATCAAATTACTACCTACTACAAATTAAAAAAATACATAATTTGTGAAAAAATTAAACCAACTTTAAAATAGAGAAAACTATTTTAACATATTTAAAATTATTTTATAAAAAGCTATAAAAAGTGAGAAATAATTTTTACATTCAGTGCTACGCAATATGGGAATTATGAAATTTCGTTAAAAAACTTTGTACAGCAACACTTATTACGAATTTATGTACTTAGTGTGAAATATTATAGCACTCAGTGATCAATTGGCAACACTACATTTTCGTTTCATCTACGTATTTCGTTACACGTTGAATCAGTTTACTGCGCTAGGAGCGCGAGGTGTAAGGAAATGAGCCGGGCACCGTAGTATATGAAGTTTTTCGCTGTAAAAAGTGGCTTGCAAAAAGTGTATTGGGATACAGTTATATGAAAGATTGTTTTTTCAGCCACGTAGCATGAGACACTAAGTACATAAATTCATAATCAATTTTCCGGTAGGGGAATGAGGGGCAAGAGCCCGCACTTAAAATACAATAACAAATTCTCACCTACTGAACCAAAATAAAGTTTATTGAAAATTACTGGCTTATTTGTTACACTATATGCTAACAAATTTAATGAGTACACAACAATTTTGACTACAGTATTTGGTAAAAAAAATTAAAAAACAAAATTTGCGGACTGTGACTGGATCAGGGTGAGAGGGGGTTGTGGTTGGGATGCAGACGGAGGGACCATCTGTGGAACTTAGCGTAACAACGCCTCGTCCCACAGAGGGTTTCAGGTAGGGGGTTACCCTGCCCTCGGTTCTGTTGTGGTCCTTATTAGGACCACATTTTCCCGCGGACAAGGGTTCCCCCTGGGAACATCCCGACACCGGCGCCGACAACGGGTGTCGAGTCCGATCTCGAGGAGGAGAAAGCAAACTCCTGCACTACACTGCACTAGCACGACACTGGCACTCACCACACTTCGGCACAAACACCGCACACAAAGTAGGGAATAATAGCCCGCACACGACTGCCCGCGCACTTACAGAATCTTGGCCACCCGGACTGAGACCGAACACTTAGCCAAATGGCTGATCTTACTTTGGAGTAACTGCTGCTGGAGATGAGATGTTGACGCTTCCAATCACAGAGGCAGAATTAAAAGATCAATTTACTGCCTTAGGAGAGCCAGGTGTAAGGGAATGAGCCGGGCACCATAGTACCATATATGAAGTGTTCACTGTAAAAAGTGACTTGCAAAAAGTGTATTGGGATACAGTTATATGAAAGTTTGTTTTTTCAGCCACGTACATGAGACACATAAACATACTCAAGTACATACATTCGTAATAAATGTTGCGGTACAGTTCTGATGTGAATGCGAATGAACATCTTATGGTTCTTTCTCAGTGTCATGTAAAGTTTTGCCGCGACCAATATTTGTGTACTTTCGAGGGCCTCGTGTGCAAAAACTATAGGACTACAGAATATCTAAAACTATGACTGGATAGCCCGTTTCGTCGACTACCGGAAATGGTTTGTCGCGAGCGGATGGGGGGGGGGTTGCGCGGTGACGTCACAGCGCTGCGCGTGGGGGTCTAAATTTGGGCTTGTGTGGGCACGGCGCGCGCTCAGTTCAGTTGTATCTCCGGAACGAGTTGGTCGATTTTAGTGATCGAGGTGTCTACGGAGAGCTGAGAACGTGAGTTAGACGTTAATAACACAAGAAATATAAAATTAACATTGGAAAGCAGAAAATATTGAGATATTGTGAAAATGCCGCGTCCTCAGAAGAGAAAGAAGGCTGTAAAATCTGGAACTCCGAACAAAATGCGTGTACCACGACTGACAAATATAGAACGTTATCGGCTACGTCGATTGCAACAAAAGGAATTGGAAAGAAGACGCCAGAATTCAAATTTGGATGGTGGAAGTGGAGCGCCCAGTACAAGTAGCGAGTGCGTACAACGTTTGGAGCAACCTAGCACTTCGTCATCGTGTCGAATGGATTTGGAAAGTGGTCCAATAGACGTAGAAAGCAACGACGATTCCATTGATATGCAGGATGACAATACTGAGACTCGTACGGACGGTAACATCGGTCCGTCAATGGCGCGTTCAGAACTTTCGCTCGATTTGATAAATAAGTATGCTGCATGCGATCGCCACTTTGTGAAAATGTTCTTTGACAATGAATTTGGACTTGGTTGTGATGTTTGTAATCGACTTTGGTTCAAGAAGGATCTTAAGCTCGTTAAAGTTAAACACTGTAACATTTTGCGCAGCGAGTTCCCCGACCAAGTAGTGGATGCTATGGTAGCATGTGTAAATTGCCGTCGATGCTTGGATACTAATAAAATCCCATCCATGAGTGTGTCTAACGGTTTCAAATATCCTGATCGGCCTAAAACTTTGCCAGTGTTGAGTCCGGTAGAGGAACGGTTGATATCACCTAGGCTGCCTTTCATGCAAATTCGCCGACTTCGACACGATGGAACTTTGTTGGACAATATATGTGTCGACAGAATTGACGATGATGGGGATTGTGTAGAAGAGGCACCAGTGTTAGAGTCGGATTGCATTGTGGCCAGGCAACATACACTTCTGTGGAACGAGGAGAACTGTCTTGATATAGCGCCCGGCCAACACAGTATGCCGTTGAATATTGTGTACGATACACACGCCGAGGAATGTTTTTTTAGGTTAGGAGTACAATAACTTTGTTAAATGATTAATAAATGCATAAAAGTTAAAAACAAAACTTGTAAAGAATTTAATTCTGAGAAAAATGGTGTAAATAAAGTCGATAAAAATTAACAAAAAATTCCAATTTTGGTTAAAAACAATACAATACGTTTTTAGGCAAAGATTTTTCTGTTTTACACCGGATATCATGAAATTTATGGGAGATACAGTTCTGCGACCTATTTTATTCAATTTTTCAGGTCAAAAACCATCAGAAACAACAGAATTCGCCCCTTAATTTAACTTCCCAGAATTTCAGACAGTCTTCATTTACCCGGGGGAACCGAAACCCGGGCAAAATCTTTCGCTAGCCGTAACTCGCTTACAAAGCGTTTCCGGACATATGTTTATATGAACTTTTTTTCTTCTTTTACACTATAGAACCATTTCTCAAATTATTTCCCTCTCCTCCCGGGACACCCTGTATATAACATTATTAAATTTAATATATAACATTATTAAACATTATATGTTAAATTTAATATTTAACATTATTAAATTTAATATATTTATTATATGTGTAAATTTATATTACACATATAAAAACATGAAATTTAGTCTACATATAAAACAGTTGTTTTGAAGAATTGATTTAAAAATTTTTATTTTAAGAATTGATTCTTGTTAAACGGTTTATTATTATTAATAATAATATTTAGCTTTTACAATTTCTAGGGTTTTTGTTGATGTATTAAAATAATACTGTATTAAAGTATATAAAGATATATTTTTTTTGTCAAGACATGTTTCGGGTATCATGCAAAATTTATGTTATACATGAGAGCTCAGTGCTTCAAAAGCTTCATAAATTGTATATAATATAAAGTGAATTTTGTATAGCTTGGTACACTCGTTTGATTTCTTCCAGTACGTTGATTTGTACAAAATGGACCACTTATATTTCATTAGCGACGAAGGTTTTCTGACTGGCTTGATTCGTTAACTGTTATACAGGTATAACAGTTATCAACAACAGGTATAATTAAGTTATCAGCAACAGCAGATTTTCACAATCGGCATCAATATTGTCTGACCGGGTGCTTACTTTCATGGTGACCAAACATTTCGATTACAAACGTGGCAGTCATCTTCATTGGTGGTGTGACTCACATTGGCGTGTACAGAACTGTACTGACTACGTTGACTAACCTCTGAAGATGACTGCCTTGACAGTAATTGAAACTTTACTCAACCAGGAAACAGTGAGGGACCTAATGTTTTCAAATACAAGTTAAGAGAATAATATAGTACGAATTGTCAGCAGAGAATAGTGTGTACTGAACTTAATATTTTTATTTCGAAGGTCATCCAAAAAATAAGTCTCCATAATTTATAAATACGGATAACTTGGATAAATAAACAATTTTTTTTATATAAATCATGTGTTCACTACATTTGTACGTAGTCCTCAATTCTATTTGAACACTTGTAAAAGCGCGTCACCGATTTTTCCAAATCCATTTTATAGAAAATTGGTTCCTGTTTCCGCAGCCAGGAATTGACCTCTTGCATAATATTTTCTTAATTCAGCATTCTCCCACCCCCTCAAATGAACTTTGAGCTGAGAGTAAAGGTGAAAACTAGGTCAGAAAATGTTAAAAAATCTTTCATCCAAATTTCTTCAGAAGTTCCTGTGCATGACACACAGCATGAAGGTGTGCATGAAAAGGCTTCTGACCACATTTCAGTATTTTCTTCTTGATTGCAGTTATAAATTATAGAACTGTTTGGAAGTGTCTTTCAGCATTGGTAGGTAGTTTTTCAGTAGAATGCTTGCACAGTCCCAAAAATCGAATGGTAGTTTGCGGCTCACAATGTGGCAAAACATTCAGTGTCAATACCGCAACTATATGACTAAAACTGAGACCGGCTTCCGGGCGTGTGTAAGACTTTTGCAGTGTTACCACAACAGGCCAAAAAACGTCTATGCCAGAGGCGCTAAAATTTCCTCAGTAGTTCATGATATTTAACGCAGGGAAGCTTACTAGATGACCCTAAAATATAGATTTTTGCAGCCGTATTATAGAATGGAAAGTCATATAATATACTTACGTCGTATACATTTTCAGGTTATTTTTGTTAAAGATTTGATTAATCTTTTCCGCTGCTTTGGTTTGTACAGAGCTTGAGAAAATTAGAGCGCTACAAAATCTATCGTCTTTAGACATGAATGCTCGCTCTTCATCGTGATTAATCGTAATGAGAATTTGACTTACTGACTAAACATTTTTATGCTTCAAACTTCATACTGTAAAAGAAATACATGACAATTGAAAATCTAAACTTTAGTATTCAAAATACACAGACGATATAAAAAATTAAAAATTTTTATGGTGACATTCGAATTCACTTTATTACACTCTGTGAAGTATATTAAACAATTATTCAGTTGCTTTATGTATAAAATATTTAATATAAGTCGTGTGGACACAGTTAATATAGAATTAAAGTATAACAAATTACATTAAAAATATAACTTCGAAAATAACAGAAAGTCACAAATAGCTGCTGCAAGCGTTGTCACATCCAGTAGGTCTGCCCAACACCAGCACAACCTGAAACAAATTGTGCAGTCTGTCACTTGACGTCACTTTTAAGTAAATGTTTGAGCACATACTAATTGCTGTCATTGCATATAGTATTACTGAAATTGCAAAAAATATAAATATGAGATAAAAAATAAGTATATGAGATTAAAAAATGCTTTTTTCTCTATCCTGCGCATACTGAAATCGGTAATGGCTTTTTTAAACGTTGTCAGGCTATACCAATCCTAGTGATATTTATTTAATCCTAATTTTCCCTATTTATTGCACAAAATATAAAATAAATTCTATTTAACTTATTGAAGTATTGCAAACCAATTCTTACCACCACAAGGTTTGTAGCAGATTACAGGTCTGTCGTTCGATAACATTAAGTTAGACTACTTCAGTTTGACAATCTACTGCAAACGCAGTGTGTTAAACGTTCATCCCTGTGACGGACGTGCGACGTTAAGCAGTTTTACCATACTCTATAATGAAAGTTTTTTATCATTGGATGTCACTTTGTCTTTTCATGTTTACATGGTGTTCCATTCTATCATTATACCTTTGTATACACGTGACTGCTGAGAGAAAGCTACAGTAAATGTTATTTAGATGGCCCACGTTTACATGGTGTCCATTCTAGCATTATACCTATGTATACACGTGACTGCTGAGAGAAAGCTACAGTACATATTATTTAGATGGCCCACGTGTACATGGTGTTCCATTCTATCATTATACCTATGTGTACACGTGACTGCTGAGAGAAAGCTACAGTAAATGTTATTTAGATGGCCCACGTTTACATGGTGTTCCATTCTATTATTATACCTATGTATACACGTGACTGCTGAGAGAAAGCTACAGTAAATGTTATTTAGATGGACCACGTTTACATGGTGTTCCATTCTATCATTATACCTCTGTATACACGTGACTGCTGAGAGAAAGCTACAGTAAATGTTATTTAGATGGCCCACGTTTACACGGTGTTCCATTCTATCATTGTACCTGTGTATACGCGTGACTGCTGAGAGAAAGCAACATTAAATGTTATTTAGATGGCCCACGTTTACATGGTGTTCCATTCTATCATTGTACCTGTGTATACACGTGACTGCTGAGAGAAAGCTACAGTAAATGTTATTTAGATGGCCCACGTTTACATGGTATTCCATTCTATCATTGTACCTGTGTATACACGTGACTGCTGAGAGAAAGCTACAGTAAATGTTATTTAGATGGCCCACGTTTACATGGTGTTCCATTCTATCATTGTACCTGTGTATACACGTGACTGCTGAGAGAAAGCTACAGTAAATGTTATTTAGATGGCCCACGTTTACACGGTGTTCCATTCTATCATTGTACCTGTGTATACACGTGACTGCTGAGAGAAAGCTACAGTAAATGTTATTTAGATAGCCCACGTTTCTCCGAAACGTCTACTTGTTATTTACTAGCTTCCAACAATATTGTTCTGCCGCAAGTCTCATTGTTTAGAACCCATCGTTACTACATTTCTTTTTAATTACCAAATAAGATAACCAATACATTTATCCTCTTTTTAGGCCCGCTACACACACGGCCACCAAGGTGGCGCTGCCATGGTCTCTAGTGGCGCCACCACTGGAAGCTCGATTTTTTTTTGTCAGCCACCAAACGCGGCACCAGATAGTATAAAGTGTATTTCATCAGTCTGACAATGGAGTTGAAAGCTGTAATTTCAGTGTTCTTAAGTTTACAAAAACGCCGTAAGAATAGAAGATTTTGGATGCATCCAATTTTGCGTGATCGATCGACAAAGGGTATATTCATAATGATATGAAAACGTAATTTACTTACCAAATTCATTTAAATCAGCTTCATCTGCTTCTTGTTTATGAATGAAAATTTGTACAAGGTCGCCTAACACTTCTTCTTTTTAATTCCCTGTCGGCGTACTCTTTACATCTTAAATTCCATATTGACGGTCTTGGCTGAATTTCCAAAATGAAACGTTCAACATCAATATGCTCTTGATTCATTTTACACTACAACGTAAACTAAACGTAAAATAAAATGATCTTTTGTAAAAAAAAAATCAAGAAATGAGAGACGTCTCCCGCAATGAACGTGGATGTCTCCCTAGCAGAATATATTACTAAAGCGTGCTGTATCTTACACAATTTTGTTCGGAGTAGAGAGGGTTACAAATTTGACGAAACACTGAATATGACAGGCTTTCAAGAACTCCTTACTGACACGGAAAGTAGAGGAACAGCCATTGCCATTGATATAAGGGAAAAATTTGCTGCATACTTTGACAGCGCTGAAGGTGCCTTAGAATAGCAGTATCGAGTGATCTCACAATTTGTTATTAGCAATAATTTAAAATGAAACTAACTTTATAAAATTCGTGTATAACGTAATATTGCATAAACTACATTTTTTTGTTTAAATTAGGTACACTTATTTGCGGAATAATATGTTTGTTTAGCTTTGTTTTTTGCAGAGAGTTTATAAAAATGTATGACAAATGTGTAGTTTTCTTTTACAAATTCACCTTGTTTTCCAGTTTGTTGTGCTTTGTTTATATGAAGCACAAAAAAGGTTGTCAAGTTCCAGATTGCTTGTGAGATGGGCTAACGAATGTGAGAGGAAAACATGTTTAGAGAAAGAAGGATATATAGCGACGAAAGTTACTCCTCCTCCTATGGCGCTACAGCCCAAGTCGGGCCCTGGCCTCCACCAATCTCCGCCTCCAATCCACTCTATCCACTGCAACCCTCCTCCAGTTTCTTATCCCCATGTCTCTCGCGTCCTCTGCAACGCCATCTTTCCACCTCTTCCTCGGTCTACCTCTAGGTCTCGTTCCCTCCCATGTACCCAGCAAAGCCCTCTTGGGGTTCCTGCCATCCTCCATTCTCATAACATGTCCGAAAGTTACTCACTGCGTAAAAAATTGTACGTTAAACTGGATTTATTCTACGAAAGAAAACTCTATTGAAGCCCTGAGTTCAAAGCCGACATGCTTCTATGTGAATTTTTCCAACTTTTTCAAAGGAAAATGCCGAGCCCAGGGTTGAAATGACCTTTGATGTTGAAACCCCCATAGGCGTACCAAAACGTAAAATAATCTTTTGTCAAAAAAATCAGGAAATGAGAGACGTCTGGAGGCGCAATGTTAATGATACAATTGCTTACAACGAACTGACGTGGTGGGGCTGCCAGGCTGGTGGCTGAGAAAATCGCATCCTCTCGCCACCGTAATCTTGGTGGCTCCACCAGTGGCCACCAACAGCGCTGCCAGCATTCCATGTGAAGGAAACAATTTACCCCAATGGAACGACGTGGTGGAGCCACCATGGCAGCGCCACTGTGGTGGCCGTGTCTGTAGCGGGCCTTATCAGCGCGCGCGCGCGCGCACACACACACACACACACACACAAGTACACATAGTATGGATGAATATACGTTAGATTACCTTTTGTTTCATGAAACCAGCGTAAGAATCGACAACGCAATAACCATCATACTGTAACACGTGGCTGTTCCTGCTCCTTCACTCACTGAAATTACACATAACTTTATTTGCACTAACATTATTTTATTCATTTAAGCTAATATTTATATAAATTTATCACACACACACACACACACACACACACACACACACACACACACACACACACACACACACACACACACACACACACACACACACACACACACACACACACACACACACACACACACACACACACACACACACACACACACACACACACACACACACACACACACACACACACACACACACGCACGCACGCACGCACGCACGCACGCACGCACGCACGCACGCACGCACGCACACACACACACACAGTGGCGTAACTAGGAGCTGCTCCTGTGGGGAGGATGAAACTAGCTTGAAGGTTGACCCCCTCCAATTTCCTCAGGACAAATGAGCTACTCATGATTCTTTCCATACAACTGTATAAATAAATTTTATGCATTCTTTGCGTGTTAAAGTTTTTTAACATGAAATATAAAAGTTGAAAAAATATGGAAAAGGTACTCACTATATTTTATCTTGATTAATTGTTAGCGAATGTTGAGTTAGTGATTGTTGTTATTAAGAAAATTATAACCTTTTTTTATTAATTTACAGATATTGTAGGCCAAATTTCTTGTATTTCTACAATTATTTGTAAGCCTTATTTTAACTCATGCAGGTGGATCAGAAATAAACCTACGTTAAGTGATTACAGAATTTCTCTGATCGCCGAACTATAAAAGTCGGATTGATCTCCCCGATCTCCTCCGTAGTGACGCCACCGCGCGCGCGCGTGCACACACACACACACTAGTTTGCAATGATAGCAAAAGTCCCATATCTGCCTGGGTGTCTGGTATACAGTTTTTCCTAAATACAGACGTATTTCAAGGATTCAAACTTTCCAAAAGAAAGTTTCAACATGGTACAAAATGGTCAGTGCTGTATGGTGCATACGTACTAGCGGTGTGCAAGAGATCTTTGCGGGCTGGGACAGCAAATAAAAAGATTACTAATATTATTAAATACTAAATATGGCAGAGTCACTGGCGAACTGTTAGCTCAAGGATTATTATGAATTAAGAAATATTAACTGTCACTTTATCAAACAAGTTTTAATATAAAATTAAATAAAGAATATTAGTCATATGTAAGCCTACAGTAAGTATAGAAAAGTGGTTTTAAAAGGGCAACTAATTAATAGGAATAGGGCAACTAAGCGATGGCTATGAAATAATTTTATGCAGTGCAGTGATTAGTTACTTCACAAAGATTAATAGGATGGGGTCCTGTGGACATTACATTTCAGTGGAACATTACAATAATTAAATGACTTGGAAGACGTGAAGAAACAGATTTTACAGGCGTCCTCATACCACCTGAACAGAAACATCCCTGAACTTGTGACATTTGAAATATTTAAAAATAAATAATAAAAAATGGAAATACATGGCTTCCATTTAACTGAATTTTGTTTTCTCTAATAATTCGGTACCGTACAAGTTTATGCTGACTCAGTATATTTGTTGCCGTTACATTAACTTTCTGACTTAGAAGTAATTCCATTTATTTTAGATTACAGAGTATAAAATAAATATAAATAATTGATTATACTGCAATGTAGTTTTCTAACTTTGCTTCAAGTATAAACCAAATACATATTATCAGTGGGGCTTCAAGTATAATCTAAATACATATTATCAGTAAGTCTTTCATTTCATGAACTCCTATCTCAAAAAACAAAAAATATTTTAGGATCTCCTGTCCTGTGGGACATGTATTGTGATACCTGAAAATTTAGTACAGCCGTTTTTAGCACGTAAGTATCCTTTGTTTTATACACACCTTTGTAAAGTTTGAAGCAGCTAGGAGAATTAATGTAATTGAGGCCGAAGCTGTGACATTCATGTCTTTACTGTTTGAGGAACACCAGGCTTAAGCCTAAATAGTGTATGATTTCCGATAATGTATATTATCTATGAACATGTGGAATCGGACTAGTTTTTCTGTTCATTCATACGTTCTTGATGAATACAAGAACGTATTCATTAATTAATTCTTGGTAGAATATATATATGCATGCGCGCGTGCGGGTAATAACAAAAGTGTACGTGCATAAAAAATACACAAATACGTACGTTTTTGTGTGAAAAGTATAACTAAAGTGATGGCAAGATCAATTAATACGCGTATTAATACTAGGTAGACAGAATAGAACTTACCGCCACCCGAAGACAGGCCTGCCGCGCTCCCTATCAACAAGCACCAAACCAACGTATTAGTACATTACATTTAATGTTTGTGACTTTTATTCAACTTGCATACATTTTTTTAAGAGTTACTAACAGGACGTATACGTGTGAATTGTTGCTACAACCATCTCAAGTTTGTTAAGGAAAGGAGAGGAAGAGAGAGAGAGAGAGAGAGAGAGAGAGAGAGAGAGAGAGAGAGAGAGAGAGAGAGAGAGAGAGAGAGAGAGAGGAAAGAGAATTCATGAAATTAAGTTATATATAAATGTTTTAGCAGCAGCGTGTGTGTTGATTCGAAAAGACTTTTACGGAAGTAGGTTGTACTGTACTTGTTAACGGGACCAATCAGCAGACTACAGAAGCTATGTGCCCACAGTTGGTTATTACGAATGCGTTTTCATTTATTCGATGATGCTTAATTATAAAATTAAAAATTTTGCGTTTTTATCAGGCGTTTAAAGCTTGCAAAAAAGGTCGGTAGTTTTCATCGGCGTTACTGGTGAAGAGTATATGTGGAGGGGGTAGCTACTACAACAGTACTAAATTAAATTTCACCCCTCGCGACTTGTACAAATTGCTCACCATCCCCGTACCCCTGCTTCCTTTTGGATTACTCTGACAATTAACATTCCTAACTGCGTAGAGCAGTTGTTGCCACGCATTCTTGTCACATTCAATTCCCTTATAGAAGTCTATTTTCACAGCATTCCTATTATGGCTCACGCCCCTATACACCTTAAATCGATATTTTAAATTATATAGTTGTAAATTAATTTAGCTCTTAATTATGTTTTCTGTAATATGTTAACATCGTTTTTACGATCTGTTGATTCATTAACACTCGTAAATTAAGTACACCTGACTCTCTTCTCTATAGTCTTCCTTAACTTCTTACACCGTTCAACTGTTCCCGTTGTCTTCTGTAGTGCAGTTTTTGGAAAATAATTTATGATAGGCGGAGAACATTTATGAACAATTCGATAAACAAAATAGCCGTACTGACTACTAAACGCCATATTGGGTAGTACTGCTGCAATACTACACATTCTAGTAGAGTACACAGAGCTATGAGGTTTATACATTTTATAATTAAAGTCTGTAGAGTTAAAAATAAGTCAAATCTTAAAGCAACTGAGTATTCTTATATTGCGTACATGTGTCTTGTAGAACTCACGGTTGAACTCGACAGTGTTTGGTTTGTATGCATTCGGTAAGGACAAGTTTGTTGATCCTATTTGTACATTCTTTTGTTGGCTCAAAATGAGTTTTCTCCTTTTTATGTAGTTAAGCCTTCTCCTATCTGGATTTTTTATTGTTTCTTCTCCTTCCCGTTTCCCGTTGCATTGGTCTCTTCATTATTCCTCTGCTACCAGAAACAGTTCTTCTATGTCTTCTCTTTCAACATTTCGTTTCTGATCCTACTGTTTTCCACTGTTGCAGAGACTCTATTACAGCTTTTATACTACCAACCATTAAACACCAGTATTATACTTATTATACAATTACACCATGTAATATTATACCATTACACTTATTATACTGTATTATACTATTAAACACCAGTCGACTTCAGTAAACTAAAGAAAATTTCTTTGGATTATGTCTGTTTCCTACCGTTACAGATCTTTACTTGGAACACCAGTTATTAAGTGGATATCAATCCTTGAGGTGAAAACTTACTTGATCGCTGTAGGTAGTCCAAAAATTACAGGTAATTCAACATCCGTTCAACACGAGTACATTAATCAGTTATGCAATGTTTAGAATAATGAATAACGATGAATAAAGTTATTTACCAAAGCGTAGTTAAAATAAATGAACACTGAACACATTTTCAACTACGTAAACACAACACCCACTATTAAATAGCTCGATATGAACTACCGAATGTTGCCCTATGCTTTGTTACTTGTGACGCAAGGAGGATAACTTCTCTGCGTCTCTTGTGTTTACTAGACCTAGCCTGTAAGCTACAGCTGTTTGATACTAACATTATGCATTATATCTGTATGCACAAGATGACAGTCCGTCAGTACTCTACGTTATTTGCTGTTGTGTGCATCACGTGACGATATAGAACACACATGCATTAAGTGAATAAATTTAACATAAAATAAATATGTCATCAGGGAATATATCAAGACGAACAAAAACAAGTAAAAGTTTTTAAGTGAAAGAAAAGAAAGATCAGTCGATGAAAATGAATAAGTTAGCGTACGCATTAATATGAAATACTTCCTACCTGTTAATATGTTGATTCTGTACTTGAAAGAAATTAACTTTTTAGCAGTGTTTTCAACTCTAGTAAGGAAACAACTGGATTCGCTGTATTACGTTAGTAAGATTTAAATTTCCTGCAGTAACGTATTTATGTCTGCTGGATTATTGTATTAAAAGGTGAAAATTAAATCCCATTGTCTAAATTTGTTAATATGTTTTTTTAAATTCACGTGGACGTGTGACATTTCATAATAAGTTCCTGTCACAAAAAGTAAATTAAGGCACACGGTAAAAGAGCATATTTTATAAAATCAGTTGATTATTTGAATAGTGCTAAAAATACACAAGACGATGTCTAACAACTAAAACAGGAAGACGGAAACTGAAAGTTTTTTAGGAGATAGGAGAGGCAGAGATACTGATCAGGATTTTAAGAAAACAGTAGGGATGAGCAATCGGTATTTCCCGGCGTTCTGTGTAGCCTTAGCATGAAATGGAGTAAGGTAATGTACGCCTATTATTAAACTTGTTTAAAGTATATTCAGCAAATAAAGTGTATTACTCCATATTTAAGTGTTGTAAATAGGTCAGTACGTTTTTGTAAGAATTGTGGAACAATAAATCATCACTTAGCCACCCCTGAACAATGTGAACTAAGATGTTTAGCTACTGTTTATATTTAAAGCATAAGTAATCTTTGTGTGTAACATTGTCTTATAGTTGAGTGTGTTAAAATCGACTACGAGGTAAGTCTGTTTAAAGAGACGATACGCTCAGTGACAATTAATAAGCTTGAAGTTCAGAAAATGTATACCCTACGTAATAAGTTCATGAAAGTTCTTGTCAGTGCACACACACACACACACACACACACACACACACACACACACACACACACACACACACACACACACATTTCCAATTTACGCCATGAATAGACCTGGATAGTAAGTAATGCTCTTTCGTTTGGCATAACTGGTGTCGGGTATTCGGAGTTCACAATGGAAGACTGTAGGCGTTTCCAAATCTTCGTCTTGCAGTAACACATTGGCAGATATGTCGTATACACCGGCTCTGACTTGAGCTCCTACTGTCACTCCTTTTACAGCCACACTAAAACACAAAGAAAGGAGACTTATTCCACATAATAGTAGACACATTTATTGCTGAAGTGAAATTGCTAAACTATGCTGGTTACGGAAATAAAGCGTACTGTATCTCTCAAGACTTATATTTCTATAAGCTTCTGGCACTTGTTATGTATTCATAATTGTTTCCAAATACTTTCAACTGAAACAGAGCCGTGTTTCTCTCTGATGGCACTAAAACACTTGCATACATGAATACTAAAAAATAAAAAATAAAATCAATGATGGTAGATATGTAGGTACATAATAGACTCGCTAGTCTTTGCATAGTTAATGTAGTCTTTCTGTTGTATTTACCAATATTAATCATTTGTAAAGCGGTTGTTATAATTGTTTTCGTAGTACTATGTCACCCCGTAATCAATGTAACCAAATGCCGGGAGTTTAACTTTTTGTTCTTTGTTTAGTATGTGGGACTGTTTGTTTCTGTACGCTACGGCTTGTAAGTTGGAATGTTTCAGAATTTCTTCTTTTGCTCTTATTGTTTTATATTGCAATGTATTGTATTACATTAAATTTTGTCACATCTTTATTCTCATCAGTTTGTTGTATTCTACAGTTTTATCTCGTCCTCAGTTGAATAATGTTTCCCGTTTTCCCAGCTTTGTTATTTTCCTTCGTCGATGGCCGGCTTGATTTCTACTTGATTTTTTTGGTTTCTTTATAAAAATACTGTGACCGATTTTTCTGTATAAGCTTGGTATAATATATTATTGGTTGGTTGAACGGTGTATAATTCGAGGCGTGTCTGAAAAGTACGATCATCTAGGTCGTGAGGGCGGTAATGGTAACTGTTGTTATTGCTAGTCGATGCCGACTCTTCATGTTCAGTTATAGCATAGTCTTTACTCGAGTGGTTCGTGTTATATAATGGCAGCGTCGATCCAAACTCCCTCAAATGCCAGATTCGTTCTTTAATACGTTTTCTAACGCAAAAGGTGAATGGCCGGCGACAATTCATATACAAATCATAGCTACTTATGGTGACATGACTCGTCAAAGTGTCTCGAATTGGCACCGTGTATTCTCAGAATAATGAACGAGTACGCCTCGTTCTTCATAATAATTGAACAAACATTCATATAAATCAGCGTTTGACGATAAGGAAATTTATAAATTGTTGCCTGAAATGTCTCAAGACTTTATTGGTAATTTGAATTAATTAATGTAAATTTAATATAATGTAATTAATTTTCACAATTAACAAAACTGTGAAGAAAAACATTAGGCTATAAAAATTATGTGAGCGTTGAGTTCCCAAAATTGTTAACGCACGAGCATTAGCCATTTCTTTCAAAAAATAGAAACCAAGAGTGAACGCTCTTCTTGAATATTAAAAAAAAATAAAGGTAAAAGAGAATTTTAGTAAACAAATATCATACTAAAAACATATCACTTATTTAAATATTAAGCACAGGTCAAGAGCAGGTGCAAATTGATATAGAAACGAACTTACTGAACAGAAACTTAGAAAAGTGATAGTACAAGTATAGGTTAAAAAGTGGAAGCGGAAGCGGTTAATGTTAAATCGAACACACAAAAATAAGTAATCCTTATCTGATTTGGATAAGTGCAAACTGTATTTTGAAAAATACATTAATGTTTTTATAATTGAAGCTTAAAATGCTTCAGTTGATTATCGAAGATTGTTTTGTAAAATTTATCCTTTTTTTATGTAGCTGGACAATTAAACTCAGTAATTAATTTTATTTATGCATTTCTCATGAGTGCATCTTGGATAAAATAGTGAAAATTATTGTAATAATGAACAATTAAGTAAAAGAAACAGCATATCTACCCAACAGCGATTTCATAGAACCAAACGGCCTAAAATACATTTATGTTTACGTATATGTTACATGTACACATTCGATACAGTATACTTATCACTTACTTAAGTTATACTCAGGAATTTGAGCTACTTATAATCAAGTTGATTGTATGAATATTGCCTGTAATTATTATTTGTATTACCTGTATCTAATAGCTACTCTGCCATTCTTCATTTTGTTTGTCTTCTTGGTCTTAGTTATTCTAGTTTATACTTAGTTTACGATAGATTTTATTCTTTTAATTGATTGATAAACTTTTCTTCACATATGCTTACGATTTTCTTAGTCCCTAAAGTAATTGTTTTCCTTGTTGAGTTATTATTTGACTCAATACATTTCTATGAAGGTCAGTTCTTTCCTTATTTCTAATTTTCCATAGCTTTGTTCTGGTATAGGCTCAAACACATTTTCTTGCAGTAAATCTATGTTAAAGCTAGACACTATATTTTCTCTAATTACTTGTTCCTGCTTATCTCTGCCTCGCATCCACTTATGCCTGTTTTCTTATGTTTATTTTTTGATGGTACCTAACACATTCAGCTTATGATTTTATTAGTTATACTCTACTCCGTTACTGATTTCTTTATATTTTTGTTTCTTTATACTAGTTTCGTAGTGTTCCATCAGTCCTTGTTTTTGTTTAGTCTACATTAAAAAATAATGTCAATATCCAACTGAGTATTTTTCAGTTTTTGCGTGTATATCTTTTAATATTGTTCATTTTGAAAATTTCAACATTCGGGACGCTGGAGCCAAAAAGTGGGCGACACGTTTAGTAAAATCTCAAAAATTCATATGGGGTATCAGATTAAAATGAATTTTAACTAACATCTGAATGTAGTGTTAATTTTTGGAAATTTCAAAGTTTTGTGAAACCAGAGCCAAAAAAAATGATAAAAGCTTGAAATTGCAAATTCCACTCGGGATATCAAATTAAAGAGAATTTTTATCAAAATCTGATTATAATGTACAAGCTTGGAAGTTTCAAAATTTTTTATCCTAGGGTCCAAAAAGGGGATAAAGATTTGAAAAATTGTAAAAACCGAGGAGTGTGTCAGGTTAAAGGGAATTCTAACACAATCCGATTGTCTGGAATTTTTGGCATTTATTGTATGATTGCTCTACAATTGTCTGCCGTCCTACTAACAAAAAAAGGGTAATCGGGATTTTCGTAATTTTTCTAATGATTGTAAAATTATCTAATATCAAATTTTATCAAATAATAAATGTACTTCGTTTAAAATAGTGAGCGAGTTACGCAGCTCTGGGAGCAAAGGTGTATGTTTATTGTGTACTTATATTAGGATTAATGTTAGTTAAATTTAATTATAATCGTTTACACACAGGGGAGAAAGTCTCATCCACACAGTTGAACATTGGTTTTTATCTGACGCCCTATTGATTTCATAGTGTTGTACGTAAAATAGTATAAACGCCAAACAAATTACATATCGATATTTTTTAAATTTACTTATTACAGAAAACTTTTTAAAATATTGAAAATTATACTACAACCTCGTTGCTCAAAGGTTCGTGTACCATTTGGACTGCTCACTATTTTATTTATTTATTTTTTTTAGCGAATAACTTTAAGAGACGCTTTAAAAATGTGGGGTATGTGTGTAGTTAGACTGGACTGTGCAGATGGAGAATCAGCGAACACGTTTGTGAGCACTTACGTACCGCACATTATATTTTACAATATTGTTTATAACAATGAAATTGAATATTTAATTTGCCGTAAAATATTGCTGAAAGTTTTCGGCCAATGGGAACAGGCAATTTAATTATACGTTCATAGTAGTGTAACTGTAAGCTGTCGGTGTTAATTCACACTGTTCAACATATGAAAAAACGAAGAAAAGGTGCAGAATACAGAATTTTTTCATTCACGTGTAGCAAATTACACGTTCTTCATAACTCAAGTCATTAGCACTATGGAAATCCTAAATTAGAGTTTTATTGTTTTTAATAAAAGTCGATTTATTCTGTGTGTGAAGAGACGTTGATTCTACGTCTACACAGATGCCAATGAAGCGTGCGCATTTGCAATTTTAATATTTCTTTGACTGAAGGTAGGGCAGAGGCATAACGTAACGGGTTTCTCATTTAGATATGTATCTTAAGGATCTACCATTTTTGAAAATAAATTTTACATACGAACACACACACACACACAAAGATTATAATAAAATTATAATGAACTAAGGCTGGTATGTACTCAAGTACGTACGCTGCTTCGGATGTGGAGTGTTTATACAGGTTCAACTTGGGTTCCGGGTACACTCCCTGTGCCCGACACGAAATGTTGACACTCTCCAACTCCGGCTTGCTGTGTTCCACCTCCAGACGCTTCTCCGTTGCTGAAACAATGTTGTGAGTGACATGTGTATGTATGTACACATATACATATATTTACATACATATATGTGTAACCTATATATATTTACAAACATGTGTGTGTGTGTGTGTATACAAATATACATTTGCATACTTGCAAAAGAACAAATAATTAAATTTGGTGACAAAGAAATACGAGAAGCAGGTGTTTGAGCAGCGGATTGGCGATAAATAAGAGAGCTATTGTCCCCTTATTTTTGAATACCCAACTTACAAGTTCTAAATTTCAACCCCCTCGTTTGTGGGATAAAGATATCTAAAAAATTTAGTATTTACGGTAGTTTAAAATGTACGGTATTATCTCGTCCAAAGCTCCGGTTATCCAGTGACCAAAGGGCATCTTTGACAAAGGATTACATTAATAAAAGTAAGCTATTCATAGACGGTTATAATACGTATAAATTGATTATATGCGCCACCGCGTATGGAGCTAGGGTTTGTACGACGCACAGACGACATTATAGAAAAATTTGTAAATAAGAAAACTATAAATTTTGTTGAAGCAAGAAAATCACAACTTTTCATCAAGAAACGGTCGATAGAATATGCACAGTTCAGTATAAATCAAATGTACAAAGGAAGGATTCACGGAAGCTGCAAGTCTGGAGGAAGACTACTATACAAGCAACCAGAATGCGTATTAGGAACGTCGCTGGACACGAAGGAGAAGATGTTCGTTGAGAGGAGCTCCCAGGACTTCAGGAAGTAAAGGAAGTACAAAGTAAACTATAAATATAGAGCACTATAAATACATCAGACCACTGAAGTTATAAATACAGCTAAAAATTATACAATTTACATTTATATAAATGCACACTTGTAAGTGTACAATCATAAATAAAGCTATATATGTAAATAAAGTTATAAGCTATTTATAACACCATAATTATATATATATATATATATATATATATATATATATGTGTGTGTGTGTGTGTGTGTGTGCGGTGCATATCCCCCTACGCACACACATACATGTCTATCCATTCGTGTATAGGCATTAAAATTACGCTGCGCATCACAGCTTCCTGGTTAACGCAAGTAAATACGCTTAAATCAGACCCAAATCCTCACACAGGCAATGTAAATTCACGTTAGCTGGGAAGGGAGCAATTCTGCTAATTTATCAATTTAAAGTTACCAATGCGCGCGCGCGCCCACACACACACACACACACACACACACATTAAAAATGTTATAAAAAGAATAAATCACAAAACAGACAGAAGAGGAAAGTGGTCTGATTCGAAATGAAAATTGTATCTTAATCTATATTAATTAGGTAAGATTATTGTTGATGTAAAGGAGTCCAGTGGATCTGTGATTTTCCTCGATTATTTGCCAATTGGTAGGTAATTATACCCAATAGAACAGTAGTAGATAAATATATTTTAAGGAACGGCGTGATAAAAAGTGAATTGGCGAAAAAACAGACATTGGTGACATACAGTTTTAAAAAATTATAAGAATGACATATTATCCTCATGTATTATGACTGTATTTTTAGGCTATATTTTATAAAGTAAATTGATGTGAAAACCATATTTGATTATAAATGTACTACCTGTTCCCCACAACGGTGTTACCGTAGGTTCTATAACAGGAATTTCCTTCTAGTCGTTACATTACAAGTACGGTACAGTATTTTACCTACTATTCTGTACATGGTATCAAATTGTAATTACTTCTGCAAGTAGTGTGTTCTTATTCTTTATCATTTTTTTCAACCTGACGCACGTTTCCCAGAATATATCTGTATCATCAGAGGTTTATAATGAATTAACGAATAATCGATTTTATTTTGATTTATATGTTCGATAACTGTAATTTTTGTTTACGTAATCTGCTGTTTGACGGTTATATTGAAAATTTGTAATGTTTATATTTTATTAATTTTAATAAATTTATAATTTTAAGGAGAATCATCTTGTTTTATTTTTATTTGAGTTTATTGTTTTTAATTAGCAAATTATTGTTTTCGTGTTATAAATACTGATAAATTTGTAAATATTTTCTAATTTTATGAAAGTTTTCATTCTGGAAACGAATGTTTGTCTTCAATAAAAATATTTTCATTTTATAATTTCAAACATTGTTACTAGTCGTTATATTGACTAATTTAAACTTATCACTAAAGTTTTAAATTAAATACCGTTCATTTTAGTAATAAAATATAATACTAATTTATTATGTTGTTTAGCAAATCAATTATTTGCTGGAATTTCTCCAAGGGGCTGTTGAAGATTAGTAACAAACTTCTCAGCTACCTGACCATTGGCGGCTGGTGAGGTTTATAAGATGGCAAAAATGTAAATCTAATATACGTACTAGAGGTTTACAAACCAGAAGTAACGAATCGCCAGCAGAAAGCCAAATTTGCACAAATCTCATAAAATAATAGTTATATAGTAATAAACTTTGTGTAGTTTTTATTTTCCCATGTATGTGTTTTTTGTTTGTTAGGTAATATCTAAATTCGATTTTTATGGGCTTAATTGTTTTAGATCTTGTTTTCTTTCATAATTGTAACATGAAAAAATGGAATAATATTTGACATGATAAAATGTCTGGTATTATTGTATTATTCATAGAATTCATAGTAAAATTTTGGTTATAACTCTATTTATCACACTTGTTAAGAATAAATACCTAAAACACACATGTAGCACAAAAACGTACCTAAAGTTTAAAGCAACAAAACCCTAAGCACATAAACTGCATCGTAAGTTACGTAAAATTATGCAATGCGGCTAATTGAGGTGAACGAAGAACCACGAAAAACTGAGTATTTAAATAGCAGTGAATATTTGACTCCGTTTGGGAGTAAGATGGGCAAGTCCATTCACAGACGGTCGTGCTAATTAAAAATCCTAGTCAGTCAGTTTATTGACTAGTATAAAGGTTGCGTTGCTCTTTGATAATGTTTTCAATCCTGTAGTGTTATTGACAAATGGTCTGATTCCTTAAGAATGTTATTTATTTTCTATTGTAATAATATTTACATAGACTTTTTTTGACATGAAGAAGTTTGAGATGAGCAATTCTCTTTTTGCCTCCATAGACCAATTATACGTTGATTCAAGTGTTAATAGTTTCAACGAAGCTCAGCAACCACTTTATTTAACTCCTTGCCCTTGGTTCTGTCAAGCTGGACCCCAGAATTTTTGTATTATAAAATAGTCTTCCCAAATTATAAATCTTTTGTCTGGTTTGTTTAAGAATAATATGTTTGTGCGTATTGTTGAGGGGTAGTATTAATGAAAGTTTATACGCGTGACAAAAATGATAATTTATGACAGACAACTATGACAGAGAATATATTAAAAAATATTCCATATTTTTTGGAGTTTTAAAGTGTGCTTTTTATTTATGAATATAGAGACCGCATTAAACTGTAACTGTGCTACCTATTACCTGCATCATTACCCTAGGCAGTTAAATTAAAAAGAATTTCTTTCTAGTAATTTCGATAAAGAATGGGATTTTGCCTATCTATATGGCAGTTTTTGGTACGAAAGTGAATGATCTTATACAGTAAATAATATTGTTAAAATGTTTGTATAGATCGTGTTCTTAAACGAGTGTAGTTGAACGCCGGGGAAATACATTAGTCACTATTTTTATTAACAGGTACTGTATATGAAACAATTACACTTGTATTACAATAGTTCTCCTAGTTATATAACCATTCAATAAGTGTTATACATACAATAATAAAAATCACCAAGGTAAAATTAAATTAAAACAGTCCGCAATACAAATAAAGAATTTTTTTTGTAACCTGAAACAATTTTGTGGGATTGAATTCTGATGAACTGGAATCGTTGGTATATTTACGAGAAAACGTAACTGACCCGCAGCTGCAAATACGAGATTTTGTATCCAGCCAAGGTCAGTACGAGGTTTAATGATTTGTAGAAGATTAGAAAATAAATTAATGACACTCCAGACGCCAATTGAGCAACGTAAGCATTTGCCAGTGTCAGCTAGTCTGTGGCAGAAGTTTCTACAAGGTTCTAATTGCGTCTAATTGTCAACTCGACAAGCATCACGTAGGCTACACATTTGTATGGCGTGTTGCCGTTACAATATCTTCATAAGTCAATATAAGCATTACATGTTTCTTATTATTAAAACGAAGTAACTTAACTGTTACGATATGTGATTGTTTAAAAAACTTCGCGGATTATACGTAGAGAATAATCGTAGATCCTATCACATCATTACACTCGATCATACATAATCGAGAGCTGAATATTGTTGGTTTTCTCGTTATTTTATGTAACTAAAGAAGACGATTCATTCATTTAATGTATTAAAGATTACGGGCTTCCGATTTATTTCTATTGCTTATACTGCGAAGTGATTTTGCACAACCGGCAAAAGTGCATTAACTAATTCCAATAAACTACACATGGAGAAACGCATAGCTATAAACGTGGCGTCTGACAATTAACTTATTATTTAACTCTTTTTCCATTACCTAATATGATACACCTCTCACTGTATTAAATTTATCTGACATGTTTTCTCTAAAATGTTTAATTTCCTTCGATTCACACACACACACACACACACACACACACACACACACACACACACACACACACACACACACACACACACACACACACACACACACACACACACACACACACACACACACACACACACACACACACACACACACACACACACACACACACACACACACACACACACACACACACACACACACACACACACACACACACACACACACACACACACACACAAGCGCGCGCGCGCGCGAATAATTATGAAATATTATTTTTCACTATAAGGTCGTGCAAAATTTTCCACAACTTTATTTTCATTGTTTAATAATTATTACTATCAATTATTTATTTTGTAACTAATTTACTTGTTGCGCTGTCGTGAAGGACAACTATTGTTGTGTTAAAGAGAATATTGTGTATGAGTATAGGCCATAAACCTAATCGTATGTCTCGGATATGTTCATCTTAACACCGACTTAGCCTGCAATACTTTTGCCTCGAACAGTTTCCGTAGCTTAGATACTGAGCTGAGCCGACCTCTACAATGTCAACTTTAAAGTAAATAATTTGAATACAAACTCTGTAATTTGCATGTTTAGAAAAGGGGCACAAAAGAACGTTGGAATGGTTGCAGAAATTTTGTTTGATACAAAGAGCAATATTATCATTAAAACTTGGTCAACAAGTGTCAATAGAATTGAATAAATATGGTGTAGTTAACAAACTGGAATGCTTTATTTTGCTATAAAATATTTTTTAAACAATTTCTTTCAAAATTGGTTTTTGAGTGGTTTAAAATGTTTTTAAACTTCTAAACGGTTTTCAAGCTTTGATGACTTTTTATGAGTTTTTCGTTACGAGATAATCGTTTATTATTCAATAAAACATCTTCAGTGAAGATGTTAGTCTTTTTCTTATTACAATGTAAGCCTACATGTTGGCTGGCTGTATATTTCTTCTTTGTAGGTGAACTATTATTGTATCAGCCTAATGTTTCTGCTATCAGCCTGTAATCTGACGCAATTATTATTTAATTGTTGTTTATTAAGTGTATAAAGTTCTTAATTAAGTGGTACAATTAAGCGGTACGTAATAAAGGCTGATTTCTGCTTAATTTTCTTTGTTATTTCCAACTGAAACGAGTCGAACCGTCTTCGCTCACGGAAACTTGTTGAATTTTGTTTCACTGAGGTAAGAACTACATAAGAAATCGTACATCATCTATAAACTTTGAGGTTACACCTCTTCCCATTTCCGTTGCTTTACAATTGTCGCAGAAATGAACCACATTTTTTTGTTAGTCTGACCTAGCAACGGAAGGTCACTTATCAGTTTGGTAATTTTACTTGTTCGAAGAATGTCATTGTCTGAATTATTGTTAAGTTATAAAGGTTGCTAACATCTATGTCCACAAAACTGATTATGTTATTGCAACTGAAAAAGGAATTCAAACAATAGACGTTTTCTTGTATGAACATTGTGAGAGAGAGGGTATGAACATCTGAAAAACTGCATTGTTACGCGACAAATTTGAGGACTAACGTATACTAATTTCAGTGTCTTATAATGGAATGTTCTTAACTGGGATTAAGTCCAACACACTTTTTCATAAAATTAAACTTACAGAAGATTAACCTAAGTGTTAACACTTTTCGGGAACTTTTCTGAACAGTAAGTTGTTAATATAGTGTATATATATTATGTATATATAGTGTAAAGTTCATGAGTTAATAAACCTTTATTCCATGGATTTATTAATTACTTATACAATATGTTTTACAATGTATGTGATGTTATGGTCCCTGTTAAACTTCAATCTCTCTCAAGACAGGCAACCACTCTTGTCTACAGTGAGGGTTCCTTTATCACCCCACACCTATCATTCCTCTTGCCTCCCTGTTGTTCCTAAATCAGATCTACTTTTAACAGACAGATCCGTACATACTCCTTAACGGAATAAAAAAATGTCAAGTTTCACAAGTACAAAATTAAACTACGAGATACGGAAGCAATACATTGCTTTACAGAATTCAGATATCAAATAATAAAATCAAAGACAATAATAAAGAAAAATTATGAAGAGTAAACAAATAGATCTGACAAGTATGCCATCAATCTTTATTGTTATTCGACATCCAATATGCTATAAATAGCTGAAAAAAGTGAGAACTGAGAGCACAGTACTGAACGAAAAAAGGATGAAAAAGAGGAGACTTGAAGACGATTTCATTTAACTCGTAGGGTTATTTAAAAAAAATTGTAAAGGGCATGATTAAGTAATAGAATTATGAAAAACGACCAGAAATCAATGGAAACTAAACAGAATAGTCAGGATACGGTATGTAAAAATTTTATTCAAAGTTTGCTGTCTGTGGCTAAGAAAATACATTAGCTCTCTATACCTTTGGGTATGATAGAGAAACCAGAAAAGAAAACAAGGTCTTTGAACCCCACTCACAGCTTCTGAGGGCGATCCCAGATTCCAGGAATTGAAACGTAAAGCAAAAAATATATTATGATTGATGCCTCCGCATAGAGGATTACCCAGAGAAGAAAACACTCCTGGTTTATAAAAATGTTGAGTAATAAAAGCTAGATGGAATCTTAGCATTTATAATCTTACTTCGTTAATTTTGGTTTTGTAACTATTACTATTACAGCCTCATATTTAAGGCTTTCATCAAGATGTATGTTACGTCATAACTTACACATATAAACAGCAAAAAGAATATCCTGTTCTGTTCCCCAGTGTCCGCCGATGAGACAAATACGTGTATTTTAATTCATAATGTTAATGTTAATTTATAATTTTAATTTTAAAATGTGTATGTTCCTTATAGGCCTACATTTTATATTAGATTTAGTATGTCCGGCGCGTTAAAATTTCACTATGGTAATAGATAAAATATGGTTTCTTAAAAAGTTATGAACGACATATTTGTTCCATCTTTGTGATAAAGAAACAGTCTGAGATTTTAAAGGGTAGTGATAAAAAAGCGCGATAGTTGATTAAATTTATAATTCTGAACTAAGCGTATAGCGTCAAAGATGTACGGTAATGAAACAGGTATTCAATTAAAGCCAAAAATGTAATTCTATTGTATTAAATCGATACGGTTTACTTCTTTTATTAAAACGTACGAGTATACGTTGTACGAGTTAAATAGTTAAAGGGAACAACATAGAACAGACAATAATTAATCTTAAAAACTTTTTTAATATGTTGTGTTGACGGAAGAGTTTGAGTGTAGTCTGGCTGTTTGATATAGTGAAGGAACGTTGCAGATGATGCTGGTAGTAAATTCACAAGGGAAATTATCTCCTCTTCCAACCCATTGATTTTACGAAAACAACATTTGCCGTGTTACGTCTTACGTTTACTGCTAACTTGGCATCGGAATTAGCAATCACTTTGTGCACAACCTAGCATTAATGTATGTGTGTGTGTGTGTGTTGTAATTGCTTTATGTGCTACAGTCGTGTTGTAAAATTGTGTTATTTTACAACATAAACTTGTTTCAATCGCGCACACGCGTGTGTAATTTTTCTACTAGATTCTTTATCTAATTCCAATATATCTGTTACATTTTTAATTTATTAATGTCTGCGATCACTAAGTTTATTGCATGATTACTAATATTAAGTTTATTTACTACTAACCATTAAGTTTATTGTACAGTTTATATATGTATATATATATATATATATATATATATATATATGAGAGATATAAATCAGAGTCATACTTTTACGTATTTAAAGTATGAATCAATTTAATGAGGAAACCATCGTACTAAGAGTTAATAAATTACTCAAACAACAATAATATATGTGATTTAAAGAACTTGTTTAGAAATATATTGCAACAGTACAAATATACGTATAGGGTACTGTGCATTGCACAAAGTAATTTAAATAGTAATGAGAATAAATAAAATAATGCATTTTTGGTAATAATAATAAACAGCCTGCAATCTGAATTGTAAAAGGAACGCATAACTTTCATGCTGGAAAACAGGTGAATAAGGCAGCTGCCCTCTGTATGTGTGTACACACGTAACAAGCGTGCGTGTGTGCTACCTGTCCGTTCATGAAAGCGCCACCTTTTCAGGAACGATATAAATTATTTGCCTTTATTAATTTATAATACTTGTGTGCATAGTAGCGAAAAACTGAATACACCGAAATGTGTATTTAAATAACACGAATAAGTGTATAAAAAATAGTGCAAAACGAATAAAAAGTGTAATTATAGGAAGTTAAAAATCAATAGTAATTATGTTAATTAAGATAAAGAAAAACGGTTTGTGCATGATGAACACCTATAAATTACCGACCGAGTGAATATCGGGTAATGTGGAAAAGACTTCACAATTCGCAAAGACGAGCAAATTAAGTGTGACAAGAAAGCGTGGGTTAGGTGTGACGCTCTTGACAATCTCAAACCTGCAGAATATTGTCGAGACATGATTTTGGCGCTCTGGGTATAAATATAGGGGACGCGCTAACATCATTCTCTTTCTCGTTTAATCTTCGTGGCAGCCGGATTACGAATGTATTACGAATTACACGTAATAATTAAGTGAAAATAGTAATGATTTTTAATCGCCAAACAAATAGGAAATGCTATTAATAAATAAATTTAAATGAGTTCAAACAATTTTACAGTGTTATGGTTATTACGATTACACCCTTCACACACACACACACAAAATTTAATTTTTCGTCGTGTTACATAAATATTTGTTGCACATCAATAAATTAAACACATTAAAATCGTAGTAGTGTTGTAAATGGCGCCCAAGAACGTGTAGCCCGACCAAGTCATTTAATAATTTAAAAAAAATTTTTGAAGTTAAATGAATGCTCTAAAGAAAAGTGTGTTAAATTAAAAATATATTGTATGGAATAACTAATATTATAGTAAATGTTATTTCACATTGTTGTGTGTTATAAGAACACAACTGGCGCTTAACAGGTAAATTGTAAATGAAGTGTATTCGTAATAGTAATGTAATAATATCAGTAATAATAATTAAAATAATAAGTAAAATATAGTAGAACCGGAATCACCAATAATTATTATTTTAAAATAAAATAGTAAAAATAATTCAACATGTCAATAACGTTTAACTTCAGTATGGAGATAATGATAGATGTGATGGGAGACATTATGGACAAATATGGTATAAGACAAAATGTATGTGCCAGACTAGACAGAAACATAGAAGAGTTAAAACCAAATAAAGAACAATTAAGAGAAAAATTAAAAGAATATAATGCAAAACTAAGGGAAGGAATAAAAGAAGAATTAAAACAAGATATCGCAGATAATACTACACAATTAGTAGATACGAATATCGACACTAATACGCGTATAACTACACGTGAAAATAAGGTTAAAACAGCACTTGATGAACAAGCTATTAAAATCAAAAATAAGCAAGAAGAAACGTTAATAATTAATAAAGACGATTCTAAGGAAATAATTAATATTAAAGAAGAGTATGAAATAAAATTTAAACAATCTTACCTCGTTCACAAGAATATCCAATTTGATGGTTGCACACAAGATATTAAAACAGGTAAAGAATCTTTAATACGTGTAATACTATGGAAGCACATCACTTGCGGCGAGAGTAAACACAACAATTATCAACCGAACGATAAGCACAATTATATTTATAATTACAACCACAACAGTGATTATTATAAGCGACGCACGAAAGTAGGTCACACACCGACAACTGCTAACGTGGAATGCATTCGTCACGAGAGAGTAATTGAACGTGCAAAGGGGAGAAGTTAGAAATGAGAGGAAGGGCTATGTCTGGCCTAACTCTAGAAAAAAAGTTTTAACATCAGGTGATCGCAAATTCACAGCGGTACAATGGGACGTTAACACAATGAAGGTGTGTAACGGAAATAGCTACACGTCGACGTCTCAACAACAACGACATATGTCCGGTCGACGGACGTATGAGAAGAATTGGTTAACAGAGGAGGGTGTAAAATCAAACGACACACCGCACTCAACGCTCTATTGTAAATAATAATTATTTTTAAAATATTACGATTTTACTTATTAATAAGATGTGAATAATATGTGAATACTATGTTAATAATAAGATGTAAATACGTCAAGAATGCCATTTCTACGGAAATATAATGTCATGAACTCTTGTGTAATGAAATGAATTTTAGCCAAAAGAGTGTAAGAAAGGAAATCTACAAATAAAGAAGAACACAGTATGTTTCAGAAGAATGTGAGGAGATCTACAATAAAGAAGATAAGGAAATACATCTATTACCTATTCAATTTGAAGAGCAACGAACTAAGAAGAATGCTACAAAATATAATAAGAAGAATCAAGATGACGGTAAGAAATCTAAAAAATTAATCTCACCTACCAGCTCAATATAAGATACGATTATTAACAAACTAAATGTTATTTAAATTAACAACACCAACTCATGGAAGCCTAGCTCATGCATCGGCATTAAAATGTTATTTATCCCTTAGAAAAGATTTTATTATCAACAACATGTGGAGAAAAATTAAAAAATGAATTGAAGAAATGTTATGTTCACACATATGTGGAAATCCAAAGTATACAGAAGGAAGCGATGGGGGAGTTAATGGCAGGGACTTCTTAGGACCCATTACCACGATCAAGTCGGGGGGGGGGGTTAAACACATACTAGTCTGTACAGACGTGTTTTCTAAGGCAGTTCATCTGTATCCAATTATGCGACATACAACGAAAGCTGTCCTAAAAATTCTGTCACAGAAGTATATTCCAACATATGGTAAAATGAAGAGGATTCTTAGTGATCAAGGAGTGCAATTTCAAAGTGAGGTATGGAATAGAATATTAAGAGAAAATGGAATACAACCCATACTCACATCCATCAGACATCCACAGGGAAATTTAGCCGAGAGAGTAAACAAAGAGTTGGGTAAGTATTTACGAATCTACTGCCATAAACAACATAATAAATGGGCAGAATATTTACCATTCTTTGAGAAAACTATTAATGAAAATTACAGCGAAGCTGCGAGCTACACACCAATAGAGATTGAGGAAGATTGTCAACCCAACAGATTCTGGAGAAGGTATGTTCGGAAACCTGCTAATCAGAACTTACCAATCCCATTAAGCATTAAAATTGCACATGCGAAACGAAGAATGATGGAAAAAGGTAATAAAAGAATAGAATGCTTCAACAGGACTCACAAGTTGCAGAAGTTTAATGTTGGAGAGAAGATATTATTAAAGACGCATCCAGTAGGAAAGCGTAGTGACAATACTGCGAAAAAATTCTTCACATTATACGATAAACCCTACACTTTGCTAAGACAAATTGGCCAACAAACTTTCATTGTATATGATGACATAAAACTGAAAGAAATGGGCAAATATCACGCCAGCTCTTTAAGAAAATTCTATGAATTATTAAGTAGGTCACTATGACAAATAAAGGTGAACGCAACTTAAAGCGGATGTACGGAACGCACCAACTCAACATGCGTTGGGAGGAGGAATAATTGTTCAGCCCGCCAAGCATAAGGGTAAATTGAATAATAATCTATTCAATATTATTTGAGCTTAATGTAAATAAATGTGTCTTATAAAAATTTTTAGGAATACTGTTTTTCTAATAAAAAAAAGTAATATTAAAGTTTATTAAATTTTTTTTGTTATTAAGCAGGGGAATAATGCAACAGTACAAATATATAGAGTACTGTGCATTGCTCAAAGTAATTTAAATAGTAATGAGAATAAATAAAATAATGCATTTTTGGTAATAATAATAAACAGCCTGCAATCTGAATTGTAAAAGGAACGCATAACTTTCATGCTGGAAAACAGGTGAATAAGGCAGCTGCCCTCTGTATGTGTGTACACACGTAACAAGCGTGCGTGTGTGCTACCTGTCCGTTCATGAAAGCGCCACCTTTTCAGGAACGATATAAATTATTTGCCTTTATTAATTTATAATACTTGTGTGCATAGTAGCGAAAAACTGAATACACCGAAATGTGTATTTAAATAACACGAATAAATGTATAAAAAATAGTGCAAAACGAATAAAAAGTGTAATTATAGGAAGTTAAAAATCAATAGTAATTATGTTAATTAAGATAAAGAAAAACGGTTTGTGCATGATGAACACCTATAAATTACCGACCGAGTGAATATCGGGTAATGTGGAAAAGACTTCGCAATTCGCAAAGACGAGCAAATTAAGTGTGACAAGAAAGCGTGGGTTAGGTGTGACGCTCTTGACAATCTCAAACCTGCAGAATATTGTCGAGACATGATTTTGGCGCTCTGGGTATAAATATAGAGGACGCGCTAACATCATTCTCTTTCTCGTTTAATCATCGTGGCAGCCGGAGGCTATGCCCCGCAACTAGAGCTACTTTCTCAATCAACCATAGTCGCAGCAGGAGACTCTACTCGAAAACTAGAACTTCTGTAGCTGATCGACTACCATGGCAGCCAGAGAATCTACTTAGAAACAACAACGACAGTAGATCAACCACAAGCAGCAGCCAGGGACTTCAAGACCACACATCCGTTCGAGTGAGCAGTTGGAACCGGAGGCCATGACAAGGAACGAGGGTGCACCAGAGTACGAGAATCCAATAATCCAGAGTACGAGAATCCATCGGACGAGGGACTACAAGACTCCAGGACTACTAGACCTCAGGAATCTAGGACGATAAAGGAGCATGCCGTATCAAGGACCGAAGAGGACACGCTACAGATGTACCACAAATAATAAGGTGACAAATAAACATGCATTTTAAAAACCGAGACGTAATCGAAAGACTTTAGATAACAAAGAAAAAAATAGACAATTGAATTAAAATATTGTAAAGAAACGAAGTCGTACGTTTTCTTACTTCTCTCGCTAACGATGAAGATCGCGAACTCGCTAATAACCAGTACCGAATCTTTCTCGTTCTTCTCCTTACCTGTCCTTAATTGATGTACTTACTTCCCGATAGGCGCCAAATTGTTTCACAAAAAAAAAAAAATTAAAAAGTTCTAATTGCGTCGTCTTCCTTTCGATGATAATAATTTCAACTTACTCACACGGACTGGCGTGAATTCAAATCCCGCGTGTCGTCCGACGTGTTACCAACCTATAATTCTGGTAAAAAATTTTCTTCACTGCTAAAGTACACAAATATTACAATATATATCAAATAAAAGCAAGGACGGTTATTAATGTTCAGTACTAATTTATTAGTGTCCAGATTCGCTAATCATTTATCATATAAGTACAAAATATGTTATTATAAAAAAGTCTGCTCCGGCTATAAATAAATTACAACTCAGCGGTTGGCTATGTTGACTGTGCAGTTTGACGAAAACAGCATAGTTGCTGACATTAATTTTTTTACATAATTCATTCAGTTAAAGAGTTCTTTTGATTACGAAAAAATAAACAAGATGTTAAAGTACACAACCTTACATCAATGTTAGTTAAGTACTATGCAGGTTTACATACAATTCGGTTCTTAGTGCTTAAAAAGTGTGTCAACCTTTTAGGCCTCGCACATAGGTTAAGCTATAGTTTACATACAGTTTAATAAATATTTTCAATCAATCCTTGAAAGAATTTAGTATACCAAGTTCGGAGTGAGAGTTATTGTGTAGTGAAAAAGTTAACTAGTTTTGTTGGCAATTACTGATAATCCATTTATACTTAACAAAACCTTGTCGTTTCTTGTGATGAGTCACAGGTAATCCTCCCAGATTGTGTTAATATATTAATTAGTTCTTCATCATTTGGGTTTCCTCCTTTTTTGGTTTCTATTTTATTTATTCAAAGTTTTATTAATTTTAATTGTTGAAATTTGTTTTATAGTTCCCTCCTGGGTTTACTGAATCTAGGTGCAACTTCTAGTATTCATATTAGTTTAATTTTGATTGCATTTCCCTCTTTTTTAACTTTTAATTGGGTCGATTTCAGTTTAGCATCCGTCTCTCTTGATCGTTAATAATGGACTGATACAATTTATTAACGGTTCTTTTCTAACAAAGTTCCGTTGTTATGGTAACCAGCTCCTACCTTATTCGTTGAAAACATTTGTACTCATTGTTATAAATCTTGGGTTTTTGCTCAAAATGAATAAATATTTTATAATTGCTATTATTCCTTAGTGTTATTGCCAATGTGTGAGATATTAACATAAATGTCTCTATTTTCTTTCAAAGATTAATTTGATATCCCACAATGCTGAGTTTGGTCATGTATTAATGTTTTGGCCAATTTGCTAATGTTATTTTATTCCATGTTTCACTTATTTTTTATGTTTATGCTATTTCTGACATTCTATTATGGTTAGATAATTGAAATTAATAAGTTACTTGGTCTTAATTTTCAAATACAATGGTTAATTGCTTACAAATTGCTTTTTCTGAATTTTGACAGTTAGGCATTTTATAGGCCTAATAAATTATAGATAAATAAATCACCTTATATCCGTCGTGTGACTTCGTTACGTCGACTAAAATGACGCGTTTCGGAACATCTGCTCCATCATCAGATTAAATCGCTCTATTGAGGTCGTTAACAGTTAAAATCACATGTTACACATAATTGTCCACTATGTAATTCACTCGCTTTCTAAATGGTGCGCACCACGAAGCGAGAAAGAGAGTGAATTACATAGTGGACAATTATGTGTAACATGTGGTTTTAACTGTTAACGACCTCAATAGAGCGATTTAATCTGATGATGGAGCAGATGTTCCGAAACGCGTCATTTTAATCGACGTAACGAAGTCACACGACGGATATAAGGTGATTTATTTATCTATAATTTACTATTCATACGTGACTTGGACACCAAGAACTAATATGCATATAGGCCTAAGCTGTAACTGTCTAGAATTTCTTATTTTACATAATTTAAACATTATTTATTACTTTCATATGTTTGGCTTACTGTCACTTAGTCATTGTTTACTTTTGAATTACTTTGGGCTGTTTTACAATACATGAATGTTATTATAATTTTACAAAATCTTTCTTTGTCTAATATTCTTTTTTCTATCTTTACAATGATGAGTAATATTGGGATTGTTAAACTTATACAATTGCTTGCTTATACCTTCTGTCTCTTACACACTTTTTTATCACTTAATCCTACTATGATAACATATAACATTAAAAATAGCTAATGGTCTGTTCATGGTCCAGCCATATTCCTTCTTATAAAACACAACTCTTTTAAATAAACTAATAACAACTTTGGTGCATGGTGTCTTGACACCATTTATTATACTGTGATTATCATCCTTGTGACTATTTTGGTAACATAGGATGTTTTCTTCTTATTGAACTAATTACTTTTTTCTTAATTGCTAACACAATGAAATTGGTTGTCAATCAACATTTTGATTATTTTTTCTGGTTTATTACCATTGTTCATTTCTTTTATTAAGATTATTCATTGTGTATCTTAATTCCTTCGTATCCTCTCTATCACTTTCACTGCTTATCATTAACACTTCCTACCTACCTCTCACTCTTGGTTTATATTATTTTTTAAAACCTAACTTCAAAATCAGCTTTTTAACATCTTATGTTTACTTTTTATATCTCAGTAATGTTATTTTTAACACCCATAATATACTAACAATTGGTTTACTTGTTTATTACTGGTAGTGTATTTCCTTTTACATAACTTCTATAATACTTGTTACTAAATTTAATATACTATTTGTGTTCTTTATTAGTTTACATTTGTTTATTTTATAGTCTTTTTCTGGCCAATCACTGGGGTTGGGTCATAGTCATTTGTCTGTCAGTCTAGTCTATTCACTCATTTATTATTTCTGTCTACTATTTTTCTTTTATTTTCTCATTACCATTGTATATTTTTTATCATTATTCTCTAAATCAGTTTACTTTTCTTCAGCTATATTATATTTGTGGGTCCCCTATAGTGTCTGAGTTGTGCAACGTTATAATATGAATCAAGAAATTGTATAGCTGTAAATATGTTTTGGTACAATAAGTAAGGTAATATGTAAGGCTGTTTAACGATAATTGTTAGCAGTAACTGTAATTTGAAATCTATAATTTTTACTAGTTAAATTGACAACGTCATTAGAGAAATTTATAGAAAGCAATGCATATGCAGAAATAAAGAAAAAAAAGAGCTTAGATAATTAAAAGATTAGATAATCAATATAATATAAATGAGCTAGCTGAGAGCAATATACAAAAAATGTATAACAATGTATTAGAATATAAGATTATATAATATGTTTGTGTATAATATAAGATTACGAATTACACGTAATAAGTACGTGAAAATAATAATCATTTTGAATCGCAAAATAAATAAGAAATGTGTTTGTAATATAAGATTACGAATTACACGTAATAATTAAGTGAAAATAGTAATGATTTTTAATCGCCAAACAAATAGGAAATGCTATTAATAAATAAATTTAAATGAGTTCAAACAATTTTACAGTGTTATGGTTATTACGATTACACCCTTCACACACACACACACACGCGCGCGCGCGCGCGCGCGCGCGCGCGCGCACGAATTTAATGTGTCATCGTGTTACATAAAGATTTGTCGCATATCAATAAATTAAACACATCAAAATCGTAGTAGTGTTGTAATATATTGTTTTAAATTTAGTTTAGCTTTATTGCTTTTTTAGATAATTAAAGTAAGACAAATGCTCCCTGCTCCCCGTGCTTCTAGTAGGAGGTCACCCAAAACTAACGAATATGAAATCAAGTGTTCCTGTACCACAATCGAATTCCAGTAAAAAGCAAAGCAATAACTGGAATTACATGCAAATTATACAACTCTTATAGCCTATTCAAACAGGGCTCATAATAAGAAATGGATAGTTCTTTTTCATTACCAAGTAGACATCAGATCTTCAAGTGGTGGGACTGTTACCCTGGATGAAGCTTAGTGTCTAAAGTCAATACGGTTTCAGTTATGAAACAAATTGATAATTCGAGGGCTGGAAACTGCAATACCGCTACGACTAAGGAGGGTTTCTCGAACTCGACATTATTTTGGGAGGACAGGATTTGTAGAATGGCCACCCAGATGGATGCTGTGCTATAGACAATCATAGGCTTAGTTAGACTACATGGGGATCATGATAAACCGGAGCGATGCAACCTCTTATAATGGCAGCGATGAAATTTATCGTGGAAAAAGTAAGGTAAAAATGAAAATCACAGTAACGTGATCGTCGGGAAAATTTGAACTGTGTCACGTTGCAGAGGAGGGTGACACGTGATTGGCGGGAATGGTTTTGATTGGTCGGACATATTTTGATGGGAGTTTCTGGGGTAAAATAAAGGCGACAGATGAAGTCAGCCATGTTTAATGTATCGTGCACCATGTTTAATGTTTTGGTACTTGAAAAGGGTTACATGGCAGTGGTGGGTTGTCACGTGATTGGTGAGAATAGTTGTGATCGGTAGAGTATATTATGGTGGGAAATGTTAACGGTGAAATTTAGGCGGGAGAAGAAGTCGGGGCCTTGTAACGTCAATGGAGGGGATCGGTGGTGTTTGATGGATTAGGTTAGGTTGTTGGCGGTGAAATTAAGATGTATGTTTGGTACTTAACGGGTGCTGTACATGTGTATAATGATCACGATTTTGGGTCATGTGTTGTTGGTTAGTTTTGAAAGAAGTACATGGTGGAAGTGAAATAAATAAATAATAAAAGCAGCATCAGTAACAGAATTGTGGGTGCGCTTCTTCTTCTTCTCTCGGTCACCGCGATCGTCGTCGTCGCAGGCTCGAATAACTAACTGTATGTGCAACTGTATTGTATATGAGTATGAAAAAAATAAAGTCACGTGCATTGTTCTTGTTAAAGTTTTCCTTTCTAACACGTACAATAATGGTATTATTATTTTGTCTGTACCATCTAGCATGCGTTTCCTTGCTTACATACATGCACACGCTCGCGCCTCGCGCTCGAGCATGCCCCCGCGTGTATTCTGAGGAGAGAACAAGGTGTACGTTCGAGTATACAGCATTGCCCTTCCTAGTAATGATGATTTTTTTCAGAATTAAGCAGTACAGTTTTAAAGCATCTTGGTGTATCGCGCTCATTTTTCTGATGTATTTGATGTAAAAAGCAGTAGATCCTCTTCTTGCCCAACAGTTATGACAATGTTTTTGAAGTCGACTGTAAACCCATCCGTTCGTAATATTCACAAAGTGTGTAACAAGAACTCGGTGCTCAAACTCGAGTATGTACTATTTACGCTCAGGCGTAGGTGTAAGTCTACTTTCCCAAAAACTTTCACGCCTTCAAGTAGCTGCACGCAAAATGCAAGAGGAACGCCAAATTGGACTTGCGACTTTCCCCAGATCAAGACGCACAATGGAAACTGTAGAACCTGTGTCAATTGTTATTGAGTTCCCGGTGTTTTTTCTGAAGTGTAGAAATTGCGTGTTGTCTAGGGGCACACGCCCAGCTGTACCGACTACTGTTCGTTTTCCTGCTATTTGCTTTTATTGACTCTGGACCAGCGGTCCCTTTGTATATGTCCAGGATTCCCACATTTATAACACTTCGATCTTCACTTTATTCTTCACTTTCTTCACTTTTATTGTGGTGCCAATCGTTGAGTCTGTGTCCGCTACACTTCCTCTTCATCGTCTCTGTTGTCACAAACTTCAGTATGCGCATTTTGTGATTGGCCCAGCCACACACTCACTTGGCGGCCTCAGACTGTAGCGCATATACAAGGACGTCGTTACTGTTCTGGTGTCTTGCCATTCGTAAAATTTGTCTTAGTTGACTTCTTTACTCTTAACTCGAATTATGTAGGGGGAGACCGGGCACGATGATACAATTTCCAATTTATAATTTTTTAATTTTCACTCACTTTTAACAAATCAAACATGCTATTAATAGACAGATTGGTTCTTAACTTTCTGAACAACATAGTATGATCTAAAAAATCAAATGTCTAAGCCTAAGAGAACCTATATAAGTTACAGACGACACGAGGTCTCAATTTGCCACATTTCGATACTGGTATAACGCAAGTTGATACTGATTTGGAGTGAGTTGATAACGATAACGATAAGACAGAGATTTCTTGAATAAAACAAAATACAAATAGAATAAAAGTGTATTAATTACAGACATAAAAAACATAAGTTCGTTACTACGTTTTGTGTAGTAAACAAAAATAATGAAAGAAAACCATTGATTTATGAACAAGAAAGAACATAAAGAAAAAACACCATAATGTTGTGAAGAGTATTATAATGTTAAATTAACATTACACTAGTAAACAACACTAGTGACTTTCTGTTATCTACATAGGTAACTGATAGGCAGTTAACACGTGTGTGCATAGAATGTCATTTCCACATTCCAAATGGGCCTATTTCCTGCAAGAAATACATTGTGTTCATTTTTGACCTGGTTTCGAACCTGAATATGGTTCAAGGCACATCAAACACAAGCTGTCTTCATTTGATTCTGATTCTGATTTTACTTTATTTAAATGTTTCCTGGTACTTTCTTCTTTTTTTATAGCTTTCTTTGCAGCTTTTGGAGCACTCGTAACGTAACTCCTCTGGGTTTACTAACATACAACGCGTTCCTTGGGAGTTACTGCTGGTTGACGGGATGGGTTTTAATCAATCAACACTGGTCCCTGGCATACTGGAGTCGGCTTTTCTTTGATCAGATGAAGTATCTTGCTCACGGTCTTCACCTACTGGACGATCAGTTACGTAGTGACTGGTAATCTTCACCAGTAATAATTTCTGGGTTAAATGGCATGATGTCATTTGCATGAAAGCCTGCCGTATATTTTTTGGCATTACAGTATTAGGTAGGGCTTTACTAACTACGCCTGGTGTGTCATATATAGTAAAAGTCTTTCTTGAATTGTTAGTCATCCAGTTGTCAACTGCTCAGAAATAAAACTTTTTGAGCGGTCCATAAACTGACTTGTCCAGGGGTTGTAGTTGGTGGGAGGTATGATAAGGAAATGACAACATAACGATCCCATTGTCCTTGCAGAAGTTAAATACTTCTATCAACAAATGAGAGTCGTGATTGTCCAATATCAAAAAACAAGGGTTTTCTTCACAGGTTGATTTGACGTGACTGTGAAAGTGTTTAATAAAAATTAAAAATAAAGGTGCTGTCATCCAACCTGACGGATGTGAAGCGTCGATACAGGCAGGGGGACCGTTATGAATAAAATGGTCTTTAAAATAGACCCTCGGAAATATGAACATAGAAGGCACGGAATTACCAATAGCATTTGGTGCAGTGGCGATGGTTACGGTTGTCCCCTTCTCTGCTGATGTTGCCTTGCCTACCCGACGGACACCTGTTCCTTGCAATAATTTTTCCTGGTCGCTGGACAGATTGAAAACCGGTTTCATAAGTGTTCCAAATGTCTTTACACTCAAACTTGTACTTATCTAAAACACTTTTCAAGTTGTTAAAAATTGTACCCACATTGTGTCGGTTACAAGTAGTATCACGACTTAGGCTCTTGGCTTCAGGCTCTCTCATAGACAGTCTAGGCCGCCTTTTCATGTACACAGTAAACCACTCTTTCGAGACAATTTTGTTATTTGCCCATGTATCAAGCACTTTTACTTTGTTAGCCAGTGGTAATTCACTGATGTTTTTAGGAGTCAAACCGGACAGATTGCCTTCAATGATATTGGCGTAGGCTTTTTCAAATGTCTCAATTGGTATTTCTCTACGACTGTTTTTTTAAAGTAATTTCGGACTATTTTCTGTAAACAAACGAAAAAACACTCTTAGAAGCAGCTGGGGTAAGTTGATACACCATATCAACTTGCCCCAAGCGACGCCATTTTGATTTGACTGAATAGAGAACAAGCATAGCCTAACAACAGCTGATTTATCTTACCTATTAGTGGTAGAACGATCTATCACCAAGAATTAATCGTTCACAAGTCACTTAAGCCTACCTGTACACTTCAAACAGTACACAAAAACTCACTTTTCACTACAAAAACCAAATTTAGCACTAACGTACTATAGCAGTGAGTTTGTTCATTACAATTCGTACACTAGTCACCGATTTTTATGAAGCCTACATCGAAAACGTTAGCTTAATACTTTTATTATATGATTTACAGTAACAAACATAATAGGCAGAAAAATACAAGCGCAAGACGCTTTGTCATTCCGGCCGACATGTAAAGGTCTCGATAGTTACCTTGAAGGGACAAGTGGGCAGTGGACGTATATTAAAATTTTTTTGAAGCTTACTATTTGTGACGCTGTATTTATATTAAGCATAAAGTAACTTTGTTCTATTATTTTACTGTGTTTTGTGCACTTTGTTGTATTGTAAGTACTGTGGCGGTTATAACACACTAAAAAGGGGGTAGGCATGATTTAAAAATCTACACGGTAGTTTTAAAGCGTTCGTTTATGTAGAAAATTTTTGACAATAATCAAAACGGACATATCAATCAGGACTTAGAAGCAAACGGTCCGTCTACGAACAATAAACTAACTTCAGGAAGTCATGCTTCACGAACATAGAAATCTGTAATAAGCATGGAAAACCATTCCTACAATGTCGGTTACAAGGAAGATTTTGATTTAGTATATATATAAAACAACAGAAAAGGTACTAAAAGACAAAAAAGTAGAAAAAAACATTAGCAAGTTTTGCCTGGAGTATAGTCATATTCAGAACAATACAAACTCGGATAAAACTGAAAATGTTATAAATCAGTTATCGGCAGGAAAGGATTGGAAGATAAACAAGTTCATTCATTGATTAGTTGGCAAACAAGTGCTAGTTACGATTACGAAGAGACCCAAATATAATAGGACTTATGGAAAGAGAGGACCCGCTATCCACTGGAAAAAGTCTAGACACATTCATTACAATCAATATATATAACAGAAGAATCGCCAATAATTAATATTTAATGTTGTTTGTTGGGATGGAAACATGAATACCATTCTGCGTATACGTAGTATGTGGTACGAAAATATTACGGTTTCTTTTATTTGGCAGTAAAATCAAATTCTAGAATACGCAATTCGTTTATTGCGGTTTAAATTGAGCGGCTTTGCAGCACTAATAAATTTACGTTTTACACATAAATTAAACATGTTCATTTCCCCCCAAAATTCAAGGGTTTTTCGTTTCAAGTTGTGTACAAAAAAGTACGTAGACATATGAACACAGTATACACACTGTTTATGTGTTAAATGTATATACAAAAACAAAGGATAACACACACACACACACATATATACAAACACAAACGCACACACACATATTTACATGTACGCACATATACAATTTTATGAATATAATAAATTTAATGACTATGTTGTAAAACGTTTTATAAGGGACCTTCTTATATCTTCTACTTTATGTAGGCGCTCGGCTGTGAGTGCGTATGTCTCCGCTCCTCTACTATATTTCTATATTGAAAGAACATAAAGTGAAATGTTACAGTGAGCAATAAAATGCTGAGTGCTTGGAGGTTATGATGCAATAAAAATATAACGACTTTGTGAAAGGAATGATCACAAACTGCGCGTTCTCAACAACCTGAACTAACGTCTCTACGAGTAGGCCTACAATGATTGCAATAGGCCTACTTCACACCGCACTTCTGTTTTTATCTTAACGCAATTGTTTCAGATTATGTTTGTACGTAACGAATATAGTAAAACGTCTATCGTTTATTTTAGTATTGACCGTTGAAAATTGTAATACCAAATTGAATAATATACTTGTCTTAGAATTTAGCAAACGTCGTAACTATCTTATCGCCTAGCCAAATGCCATGCCTTAATGCTGTAAATGTATCACGCATTGGTGTTCGCGCGCGCGAGTGCGTGGTTGTTTGTGTATATGTGTGTATACATATGTATATAGTAAATGTTTGAAATGACAGGAATAAAATTATTTTATAAAACTTTTATAAAATAATACGAATTTATGAAACTTACCGAACACAACCATCTTTTTGACCATGAAGTCCTCATCAGCAAAGGTTGACACTGCACATTTGTAGTCTCCCGATAACTCAGTCGTTGGGTTGAGAATGTAAAGTGCTCTGTGCATGGTAGCCACATGGTGCGAAGCTCTGTAATCCAGTTTGAGTCGGCCTCTGAGTATGCCGAGGTCTTGCGGTTTCTGGTTAGGTATCCACTGGTAAACAGGTGCCGGGCCGTTGTTGAAAAACCACTTGACAACGAGTCCCGAATGTAAATTAAGCTCTTCCGGTCGTAAAGTGTACTCACAGTCCAGGATAACCTCCCGTGAACCATTTCGTATCTCGGCGGGCACTCGTAGTGCCGTAATCTGAACGCCTCCAGCTCCTGTAATGTCACCAAGACACGTCACACCTATGATGCTCACATTACAATATGTTTTACTTTTCTTACTGTAGCAATATAAAGTAACAATTTAAATAAGACGAATTTAAAACAGTGTATTTATGTCACCTTAATAATTTACTTATTGCACATATTACACAATAAAAAATCTAAAAGATATTTGTTAGCGCTTCTGCCATAATTTGTAATTCACGAGAACTCCATTACAATAAGGAAATGTAAAACTGTTATTTGTCAACTTACCTACTTGGTATTATTGATAACAGCTAATTTAACTGCTAGTTTTAACAACATCTTTGAAAGTTGCGTACAAAGTTGTCGCTTGTTGAAGCTATTATCGTGTATTTATTTTGTGGCTTGCGTGAATGAAACAGAGAGTGAGTGAGTGACTTGGAAAAAGCTATAACTAGCAAATGCTAGCAGATTTTGGTAGTAACTATAGTAGCAGGACAAGTACACAGATTGCTCATGTTATTAATTATTAATAATTGCCGGTAGATAGTAACTTTTCAGATAAGTTATAATTCCTTTAATCTTGGTAATGTTTAACAAACAAGTAGAGTAATGACAGTAAAACAACTACCGTTGGTTTGACTGTACACAAAAATGTACAGCAGATGTTTCGGCAGTGCCCACGAGGGCGGGAAAGAGGTAGTAAGTCCCGCGAGAGACTGAGATTGTGAATAATAACTGTGAATTTGTTGAGCTTTGTATAGGCTACAGTTTATGTTGACGGGGTTGCTGTCTATTTCCAAACTAAAGCAATTGTGCACAATTTTTCTATGTCTTATACATGGCTCACGCTTCCGTCTTTCAATTCAAAATCAAACATCTCGTTATTCATTATTATTGTTAAGCTCTATAATTTTGTTAAACGATCACGTTATGACGTGTTTATGTGCTTTTCAGCCTTGATGCATCATCATTTTTGGTATTTGATATGTAAGAGAATGTGCTAATCGGTTGATAGATACGCTAAACTTAGTGTAACCAGATTGTTTCAAGCTAAGCCTAAACTACGTTCACAAAGACAAAGAGTTGTTTCGGAAACGTTTAAAATACTGCTACGCTGAGACGACAGGTAATGTCACTTGTGTGACCGCTAATATTAAGCAATGCTCGCGCACCTTGCAGACGTGTCTACCGCTACGTCTACGCCACACGTCACACAGGATTCACCAGCGGAGATCTTCAGTTTGGTTCTGTGATTTGCTGTGTGCGAACATTTGTAATTGGTGACTTGTATTACATACTGTAACATTGATATTATACTGTGAGTTGTATTAGTGTGTGTCGGACAATTAAGACTGAATACGCGTTTACACTTAAATTAATGTTGTAAACAGCGATTTCTTCTGGTGTCAATTATTTTGCTTCCACTGCTCAAACGCGGCGATCCGTGCGGCGCGACGGTTGCCACAATATATTTCTTTTGGTGGATTAAAATGACACTACATTATGAATAGGAGGCCAAGGTTTTGATAAATTCAAATCGGAATAAGTATTTTTTCATATAGTGTCTTAACAGAGGGAAAACGAATAAATTTTGTAACATGTTTTCAGACTTAATTTTATATTCAACCCTGTAATTATATTCAAAATGTAATAAACTTTATTAATGTTTAAAAGTCTAACAGATTTTTATAAAAAAACTGTTTAGACAAACTGCTGTACATCATAATGTTTATAATTAAATAAAAATGGCACTTAACTTTTACAATGGCACTTTTCTTCTTTCGTGGTTAATGCGTGTAGATTGACCGCATTGCAAAACAAAGATGCTAACGACACGAAGAATGCGAACCATTCGGTAGCAGGACTGAAACTGATGATGAGCTTTGATTCTTGTGACAGCCGAATCTGGCTGTCTTCTTCCAGGTTAGCCATTCGGTTGCCGAAGTCTTCTTTCGTTTGTTGCAGTTCATGGCTCGTGTTTTCCCATTTTCCGTGTATTTCGGAAATCTCTTGTCGTATACCCGTCATCTCCTCCTCGATCTTCTTATTGATCTGTTCATTGTACTCGGCTATCTTCTCGTTTAAGACCGACCTCCATATTTTTCTGTAGATCCTTTGCAGATGATCCCACCATTGTCTTCTGTAGATTGGAATAATTTCATTTATGTCCTTTACTTCGAGTTCTGCTCTGACATCCTCATTCCTTATTCTATTTTGCAATGTATAATTTAAAGCATTTCGAAGAAACTGTATTTCAGCACTCTGAATCTTGCAGCATTCCTTTTTTGTCACACCTGACTCGCAAAAATTAATGTGGATATTGCAATTGTCTTATAAAATTTAATCCTTGTGCTGAGTCTTGTTTTATTTCTAAGATTCTATGAATCGTACCACAAATATTCCTTAATTTATTTATATTCTCTATCATATTCAGATTCATACCTTACTGCACAGTCGAGATATTTTAAACGGCTCACTTATTGTACTACCCCTATCACGGCAACAGTCAACGTTGTGACAACTCAATCTTTGATTTAATTATTGAGTACAAACGTTTATAAGGAAGTAGCAACTGAGACCTTGTAAAAACAAGAAAAGGAGGTAATAATATAATAGTAAATTATCTGAAGATACAAAATGAAGAGTATATTGGAAATATTCGTAGCTCCTATCTTGACATAAGTAAAATAGATTGTCTTAACGTAATTAGAACAATTGTGTATTAGAATACATACTTCTAAAATTTGAATAAGCTAACATAAACATCTATTACTTTAATTTTATCATGCATTTACTACAGACCGATTTGTTACCATAAACATAGACTACATACTATAAATACTATAGACTACGTTGATTTATAAATTAAGTTTAAAGGTAGGCTAATAATTAAAGTTAATAGAAGTTTATTATTACGAATAAACACACAAGGTTGTATTGATTTTTTTAAATACATTATAAAGTCAATATTGATTTGTATTTTGAAGTCGCCTTTAAAAACTCTCAATTTAAAAAGATGTATGTGTGTGTGTGTGTCTATATATCTTTTATTGTTACAAATAACAAGGAAAAATACATAAGTTTATTTTTCAACAATGCGCATTCATAGGTCTAACTTGCACATGTATTAAATGGAAACACGTTTTAGCTCAATTTTTGATGCCGCATAAAGTAATGACGCACTCACACATCCAATCGCGCGTGCACACTTGATAAAATTACCTAATTTTAACGCTAATTTTGGATACTGCAGCCTCTCGGTACTGCTGACTTCGGGAGATTTTTTATCCCAGTAACTATTAAGTTGATGGTAACAAAAAATTAAGAAAAATGAACAACTTTAAAATTTTAAAATATTCCAGAAATATTAACGTTTTCATATTTTCTAAAATAGAAAGATCATAGGAATATTATTTAGGTATCTGTTTTTGTATTTTTATTATTCATAGAAACATCAAACGAAATAAAATTAGAACTAAAGTAATTATAATTTCATCAAACTTGATTAATGTTGTTAGTATAGTCAATATTGTTTACCGAGTGCATACTCTCAAATTAAAAAGTGCACTGCAAAATAATTCAACATTTTGAAATTCTGAAACGTGGGCTTATTTCTCAGAAAGTACATATCGCATGTTTTAACGCATTAAAAGATATTTTAGCAATAATTGTTAAATTGATATAATTTTTTGAATCTTAGATGCATATTAAGTGGATATAAAAACCATTACAATAATTAGAAATCAAGATAGCAGGAAGCATTTAAACGATAATTTTCCGGAGTATTTTGTACAATAAAAATTGTGATGATTTTAAATCTAGGTAAAATATTTTAACATTATATAAAAAAGATATTTGGTTAAATGTCTTAAAAAAATGTCGATATGGTATAAAATACTTTACAAATAAAATGTACAAATCACCCACCTGTTAAAGTGATCTATTTCTGTTTTAGATTGGGCGTGTACTTATTTAGAGTAAAACGAACTTATTTAGATTGATTTATTTAGAATTATTACATTGTGAATGAGAGTAAATGAGCTTTCGACTTTATAACAGACATTTTTATCATACGACAAAATATTATATCTCGGTCAATTATTATTATCTACCTTAGGTCACTATATTATATCTACCTTAGGTCACTATGACCTTACAACTTTAAATTAGTATTAATGAGTTCGTTTTTCTAGAAATAAGTTTTTGAGATTATCGCAGAAACATATTTTAAAACACTTTGAAACTTATTCAAATCTTTATAACCCTTCAAGCCTTTAAACTATCCAAACGCTTTTAACCTTATTTTGGGGGATGACGCTATAGGAGTCGAGTGTATTAAATACTATTCTGTAGATGCAATATTGTAGCGTCGTGTATGATATTCATGTTTTTTCAAAAGTTTCTGTCTTTAGCGAATTTAATTTTGGACCGTATAACTTGAACTAAATATTTGTTATTCTAGTGTCTTTAAGATACTTCCCAATTGTATTACATTCTTTACAATATTGTGTCCATCAGATACTCATGAGACGGGCATATGGTGGTTAGATGCCATTTAAGTTTCTGTCCAAACTTTCCAGGCCTTCCCCTATACACTTGTATATAGATGTGTGTGTGCGCGCAAAATGATACGATATAAACATACGGCCAATATGTTTTTTTCTTGCCAGAGATATATTTCGAGCATCCTGCAGCAGTATACTAATAACCAGCCCAGCTGACTTACTGCCTGGTAATATATTTGTGACGTAGTATTGATGGAGTTCTTCAGTTGCATTTTTCTAATCGGTTTTAATGAATAATGTTGTTTTGTGTTTAGTATTTCCGTATATTTGTTAACACACACACACACACACACACACACACACACACACACACACACACACACACACACACACACACACACACACACACACACACACACACACACACACACACACACACACACACACACACACACACACACACACACACACACACACACACACACACACACACACACACACACACACACACACACACACACACACACACACACACACACACACACACACACACACACACACACACACACACACACACTTGTGCAGCCGCATTGGAAAATCGTATTGCATATATTTATTAGGGTATACATGTCCTCATGAGTCATATGACGATAATTGGAGGATATAAGAAATATGCGGAGTTGCATGTAGGACTCTGTATTTTATCTTATAAAGAACATTGTAATTTAGACTTATAAATCAGTTGCTGTATTGCAAAGATGCAGTGCGATACATGAAAATTAGCGTAATTATCGTAAGCTGTGGTTACTATAATCAAATGTACGTGTGCGTGCATTATAGGGCCCTTATTAATTAAGATTTGAGATTGGACTTTGACAAGAATGTTTATATTATAACAAACAATTTACTGTAATAAGTGGCCTATTCACTGTATGGGAATATATATTTTTTTTAATAATATCGAATACGAATCATACTTGAAAAGCTATAAAAACAAAACAAAATTATCTATATTTATTTGAAGGTTCAGAACAATCCATGAGTTTCTTAAACAGTTCATGTCAAGGTTAGACGGAAATTTACATAATAAGCTGTAATTTCTTCACTTACATTAGATTTCTGTTGAGAAGGAGTAACCAACTAACCAATCAGAAGTTTAGAATTTCAGTCAACATCTGGGAAAGCTCTGAAGAATATCAGTTCACTTGAGTTATTCAATCGTGACACTCGTGGTCTTGTCTACGAACGATTAGTTTGAAGAAAACGGCCAGAAATCCTCATGCAAATTCACTGCATTAAACGCCACGGAACTAGGAAGATAACCTCTCTGTAAATATTCTAACTAGTATAGTTCAACAAACTGAGCGCTTTTCGTGAGTTGTAAGATTGGCCTCATAGGCTTTTTGGAAAGACACTTGAAGTGTACCTAATTGGGTGTAAGTCTAATACACCCGCGGTAGATGCATTCGTATAGAGTATAAAGTCGTACAATTTTGTATCCATTATCAACTCGAAAACGACCTTGAGAAACTCTACCATCTACATTTTACGGGCGTATAACACGGCTATCAACAGTTGGAGGCGTCAACTGTATATCACCAGTCACCAGACTATGTACGAACGTCGTTCTACAGTCTACGTACAAGGGTAGTTCAAATTTGATTGTAATACTTTGATATTAACATTCGAATCATAAGCTTTAGAGAACTTTTAATAGTTTCTTATCATTAAAGAACTTAAAAACTGTATTAAAATAAACTATGGAAAGACGATCAATTTTAGCACGCAGTAATAAGGAACTTGCATTACACTACTTTCATGATTTATTATACACTTGTCACATTATTGTTTATTATGTTATAGCTAATTACAATTTAAGTACCAAAGAGGAAAGTGAGTATGTGCATAATTTGTTACTCCCTATACGCTACCTGAGACAAACTGCTGCTGTAAGTTGACGAAGGTCTGACGTTAAGTACTATTACAATATTTTTATAAAGCGTTACCGTTATTTTGGGTAAAGTGCTGACTAAAAATAAAGAACATCTTATGCTATATTGGTTTTAAGATGAAGTGCTTACAAGTGTTATGCAATAAAAATTACAGGAATTATGTTATTTATTTTTAACATGTTAGTGGCATACTTATGAAGGTAGTTTCAAAGGTTATAATTACAATTAAGCCAATCGTTAAAATAATAACAATTATTTTTTATCGAGTAATGATTCAGTCGGTGGTTTGTTTAATAGCCAATTGTATATAAGCTACAGAAAATAAAACTTTGTAAATCAGCTCGTAACATGTTCTGTTAAATGTCTATGTTCTGTCTTTGTCTGTCTATCTCTCTGTATGTCTGTCCGTCTATTTGTCTTTCTGTCTCACTGCCTCCCCTACCCCACCATACGCGTTTTGATGTGAGCTTTAAAAACTTTTTACAAAGATTTTATCAATTAAAAATGCGTTTTCGAAAAGACTTTACGTGTTGTAAAATATAAAATTAAGTATTTATGTAATTTATTTTCACAAACAGAATTATCACTGAAATTTCCGATCTGACGAGCTGAGAAGCTTGAAAGCGCTAATCGGAATAATATTTCTATAGTGGTGTGCAACAGTGATAATTCTGTTTGTGATTATAACCACTAACACAACTTTCTTAATTAATTTATTTTGCTATATATATTTTCGTGTGATATGAAACAAAGTAATCATTAGTTTCATCTATTTTGTGAATAAATAAAAAGTGCAGATTACAGTTAGTGGAGGCTTGATTCGTTAGTTCTACTGTCATATTATGTTTACGGTAAGACAACTGGCTGCCGTAGCAATAAACATAGAGTCACGAACTCGTACAAGACCACGAAAATTATATTTTCCGCCTGCTTGTTCGTTTCCATTTCCTTCATATATGGGGGAGAGGGAGAGGGTGAGAGACACGTATCTGACGGTTGGCTGCTTTCCAACAACCGGATGCCGTCACACGACGCTTACCACAATAATTGAACGGCGCTTCCAAATAACGTGCCAAATCCAATAGTTCATGCACATATGACTAAGATTATGACGGGGACAGTGATAGCCAGTCTCTGTATATGATTCTAAAATACTGATTCACCCTTCTGTTCGTGATAGAGGAATATACGATGGCATAACTTATTCAGAACTGATATCGCTCTGCAGCAAGTACGCTACGTTGTTACAAAATAATCGATGCGAGGTCGTCTTACTTTTGTGATACCCTTAAATGTAGCACTTTATAAATTTTGTGTAAGCTGATGAGATTCTAATGAGAAACGGTCTGGAATGTAGTCTGATGTAATTATTTAAATAATCTGTTTAATATTGGGTTCACGCTAACGTACGTCTTGGAGCAGACACTTTCCCGTTATGTGGAATGTTTAACCTTCTGGTACAGAGGCTGGAAATTAAGTCATTTAATTACTGAAATCTTGACTTGTATGGACTTATTCCATTAATGTTAGGGAAAATTTATTCTTAATTTTGTATCTTCTACCTAGCTGACCTGCCAGTAAACAAAAGTGTATCATCATAAAGAAACGATTTAAATAATTAAAAAATAATTTCTAGAGAGTTTATTTGACTGGTTGATTACTGTAGTTATTTATAAAGAAGCCGAATTAAATATTTTACTGTAAAAGGTATGAGGTAGACAAGATACTATTGATTCTATTGAAAACTGACAAATAAAAGAAAACAAGGTTATTTACTTTCGGTTAAGAAAACATACTTTCGGTTATTTATAAACATCAGAAACCTTCTCGAATTGATATAAAGATCTTCCAGGGAGTGATAGGAAAGTGTTTTATCAAGTAAAAATTAAGCAATATAAGTCAGAAAATTTTTTTGGAAAACCCTTGTGACAACAGAGAACTGCTATACGCCTTAACGACCACATGCAGCATCCGCGAAAAGTGAGAATGGATGTTCTAAATTACTTTTCTTCCACCAAAAGTGACGTCTATTTTATAGCCTTTAGAATCAGGACGTAACGGTAGGAATGTGTGAGCCAGTAGAGGAATGGTGTGCGGTTTCCGGTTTAATTACAAACATACTGTTGGAAAATCTGTTACAAGAAAATACCAAAAACGTTAACAATCATGTTGACTGTAAGATAAACAAATGATACCACTGCTGAAATTGTAAGGTAGCCCATAATATGAAAGTTACGACAATAACTGCGTAGATGGTTGGACTGTGACGAGGATAATCCCGATTTACAGGTAATAAGAGACGATGAAGTTGCAATTAAAGTTCAAAAGGCAGAAGCAGAAAATGACAACGAAGAAGAAGCAAATGTTTTGCATAATTAATTGTTTTTAAGAAGACAGGAGTCATTTGCACAAGTCATTTGATTGTTTTTATAACTCAGTGAAAAGGCTGTTTTCCATTAATCTAATAAAATTGGTAACACAGCCTTTTAAAATGTAAGCAAACATTACTAGCCTGTTTAGAACTTAAGTTATTGTAAATCATAACAACTTATTATACCGTTTATAAACGTGCAGGCTTGGCAAGTCAGATAACCGGAAAAGCCAATTAAACGGATAATCCCAAATTAACTCGGATAATTAGTAGAGTATCAGTAATTAACTGATCGCTAACCCTGAATCACAAACATATAAATTTTTAATTCATGCTTTTGGACAGAACTATTGAAACACTCACCGACTTGTCCGTAAAACCGTTAAAGTTTTTAGTTATGCAGTTACGCAATAGTCCCTTTATCACATTGTTATTTCAGTTTTTATTTCAATCCATTAGGCTGTTCTTCTTCAGGTAACTATAGAAATGGTATAATTATGATTTATGTACATCATTACATCAGTCATTCGCTCACTGCAACTTCCTCACCCCGGACAATGCATTGCTCTGTGAAGCACTGCCACCCTTAGCACATGGTACGTGACATGTGAGACTTCAAGAGATGAAAACCCGGTCAGCTGTATGACAAAGGGCTCATTTTTATCTTTCTGATTATCCGTTTCCCACATGGTGTCACCTATCTTCTCCATCTACTTGCAGTAAGTCTTCTACTAACGAAAAGTGACGGACGCAAAGCGTTGTCGATAAGTTTAACCATCATTTTTTAAAAACTAAACTTTGTATTTGAACTTCATCTGACTCCAGACAAATTTAATAAAATTTAGTTTGGCGTGCTACGAAGGCAACCTCAATACTGTAAACCCAAGTTCTTTGGCTTTTTCGTCAACTACAGACTACGAATATGAGTATCGTATTTGTAGACTTCCATTTCAAACGCTCCTGTTCAGGAGGATCGACATTTTCCTCCCTCAAACAGGTTTTTATTTCTTTCTAGTGTTAATTATCGGTATCTTTTATAATTTTCGTGAGTTACGTATACGGCACGTTGTGTATGACGCTACCGCTCCCTGCTTTAAGGTTTGGCATCATCTGGTTTTCGAATCACTTCTCAAACTTCCCACTGTTTATTTCGTTATTTTTATTCTGTCATTCCTATTTGAGCAAAGAAAACCCTATATCTGACTCGTCAATATGGCCTGTCCTTCCTGCTGCGCGAGCAATAACAAATCGAGAGCCCCATTGCGTAGGCTCCTTCAAAAAGGTGGCCATCTTTTATGCTTTTTGTTGTTCTTGTCTCAACATACTTTGTTTAGTACTCGTTACTCGTACTCGACCACGTTTACCCATGTCTCATCTAAGTAACTATTAGTTTGTTTTTCTTTTGAACTTTTTAATTTCTTAAAAGACGGTGTGAAAAAATGAGAAATGTGTCAGAAAAAAAAGTTCTAGGTAAGAGAAAATATATTCTAACAAATGTGCTCCAGTGTAGAGTAATAATCAATGGGAAAATGGAAAAGAGTCTTTTAATCAGTGGATAGAAATAATACAATGGTTGAGTTTTGTACCACTAAAGCAGGTTAGGAGTTCCAAGTAGGGAAGGCTGCCAACTGTGCACCCAAAATGTGCCTTACTGCACACAAGGAACGTAGTACATCACATATTTATATATAGTACATCGCACATCACATACGTATTTATAGTTTCTCACTATGTTAACTAAAAGCTGTAACTGTACTACACTACTACAAACTGATAATACCAAAACAAAATATTTAACGCATATTTAATCCTAATCTGATTTTAACACAGACACTAGACTTTAAATAAAATGTATCACTTTTAGGTAAAAAAGTTGAATTTATAAAATGAGTAAAAGCTGAATCAAAATATTTAAACAGAAATCTCATCGTTACTAAAAGAAGCTAATTATTAATTTTAGTAGCAGAAATCAGACACTCATCTACAAACTTCTGTTGTGGCTATTACATGCACAACAAATAATTAGTAACGTTGATGCCTTTCCGTGTTTCCGATTGGCTAACAGTCAACGTTGAAGCTCATGTGACTTGTGTGAGAGTTGTAACAACGGTCCGAGTTTAGTGTGGTAAATAATGCAAGATGTGATGGCATACATACAACCGCCAGTAGAAAGTCGACGTACTTAACATTGCATAAATTATTTGAAGAAAATTGTATCTTAATTTTATTTGAATAAAGATGTTATCTACCGCACTGTAACATATCACATTTCATTGTTGAAGACGATGAACCATTAGTTTGCTTGCATTTAATACGATACTTATGTTTAATAATAATAACAATAATTATTATTATTTGCTTATAATATACAAAATATAAAAATGCTTGAGAGTTTATGTTTAATAGTTTATTAACTATAACAATTTTTGCTTAGTTATCCGCTATTTTACTGCTATTGTGGTGTGATGATCTAACGTTTACTTAAAGAGACTACAAAAATGACTGTGCTCTATGTTAAAAAATACAAGTGCTATACGCGATTATTTCTTATAATATGAATATGAATGTTGAGCGAAGGAAAGTAAACATGATGGATTGGTAAATAGCGTGTTGGAGACCATAATAACACATTAGCGCTAACGGTTTGATATTGTGTTTATCAGATAAATCAACAGCTGACACCTGAGTTAAGCTGACTGTGTGGAACAAAGCACGCATAATAATTGTGAATTTTAACTTTGATAACGTAACATTTTTCCTTTAATAAACAAAGTGTTCAGCTGGTTATCGTATAGTACATCAGTATTAAACTTGCGTAATGCTAAAATCGATTTTAAAAAAGAACAAAATGCTCAGTAAAAAATTACTTTCTAACTTTTTTGAAAATTTAATTTAATAGTTAATAATGTGGCTACTGGAAACAGCCGAATGGTGAGCCGAATGTTTGCTGTCTCGCTCGGAATTGCTTAACATGGAGTCAAAAACCCAGTTAGTATTTGGGTTGCACTTTAATCTCTATTTGCACAAATTAAATACGTTACAGGAAAATTATGTGAAACTAATTCATTTCTGCACCTACGAAAACTACATTTAATTAAAATTTATTTTGTGGATGATAAGCAATTAAATAACCAAAGTTAATTAATGATATTTGAGTCCATAAATAACATCAAAGTTTTAATTAGTTTAAAAAAATCTTTTAATATTTTACGTAATACTAAACGTGTATATAAATGAATAATGGATAAATAGTTTATGCACATTTACGTTCTTCACATTTTAGGTTTTAAAGTTTTAATGAAGAAGTTATAGTAACACGCCATTTTAATATTAGTTATTTTGTATCTTATGGTGTATGATCATATGACATTATAAGACTATACGCTGTCCAGGCAGTGAAGGCGGCTAGAGGATTAGGAGACCCTCACTCACACACACACACTGACAGGCCGCCTAACAATAGACAGGGACAGGCCTTTGACCTGCGCTGCTGTCTTTTTAGTTACAGTCTACTACAATAAATTAAATTTTATTGTCGTGCTTAAACTTTTAATTTTGATTGTTCCATTGAATTCAGACTGTAATTTCATTTAAAATAAGTCCAAACACGAAGTTTTTATGGCGATATTCAAATGTTTTACATTTATTTGTTTATTTTGAACTATTGTTATTGTTAAACTTTAGAACACCATCTAAGCGACTATTATTAAAAATGATGATTATTAAAAACCAAGTTACTGATCATCTTATTTATTTTTCAACTATTTTTCTGTGACACTCCCTTTAATATGTAATATTTTTACAAATTGATTTTTGATTTTACAACTTGACCTCGAAATTACGAGAATCTTAAAAAAATTCTTGGCGGCGTCGCGTCAGCCTTGGCCTTTTTTTTTTTTTTTTTTTTACTGTTCCGATTCACCTATTGTGATACTCGATAAAGAGCAGATTGACGACCTACCTCTTTATTGTTATAATACTGAAAAAATTAATCAACATATTTAACAGATTTTAATATATAGATATAAAGATTATTTTCAAACATCATACTTTTATTTCAAATAAACAATATATGAAATAATAGTTGTTATACGTAATCGAAATAATTGTTTGTCTTTTTACTAGCACGAACTTTTAAAAATGTTATTTATTATAAAAATATTATATACGCGTATTATTGTTTTACAGACACATAAAATGAAATGTGATATGTATCTATGTAAATATATTAAAAATTATAAGTCCATGTTATTAAACTTTAACTATAACTTGAGAGGACGAGGTAGCGCGTCAGGAATTAAATGTGTATTATTGTATCACGTAATTTGGAAAATAATTACCGGTATTACAGATTTCAGTAACATGCAAAAGAGACGCCCCTTCCTTACTTGGTTTACACTTGGTCGCTATAGTCATTTTTCCAGATAGAGAGGGTGATTCGCCCTCAAACCAACAAACCGTAGAGGTCATTGCTCGTGTAACGGGTACCCCGGGTGAGTCACTGATTACCCACTGATTAGTCGTTAAATAGCTTGCACAGGGTAGTGAGGCCAGCCAGTCTTGTCAGAGAGCAGATCTGTCGCGTATATTGTGAGTGAATCAGTTCATTTGTGGTTAGTGTATAGTTGATTTGTGATTATGAGTTCTTGCAAAAAACGCCAAGTGTTAGATACTCAATGCAGAACAATGATTGCTTCTGTTCTGTTCTATTTTGAGAAAGAGAAGAATAACGGAGGTCCTTTACTTGATACTAAGAAAGTAATGCAGAGAACAGCAGATGCTTGTGGCATTTCGTTGAGAACAATACAACGTATCAACGCAGAGATTAAAAAAAGTTTGGAAAATCAAGAAGATCCCTGTGTAGTTGAAGATATTGATTTAATCACAGCTGAGGACGATCAACAAGATAACACCTTAAACAGCACCAAGAGGGAAAATATTATTATTCATACTCCTCGGAAGATAAGTTTGAAGAGAAAGCGACCAGTAACAGACATAGATGACTTCGACAAAAGGAGCTATTCGACGTCACATATTGAGCTACTATGCTCGAAAAGAAGCGCCTACCCTCAGACAACTTTGTGTGTCACTTCAAGAAGCTGGACTGTATATGGGAGGAAAATCTTCACTGAGCTCGCTATTATCAGACATGGGATTTCAGTACAAGAAATTTAGCAGCAGAAAAATCCTCATGGAAAAGCCGTCAGTGGCCCTGTTAAGGTGTCGTTTCTTAAGAAAGATGCGTGAAGTAAATATTAAAAACACTATATTTTTGGACGAGACCTGGATAAATGAAAACACGAGATAGGACACTGGTTGGACTGATGGTACTATCCAAGGAACTCTCGGCGGCCCTCTGGGTAAAGGCAAACGATTGATCATCTGTCATGCTGGTCGCTACGTATACAAAAAGCCAGCTAGATCGGCCGCTAGCAGTTCTCAGTGTCATTTGACGGGCCGATTTTATCGGCCGCTAGCAGTTCCAACAATGAACCACAGGGCCATTTAACCGGCTTCTGGCATCCAAAGGGAGTGTCTCAGAAAAATAGTTGAAAAGTAAATTAAATGATGAGAATCTTAGTTTTTAATAATAACATTTTTTTAATAACAGTCGCGTAAATAATTCTCAGAAGTTTAGCAATCACAATATTTCAAAATAAACAATAAGAGTAAAACATTTGAAAATCGTCGTATAAACTTCGTGTTTGGACTTATTTTAAATGAAATCACAGTCTGAATTAAATGGAACGACCAAAACTATAAGATTAAGCAGAATAACAAAATTTAATTTATTATAGTAAACTGTATTTAAAAAGACAGCAGCGCAGATCAAGTGCCGGGCCCAGTCTATTGTTAGGCGGCCTGCCAGTGTGCGTGCGTGAGCCAAAGGTCTCCTAATCCTCTAGCCGCCTTCACTGCCTGGACAGCGTATAATAAACTGTCTCAGTCCGTAAGTTGTATTTTCACAAATACATAAGAGATTTAATTAACATTATATTGTCTACATAGTTTCAAAGTTAATTCCGTTTGAAGGGATTATGGTGTCGCTATGTAAAGAAATAATGCTTTATATGCGTTGTTAATAACCAATAACATCGGTGGTTTATAATAAGAATAATTTGTTGTATTACTTTGTAGGGCACTTCTCAAGAAATGTTTAATGAAAACAATTGTACAATGTGTTAATATTTTTGCTTGGAGTTTGATGAAAGGGCAACACAAGGAAGGTGTGTGTTTGCACGTGTTAAGTAACATAATGCCATTAATCTCTTTCAACAAGTCGTTTATTAGACAGTGCGAAAGTTGGGACTGGAAACAAAATTCAGTTAGTATAACAAAGCTACGTGGGGGTAGGAAACTGACAGATGATTTTTCAAGTTGTGTCTGTATGTGACACTTGGAGCCTCGCCCACTGCTTTGTCCAACTCGGCTTCCTAAGGGTGTGAATTGCCTTCAACTAAAAGCAATATGATTGTATTTTAATGAAAAGTAATAGAAAATTTTATATACGCATATTCGTTAGCCTTTGAACATTTTCTTATTTAATTTTAATTTTAACTATCGAACACTCAAATCATATTTGTAAGAAGTTTAGCAAATTCGAAGACACAGAGTATATTTTATTAAATAAATCTGATTAAGAGTGGACTAATTTTTGACGTTCTTTTCCCAAAGGATCACGCAAAGCTTATTATTCGTTCAGTCTGACTTAGGTTTTAATTTGAGGTTACGAAATGAGGTCTGTAAGATTGTGAATTATATATTACAACGTGTGCTTCTGAAATGAATGGAAGAGCATGCAAGTGAATAAGAGTCTTCTAATTGTGGGTAAAATTTATATCACTCTTTGTTTCATGTCTTCTTTAAACAGTGTATCCCACAGGAAATTTTCTGGACATCTCTCCTTGACTTTAATTAGTTTTTTGATAATTTACTACTTATATAAAAATTAAAAATGTACATGATGTTAATAATTTATATTTGATAAACGGATAAACGCCCTTTAAATTTCATTGATTACTAAAGTGAATGATAACAATAAAGGAAAAACTAAATGTTTTGTACCATAATAATATTATACTAACAGCAAAAATTAATAAATATTAATAATTGAAAAAAATTTAAGTTAAATATTGAAATTTTGTTTTGATTAAAATTTACAGACTATTTTGCTGCTATTAAAATTTAGATAAACCTTATAGTGAATTTTTAAAAAACTTAAGGCTACTGAAAAAACACTACATTGACTATACTATTTATAATAAATTTTAAAGTTAATTTGACTCTTGGAGTATGATAAGCGGTGAGTAAATCAGTGTAACAAGTTAAATGTAATGGAAATTACGTGATGAATTTTACAGAGTATTAAAATTAATATCTCAATAAGTGTGTGTGTACCCATAAATTAGTACGTAACTTATGGGTTTGTGTATAAGTTATGTAGCTTAGTAAATATTTAGTAACCATTTTCTATATACGTAACTCATAGTTTCTTGCAGCAATTATATAATATACTGATATTATTCAATATAGTTTTTTCTGCAAGTTGTGTATTGCGTTTTTGTCGTTTCAACACCTGACGCACGTTTCACTAAAAAATATCAGCATCATCAGTGGCTTGTAAGTAAATCAATAATTTATTGATTAAGTAATAATTATTTAATAAATAAGTCTGAGAATTATTTCGTTACTTACGACAAAAACGCAATAGACTACTTGCAGAAGAAACTATATTGAATAATAACACAATATTACCTTTAGTAGTTTATACTTTAAAATAATTATTAATAATTTGTAAATTTTATTAAAAATTATTTGTTTGTATATAGTAAGTAAAAGAGATTGTCGTGTTCTTAAAATATATAGCTCGTCGTAAAAGTTTTTCTGTTTTCAGATAACAAAACGATTTGCGTTTTATTGCTGTATTAAAATAATTATTATAGATAGTATTATGTAGACATGGAGATGACAAACTAGTTGGGTATTTGTCAGGTTGAGGCTGCTGCTACGTGCTGCTAATTATTCATGACGTACTCCCAACAGTGGCGTTCGTGATCCGTGTGCTAAACGTACTTCAAACAAAACAACTAATTTGAATAATATTATTTAAATAGATTTACAGCCACTCTTACAGGTGCATAGCTGAGCGTAATGCCGGTCTGTGTCTATGAGATTCAAATAGAAAACCTACTAATTTATGTCATTAGATACAATAAAACGAAGGCTATAAATTATTGAAAACATACATTTATTCCCTGGTTTTGCTAGATCTCACGCGCACTCGTGGTCAGTACGGTACAGACAGAATTTTCTTCTTGAAAGCGTAGTGCAATTACTGTAGATTGTCGTCAAGGGGCAAGTTATGTGAAATCGTAACACAGGTGTAGCATAAACTGGTGTAAAGTATTTAGCCACCACATTTTGGTAGGGCGAAACCTGGTTGTGTATTGAGCGTAATAGCATATTACTCTGTGACGATTTAAGTTCATCATATCAAGAAATTAATTTTTTCATGACACCATTACGAGTCGGTGACATCGACCCATTTACGTGTAGAGTTAAATGTCAAAAAGGTCAATTGCATTTAAAACTAAATTAAATTCAGTGGTTTTTATTATAAGATTTGTTGTATTTCCTGTAACAAATACGTTGGTATTGCTTCTGCTTGAATGATTCATCGGCTGTGAAGAATTCTTTTGCGTCCAGATACATTTGTTAATTAAGTCTCAGGACACAGTCTGGCAGCCAGACCAATTCCACTTCAATGAAATCCTACCACTATTTATCAGTGTCTTACTTGTTCATTTCTATTCCAGTTAAGCAGACCATTTGTTCGCAACACATGTGAACTCTATACGTTTCTTAGACAGTCCAATATATTTTGTTTAATTATTTACGTACTTCCGAGTTAATCTTTATGAGACTTATTTTGGTGACATCTTTAAAAAATTCATAATTATTGCTGTTGTTATTATTCCTTTTTTATTAACTAGAATATTTTCTGATACTTTTTGAAAGAAATCCTTTTGAAATTTCATGATTGTCATTAATACTAGTAACAATAAATTGATTAACAAAACGGTCAAAACGCTAAACAGTAATACGCAATAAGATTAAGGCTACTCAACATAATACATGATAATATACAAATTTGTTTACCTTTTCTACTTACAGGGTTTATTAGTATCGTGGAAATCCTACACAACATCAGGTATGCTGAAGAGAAGTAGGATGAAATGGTTGACATTATGTTTTTATAATCTGAAGGAATTTACAGGACGGTAGGTTATAGCTTATAGCTTCCCATTCCAAGGGCAAGTGGATTTCTACACACTTATTCAGCTTCTAAAAAGCCACTGTCACTTAGTTCCAATGAAAACTAATTTCGGGAGTCTCAGAGCCTCGCTTGTGAATAAAGAATATCAAGTTCAAATGAGCAAAAGGAGGTCTTTGGAACGCTTTTGTAAAAGCTTTTTTTTGAGTGACATACTTTGGAAGTAAAATTGTACCTTGGGAAAGAAGAAAAGGTCAAAGTGAAAATAGTGGAAGTATGGACATGGGATAGACAGCTTAGATAGGAAGATAAACAAATGTTTTAAAAAATAACTAAAAGAGAAAATAAAACTTACAAAAGTATCAGAAAAGAGGAGATGAAATTTATAGACCATACGTTCAGGCATAATGGATTTACTCCCACTATTTATGAAAGAAAATTTTCGGAAAAGATAGGGAGAGATCAACCGAGGTTGAAATATTTGATGATGAGAGCTGGAGAATAAAAAGTTCCTAATTTTTACTACACGGCCTGATCTTTAGGCAAATAATAAAATATATGTGCTATAATACACGATAATGTAGTTAGTACGTAAGTATATCATATATATATACTGTAACATGACATAAGGTAGTAAAGATCCACAATAATTAACTATGAATTAAAGAAGCTGAAGACAAGAATAAGAGGCAAAAACTTATAAACTCAGAGATCAATAACCCAATAAACCCAAATGACAAATGACTGATAAACTGACAATGACCTGACACAATAGATCGGATAAATACAAAAGGAACCACGGAACAATGAAGAAGAAGCTAAGAACTAAATGTAATCAAGACATTAAGAATGAACATTGTAAATCCCGAATAATGACCACTATTCTGTATGTTAATAAATGAAGTAATGTAATTAGAGTGTAGATGAGATTTACCTAGGTTAATAATGTTAATGAAAGATAATAATGTTATGTATATTTTATTGATAAAGGAATGTGTTTATAAATATAAGTTAGGGAATTAATAATACACACACACTAATAAATAGTGATGAATATAATCAAAATTAGTAAACATACCCTAAGGCAAATCAAGGCCACAGTTAATTACCAAAAGTGATCATTTGTGAAGGGAAAATAAAATAAACAATTGTAATCAGTAACCCCATGATGATACTAACATCAATAAACAACCCAATGAATAATTAAGTGAGTGGACGAAGGAGTATATTAATATAAAGTGGTGACATGTAGTAATAGCATGTTGCACATAGTGAGTGAAAGTGTATAAGTCAAAAACCTTCTATGAAGGAAAAAGTGTAGTTGGTGAACTTCAAAAAGTATTCTAATTAGTAAACTGTGTTAGAATAACAGGAAGACCAGTGATAAACTTTGTACTAGTAAGTAAGAGGAACTTATTATAATGTAAGTAAAGTAAGCCATAGGTAATAAGGATTATAGGATAAGATAGAAATTAAGGCATTGGAATGAAGGACAAACAAGAACGATAGACACTTTTTTCTAGTGAAGGAATGGAGGAATAGTATATATTGTGTAAAGTATAAATTAATGTTAGTAAGGATGTTGTTACTGTTTTAAAAGAACCAATATAATGTAATGAATTGTTAATTGAACCAGATAGTAGAAGGGAGCAGAAAGGTAGTTAGAAGTTATTTCAGGCTTGAACCTGTAAAGAAAATGTTTATTACTATAATAAGAGGTGGAGTTAGGAACACCAATGTTTATTGCGTGTTTTGTTAAAAAATTGTGTTAAAAATACCGAATGTAAAGGTAAGAAGCTACTAAGAAATGTTAGATAGTAGTATAGTAAAATCTAGGCTCTAGGCCTAACTGTTAAATAAGAATTTAATAAATTTGAGAACAAATAATAGTCCAATATCGAAGCAGAGTATACCAAATGTTTAAACAAATTAAGTGAGTATTCCTAATACCAAAAGGTATGAATAACAGCCCATTTTGAATAAAATATATGTAAAATATAAATATGAAAAATAACAAAAATGTAATTAGCTACTCAAAAGTGACCATGAGGGATATCAAAATGACCCTTATAAAAAATTATGAACAATGGTATTCATGTAATAAACCTAGCTATTAATATAAGATAGAAATCTTCATTTGAAGATATTTTGTAAAATTAAACTAAAATAAGACATTAAAACATAACAATGACTTAAATTAATGACCAATGAGAATTAGCATAATTTATTAGGTAACCGTAGCAACCGAAATTTATTGCCGAAAAACCGTTAGATTTTCGATAGTCCATTATTGACCGACGCCGAGGGCGGATTGAGTAGCTCTCACCCCAAAATTTAATTCCAAATAAGTGAATTTTAACTAAAATCAAAGGAAAGGAAGATTATGATAGCAGCCCAGGGAATCCTGGATAATATATTATTTATTAAATTTGTTCACAACCCATAATTACCCAAGGAAATCAAGAAGACGTCTGTAAGAATTGATGACGACTAATCCCGAAGGAAGATCATAAGGACCTACTTCAATTCAAGAAGACGGACGATCGCAGAACGAGTACGAGGCCGAAGTTTACCGGAAAAACCGTCTGGACGAGATTAATGAGATTCCGAAGAATAGAAGACGACTGGATCCATCCGGAAGAAGAAGACGGCATTGCAGAAGCTCCATCGAAAATCGATGAGTATAAACAATAATCCCATTAAACGAATTCCAAAAATTTTCTATCAACAATAATAAACCACAATTTTCACTTCACTGATCACTATTCTGATTTAGAACTGAAGGTATTGGTAATATCACTATTTGAACTTTAATCAATCGATAACTATTTAAATTGAGATATAATAAATAGTTAACAAACATTTCTAATTGACAAATCCTAACCAAATTTTTTTTACTAAATCTCATTGATGATTACTCACTCGTATGTATTAAAATATTGATTTTTTTTGTGTACCTAGTATTAAGGATTATTATAAGTTTGTGTATTTTAGCCGTAGTTAAATATTTCTGTAGCCAAAAGGACTTATTAACACCCCTGAGTAAAACCATTTTAATTGTAAACCTACGATAACCGTCAAGACGGTGTGTATACAAAACATTGGAACTGAGCATGCCAACTGAGCAACTGTAATAGCCGGTGCTAAAAATAAAATTAATGTACTACTAAATAATTGAAACCTATCAAAGTGTTAATAAATATTCTTATTCTGCAACACTGTAAGTTTGATTCGAGTAAATTAAGATAATAAATAAAAATTTATTGAAGTGAAAACCTCAAAACAAGACGTTAGCCAAGTCGACACTGCAGAAAGGCGTGCGCCAATCAGGTGGCGAGGCGGCAATATTCAAACCAACGGTGAGAGATACGGTTTACCCGTAAATGGTAAGAGAAGGTACAATTCGACTTGCTACACGCAAATAACAGTGACAGAATTTATTGAAATTATTAATAACTTCAATCATACACACATATTATACCACGAACCCAACGAGCGAGTTAACAAACGCTCGACACTCACACATATACTATAGGAAGAGAGAACGACTTACAGTAACACTAATTACATTAAATACACCCTCCATATAAAAGTTTATTACAATACACATCCTGTACCGTATAGATAATCTATAATTTATACATTAAGAGTTGTGTATTCTCCCCCCCCCACACACCCATACATACACATAGTTTGCTGTAGCGGTGTAGCAGTCTCGCCTGAAACCGTTTACATCGGCTATAAAAGCAAATCTTACCAGTCGTAATTCAGTTTTTAGTTCCACCCATACAGTTGCGTTGTTGACACGTTTCTTAACAAAGGGCTACACTGACAGCAGAATGACGACGACACGACGGGTCGTATTCACTGAAGGCGATAACCTGTAGTTACCGAATGATAATTGTGGAAACACCGGTTTAACGTGGACAAGTCACCTTCCTGTCGTTTTACTAATGGGAAATCTGCTACTCGTACGCTTATCACAGTTCTAAGAACACATCACATCACAGCGCTGAAGTCATGCAAAACATAGATTACGAATAACTTTTTACTTTGCGCCAAATTAAATTCATGCTAAAAGTAAATAGTCTATCCTAACATCAGTCTTAACATTACCCAGTTTTTACTTCAAACGATTAGTAGCTGGAAATATATTTATAGTATTTTGAATAAATTAACTTTATAATTAGTTTAGTAAACGGCAAGCATAAAATGCAGTTTATGGTAAATTTATTTGTTTATAATTTATAGTGTACAATTAGTTACCTAATTAAGCGGTATGTGTAACAAGTGGCTAATTTTACACACGTGAAGAAATTTTACTATGCACAACGTAAACTTCAGAAACTCTCTTTCTCCCCTCCCCCTCTCCGCCCTCGCACACACGCACACACATACGCACCTCCACACACATACACATCTATGAAATATTTATCAGTGATTATAAAGAGAATTATAATCTTTCATCCGAATTAATAATCTTTCATAATATTAATTGAAGCAAGTCATTGAGGCGTGGGTTCACGTAAATCCCTGTTATTATTCGTGTGTAAAAACAATAATTTTGTTAACTATGCCTGTTGTGCAAATCACAATGTTCGTACCATTTGTGAGATATATTACATGCCCGCGCTGACGCCTATTGAGACATCTATGAAGGTTTACGATAGGTAGGCCTACTTTGTAAACGACGATATATATTTTTTCTGAAGTACGCACCCGCATAAGTTGATGTGGAACTGGATAATGAATCTGTGCACGTGTGGCTAGAGTAAGCGTGTACTGACTTGCATAATGCGCATGCATATGCGCGCATAGTGTGTATACTTCAAATATATAAACACGTTATTTTGTTCTGTGTAATACGTTATTTACATTAGAACAAAATATAGTTTACTTGTGTTCACTCCATATGTGTAAACTTAAATGTTAATTAAAATTTGAATATTTTAGACCGGTTTGCAAGAGCAAAAATTCACGGAGTGCAAGGGGCACCGGTAGGATGTTGCATTTCATATGGGGGGGGGGAATTACTGTTGGCGTGGAATCCGTGTGGAGACGGTCAGTTATTCTGTTCACGACATGATGTCGTATTAATGTATTAATACACAATAAGTGTTGAAAACGTTGATTATGGAAATTCATCATGGAAATAGAAAAACGGCCTTGTCTATAACAATGATTATACGGAAAAATGGACGGATTTGATCGGAATTTGCTATAAAAAAAGAATTCTGTGGGTAAGTAGCCTATAGTCTTATAAATTAACTTTAACAATAACAAATGGTTCTAATTAATTAACAAATTATTATAAGGGACACAAAGTTAAATATTTTGAAAACTTTAACAATGCATCTGTTAATTTTGGAAGTAATTATCTACGCTTCTGAATTGATATACAAAATGATCTACGGAGCATTTACAAAGTAACAAGATTGAAATGATCGTCTCTGAACTGATAAAATCTGACTTAAATAATAATATTAACTAAATTTGTTATTTAATACATTTTGCACTGCGTTATGTAGTATAATATTACGCCTGAAAGATAGGCAACCTGCGTGGCATGTTTGTCATTCGGTCTGAAGGGTGTGTACAATGTCGGTAATGGCGTAGTACAGAGCACCTTAGTCTAGCGATCATTCTTGGCGCATAACCCAGAAAGAGGTAGATTCATCTGTAAGCTCGGTGGGGTATAAATGCAGGATTCAGAAGCGGCCAGCCAATTAGTTTTGGATTTGCAATTTAGTGGGCTTCAGAGTTGTTACTGTGACTTATGATGTAGTATAATTGATTATTGTGCATTTTTATGTTTGGACACCTGTAGTGAGTGACTTGTATTATGTATTGTAGACGAGTGTTTGTTGAGTTGAATTGTTTTGTTTGTTTTTTTAATTGTTATTAAAGTTGTTACGCGATGATCTGAATAGGTAGGACATCTAAAAACAAGATTACCTAAAGTAGAAAACCTGTCTCAAGTATGAAAGAATCAATGTCGACAAAAATATCCAGTGCAGTAGAAAAATCAGTTGCAAATTAAAAGTAGAATCGAGCAATAAATGAAAATACAGCCATGTGCTCGTAAAAGAGACTGTTGAATCTACTGTACCAGTAATAAAAGCTAAAAAAACACAGAAAATAAGATAATAGAAAAATTATCTATTTCCTGTAGTTGGGGCAGTCCATGTCTCAAATATCCAAGGCCCCAAGTTTTAATAGAAGAGACGTATCTTCGGCAATTTGAAGCCGCTGCAAACGCAAGTCATTGGACAAAGAAAATGAAGCAATTTCTCTGGTTTTCGCTTTAAAGGGACCTGCCACACAATCCCTTAAATAGGGCAGCCTGATAGCCTGAATATATACGAAGAATTAATGAAAGCTTTGGAATTACGGCACGGAGATCATTTGTGCGATGTAAATTGCTCTTGATTGAGAGTAAAACGACAGCGTTCCAGATAGCATCTGTAAAGCAAGCATTGACAGACTAATTATACTGGCCTATTCTGAAGTACCGGAAGATTTTTGAATGTGGTTTGATGGGGTTAAATACAATGAACTACAGTAAATATTACGAACAGCGAGACATAGAAATAGCTCAGAACGCTCTTGTTCGCGCTCTAGAGTTCACAATTGCCAAGTCAGGTCCATCTACATAAGTAAATTCATGTCATCATATTCCAGTAACAGAAGATCCCAGTAACACATTATCTTTACAACAGACAGAATAAAGAGACGATTAAAGAACAACAATTGAAGAAGTCAATAGCACCGTAACGACTTTTCGACCAATGGGAAAAAGACAGGAGACCCAAGTATTATAATATGGGAAACGAGGCCATTTTCAATCGGATTGTTGGCAGACGAAAAATTGGAGAGAAGGGCCTGATCACACCAACTGGAGGAGTAAAGACGCTGAATAGGAAGCAGTATTCTATAATCAGAGGGTAAACGGAAACTTGTTTTTTACTGGAGGTGGAGGTAAACCAGCCACATTTATAATCTACACAGGTGCTACAGTGTCCATTGTGTGTTCTCATGTGGTCAGACATCTTCAGCCTCAACTGTGTCACTTTATCTTACTGACTGCAAGTGGAAGCTTTGTAAAAAATTGTTGGCAAAAGTTGGCATTCGCTTATCATTCTCGAGTTTACCCACCAAATACTCGTTGCAAACATTGTCGATAAAATGATTCTTGCCATGGGTATTAAGAATGGCCTTGGGGTAATGGAGTTAATAGGGTTAAGAGGGAGTGTCCTGAGGGCTTGCCACGAGAAAACTTTTTACACGTCTGAAATGGAAGGGATAACCAGCTATTCGATCCAGCAGTTACTGTGTCCAAAGAAAGATTTGAGAGGTGAGGAGAAGAAGAACTCTTGCTGTCGGATGCAGAAATAAGAGAAGAACAGGGTGGATAAGGTACCAATTTGAATGACGATAGAAGAGCTGACTGACGAATCAACTGAGGTCGTTGCAGAGATGCCCGTGCTCGTTCTTGAGTTGAAGGAAGCGCCCGGAGGAGACACCGTTAGAGAGGAAAAATTGGCTGCAAGTAAGCAATATATTGAAGCGGGAAGAAAAGACGTGCTGAACGTCGTATTAGAAAAGACTGCTGAATAGGATATTGATGAGAAGGTTGGAAGTGATTGAGAATGCAAAACAGAAGCGAAAGAAGGGATGTTTGCGATTGATGGAGAAAGTGCTCTGGAAGTGTAAAGGAAACTTTCCATAGTCAAACTTAAGGCAAAGAACACAAGATGATTTGGTAGTTGGGGGACAAACAGGCCTGAAGTGGGACAGTCTTACACCCGTGAGATTTGTGTACAACGTCGGCAATTACATTCTAGTGTTTTCTAGGCGCCTTCGACTACGCGATTATTCACCAGGAATGACCAAAAAGTGGTAAATACAAATCGGACCTCGGATTGTGAATGTGTTATTGTGAATTGCGGTTTAGAGTAAAGTGACTATTGTATGCGAACACCTCTAATTAGTGATTTGCATTATTTATCGTAGACAAATGTTTATTGATCAGTTTTTGAAAGTGTCGTTAAAGTTGTAGTCAACGAATTCTCTAGCGTTCACTTATTTGAAATCCACTGTTTACAGACGACGATCCGTGCGACTCCGTAACAATAAGTTATTAAAACGTCAATAAAGCCACGTGATTATTAGCAAACAGTAATTTAGAAAATGTAAATCTTAATATAAAATTATGGTACTCGTATCACTGGTAAAATCTAAAAGCTTACAATCAGCTTCTTCTGTGTAAAAATAAATAAGTTTGTGGCACAGAATAACTTTATCCTACAGTCAAGATTATTTTTCCAACAGTTATCCTGCCATTTATTTTGTAACGCATATTGTTCTTAAATATTACGATTATAACATCCACAAACGCTTTGTTTCCTACACATAGTTGAGTCATTAATAAGTTGACTCGACTAAAGTAGGCAAATACAGAGAATGCGTTACTACACTTAAACTCCTGTAAAAATGAATTACATTTTTCTCTTAATTGTTTTAATTTAATTACGTTTTTCTGTTAAGGGCTGATATTATGAGCATTTGATGGTTCATGTTTTGATATGTCCTTAGATTTCGCTTTTAAGTAACTTGAGTACATTCTGATATATGGTTTAACCAGACGTATGGGAATAGAAGTCCTTAAAAGGAGCTACCCTTTCTGGTAATTTTTTTATTTTAAGAAAGAAGGCTAAACATGTTTCAAAAATTGTGAGTAGGGACACAGGATAGTAGGATAACAGAATAACTGGATAACACAGGATTGTGTCAAGGGATAACGTAGTTTCCTAGTATGTTAGAAAGAAAATGGTTCTGACCATACAAGGAAATCTGGTTAAAATTTAATACACCTTTATTAAACCATAACTTTATTGCCTTGTAAATAATTATCTTTGGAATACATAACAAATTTTAAAACATTTACATTCTGTGAGTAGGAATTTGTGAAGTAAAGAAAAATATCGGTATGGAGAACCATACATGACTTCCATGCTCTAAGATTTATATTTAAAATCATATTCGAAATGAAATATTTCCATAGAAACTACTTCTTTCTACTTATTGCTTCAGCCTTAACCACAGTACTGTGGTCACTAACGTATACCATCTCACGTTTTCGCACTCGATTTTCACTGATGATGGCAGTCGATGGCACTGTCGAAAAGTCTGGTTTTGCAGAAAACATTGGACTATGGCTAAACAGCCAGGGAAGGAATTTTAATTAAGAACTACTTTTTTGTTGCCGATAACGTAGTACACATATAAAAAAATTCTCCCCTCCTCCTTCAACTATAATTTTCATTAATAGCAAATTACCCCCACCTCGTTCACCTAACTTCTTCATTTATAGATATTTCATCTAAGTTTCTACAGTGGATTATTATGAGCTACTTATCAGGATACTTTATTTATCAAAATTAAGTACTTTACTCTTGTTAAAACATAAAACGTTGCACGTAAACTACCCCTTTCTCTAAACCGATCTTCACCAAAATCAATAGACCTTCAGTCCTCTACAATGCATGGATGCATGCAAAACATTATTTGATTCTGTTTGAATGTGCGGCAGTTATCGTTCATCATATAAACAATTACTCTTGTTAAAACATTAACAGTGGCAGGTAAACTAGCCTTTTCCCTTAACCGATCTTCACCAAAATAAATAAGCCTTGAGTCCTCTACAACACAGGTACATAAGTAAATAATTGTTTGATTCTGTTTGAATTTACGGCAGTTATCATTCTTCATGTAAAACGTTCTCTTGTACAACATAAAATGTTGTAGGTAAACTACCCCTTTCCCTTAACCGATCTTCAACAAAATCAATAGACCTTCAGTCCTCTACAATGCAGGGATGCATGCAAAACATTATTTGATTCTGTTTGAATGTGCGGCAGTTATCGTTCATCATATAAACAATTACTCTTGTTAAAACATTAACAGTGGCAGGTAAATAGCCTTTTCCCTTAACCGATCTTCACCAAAATAAATAAGCCTTGAGTCCTCTACAACACAGGTACATAAGTAGATAATTGTTTGATTCTGTTTGAATTTACGGCAGTTATCATTCTTCATGTAAAACGTTCTCTTGTTACAACATAAAACGTTGCAGGTAAACTACCCCTTTCCCTAACCCGATCTTCAACAAAAACAAAAGGTCATGAGAACTCTACAATTCAGGGCTGTATGCACAACATTATTTTATTCTGTTTGAATTTGCGGCTGTTATCGTTTGCCAAAAAAAATACCTCTGTTAAAACAAAAAACGTTGCAGGTAAACTACCCCTTTCCCTAACCCGATCTTCACCAAAAACATTAGGTCTTGAGAACACTTCAATTCAGAGTCGCATGCAAAAAAGTATTTGATTATGTTTGAATTTGCGGCTGTTATTGTTTATCATAGAAAATAGCCTAGTTAAAACATAAAACGTTGCAGGTAAACTACCCCTTTCCCTTAACCGATATTCACCAAAAACAATAAGTCTTGAGAACTGTACAATTCAGGCCTGTATGCAAAACATTATTTGATTCTGTTTGAATTTGCGGCTGTTATCGTTTGCCATAAAAAAAAAATTACCCTTGATTAAAAAAAAATGTTGCCGGTAAACTACCCCTTTCCCTTAACCGATCTTCACCAAAACAATAGGTCTTGAGTACTCTATAAATCAGGTCTGTATGCAAAAAATTATTTGATTCTGTTTGAATATGCGGCTGTTATCGTTTGCCATAGAAAAAAATCTACAGACAGATAGACACACAGACACACAGACACTTTTCGAAAAATGACTTTTTTTCATGTTTTGAGGGTAGTATAATCAGAATCTGCAATAATCTCGAACACGATTTTTTTTTGCCATCACCATACTTCCATTTCCTTAAGGAACATGGAAGTAAAAACGATTTGTTAATTTGCTCATTAAAAGTCCTAATCGATGGATGATTTCTATCAGGTAAACCCTTACTTGGAATTCTCCGTAGTACTATTTGTATACCTGACGTTTCGATCCCTAGAATCTGGGATCATCCTTAGAAGTGTGAATGGTGGTCGAAAGACCCTGTTGAAACACTTAACAATAGACCTAAATGTTTCAACAGTCACTCCGAGCTTTTGAGGACGATCCCGGACTTAAGCGATCGAATCGAAACGTCAGGTATAAAAATATTATGACGGAGAATTCCAAGTAAAGGCTTTACCGGATCGTTAAAAGAATTAGGTGTTTAGAACAGCAACTTGAAATCAAACGACAACTTGAAAGTGGGCATAATATTTTACTAGATTAATAGATATTTTACTGTACTTATTGTCTTAGTAGAACATACTGAAAATTTAATAAAAGCTATGAGGGGCGCTTTTGAAAATAGATTGATAGTGTGGAATCTGTTCAAGAATGAAAAATAACTGCAAAAGGGAAAGTAAGAGAGAAATGAAAATCAGGATAGAGGTAAAAGTTGTTCTTTATCCTCTAATGTTCATATAGCGTCATAAACCGTTATCATATTTTGTATTGCTACATTATTTTATTGTTAGTTTAAGTTTAATTAATGTTTATGTAATTAAATTACATCAAAATAAGTCAGCATGTGTTGATGTATTGTGGGTGTTACGGATTGTTTAGAAAAGCAGTAGAATCATTAGAGGAAGATGTGCCACATAAGTTAGTTTAAAAAAGCAATAGAAGCATGTACAAGTGTTTAGAAGCATGTACAATGTACAAGTGATTGAATTAGTTATTTGAATGGATAAAATCAGGAGTTAAACAATAACAAATAGATTAGATCTGAGATTGTGTTGCAAAAAATTGAGACAGACAGTGAGATGGTTCGGACATTTGGTGAATTTGGAGAAGAAAGAAGGGTCGAGAGATATGGGGAATGGGAACAGGAATAAAGCATGGAAAACCTAGGGAAATCAGGGAACAATTAGACAGTTGATGTGAAGAAGAGAGTGTTTGTTATACTGGGGAGAAGAGTGATGAGAAAGGATGGAGAAGAACTAGGGCCTTGTCCTTCAGGTAGAAAACGCTAAGGGATTAGTAAGTATGTAAATTAATTAAATTTTAAGTGATTGATATTAGATATTTATGTTTATTTACTTCATTTTCTTTGTTAAGTGAGATTCGTTTCAAGTTTCAAGGGTTTTAATTAAAATTAGTGTGGAATCACAGCATGTCTATTATCAAGTGATTATAATTAAAATGGATACAATTTACATATTATCGATCACTAAGGGTAGAGGGTAAGGGGCACGTGGCATCGGCTCTGACAAAACATGAAAATGTAACTGTATCAGTCAACTACAAGGGGAGCTCCCCTCTGTGTTGACATTAAATCTACTCTTAAAGTTATCTATGTTGATATAGCTACCCTTCTAAACGGAGGTTTGATTTCTTACTGCAAATAGCATCTTGGTTGCGTCTCGTTTACATTACACGGAATTTTAAATGACATTCAATATTAGACGTGTTTGAAGTTGTTCAGGTTGTTCTCAAGCACGTTATTTACAGTATCATAAATTCGACAAGGGGATCTAAGGCAAAGTTGTGACGTTAAAACTGTTCTCTTGCTTGTTAAGTCATGTGAGTTAGCACATCTCTTATTAGATACAGTTATCTTTAACAATTATTATAAGAGACTTATTTTTATTCATGTGCATTCATAAGAACAATGTGAACGGAATACTAAACTAATTCATGTAGTATTTAAGAAAATTTATTATGCCCTAAAACACACACACACACACACGCGCGCGCGCGCACGCACGCGGTAGTTTGTTTCAGCAGATTGTTACTAAATTAATTCTTCCTCACAGATATTTTTAAATCTCAGAAATTCTCGTAGAATTGATTATCTTATGACTACACTAAGTAAGATATTTATAGTTTTACTTATTTGAACTTAGTACAATAATTTTGTAGCATCAATCAGAAGCTAACACTGTATGTTTAGATTGATTCCTAAGTCTATTAATTTACACTGTACGTTATGCAAATGATTTTCTTTAATCAAGGCCGACTGCAGTTAATTAAAACTATGTTTACGAATACCGAGATCTAATTGTTTCCGAGGAATATTATAATTTATATTTCCACACAGTTTAATTGTATTTTTCAGACTTATATCATAGTTTACGTCACAACCCTTTAATAAGTTTAGAAAACTTTACATAACATTATTCTATGTTTAACATAGAGACAACGGTCCGTGTAACCCTGCGGTAGTTTACTACTTGAAATGTTAAAAAACAACATTTAATTATATCCGAAGACAGAGATTAATCCAGGAGGTTCGTAAATATTAAATATTTATAGTAACGACAATAAAAGCATGTATTTGTGTGTGAAAAGCAATGTATATGACACCAGAATCGTCAGAACATCTGGAGCAAGTAAAGGTGAGTATTAGTATGTGAAAGGAATATGTATGTTCCTTAAAAAGGACTAGCTTTTCCCCCTAAAATATTCCTAGTTGTATGAAAACATATTACATCATACGACATGTACACAGAAACAGGCGCGCGCGTACATGTTCACAGTGTGTCGCGCGGACTACATTGTTCTACGTTTAATTTGTCAAACAAAACAACGTTGTCAACTGAAAATTTGGAATTTATTAAATAACAAAATTTCAGACAGGCTGATAAAAAAGGTGCAGTCGAAGTTAAATACACTTGCTGTAGAAATCTATTATTACAGTAATGAAAATATAATGATTGCACTAGTAACTAATAGGCCTACTAGTTACTAGTTCAACTAGATACTGGGTTAATACTAGCAACAGTACTAATTAATACAATTAATGCTAATTTGTATTTTTAATAGTTACGTTTAATAATATTCCACATACAGTACAATTAATAACTGCATAATATCGCATAGATTGTTGTTTTCTAATACATTTTACAATTCGTTTTTTTATAAACTTTTACTAATTTCAAATACATATAAACATTTCGGTTATACTGTTGATTTACAAACACATATAACGTAAAATGTTAGTGGTAGCGTTTAACGTTTAACGTTTTCAAAATTATATAATTATAATTTACATTGAAATTACACACACACACACACACACACACACACTTTACTAATGAAAGCTCTTTCTTAGTACGTATATCTGATGCGTCGTTATCAAAATTTGAAGCGTTTGAAAAGCGCTTAAAATTTGAAGAACAATTTACTAAAACCAGTCAAAAACAGAAAAATAATCTTTTGATTTCTTAATAATAAACATCAAAGAGAGCAATATGTGTTATTTTGTGTTTAAAAACTACATCATACATGAGAGAAACGGAACGATACAGCATGTAAATAGAGTGATTTGGTCTATACAAAGTTTATTAAAATTTTGTAAAATGTATTTCAATCGTTTAAAAAATATAGGCTTACTCATATTATTAACATAAATATTTTTTTCAACGTCAATGTGTCAATATATTCATACAGACACTAACATAACAGGAATGTAATCACGCACAAACGTTTTGTTTTCTGTTCTATTTCTGTTATATTAAAAAAAAATAAAACCTCTTTTTTATATCCTTTTCTAAGTTGTATAATTTTGTATTTTTCTTTGAAGTTTTCAATGAGCATGACATAACTTTGTGTGACTTCAGTTTTATAAACCTACTATCAGAAATCGCTGTTTAGCGCTTGTGTAAAAGTTAACCAATAATAAGTAAATGTATAAACGTTTAGTGGTTTAATGTCAACGTTAAAGTTGACTCTGTTGATTGGACGCGTACTGGAGAGCCTAAACAAACATCAGTCTTTTTTTGCTCTTTTCATTTTCTGAGTTAATAAAATATATTTATATCTCCTCTGAAATTATAGAGTTAAGTTATATTGTCTACATAAAATAAAAATTCAATAATTTTATATTTACCGTTGTCAGAGATATACAGTTTCAGTGATAACGCGAAGACAACTGGGAACAGATGATAGCAGCCCATACTAAGTGGCGGCACTACATCGCGTAACTGAGCCAAGTGGCCAGTCGTCAGTCTTCCTCACAGCTGACTGTCTCACAGCTGCGCAATCAGCACACCCACCTGTTGGCTTCATTACTTCTTCATACACTTTTCATAACGTTTTAATTGAACGATATGCACAGAGAACGACGGTCGTTGTCTGTATGTCGTAGGTGTAACTTTGTACGGTCCTGCTGTGTACAGCACGCACACGCGCGCGCGCACTTTTGTGTAGCGTCTCTTTGAGTTGTGTTAACATTAAAAAATATATTTATTTGGGACAAACAAATTTGTTTGCAGATTTGTATAAAATGTGTATGAAAATTTACTCATAATTTGTTTTCAATATACAAAGTATTCTGGTTTTACTTTTTACCTCAGATTCTATAAAAACGAAGTTCATTAAAAGAAAGCTACATATTAGTGTCTGTTGAAACACAAAAGAAAGAGTCAAGCATGTATTTGTTTTAAGTCATAGTAAAAATATTATACATAGTATACAGCTCTGAAAAATTAAGGATAAAATAATAAGGGATCTGAAAAATAAAGAAAAAAACATAACATGTGTATATTTTATCAGCAACAGTCACGATACGGAGGAAACTATTAACGAAATGTTAAAAACGACTCATGCGAAAAGTAATGTAACCCTATAACATAGTGATGTAGAGTATCTATCTGAAACATTTCGGGGGAAACAAACAGGAACGTCCATTGACATAAGTAGCAGAAGGTAGAGAAAATCTATAAAATTACGCATCATCGTATAATAGGTGTAGCGAGTAAAAGCTTTAAGGGTAGTTGTAGCATAACGAGTCACTAGTCTTTTAGTCTGAGAAATGACAGTGCGCATTTTATTTGTAAATTCTGTGCACTGTGATTCTGTTTTTACGTTATTTTTAAATAAAAATGTTTAATTTACTAAGTGTTTGTGAATTTGGCGTCATTATTCATCAATAAATGTAGTTTTTTATTATAACAGATCATGAGGACTTCAGTTTTGAATAGAGTTTACAATTGAGTTTGTGCATGTGTATCGTACACGACGTTATAAAGATTGCACGATAACAATCGTTTGCATTTTGTGAATAGATCGAACGACGAGGGTACCGAGAAACGCTCAGCTGTCTCGGGGAAATATGAACAAGTGGAAGGCAAAGCTGGACAATCTGAAACAGAAAATGATTACTAGAATTTTTTAGATAACCGTGATATATGTATCAACGCTAAACTTTTTTTTTTTTTTTTTTTTTTTTTTTTTTTTTTTTTTTTTTTTGCGTTGGGAGGAAAAATGCATTATGCACCATCAGGAGACACGGAGAAACCCGACTGGTCTCCCGGTGTGTGGGACTCGCACCCACCAAAAAACCTCCACTTTCCCTGTAAAGTGCAGGGAACTCCCCCTGGAACAACTATTCGTATGGCTTCAGGGTGCTCGTCTTGCGCCTACTAGGCTCCTACAGCTTTGTCTATATGATCGACTTGTGAGAGGGTCCAGTTCAGGCTTCTTCTGCCGTCACGAAGGTCACAACCATGTCCCAGTTTTCTTTGCTGTTGAGCATGACGCCTATGATGTTATCAGGTGTCATGGGGCCAATCTCCGATTCCAGTCATCGCCTATCCAGCACTCGAAGAAAGTGTGATGAGCATCATCAGAGTCTGAGTCGCCGTACACGTACGACGGATCCTCCATCTTACCCATCCTTTGCAGGTATGCACAGAAATAACCATGCCCTGTCAGGAATTGAGTAAAGTAATAATCTATCTCGCCGTGCGTTCTGTCTACCCATTCAGGAAGGTTCCCAATCAACCTCGCCGTCCACCTAGCTCGACTCTCCTGCTCCCATCGTAGTTGCCAGCTCCGCATGGAGCCTGGCCACTGTTCTTGCTTCTACGATCCCCAAGTCTTTCTTGGTCTTGTAGACCCTCTTCCTCTCCTCAGCCAGCAGATCTATTGGCATTACTCCAGCGAGGACCAACACTGCTGGTTCCGACACCGTTCTGTAGGAGCTTGCAATTCGAAGTTCTCCTCTTCGTTGTACCACGGCCATCTGCTTGCGGTATTTTTCTTGCTTCAGTGCGTCGGCCCAGACCTCGCATCCGTAGAGGAGAATCGAGTTGGTCACCGACATCAGCAGTCGCCGTCTTCCTACAGCTGGGCCTCCGACATTTGCCATTAGCCTACTCAGCGCAGCAACGACCTTAGCGGCTTTCTCCGAGGAACATCGGATTTGCTCCCAATAGGAAAGCTTAGTATCCAGGTGCACCCCTAGATACTTCATCGCTGGCTTTGATGTTATCGCCTTTTCCCCCACCACGAACTGTGTGATTGTGGGTACACGTCGTCGAGTGAGCAGCACAGTCTCTGTCTTCTCCGCCGCAAGGCTCAGACCGTGTTCTTCCATCCAGGTGCGGACCCTGCGCATGACCTGGTTCAGCATGGGCTGCGCCTCCTCTGCGTCTCCCGCGGTGATCACGGCAGCCACGTTATCAGCATATGCTACCAGAAAGATATCATCTGGCATCTCCATCCGGAGGATTCCATCATAGAATGCATTCCACAGGTCGGGGCCCAAGATAGAGCCCTGAGCTACGCCTCCTGTTATTTCTCTGCTGTATCGTACCGGAGCTCTCTGTCCTTCAGGTAACTTCGTATTATCCGGAGCAGGTAGTCCGGCGCTTGAAAGACGTCCTCCAAAGCTGCTATCAAGTCTGTCCACCTGGCCGAATTAAAGGCGTTGCATACGTCCAGTGTAGCGAGTAGGACCGTCCTTCTGGAGAAGTGATTATCCCGCTGGGCCACCTGGACGGCATTCAAGATGTCCTGTATGGCTCCAATGGTGGATCTGGCCGTTCTGAACTCATACTGCTTCGCTGACAGATCTCCCGCATCTCGAATAGCCGCTACTAAGCGAGGCCTGAGTAGACGTTCCAGCAGTTTCCCCGCCGTGTCCAGCATACAAAGAGGTCTGTATGCTGACGGGGAATTCGGGTCGCCCTTCCCTTTGCTAACTAAGACTAGTCTCTGGATCTTCCACCTCTTCGGGAAGACTCCGTCTTTGAGGCAGCGGTTGTACATATTAAGTAGCACCGGGGGGCAGGATCTAGCGACCACCCTCAGCACTTCCGCAGGTATACCATCCGGCCCTGGTGCCTTCTTGTTGCGCAGGGAGCTAGCAGGTAGTGATAGCTCGCCCTCACTGAAAATCGGGACGTCTTCCAATGGGCCTGGGTATTCCTCTCGATCCCTCAGTGGGTGACGAGGAAACAGACCGTCCACGATGAAGCGCATCTGGTTTTCATCCATCCTTGGGCTACGTGGCCGGGCTCCAAGCCTGCTCATTACAAGCCTGTACCCCAGACCGCAGGGACCAGAATCTAGATCACTCCTGAGTGTCTCCCACTTGAGCCGCTTGCTTCTGTTGATGGTCGCCTTCAGTCTTTTTCTAGCGAGCCGATATTCTTCTTGCGCTTCGGCTGCTGCATTAGTGTTTCTCCGTCTGTTTCTGGTCGCCATGCGACGCGAGCGCAAGCAACGTCTCCTGAGGTCAGCAATCTCGTCTGTCCACCAGTACGCCACTGTATTCCCTCCGCGGCGTCCCGCTCAACGTTATACTTTAGAACTGTCTTAAGCGAGATAATGAACTTATGCCAATAATTACTAATGAACATGCCTGAATCTAATTCCTGAAACTAATGAACATAAAATTTTGTTTTTACAAACACAACGTACAGCGCACTGTACGTTGTATAAGGACGCAACTATGTGCTAGTGTACAGCTAAAATGAAACATTGAATGAGGGATGTTTACCTCATACGTACCATAGAAACTTGTATTGTATTCGACTGTAAAGTATGAATACATTTTAAAGGACAATCTTGATTTATAGTAACCGGTAATTAAATTTTTCATTTAATACATGAAGCTGTTAGACAATAACATTTAGAACGGCACAAATTACCACACTGAGGTTGTCTACATTAGGCAATACGACAATACTAAGGCAAGCAACTAAAATTGCGTATTGCTTAAAATATTATCCGGGAAATTTTGCCGGGAAATATTTTTGTCAACAGGAATTGTGGACAGACTTTGGGCAATATTTCCGGCCAGTATTGCTCGGCAATTGTTGCGACAGTACATTGCGGATGATTTACTGTTTAGACGGCGCAAGGTTGATTCAGCCACAATCTGAAGATAGACGAAGTGTATTAGTATCAGCAGCATTTATCCTGCTTCGTAGTCGGTTAAATAAAACTGAAAAGAAGAAAAAACGTGGATTGTGGATGGGTCCTTTTTTAACCAAATGCAGTACATCGGAAATTTAACAAGTGAATTAGTATTCCACAGTTATCTTTTTAAAAACTTTACAAGGATGTTGAGTATTTGTTAAATATTATTGGCCCAAGAACTGTGAAAAGTGATAGGAATATGAGAAACTCTATACCGATCACAACAAGGCTGGCGATCTCACTCCGTTTTTTGGCTACTGGAGATTCAGACAGGAGTTTAATGTACCTCTTCAAACTGCACTTCTCTTCTATATGCCTTATAGTACCAGAAGCTTGCGATGCTACTACAAATTGAGGAACAATAAATACTGTGTCTACAACATGGTCTATTGTAGTAGAACACAAAATCATAATTGCAGAATGGTAACATCACTGCAGAAAACATCACTCCTACTCTCAAAGTAACCCATCTGAATTTGTTAGGGATTAATTTAAAAAAAAAAAAAAAACTTCCAGAATACAGTAAATGTGACTCACTTACTAAGAGTGACTGAGAGCAGTCAGGTGACAAAGTATCAACAAAATTTTGACTATGTTAACGTAGTGTTGCTATGTCTAAGTTTAGTGCGTAACTCATTTCTTATCTACATACATTTTATCTTTATGTAAAAAACAAGAATACCAACTTTAACATAATTGTAAGCACATTTGTAACGTAGGTTAATTTTTGTTTTGTAATTTTCAATAACAAAACTGTCAGTAAAATAATTTTTATAAATTCGAGTAATAACAGAATTTACGCTTTCTGTGTTCTCATGAATGTGTCCTGGTATAGTATGGCTCCCGCTATTAACTTCGACAATCTGAACCATTTTTCTTTGTTTATATCAACTTTCGGTAAATGCAATGTAATTTCGTATTCTAATTTACTACATTACATACTGCACGTTTAGTCGGCGTTGCAGATTGCTATTATAACCCAACACAAAATTAATTTGTTAAATATTAATTATCAATAATATTTCCAATTCAACGGTAATAAAGTATTAATTAATAAAGACCGATTGTTATTATTTTAGCATCATGTATTCACTTGGCAAATAATGACCACATTAATATTATGTAGATTTTTTTGCACTTAATTTTATGCAAATAAATAATGCACTGAAACTGGCAACTGGCGAAAAATGATATCGTGTTTTGGAGCATAACGTGCGTTATTTATAGAGGGTCCACAATACATGTCAGCCTCCAAAAGAAAGTTTTGGCTTACCATCTTGTGCACAAATGTTTCTGCCTTATCTATCGTTATTATAACAGGTTTTTATCTATCTTCTTTATCGCTCTTAACGTGTATGCCCATTGTCTTATTCCAGGTTCGTTTTGTGTAGTATTCTTGCCAAATTTGTGCTATTCGCTGGGAAACCTTATCTCATTACTTTTTCAGTCGTATAAAGGACTTAACTATGATTTTTCAGCAAAAGGTTCGCGCACTAAGGTTTTGGTATCAGGCAGTATATTGTTTATCGTTCTCAGTTACTCTATTCTCATGTATCATTCTGTCAGTAATATTTCAAAATTTCGTTGAAAAGAAAACAGTTAATAGAAAAAAATCTAAATATTCCCGTTTAATTAACATAAAGTTTGGTTTAAATGAATTGAAAAGGAAAACAATGTGCTTGGTGCATGCGCACGCGTTATTAGTCATATATATAACAGATAATAAATGTAAAAAATTATTGTAAAATACATTTATTAGATTATAAAATGCCGATGTTAAAAAATACTCAGAATTGAGTTTATAAAGTCTTTATATACGAGTATATACGCGTATATTCTGAAGGCTGACCTTTTGGGTGTACCGGAGAACTTGAAAAACAAATAAATAAGGAAAGCAACATAGGACTGGATGCTTGTACGTATTTCTGCACTGAAGACAAGAGACACGACATCTCGGTAGACGACGCGTGAGTAGGGAACGTGTCACTGATCGTGCATTAGTAACTTATAAAGCGAAAGCAACATAGGACACACACAACTGAGGGTCGCGAGTAGTGCAGTGTCCCGAGTCTCAGAAAGGACTCCTGCCACTGGGTCTGTTGGAGTTCATTATATACTTTTTATCTACTTATGGGGGGGGGGGGTCTGAAGCGACCTGCGATTGGTGGATTATACCACCGGGACTAGCAAACGAGGTCGCTTCCAGGACTCACCTGGTCGCGGGGTGTATTTACCAAGTCCGGCAATGAGGGAATTGTGGGTCACTCTGTCGGAACGAACATAGAATCTACGCGCCAGGCGTCTCACGGTGTCATCAAGAGAGCGGACACCGAGTCCTCTCCTCAAAAGACGAGAAGAGTACCTCCGGGGGACCACGAATTATCGTGGACCTTCTATGACCACGAGCCAGGTATCCCCAAACAGGACAGGCGTAGGTAATCACGGGCAACACGTACGTGTTGACTATGAGCTTACCTAGCCGGGGGGTCATTGCCGGATTAGATAGCACGGGCCAGAGTCTACTGAGTTGCGCCGAAGCGCGTTGTCTGAGGTACTGTGTATGGGTTCGCCAGGTGAGTCGGGAATCCACGTGGAGCCCGAGGTACTTGACGCTATTGGTCCAGGGCACCTCGACGGGGCCTACTTTAAGCGGCCGAGGCCGCTTACGTTTTCGCGAGAATATTACCGCGGCGCTCTTGGAAGCGTTAACGGCAACTCTCCAGTCATCGGTCCACCCGACATACGCGTCGAGTTGGCGCTGGAGCTTAACTGCCGCATAACTCGCGTTCGGCTCTGAGGCAAAAGCCGCAGTGTCGTCCGCGAACAGCGACAATGTCACTCCAGGAACTCGGGGCGTGTCGTTGACAAACAACGAGAACAGGAGAGGCCCAAGGACACTTCCCTGAGGAACGCCAGCGGTAATACGCCTCTCCGAAGAGAAAGCGTGGTCTACTCTCACTCGGAAGCTACGGTCTCGCAGAAAGCTGCCGATCAAGTGAACGTAGCAGTCTGGGAGAAGGACTTCCGTGAGTTTGTACAGGATACCCTCGTGCCACACGCGGTCAAAGGCTTTCTCTACGTCTAGGAAGATCGCAGTCGTCTGTTTGCCCTGGCAGCCAGCCTCGGTAATGCATTCCACGAGCCTCATCAGCTGATGAGTCGAGGAGTGCAGCTCACGAAAGCCGAACTGTTCGGGGATCAGCACGTCTAGTCTTTCTAGATGGTCGCTGATCCTACGCTGGATCAGACGCTCAAAAACCTTGGACGTCGCGGACAAGAGGCTGATGGGCCTGAGGTTCTCCACGCGAGAAGAATTCTTTCCCGGCTTGGGTATCACAATGACGGTAGCCGTTTTCCATTTCGCCGGAAAATAGGCCAGTCTGAGGCATGAATTGAACAGGTCAGTGAGGAACTGGGTTCATCGCTCCGGAAGGCGATGGAGGGCGGAATTCATGACTCCGTCCGGGCCAGGCGCCTTCCGGGGCTTGAGCTGAACAATCCTCTCAGAGACCTCCTCCGGGGAGATGGGCTTCGGTTGGGCTGTGATATCGGCCGATAGAAAGCGCTCTACCTCGCGGCAGATTTGCTCAGTGAAAGCCGGGTTCTTGGATGGGTTGGGAGCGAACTGTCGCTCTAAACTGTCAGCCAAGAACTCTGCCTTTTCGAGGGGGCGGCCAAGGGGTTGACCGCCGGGTCCGGCCAGTGCGGGGAGAGGCGCGCGTTTGCGCTTTCCTGTTAGGGCACTGGGAATCCGCCAGACATTACGGTCCTCGGCAGGGTCATCCATCTGTGTCACAGCTAGCTCCCAGTTGCGTCTACGGAACGCCAGCATGTCGCGACGCAACTTGCCGGACGCTCTGTTGAACGCAGCCTTGTCAGCCGGGTCACGAGTCCTCTGCCAGCGTCTCCGGAGGCGATTCCTCTCGCAAGCGAGCTGAGACACCTCTTCGGGGATACGCTGATAGTCGGGCGTGAGCCCCGGCTTCATTCGGGAGGACACGTCTACCGCCGAGACTACGGCTGTGTCGAATAAGGCAACTGCCTCGTCGACATGCTGGGTAGTGTCGAGCGGGATATGCTCTGGTAGGCAGCGACTGAACGCCGGGCCAAAGCGGTCCCACTCGATTACCCGTCGCTCGTCGCGGACGCTGGGTAGCTATATGGTGTGCTATATGCACACTGATAGGGCAATGGTCCGAGGACGGTTCCGAAATGACGGAGACGTGGACCGGGCAATAAACACCCCTGACCGCGGCAATGTCCAGTACGTCAGGGCGGGAGTTAGCCATCGAGGGATAGTACGTAGGCCCGGTAAGACCCATGACTGTGACCCGAGCCGCATCAGCATACCTGCGTAAGCGGGTCCCGTTTGGGTTCACCAAGCGGCTCCCCCAATCAGGGTGCTTACAGTTCAGGTCGCCCGCCAGGACTACCCTCCTGTGTGCTCCAAAGACGGCCTCCAGATCGTTCGACAGGAGCTCCGTTTGTGGAGGCTTGTAAGCGGAAACCACGAGTAGACAGCCGAGAGCACCATGGAGCTCGACCGCGGTGCACTCGAGGTTCCGCCGCTGAGGCAGGACAACGCGGTGATGGCGAAGACTCGCCTTCACCGCGATGGCTGTGCCCCCTCCTGCGCGACCCGACCGGTCGTCCCGGTGGCACACGTAGTTGGGCAGTCGGAAACGACGATTCGGGGTCAGGTGCGTCTCACCAAGAAGAAGCACGTCGGGCTTGTGTCGGGCAACGAACTCTAAGAGCTCAGAATGCCGGGAAGCGAGGCCGTTGGCGTTCCACGCCACGAGCTCGAGGTCTCGCTTGAGGGATTGCCGTGGTTGTCCGTTCATAACAGACCTGTAACACGGCAGGCTTCCACCAAGAGGAGGAACTTGTCTTGGGGCGAGGCTGATGCCAAGCGTTCCTTTATTTTAAGGAAAGTTTGGGCTACTTTCTGCAAGTCGTAGCTTGCCAGAAAGTCGGACACAACGGCGAGATCATCGGACGATGAGGCCTGTGGTGAACGCTTGGCGGCAGCTGCATAGCTGCGGCGGGGCGAGACGGTGGAAGCCTTAGGGGCAGGTACTGGAGCGGGTGGTCGCTCTGGCTTTTGGTGGACGGGCTTGGGTCCAGTGGCAGGTAGCTTTGGCTGGCCTGGGTCTTACCTTTCTTGCCCGATCTGGGGAATCTAGGCTTGGGTGGCGGCGGCAATGGAGGATCAATTTCCTCCTTATCGTCCGGCAGCGGGACTAGAGCGTAGTGGGGACTTCGCGTTCCGGTTCCGGGGGCGCGGTAGATTGTTTGGCCTGTGGAGCTTCGCTCGGGCTCACTGCACTGGGTTTCGGAACCGGAGCAGACCTAGGGGCTGGTTTCCGGACCACAGGTTCAGCGGCTTTGGCCGTCTTGACTGGTTGGACAACATGTCGAGGCTTAGGCTGGACAGGTTTCTTGAGCTTGTCCAGCTGCTCGCTATAGACTGGGCAGCGCCTGTTATTACCAGCATGGGCGCCGCCACAGTTAATGCAATACCGGTGATTGTCCGGAACGGCGCAGGCCTGCGTCAAGTGGTCATTTCCACAGCGGACGCAGGTCGGCGCGTTCCGACAACCGAAGCTGCTATGGCCGAACCGCTGACACCTGTGGCACTGGGAAAGTCGCCCGGTCTGACGGCAGGGCTCTACGCTCACGCAGAGCCCGAAAAGCCGTTTCAAGTCTAAAAGGGCCTGGGAGGAATCGCCCTTCTCTACCTGGAGTCTGATTAAGGGGAGTGGTCGACGCGAGCCATAAGTGGTGTACAGCCGAGAGGCTCCCACAACCTTATAGCCCGCGTCGCGCAGTTCGTCTAGGACGACCTGCGGATCCGCCTGTATGTCCAGGCCCCGAAGGACGAGGGCTACAGGCTTGGTTCGGTTTAATGTGTAGGTGTGGAACTGGAACGATTCACGTTCCAGCCACTGGACTACTCCGAAGTGCTCGGATGCACTGCGGCAGGTAACACGCACAGTTTCACTCGCAAGGAGCTTCACCGATGCGTTATCTGCCAGTGCAACGACCTTACGGAGTCGGCGACTGAAGCCGATAATATCCTTGATGTTCGTGACGAACACCGGCGGGATCCTTCCTTCGGAGGTGCGACTAGGCGCAACCTCAGCGGAGGCTTTGAATGCCGCCGAGTCCGTTGCCGAACTCAAAGAGGTCAGGGAGGGAGACTTCCTCGGCTTGCCGCCGTGCCCTACTACCACCCAGTCGGTGGAAGCCGAGGTCTCCAAGGCTGGGGAGTCAGACTCCGGCAGAGGTTGCGGGCTGCTTGGCCTACTAGCGGCCGTGCAGCCGGAAGGTCCGGCCTTTGCGGGCTTGGTCGGCCCTAATAAGGACCGATTATTCTCACGAACTTGCGCGGGTTGAGCAGGGCTTCCCGCGCGAGTCGTAGGGTTCCTGACTGGCCCAAGTGGCCGGCCGGGGGGCTCGTCGCTGCCGCACAGTGCTACAGGGGCACTATCAGCTGGTCTACTGCTGACTAGCTCAGCTCTTTGTCCAGCGGGTATTCGGGGGCCGAACTGTGACACCGTCACAGTGGCAGCGCAACCCGCATCTCTATTCGTCAGTCCTACTCTCGGACTCCCCGGATTACGCTGGACAGCGCTACCTAATCGACTTACCGGCACTGTGACGCAGGTCCCAGTTGTGTCGTCGTCTTGCAGGCAAGGCGGCTGGTCAACATCCATCGCTGCAGCTTGATGTTGGCGCTGGCGAGGAGGTGGTTTCTGGTCCGACGGCTTTTTCTTCACAGCCTCCGTCGATTGCTGTCCTAGCCTCTTCATGGGAGTCTTCTAGAGGTCGAGGCGATCCTCTTCTGCGTTGTTGTAGATGCTGTTGATGCTGTTGTTACCTCTTCGAATGCGAGCAGTCGAATGTCACGTCACGACTCACTCTTTTTCACATTCTTCACGAGCAACATAGGACCGGATGCTTGTACGTATTTCTGCACTGAAGGCAAGAGACACGACATCTCGGTAGACGACGCGTGAGTAGGGAACGTGTCACTGTATCGTGTATTAGTAACTTATAAAGCAACATAGGACTGGATGCTTGTACGTATTTCTGCACTGAAGACAAGAGACACGACATCTCGGTAGACGACGCGAGAGTAGGGAACGTGTCACTGTATCGTGAATTAGTAACTTATAAAGCGAAAGCAACATAGGACTGGATGCTTGTACGTATTTATGCACTGAAGGCAAGAGACACGACATCTCGGAAGACGACGCGTGAGTAGGGAACGTGTCACTGTATCGTGTATTAGTAACTTATAAAGCAACATAGGACTGGATGCTTGTACGTATTTCTGCACTGAAGACAAGAGACACGACATCTCGGTAGACGACGCGAGAGTAGGGAACGTGTCACTGTATCGTGAATTAGTAACTTATAAAGCGAAAGCAACATAGGACTGGATGCTTGTACGTATTTATGCACTGAAGGCAAGAGACACGACATCTCGGAAGACGACGCGTGAGTAGGAAACGTGTCACTGTATCGTGTATTAGTAACTTATAAAGCAACATAGGACTGGATACTTGTACGTATTTATGCACTGAAGGCAAGAGACACGACATCTCGGTAGACGACGCGTGAGTAGGGAACGTGTCACTGTATCGTGTATTAGTAACTTATAAAGCAACATAGGACTGGATGCTTGTACGTATTTATGCACTGAAGGCAAGAGACACGACATCTCGGTAGACGACGCGTGAGTAGGGAACGTGTCACTGTATCGTGCATTAGTAACTTATAAAGCGAAAGCAGCATAGGACTGGATGCTTGTATGTATTTCTGCACTGAAGGAAAGAGACACGACATCTCGGTAGACGACGCGTGAGTAGGGAACGTGTCACTGTATCGTGCATTAGTAACTTATAAAGTAGGATAGATCACTTCTGGTGATCCACTGTCCATTCTAGTGCTACAATCTTCCTCGAGGAGGCTACGCAACTGCAGCTTGCTAGGTAGGTGATTATAAAAACGTGAAACTTTAAAATATATTAAATAGGCTTCACAATAATTAATTCAGTTGCTATATAACAGAGTTTATAATTTTCCAAAAATTATCCTCTCCCTTGAAGAAGTTCCAACTCTGTCATTGTAAAAAATGGTGGCGACAAGAGAATAGAACAATGAAAATTTTTATTCCTTTAGAGAGAATTACTAAAAATTACTAAGTAGATATTAAAGACATTGTAGGTAGGTATATTGCAACTATCATATTTGCATGTGGGATTATAATAATAGTTTTTGTACTTATAAGTAATACAGTGATAAAAATTATTATAAATAGTTGTAAATAGTGGAAAATAGGAATGGACAGGTAAGGTGAAACATTTGTCGCCATTCAAACGAGGGGTGACGAGGCTGTGTATGTGTGTGTGTGTGCGTGCGTGCCAACATCGTGTGTGTGCGTATTGCCAACTGAGACCTGATTTATGCAAGACAGGGAATTCTGTGTTTGTGTATGCTGTTTTCAAATGTGGTGATTCTGTGAGAAGATGAATAATTAATAATGATTCCATACGTTTTTAACAAAAATTCCCACACTTAAAATACACTTGGTGAACCGAGCAGTGCCATTAGAGGACATGCCGAGGAACGTGTATATGTAAATTTTGCGATAATAAGTGTACTATTATAAAAATAAATTAATTTCTTTGTTGATTAATAAATTATAAACCATTAATTTATAGATACTGAAAGAGTGAAAAATCACGAATTATATGGAACTACTGGTTTGCACATCAGCGCAGTTATTGGTGCAACAAACAGACGTAAAATGATTCGTTAAAAACCGACGTTTACAAGTCTGGAATGTCACCCAAAATATCACACCTGTCGACTTACACTACACTGTAAATACCATAGACAATATTGAGCAAAGGCAGAGACTCTGGTAATAATGACGGTGTGACTGTGTCACTCTGATTATCAAAGTAGAAGCACCAGAATCTTCATCGTCATCATCCAGTGAGCAACGCACACACACACACCCACACACTCACCCCCCCCACACACACCTCACACAAAACGATAACTTCGCAACGGTAACAACAGCGTTTGAAATAAGGTGAAAATTAATCTATTTTTTTTATAAAAACAGACAATAAATAAGCAGATGCATGACATAAATATTGGAAATATGAATACATAGTTGTATGTAGTGTAAATAAAAAAATTTAAATAAGTATGCACTGACCTGTATTTTTAATATCTATTTTATAATGACAGTTCTATTTAATTAAAATGGGTACACAATAACTAATGTTTATAGAACCGAAATAAATATTATTTTATTAAAATACTACAAGTGAACTATTTCCTTTTATGTAATAATTATTTAAATAGTATTTTATATGTGATTTGCAGTAGATGAAGTAATTATTTAAATTGAATGTTTTATGTCAAGCACCCAAGTAACTGAAATGTTTTTCATATCTGTGTTCATATATGCGTTTTATATTTGTTGTTTTTATATTTTATGTGCGACTTATAATATGTGTAATATGTCTTTATGCTTTGCAAACCGCTTCTGACAAAAGAGGATATTTAAATTTATGTTGTTTCTTTTCGATATTTATTTTTGAAATAATTAAAAAAAATAAATGTTAATCTCTGTATTTAATAAATCAAAATTTAATATAAATATTGATTAAAATGTAATAAAATAAAATATTTAATAAATCATTATATTTAAGTAATTATTTCATATCATTAAAATCAAATCTTTCTCCTCTTAATTAATAACATTTCTCTATGCAACAGTTAATATTTAACGTAACGAATACAAAATCCTACGACCTAGCCGGTAATAAGTATATTTCGGTTGCATTCAGTATTAATGGTGAAACATCTTTAAATAAATGTAACGTTGCAACGTGTTTCAACAAGAAAATTGCCTTTTATCTTCAAGAATAGAGGGTTTTGTTTTAACTTTTCAGGTGTTTACAGTATTGGTGATTAGTTATCACGATGTACAAGGTATGTCACCCGTAAACTCTTATCTTATGTGTAATATATCTTTATGCTTTGTAAACCGCTTCTAACATAAGAAGCTATTTAAATTTATATTTTTTAATACATTATGTGCAATAATTAATAAATTCTGAAGAATCTGCAGAAATGTTACAAAATTTGATGATAATTGCTGTATTCTTACGTTGCCGTTTAATATTTATTTTTTAAAATAAATAAACATCTTTATTTCTGTATTTAATAAATCAAAATTTAATAAATATTTATTAAAATGTAGTAAATAATAAATAATAATAATAATATAATAAATATAATAAAGAAAATAAAATATTTAATAAATCATCAGTCTTTCTCCTCTCAACTAATAACATTTTTCTATAGATTATTCTCCAGAAGAATAGACGGTTTTGTTTTAACTAATAAGTTTTTTACAGTATTAGTATTAGTAATTATAGTATTAGTTATCACAATGTGCAAGGTATGTCACCCGTAAACTCTTACATCAAGCTCAATTTCAACTTTCACTCACTACTTTTACATACATTAATGTTATCTTTTAAATACAGTATAACCAATCCCCATCTTAAAAATGTGTACTCTAAATAATTTTACCGGTCCAAGTATTATTTATTCAAGTAAAGATCATATCATGTTATCTATTACAAAATATTAGTTCATGCTCATTCGTATGTATTTTTGTTGTAATTTTGCTAAGTTATTTAGTATACTAGCCTATAAAGTTTTTGTTATAAAAAAATCAATCAATTTAAAACTGGAACAGTTGTTAACTAGCATTATAATTATATAAAGAACTGGGTTTCCAGTAATTTTCTTTAACATTACAGAGAGCATACAGACAGGACAGTGAGCAACAGTATTTAAAACCACATCACGTTTGCTGGATACAGCCCTCGCTAGCTTTGTTCCGTTTCAACAATTAAACTCACATTTTGTATTCGAAAGCCTAGATTATACTCGCCTTGGATTTAACAAACCTCTCTTCTATACCGTACATATAAATAAGCCAACACCAGATTAATTCTTTTAAAATGTTACAATAATAAAAACCGCAATTATGTGCCTCTCAATTCTTGCTACAAACAAGTCAGCGGCTTCTCATTTTAAAATACCCTTGTAGTGAACAGTTAAAAAAAAATTATTTTTTCTTGAATTTTTAATATTTTTCATTCACAAAAAATAGTTATAAAATTTTTTTTTTAAACTTTTAACTATTAAATTATGTCTTCTATTTTGTATTACTAAAGGAGCATTGGAGGGCTGGAGGTAGGCAGCCGCGTCAGGTAAGAAACATAATGTGGGCTGTGGACTATGAGGTTGGTAGTTAGCATGCATACGTCCATTGTTACACTGTATATAATTCCAGGTACACTTTTTCATAGGCCTATCGAACTGGCAGCTGGAAAACGCATCTTGATTTTACGATGCTGCCAGAGAACTGAACCGAGACCTCTAGATTATTAGCTAGACGCCATACCCACCAATCTACTAAGCTCAAATTTAATATTGTTATGAGTGAAAGAGTTATAAAAAAAGAAACCTTGTTCATTACTAGCTACAGATACGAACACGGTTCTTTATGTTTGCCATTTTGTGAACAACATTATATTTTTTCGTGCCTTTAAACGGAATTTTCAACAAATTTGCCTCTGAGGACAGTAACTTTATATAAAAAGTTTAAAATTAATTGTTGTCACTTCTATGTCTTAGGCTTTCTTATTGACAGAAAAACTAGTAAAGTTATTTAATTGCAACCTGCAGTTTACGAAAGGTGAAGTTCGTTCCAAATAATATTGATTGGCTTGTCGCGAGAAAATTGGACTAATTTCGAGTAAGCCTTAATACAGTTGGTATAATTTAACAACCTTAAATAACGTTTTATAAAAATAACAGAATAAACAGACATTATGTGCTATACTTAATACATTGTGAAGAATCACCAGAAATATTACAAAATTTGATGAAAATTGCTGTATTGTTACATTGCCGTTGTTATCTAGAAACATTTAAAATAATTAATTTTATTACTAGAAGAAGAAACAGTTTGTATTGCTTTATAAACATATCAAACGGTATCTCTAATTCACATTTCTACCTTAGGGGCATTAACACACCATAATCTTATGGCTTAGTTTATACAGATGTTTTGCTTTATTCACCAATGTATTACCTCTTATTAGAAGGAAGATGTGCATTCGGAAAATATTACCATATATTTTTTATTTAGTTGAAATGAATAATTTTTATGTGACTTTCAACTTGTTTTTTTTTCTATGTTTAGAATTCACTTTCTTCTGTTCATAAAATACCTACTATTATCTGTGTTTCACATACAAATACAATTTTAATTCTAACTGCTTAAAGCAATTAAGTTTAGCTGCTACTCATTTAGATAAGGGACCAAGTGCTTTAATTATCTTTTTTTTATAGTTTACTACCGGTTAGGCTAAATTTATGATAACAACCAGAAAAAAATAACTAGGAACTAGTCTATTGGTAAGCTGAATCCATTATATACTATTCACATTTCACAATAATAAAGCAATCTCTCAGCCAATCAATAAACATTAATAAACAGTTCTCGGCCAAAGTCAATAACAACTAATGTATTAACAATTGTGTTTCACGTTAGTACTCCGATAGAAGTACACTAGCATGTCGGGAGACCTTCTCGAATTACCAGAAATATGGTAATGGCAGAAAGTGAGAAGAATACGTTAGACTGGAAAAAAGCGGAAGTATTAAGGAAAGTAGAAGAGTAAAGGAAATCGTAACAAGAAGTAGAATTTAGTAAGAAAGGACAATAAGATGTAATGATTTTATCTTTAACATTCTGGAGTGCAAGACTTTAGGAAGAAAAAGAGAAGTAAACATTGGAAAACGTATTTGCGTGGGTTTATGATAAAAATGAGATGTGAGAATTATCTCCAACTTTGATGTCTGATGTGACAGCAACAGGAAACATCAGGAGCGAGTGGTTACAGGACAATATATGTGTGATCGTTGTAAAAAGTTTAGAACATGAGTAAAAAATTATTACTTTGGTAGAATATGTAGTAATACGTTTTTATTTCAAAGAATAGTTATTAATATCGAAAACAATAAATTACAGTAGGTGGAAAAAGAAATAAAAATTGAGAGTAAAACTAATTAAAAGTCCATCGGAGCAAAACGTTTTAAGCTCTGAGTACATTACCGCTTTACGGAAATTAGTCCGGAAACATTGGTTGCGATACAAAAATTAATTCTAACAAAAATTGTAAAAGTAATATGTCACTGTCATTTTGGATGGACAGCGAAACATTGCAAACAGCACTTTAGCTAATTATTTCCAGATTTCTGCAGCTCACTAACATCTGCGATCCAAACAGTGTGGGCTTACCCCCTCTCGCTGTTCGCGCCCTCTTCATGGCTCAGGCTTGTAGTAATTCCCTGGAACTCAATTTTTCATTATAACTACAATGTTAAAACAATTTGTTTAAAATCATTTTTGTCAGATTTAGTAAAAACAAGATACACATGTTATACGATATTAGTTCTAAAACATATCGTGTTATGAAGAAGTCATGAGCGACCTGCAAAGTTAAACTATCACGTGGCTTCAATGAAAAACTATAGACAGATTTCTCTTGACATTTCTCGGTCTTACCATTTCCAAAGGTTTTTATCACTTTTTTAAATTTAAATGTAATTTTATTTTTCATGTTACTGGGCCGTTTTGTATTATTACATAATTTTTAACATGACAGTTCAATTTAAGAAATATAGATTTGCACGTTTACTAATTACTGTTACTCACTTCTAAATATATTATATATTATAACCATTTAGTAATTTTATATTTTATAATTAATTTGATAGATTACACGTATTTTACAAAATACATGTTTGAGCACGGAGTTCTTTCTGTACTAGCTTCAAGCAAGTAGCCTATCACATTCCTAATATGTGTGTAACGTATCCTTTTCCGTTCTGAGTCCCGCGTTGTATTTTGCTGTTGTCCGTAACTTTTTGGCAGATTCAACTCTGTCATCTTCAAGCAGATTCCTCCTCGATGACTTTGGGTAGAATGAAATTGCAGCGAGGCGGTGACTATATTTATACAGGAGTGTGTCTTAAATGGTGTGCTCCTGTGGGCTCGCGGTCTAACTCGTGTTCCCCCCACAACGCTAGCGTGGCAGGCCTGGATTGTCAGTAGTCCTATTACAATACGAAGATTATTAGTTCTGTCAAACATGCAAGTCCCGTGACTTTTACTTTTCTAGAGTCACTGAAATACCACAGGAAAGGCCAGGAAAGTCCCCTCTGTACGCATTCGCGAGCGGAAATCGGATCGCCTACCTTCGGGAGAACACGCAATTCGTTTTTATGGCATGCAAAGACACAACGCTGTCCTACAGAGAAGTGGTAATCGAATAGAGACATCCACCGAGAGACTACCCCCTTGCAAGTTTGAGGTACAGCCAGACAGCGTCGGATAGTCAGACGCCAGACAGTCTGTACTCTGCTCAAAGGTTGGAGACTACCGAATTTAGGACTTTGTAACTCTTACATTATCCAAGAGAGAAAAAAAAGCCATTGTAATTCTCACTTACTTCTCTACTAGGCCGTGTAGTTTTATATTTTGGGTGACTTCCTTATTTTACGATATACTGAAATTTGAAAAAGTCAGCATTTTCCTGCCTTTAAACACGAGCGTTATACTTGTTAAGCGAATATGAGTAAACCAAGAAAATCTTCCTGTTGCAATGTGGTTGGTACATATGTTCTCTATTCCATCTAAAAATTGTATTAGTGTACCTGTAATAGATTAAACTTTATTAACATTTTTCTTGTATCGAGTCATCTTGTACCTAAAAGTACTACAGGTCTAAATTGTTATTCGTTTTATAAAAAATATTTATTACAAGTAATTTCAAAGAATGTAAGCAGTATATAACAAAAAATGGAAATTACTCCTAACCTCAGCTAACCTAACCTATTCTAGCAGCTGAATTTAAACACTGTGTGTGTGTGTATAGCCCGTGCCCGGACGTATGTCGGTGTTGCGCGACCTGTCTGACGCTAGGAAAAAATTATCCCCGTAGGTGACTGACTAAACGTCGTCTTTAAAATTCTGTTAAATAACAGCTTTAACAGTAATTTATATAAATTGAATGTATATAATTGTCCTAAGGCTTTCACGGCCGGTTTCAGTTGTATAAGAAGAGTTTTCCGGGCTTTTTGGCCGTGGTCTGCGGTTTAATGACAAACTAAACGTTTCAACAGCACCAGTGGCTGCCATCATCAGTGGAATTCAAAGAAATCCAAGACCTCCTGAACGTAGGTTGTTATCGTCAGGCCCACAGTACTGTGGTATCGTCAGCCTTTACCACAGTACTGTGGGCCTGACGATAACAACCTACGTTCAGGAGGTCTTGGATTTCTTTGAATTCCATTGATGATGGCAGCCAGTGGTGCTGTTGAAACGTTTGGTTTGTCATTAAACCGTAGACCACGGCCAAACAGCCTGGAAAACTCTTCTTAATGTATATAAATTAGTTAAAAGGTTTACTACAAAATTTGATTGTGTCAAGAGACATTAGTACATTTTTTTGTCAATTATAGTGCAAAAAGTGTAGCCGTGACGGAAATAGCAGATGTTTACAAAAAATTAATTACTTCTAGCAGGTAAAATATAGGAAAGTAAAAATTTTGCATATCGTGTAAAACAGATTTATAAACAATTTTTTGGCAGGGAAATGTTATCTGACATCTACTTTTTCACAATAGTTAAACAAATTGGCTCCTTGCGGTAGAAGAACGAAAAAGCAGTGACTTCTGACGCATTTCGATCAACTGTATTTTATTGAAAAACGCAAAAAATATGAAAGCGCTTAGCCAAGTTGAGAAGCAGGGGAGGATCACAATAGTTAACTTACTTATTTAATGTATATCTTAGATCTGATGAAAATCGTAAAATTCTAAAATTAGGCTTTCTTTTCTTTCACAAGGCAGTTCAGGACTTCTGGTCTCTCTCTTCAACGACCCAGACGTCGCGTCACCTGACGCTACGCGCACAGATTGATTCGGTGTCACCATCTGCAGTGGCGTAGGTCAGTTTACCCGATTGTCCCCCCAATTAACCCTTGCGCCCCGATTGTCAAAGTAAATGGTTTTGAAAGACAAAGTACAATAGGCAATCGGCGGTTTAATTCTTAGTGTCCCTTTCGTGAACCAAGTTCCGTACCCACCTGGTTGGGATCGGCAGTTTCACAGCGCAGTCTCCAGGTACTGGTGTTTCTGTTTTATGTATCTTAGGGACCACCGGATTAGTGTAGAACAGCGTCTGCAAGAGACACTGGAAGTCTGATTTCCTTATGAATGATAAATACACTCAGTCCAATGGCTTGAAATTTCAGTCGAGGTATCGTTACCGCCCGAGCCAACGATAAGGCACGGATGACATATTTGGGATACACGATACAGAAAATCGCTGGTAATGGCGATATCGGCTCTCAGTCTTCTTGCCCGTATGACCGTGGCTCCTGGTGACCTATAAGAAGTTATCAAGAGATTCGACCAGGGCCACGGTGTGGAAGACCAAACAACTGGCCAAACAATCTTGCTTGGCAAGACTAGCATACTTTGTTCTGAGGCTCTAAGTTTCATAACCATATCAGACAACTGTCCACACTGTTGGCTCATCAACTTATACCTTTGCAAAACATTTGACCAGACTGCTTCAGCCACACATCACACTGACAGGAACTCGATGCACTTCATTGAGAAGCTTAGGAGTATCAAGGTCGGGTCAAATGACAATTTGGTCAACTTCAACGCTGTTTCCCTATTTACTATGGTTGCCTTGCAAGATACTCTGGAGCGTATAAACAAGAGTATTTCCAGCAGACATAAGCTCTCTTCTGTTAGGTACTGACTTAATGGTCTTCCAAAGGGACAGATCTTTCTTCAAACAAACAAATGGAGTCGCCGTGGGAAGTTCTCTGAGCCTAGTGGTTAGTAGCGTATCTAGAATTTGACCTTTAGGAGGTGGGTTCAGTTGAGTCGGCCTCATATAAAAGAAAATACAACTTAAGACTAAGCAATGTAACTATCTTTGAAGTAGCTGAAAAACGCGTGATAACATCATGAAATCATTCCTATGAACGTAAACGGTAATAACACAATAAAAATACGCGTTATTAAAACTTGTTTACAAGATATTTATTGACTGCATTAATTTTTCTTATGAGCTATCGGATATTTCAAACGTATACGCAAATACTGTAAAATAAACCTGTTTGTATATTTAAAAAAGAGTTACTCCTATATGATACAGATGAAAAAAATAATAAAATAGCCTAAAAATTAAGAGATTAACAAAATTCCTCGTTAACTTTTTTTGACCCTCTGGGGGGGGGGTCCGATCCCGTCCGTCCTCCCTGTAAATGCGCCCCTGCCAGTGGTCCACCAATATCTATGCAGAAATTTAAAGAGGTGGCGTTAAATTTCATGGTACTGAAGGCAAAATGTTGGTTCCAGTGTGTGAACGTTTATATTGCCACCACGAATTACAGCATCGCCATGCTCATTGGTGAACACAGGTGACACTGTCATTTAAGCTAAGTAGCGGAGCATGCACTCTTATATGATGGCCACGCCGTTTTGTTTGATGAAGCTCAGGTCTTGTACTCAGATCAGCGGTACTTTGCTCGGTTGCACAGGTAAGTGATCAAAATCATAAGATTGCAGCAGGAGGATGAACGAAAGGAAAAAGTTACTTACTTATTACATAATATCAAATTACATAGTGAATGAAAATTGCTAGCCAGCAGCTGCAACAGATTATTGCTTTATGTGATTTGTGATAATTTCCACAATAATTACAATGATCTAATCACTGCAAATGTAACTCACTGGCTCACTGATTATTCTTGGTAGTCCTTGTTCTGCTTTTAATTCACTAAAACAAGGTAAACGATGACGTAATTGTCGGAAAGGCGTCAGGTTACTAGATTTGTCTATTAATTATTACTTTCGCCAATATTCTGAAACGCCGTCATTTTCTTACTCTAGAGAACGCTGGATGTTACGTGACGTGTCATTAACAACACTCTCGATTTAATAGGGTTCTATCACGGTCGCCGTAACTATAGGCCTCCTAGATCGGGAAATCGATAGTCTATATTGTAAAGTAAACTCTACCTTGCTTTTTATTTACATAGGCCTTTTTTTATTTGTTATAAGGTTAGTATCATTAGCACTTGTTTGTTGAGCTAAAGTGTCGCCAGTCATTCTCCAGTAATTTTTCCTCTGAGCAGTACCGGTAATTTCCCAGTTAGGGCTTACCTGAACACGATATTTTACGCGATCATCCTTCATCTTGAAAAGGAACTTCATCGTGGCTGCTTTATGTCTCTTGGCTTCAAAACACGCCACTTCATTGTTATGTGCTATCTTATCACCTAGTCAAATATGCCCATCTCCATGTAGTTTTCTTAATTACATAATTATATTGCTTGTATGAAGATATCCAACCATCTATACAATACATACATACATACAGACACACATACATACACACTATGCCCCATATATACATACTATATTGCAAACTAAAGGTTGGTTTCAGTGAAGAAATTGCAGAATCCATTATGATGATTGATTAACACACATATTGGTACAACGAAAATTCTTCTACATATAAAAACTTTTATTGGTTGTTGTTTCCATTTAGTTGAAATAAATCAGGTTTTCTATGGTATCGGAAAGAATATGTAGGTCTTTAAAAATATGTATTGTTCAAAGTTCTTTAGTATAATTAGTTTGATAGATATTTAAGTAAAATAATTTTAAACAGAATTATCACTGTTACACACCACTGTAGAAAAATTATTCCGATTAGCGCTTTCAAGCTCCTCAGCTCATCGTCAGATCGGAAATATGTTTTTCCTATCGGACGATGAGCTGAGAAGCTTGAAAGCGCTAATCGGAATAATTTTTCTATAGTGGCGTGCAACAGTGATAATTCTGTTTGTGATTATAACCACTAACACAACTTTCTTCATTAAAATAATTTTCCTTACAAGAATGTTGTTAAAAACATTTAAGAAAACGAAAACTTCACCTGTTACTATTACTGGACGTTTGTTATTTTATAATTAGCGAATATTAATAATGTCCATGAATATAGATTTTACAAACAGTAAAAATGTCTGTTACACCTTATACAATGTTTTTAAATGTTCTTTTTAATCAATATTAATGGAATAAATAGTTTTCCGCTTGCTCGGTGTTGATGACGAATCAGGACGAAGCTTATTGTATCCGCGATCGTTGGTTGGTCATTTCGATGACGTCTCCTGTTCTCCTGAGTTCCTGTAGTTTACAAGATGTTATTAGGATGCCATTCGTTGATCCCAAAATTGCAAAAAATTGCAGGAAATATCGTCCCGATAGTGTACAGGTAGGCTATAGTATAGTCTGCAAACTAGTGTAACGTAATGTGAATATAATGTAATGTAACTTAATATAAATTAGTATCCATGAATGAGCATAATGTCGTATAATCTTCGTATTACGTACATATCACGATCACACTTCTTCACTGACACAACTCTAGTATTCCCTTATTATACATGTCTTTGCTTTACATTAAACTTAAGTTTGTAACCTAATGACAATTTTGTCTTAACACATAAGCATCTTCTCATAGAAATTGACATGGCCCACAATAAATAAGGACTCCTTTGTATACTTACAGTGTAAAATTCTCAAAACATTGCTTTAAGTAAATATTTTTTTATACAATTATAATTATAATTTTATGTATATAATGTTAGGAAAGAGCACGTCTCCAAAAAAATTCCAAGTAAAATCCTGAATTATAAGCCAACCGGAAGAAGAAATGTTGGCAGACCGAGACGGAGATGGTGAAGCCGGAACAAGCAACCTGCCTAATCCTGGACAGATAGATGATGATGATGATGATGAATTAAATTTAAAAGCCATTCGTCAGATTTTATTCTGAAATTTATTGTATGCTAAATACCAATCCAAAAATACGAATATGTGTATATATACATAGAGAGAGAAAGAGTTTCTAGTAGCTATCGAGCTCCAGTAGTGACAAAAACGCAGTATATGTATATACGTGCGATAAATTGAAAAATAAAAATAAAACTATGGATAAAATTACAAATAAAACATACCATAACGAACAGCAGTGTCGAAAATCTTATGTAAACGATAATAGTGGTAAGAATGTATACATTGCTTCAGGCCAATATCCTGTTGACATTAGAGATGAATTAATAGATAACGATTGGGTTGATGTGGAAAATGTTAGAAATAAAAATTATAATGATATTGTTGTGAAAGCGAAAATTAATGGATGTGTCGGAAATGTGTTATTCGATACTGGTGCGCAAATTTCTCTAATCAGCGAAAAATTCATTAACAAACATAGACACCAATTTAAAAAAACACCGATCTTACCTGTCAACAATACAGTTGTCACAACAGGTATAGGTGATTCACAAACTATTAATAAGCAAGCACTTATCACAATAAATTCACAAGGGATGGAAATGGAAATACCTGTTCTTATAGTCAAAAATCTAGTGTACGACGTTATAGTAGGCACTGACACATTAAGGAAAATACACGCTACAATTGATTTCACTAATGAAACGCTTGAATGCACAGTCAAAAATACAAAACATATAATTAATTTGGGTTATGTGCTCAGTCAGGGAAGTAAATATAACAATGCGGCTGACCGGTGTAGGCCCGTCGACTTACAGAAGCCAGCTGTTAATCGCTTAGATTTGATAGCAGCTAACGGTGGTGAGCCTGATAAGGAGATAACGGATGGTCAACGAAAGCATTTAAATAATCTTTTAAATAAATATGAATCAATTTTCAACACACACACAATTACCAACGTTTATGAACATAAAATACAAGTTAGCGACGAGAATAAATTTATAAGAAAAACATATCCGATCCCATTACATTATCAGCAACAGGTTGCAGGCGAAATAAATACAGTGTTAAAAAATAATATTATTGAACGAGCAGATAGTAATTTTTTAAACCCGATGGTGGTCGTTAAGAAAAAAAATAACGACATACGCATCTGCCTAGATATGCGAAATCTTAATAATATTACACAAAAATGTTACGATTGTGCTCCCAACGCGGAAAATTTGTTTGTAAAATGTCAAGGAGTAAAGTACATGTCGCGTCTTGACCTAAAAAGTGGGTTTTGGCAGATTCCTTTAGCCAAAGAATGTCGAAAATTTACAGCCTTTTTATATAAAAATAAATGTTACCAGTTTAAGGTAGTACCTTTTGGTTTGGTTACCAGCCTAGCTGCTATGGTTAAGTGTCTTGAATTGGCATTAGGGCCGGAGGTCGACGATTTTGTAAGTGTGTTTGTTGACGACATACTTATTATATCGAAGTCGTTTGAGGAACATATGCAGCACCTGGATATCGTTTTCCGCAAGTTACGAGATGCGAACTTTGCGCTCAACTTAGAAAAATGCGAATTTGGAAAATCACAGATAAAGTTTCTCGGGCATATTATTTCTGCGGATGGTCTTAGTACTGACCCGGAGAAAATTCAGGCCATTACGGAATTTCCAAATACAACAAAAGCGAAAGATATCAGGGCATTCCTTGGATTGACTGGATATTTTCGCCGTTTCACACCGGAATATTCAAAAACCATAGAACCGCTGCTGGAATTGTTAAGGAAGAACGGACGGAGAAATTTAATGCGGATCACAAACTGGTAACGTTCAAAACTGTCGAGAAGGTACTCTTGCGTGCGTTAAATGTTGGCCACAGGGAAGATAATACGGCAGCAAAATTCTTTAGATTATACAACGTTCCATATATTTTATCGGAACAAGTGGGTAAAAATACATACATTGTCACAAACCCAAATACAAACAGGGTGATAGGGAAGTTCCATGCATCATCCTTAAGAAAATATTACGTAAAGGATAATTAAAATTAATATGCCAGGATATTGGAGTATGAGTGGTATGCAATTGTATAAAAATATGTGCAGAGAAGAATAATTGTGATAATGTTGAAAAAAATGCTTTGAGTGAACTGAATATACATAAAAGATAACAAAAGGACATCAGACATGGACATCCTTATCAGTGTTCAGGAATGTTTGGTGATATCCAGCCATGTGCGGTTGTTTGTTTAAAATTAGTGCTGTCAAAGTGACAGTTGGGGAAATGTTGTTTGATAGAAGCTACTCAGTTATTTTGATTTTGAACATATTATGTTATTATTTGGATGATTATGATTGTTGGGAGGAAGTTATGTCAATTTAGGTTAGGAAGAAAAAAAAAATTTTGTATTCCATATAAAAAATTTTTTTTTTACACGTGGAGGGGTTAATCCTGCAACATAACACAGGATGATAAGATATTATGTTGTTTATATCAGAGCACATGGATGACGAGCATTTTCTTGTTTAAATTTGTTTTATGTAATATTTTGTCTTTTGGTCGTAAATTTTGTATTTAGAAATGGATAAGCATTTAGGGTATACCAAACTCTTCATAAAAAGATGTTCTATATTGTCATGTATTTTTTGTGTGAATTTATGCGCGTGTGCGGGTGTGATAATTTGTGATCGCTATAGCTTCAGTGGTAGTTAACCGATTTACATTAAACTTTGACAAGGAATTATTTAGGTAAATAGCTTCAATTTGTGTATACTCTGAGGTTCATAACTATTTTAGAAATATGGTTTTTTAAGTAAAGAAAAACTCAATTTAATGTAACTTTGTCAATGATAGGGTAATAAAATTTGTAGATAATTTCCATGCAGGACTTTGCTAAATTATACAAAGTTTTTCATGAAATTCGTATATCTGTTTGTTCCATCAATCATGTGACTTGGGCTTAGCCTATCAGAATACACTAAATTCAGTGAGATTCATACGTTGCAGAGTTAGGATGGACACAGTCTGTCTGTAGAAGTTGCAAGGGGAAGTTGTGCCCGGTGAAGAGAGTTGTTCTCTTACGAACGTAGATATATCATATATAAAATAAACCTTGGTAATTCTTAATGAAGTTGTGCGTTAAGAACCGAGTGGGTAAAATATTTAGATAAAATTTAAAATATAATACAGTGCTGTTTTCGTGTAAGTTAAGATATCCGCTTAGGGAATTTAAAGACACTTCAAGATATCGTGGAAGGTGTACATTAAACGCACCGCATTAATAAATACCCATATTAATCCTGAGATTAAGAAAATATAAAGTATAAATTAAAAATAAACTGTACCAGTGAAATTTATAAGCATTGTGAGTGAACAATTTATGAAGAAACTAATTAATATTAGCAGTCAAACATAACAACGAGACTCATTGAAATATCGCCGCTGGAGAAGAGGACGCAGAGGACGACAGGAAGGAGTGACGCGATAGAAGAGGACGACGAGACGAAGAGGACGCCAGGACGAAAAGGACACCAGGAAGGAGTGACGCTGAAGAAGTGGACGCCAGGACGGGAGCGACGAGAGGAGAGGAGAACGTTGCAGAAAACCAAGTAAAATCGATTTATATTATCGAACAATACAAACAATTATTTATATTATCAATACATGACAATTTAAAATACGCTATACATCTTTAAAACAATATTTATGTGTATAATAAATAATTTTTCATCTCCTCCATAATAGACTTGTTCGTGATTTTTACACACTCACTAATCCTTATTAGAATAATAAAGTTTGATCTGTTGCAATATATATATATATATATATATATATATATATATATATATATATATATATATATATATATATATGTATTGTGCTGTAACTTATTTTTTGCTAGTATAATATTTATTATATGCACCACGTTGGTGACGTCATTAATGTATTGTAATTACTTACAGGTATTGTAATTAAGATCTGCTCCATGTTGGACCAGCCATTAATGTGCTGTTGTTTTTTATAAGTCTTGTAATTAAAATATATTCCACGTTGGGACAGTTATTAATGTACTGTTATTTTTTCCTAGTACTGTAATTAAGATATGTAATTACCGTTATTATGTTTTTTGTTTATCCGCACTTGAAAAGAAACTCTATCTCAGGGTTAATGATTATTAAGCTGTTTGATCTTATTTACGATTGTATATGATATCTTCTTTTCTTTAAACCAAACCAAATAAAGTTAGTATGTAATATTTTGATAAATAACAATGTAAAAAATAGCTACCATACAAATGTAACTAGACTGATTCTGAATTCTTCCAGCTGCCACGGGTTCACTTCCGGTTGATGTTTATTATTTTCAAAGGCAATATTAGGCTTAGCGATCCGTTCCTCCACGCGAATTTCTTATTGGTTTTACCGCTGAATGTTGTTTTCTTCAACGACTGCAAAACAGATATTTCTTCGGAATATTAGATTATATTTTATGGCCACTCAAACTATTCTTCAGTACAGGATTTCTCTTTTAGGTCGGCGTTCTTTTAAAGATATATTTGGACTTCTCGAAATATTATTTATTTATTGAGTTGTATTTTATGTTATTAAATTCAATATTAATATTAAATCTCTTCTCCTGATTGATTACTTTATTAAATTGACAATCAAACTCTGGTATAACAAATTAAACTCTTTTACTGTTTATCCTTTTACATACAACATTAAACTTTGTGATGTACAAATTTTGACTTATTTAAATGATTCCAAATATTAATTTACATATCACTCTCCATGATCTTTATAGGATTGAAGATAAAATTAGACTACTAATACATTTCCTTTCATTTCTATACAATACACTCTCTAACAATTTACAAATTTGGCACATTGATAATTCCCTACCTTAGTTACATCTTTTTATCATATACCTCTTAAAAACATATATAACTTTTCTACTTCTTATTAAATATATTTATTTTCTTTCTAATATTCTTAATTCTAGTTTGTATTTATTATATTATAATTTTCTTACTATTTCCTCTTATTATAATATTCATTTCAAATTTCATATATTCTTTTCAGAACATATATCTTAATACTGTTTTATCTCATATAGGAATCTACCTCTATGTTGATTGGGTGAGTCGATAGTCCCAATGTTTTTGTTTACATTTTAAAACATATGTTCCAGTTACTATTAAATTTGTATATTTTTTCTTTTAAAATTTATTATTTTCCTCTTATGTACTGTGTTGTATTTTAACAGCAGTACATAATACCTTCCCTTATTTCATAATCTCAGATACAACTTGAGATGAGATTTTGAAATAATTAATTTATTATCACAAACATAGTCTAACCTTAATATTTAAAACATCTGATTAATTAGTTAATTGTATCTCACAAAGTTCTTTTAACAAATTGGTTTTTTCTTTTATTAACATTACAAATATGGTTCATCATTATCATGAATCACCATATCTTAAACACTCATTTATGACTTAAAACAACATTAATTAAACCAACTGGTTTTACATCAACTATAATGTTTACAAAATAACAATTGTGCCTAATTTCATGGCTAAAAAACTCAAAAACATGACTAAAACATTATCTTTCTTTTAAACCTCACCTTCCCGATCCTGGTCATACATTTAATTTGTTCTTCATTTCAGAATTCATACTCTTTTAGTTATTATCTGACTTATAAGGGCGAAGTTGATTAATATTGTAGGTCCCTTTAATTTTTCCATTCTGGTATTTTATTACTACAGTATTGTTATCATTCACTGTATCAATTATGAATGGGCCTACATAACATAGAAATAATTTTTTCATCAACTTCTCCTTACTGCTGGGAAGTCGTCTATTACGAACCAGTACTAACTCTCCTATATGATAATTTATTTGTTTATACCTCTTCTTGTATTATCGTCTGGCTCTTTCCTCTGCCTTCACTTTAACCCGACTCTCCATAATAACTTGTATGTCCTTCTGTGGTTGAGTTAACCATGTAAAGTCAACTAAACTTTCGATACTTCTGGGTGGGCGTTTTTTATGCATTGCCTCATATGGTGTCACACCGGTACTATCGTGATTTGCTAAATTTATAAACTCCTCTGCTTTACTAACATATTCACCCATCTATTATGTTGATCATGGCAGTATGTGCGGAATAAACGGCCTACTTCTTTGAGCATTCTTTCGGTCGGGTTACTATTTGGATGGTATACCGATGTTTTATATGTCCGAATTTTTATTGCTCTCATAGCATTCTGCCACTTGACACCTTTAAATTGTGTTCCATGATCAGATATAATACTATTAGGCAACCCTACCTCCTTTATATATTTTTCTTTAATTATTTTAACTATAGTATAAGTATTGGCCTTAGTGATGGGATATAACTTTGTGAATCTAGTAAAACTGTCCATGATAATCAGTATGTACTTACTACGTCTCCTACCACTAGTTGGGAATGGTCCACAAATGTCAATAAAAACTTGCTCTAGCAATTTCAATGCTTGATTATTTATCCACCTTCCCTCATATCTGACATTGGCTAACTTGACTTTTTGACAAATATCACATTTTCTATGGATCGAATTACCTTCTTTTCTAATTTATTCATGTAAAAGTGTTCCTTGAGTGCTGACACTACTTTCTTCTGGCCTTGGTGTCCATATCTCTCATGATAATCAACAATAAATTTATGACATACCTCTTCCGGCACTAAAATTTTCCAATCAGTATTTCTTTTGTCGGTGTTCCTAAACATTATTCCTTCATGAATCATATAATGTGATGTAGTGTTGGAAGTACTTTCCATCCTTTTCCTCAACTTTTGTATTCTAATATCTGTTGGCTGTAATTTCTTTATTTCTTCCACAATGAGTTTTAATTCTTTTTTATTCCTAAAGCATGCCAAAAGTTTACGTGCTTCTTTGGCCATTATTTCTTCTTGATCCCCTACTCGGGATAATATATCCGCTACTATATTTTTACTGCCTGGTAAGTACTCCCATTTTATATGATACTCTTGTAACTGGAGCATCCATCTTGTCAGCCTTCCATGTGACATCTTACAGTTTTTAAAAAATGTTATTGCTTGATGATCGGTTCGTACTACTACCTCACTGTTTAATAAGTATGTTTGGAATTTAGTTATTGCAAAAACCGCACTCAATGTCTCTTTTTCAGTTATGGTATAATTAAATTCTGCTTTAGTTAGTGTACGGCTTGCAAAAGCTATTACCTTTGGTTGTCCCTGTCATTTTCTTGATATAACACCGATCCCAAACTTACTCCACTGGCATCACAATTTAAATAAAAAACTTTACTAAAATCTGGGTGACTTAATATGACGCACTGTAAAAATCTCTGTTTCACTTCATTGAATACTTTCTCATCCTTTTCGGTCCACTTCCATTTATTCTTCTTACAAATTAAATGTTGACAATGATGTGTTAGGTCGGAGTAATTACTTTGGAAATTTCTGTAATACTGTAATTACAAATACCTAAGAAACTTTGTAATTATTTTACATTTTTTGAACATGGGAAATTCTGTATTGATTGTATTTTATCCGGATCCGCAGATATGCCGGTATTCGAGACTATAAACCCTAAAAACTTAATCTTGCTGGCTATGAATGTTGACTTGTCTAATTTTAACGTAATTCCATGTTCCCTCAATCTGGTAAGTACCTTATCAATTCGATGACAGTGCTCTTCCCAACTGCTTGATGCAATTACCAAATCATCGACATATACTGTAGTAAATTCCAAAATCTCCTTACCCAATACTTCATCAAGACATTTTATAAATATAGCCACACTATTAACCAGACCAAAAGGTAATCTTTTAAATTGATAATTCCTACCGTTTACTATGAAACTCACATGTTTTCTGCTTTCTGGATGCAATTCTACTTGCCAATATTTAGATACAGCATCCCAACTGCTAAAAAATTGTACGTTATTAAAACGTTTTAAAATTTCTCCTATGTTCTCGGGCGACGTCTTATCAGCAATTATCATCTGATTAATTTGACGTGCATCTAAACACAATCTTAATGACTTATCTTTTTTGGGAATTACTACTAATGGGCTAGTGTGTTCTGACTGACTTAGTTCAATTATGTCTTCACGAAGCATTTTGTCGATTTCTTCCTGTACTTGCTCTCTTAATTTATAGGGTATTGGATATGATCTTTTGTTGAATGCCACATTTTCTCTTAGCGGTAACTTACACTACACTCTTACTACCTTGCCAGGTTTATTTGAAAATACTATATAATGTTTCAAATAAATTTTCATTAATTGATTTATTTGCTCTTTGGTTAGTTGATTGTTATGATTACAGAATTGTCTGATCCCTTGCATTTTCTCCTCCCACATTGGATTGTTTACTGCTAACGGCTGTGTTGACTTTCTATTGATTGGTCTATCCTTACATGAGTATTCAAATCTATCACTTAATTTGGTTGAATTGATCATTTTCATTACACCTTCATTTCTATTTATAATTTTTATAGGTATCTTTTGTTTATCTATGTAAATACCACCTGATTGGTTTCTAAATCTATAATAGTTTCATACTTCCGCAAGTTATCGCATCCGACTAATATTTCTGTTTCTATATTTTGATATACTACAAATATTAATGGTATCACCCTTCCATTGAATGGTACATTCATCATTTGTTTGCGAGCAGTTCGATTGGCTCGTCCTGTTACGCCCACTATAGTAATTTTGCTCACTGGTAATTCATATATTCTATTAGCCTTTCCTTCGGATGAAGTGATTCCCCTTTCCATTTCCGTTAACTCGTGGTATTTAGTCATACTCATCAATGATATTTCTGCACCAGTATCAATAATAAAATTTTGATTGGTTTTCCCATATTGACCGGTAATAGATACTATATCACTTTCAATTACATTTTACTGATTCTCTCATTGTCCATAAAATCTTGACCTAAACTGGTTATCCAAGACAGTGATCGGCTATTTGACTGTGGTTGACCACTGCACTCACTCACAGTCTTCTCTAGTTTCCCTGATTTTCATTTATGGTTACTCTCTCCCCTCTCCTTCCTTCCTGTTGACTATTTTCTGATTGGGAAAGGGAACTATGTTGATCTCTATGTCTTATCTGTTCATAGTTGTTGTTTGCCTCACTCTGTTTCTCCTCGCTGCGAGAATATTCATTTCGATCAGTCTCCCTCGGGTAACGACTATTGTAAACTCGGGAATCATAGTTTTCCGCGTATAAAATTTGCTCGATAGTTATTTGAAGCGTGGTTGCCCCTATAATTATTATTGTAATTATTGTTATTATTATTATCATATCTCCGGTCATTCCGGTTATCGTTTCTGTAGTAATTTCTTCCACCTTCCCTATCTTGGTATCTTGGAACATTTCTTTGGTCGTTCCTTCCTACTATTTGGTTTCTACCACGGTTTTGTTCTTCCGGATATCTGTTAGGGTAGCTGTCTCTTCTCATATTCCCTTGTTTTAGCACGACTGTCATAATTCATTTTCCTCTCATAATCAGTGAGTAATAATGTCATCGTTTCTATAGTATTGGCTTGACTGGCAAATTGTGCTAAGCTTACCGTTTCAGGAAAATGGTGACTCAAAGCTTCTACCACATATCTGTCATCCATGGGTGGATCTAAATATCTTGCCCTGCAAACATGCGATAAGAAATACGAGGTCGGTGTTTGTCCTATGCTTGGGTTGTACCTACCATATACTATGGTTTCCCGCACCCTTGTCTGTATGGATCGTGTCCAATATTTATTTTTATAGCTTTCCATGAATTCCTGGTAGCTATTCAAGGTGTTTCTAACAGCATCCCACCAATAATCATTCATTTCATGGAACCCTTAATCTAATATGAGCTTAATTATCTCCCATCTATTTTCCTTGGTACTATGCAAATATTCCTTCATCCTATTTAAATATTCCATAGGATTTTTTTATATCCTTTCATATGTGGCACCTCATGACTAATATTCTTGTCTTCTCGGACAACACATGTTTGATTACCATTTTGTTCTATTTCATTGACCCTTAATACTAGTTGTCCCATGGTATCCTCTATTTTGGTATTTTTGTTGTCCAACTGGTGTTCCATTGATTGAATATTACTAGTTACCTCCTGTTTGTGTTTTACCAATTCTCTCGTCATCTGTTCCATGACTTCTTGTTTATTTTCTCCTAATTTCTCTTCCACTTCTTCCTTCAGTGATTGTTGTCTCGTTTCTATATTGTCTAACGTGTTTTCCATTGTTTCCATATTCAATTTCACCTCTGCAAATTGCCTGACGTTCCCTTCCTCATAATTTTTCAATATTAACTCAACTTCAGCCTTCTGCTGGTCTAATTTATTATTCACCCCATTTATTTGTTGTTGAATGGTCTCCTTTAATTCCTCATTATTTTGTTTTAATAAGGTTTCATTATCTTTTTTCATTTGTTTCTTTAATTTTTCATTATTTTGTTTTAATAAATTTTCATTATCTAATCTCATTTGTTTCAATAATGTTTCGCTGTTTTATTATTCTTTTCGTTTGTTTGTTAATTATTTTCTTCTATTCTTCCGAATTGCTCCATCATAATCCTCATAATTTCCTGTAAATTTACATCCATTGGTTGGGTTGGTTTCTTTGGTTGGTCCCCTTGGGCATCCCTTACTATTACTTCCATTTCAGTTTCTTCCTCTTCAGCACTATTACTCCTTAATTCATATCGTTGCTCTGGTTTGTTAGCCATTTTACAATATTTAACTTAATTTAATTACAAGGAAATTTTTTTTATGCTAATTAAATTTAATAAAATTATGTTATTTGGTGCTGGCTTAAAGAAAATCTTTGCTTTCACGTATGGGCGCCATTAATGTGCTGTAACTTATTTTTTGCTAGTATAATATTTATTATATGCACCACGTTGGTGACGTCATTAATGTATTGTAATTACTTACAGGTATTGTAATTAAGATCTGCTCCACGTTGGACCAGCCATTAATGTGCTGTTGTTTTTTATAAGTCTTGTAATTAAAATATATTCCACGTTGGGACAGTTATTAATGTACTGTTATTTTTTTCTAGTACTTTAATTAAGATATGTAATTACCGTTATTATGTTTTTTGTTTATCAGCACTTGAAAAGAAACATTATCTCAGGGTTAATGATTATTAAGCTGTTTTTGGTCTTATTTACGATTGTATATGATATCTTCTTTTCTTTAAACCAAACCAAATAAAGTTAGTATGTAATTGTTGCGTCTGGAAGCTCTTGAATGCTCTTGAGTTATTCCTAGAAACGCTAATTGGAAATGGCTGGTTAGAAAGAAGTTTAACGTGGACTGTATGTTTTTCATATAATGATAGTTTATTGAAATTTTGATGATGCGATTGCTGACACGTGCAGAAGTTAACGCGGCATGATGCCCGTTAATTGAATTAGAAATAAAAGTCGAAAGACATAATCGTTATTAATAAGGCAGGAATCGCCCAAGTAGAATCAGTGCATGTTGCACATACTAAATAATTTAAATAATGAAACCCAGTAGCCGCGGCTGGAAATATTACTAGTGATCAGCTCAGAGTCTTGAGTATAACTAACGTAAATTTCGCTACAGTCAGCCCAGCTGGAGACCGGCTGTAGTTAATAGATAAAAACGTGACGTCATCTGCACGTGGCGCAATGCGGTATTTAGATTACAGAGTTTACAAGTTCAAAGTTTGAACATACTGCCCGCACAAAATCTGGGCGATTTTGTAATTTATGCTTTCAGGTTAATAATATATAGTAATTGACGTTACATGCTAATAAAACAACAACATAACAATTGACATGTCCAACATAGAGCAATGACACCTAGACAATTAATAGTAACAATATGGTTAACATACCAAATTCATGTGATAATTACAAAATACATAATGATTTGATTTATATAGTCATAGAAAACTGACAATGAAATTACACAACACATAATAACATGGCATGATGCACAATAATACAATAATCAGGTAGACATATTAATTTGTCTCACATAATAACAGGATAATGATGACAAAGAATTCAATAACAAGTAACAAGTAGTAATACAACGACAAGATATAATAATTTGCATGCATGATATTGGAACAACAATCCCCAGAAAATTCAACAATACATAACCATTGGATAATACAATGGCAAATACATACTAATTGATACAATAATATTATAATAATAATTCCTCAAAAAAAGTTTAAAAATACATAATCATAGAATAGTACAATAGCAAAGACATAATAATTGATACCATAATATTACAATAATAATTCCCAAAAAAGTTTAAAAATACATAATTATAGAATAGTACAATAGCAAAGACATAATAATTGATACAATAATAGCGCAGTAACTATTACAATAATAACAATAATAATTACAATAATAATAAAATTGGATTATATGATCGCCCCGGGAATGTCCCGGGAGTGATGCAAGGCAATGCGACAAAGTTCACATTCCTGATACGTGTCGTATGATGCTCATGCGACTAGTCTGATGCCACCGGAAGGTGGCATAATTTATGGATGGGTCGACGTAGGATACCCTGTGCGGTGCGAACTTCAGCAACGCGCACTATTGAGTCCTGACCCGCATAAACATTTGTGATTACCCCGCGCTTCCATTGAAGGGGGGGGGGGAATTATCATCTAGAATGAGGACGAGCTGTCCAACAGTCAAATTTCTTGACGTAATGCGCCATTTGTTGCGCTGTTGCAACTGGTGCAAGTAATCTTTTGACCATCGTTTCCAGATGGATTGTGTGAATCTTTGGAGCAGCTGCCATCTGCCCAAACGACTAATACTGACTTGGGTATAGTCGGGTTCCGGGAGTGCCGTGAGCGGAGAACCGACCAGGAAATGAGCGGGAGTTAACGGTTCTGGGTCCCTAACGTCATTGGATATAGCGAATAAAGGGGGTGAGTTAAGGCAGGACTCTATTTGATTTAGGATGGTATAATACTCCTCGAAAGTCAGAATGGTACAGCCAATCACGCGACGCAAATGAAATTTGACACTTTTTACCCCGCTTTCCCACAGACCACCGAAATGAGGGGCTGAGGGTCGAATAAAGGACCACTTGATGCCTTGGGAGCTGGTAAACTCCTGACTTGTTTGCTCAGATCCCTTAGATTTCAAAAGTCTGTACAATTCGTGTAGTGTGCTGCTAGCACGACGAAAATTCGTACCATTGTCGGAGAATATCTGAATGGGGATACCTCTACGCGCGATGAACCTTTTTAAGATCTGATACAAGTTCCAAATGAATGGCCTTAGTGGTCATGCATATAAATAAAGCAATATACGCTTTTGACGTCGATATTGAGCGCTGCCCGCCATGACGTACAAATACGGGCCCGGCATAGTCAACAGCAGATTGGGAAAATGGCTTAGGAGGCGTGACCCTGGAAGGGGGTAATTGTCCCAATAATTGGTTTGCGCCCCTAGCACGGTATCGGAAACAAGTGATGCATTTATGTATTACCGAGCGTATATAGGATTTATCATTAACGATCCAATATTTCTGCATCAGAGAAAACTGGGTTAATTGCACACCAGAGTGCAATAAACGAAGATGTTCGTTTTCTATGATTAACTTGCTGAGATGAGAATGCGGGTGTAGTATGATTTGATGTTTGCTCGCGTAGTTAAGCTGGGAGTGCTGCAGACGTCCACCCACTCGTAATATGCCTGTCTTATCAAGAAAGGGGTTAAGTGAAAGAATTTTACTGCTATTGGGGATGCAGCGATGTGCCTCAAGTTCCTTAACCTCAATGCTGAAGTGCAATTGTTGAGACTGGCGAATAAAAACCAAAAGTGTATCATGCAACTCCTGGGCTGACAAAAAGGAAGTGTCCCTGTCAGCAACGGGGAGCCTAGAGTTCCGAATAAACCTACTGCAATATGAGAAAACGCGAATGAGTCTTGATAGAGATGAATAATTTTCAACATAACTGGATGTAGATGAAGCGACAATTAGTGAGGTTTGGGCCTGCTTGCGTCGTTCCTGTTCCAGATCGGGATGAGTGCAGGGAGAATGAGTATCGAAGGCACTGATAGGCCATGATGATGACTCGTGGGACAACCAGGACGGACCATGCCACCATTGTGGGTGGCTGTGTAAGATACGAGGGAGGCAACCACGCGATAAAATATCGGCAGGGTTGTCCAGTGATGATACATGGTGCCAAGTTCCCTTGGTAGTGAGACGCTGTATTTCAGCAACACGGTTGGCGACAAACACCTTCCATCGGGGGGATTGCTGATGGATCCAATGTAAGGCTATCATTGAGTCCGAGTAGAAATATAATTCGTCGAATTTGTAGTTGACGGCGTCTATTACCTTGGAAGTTAACTCAGCCAGCAATAGGCAAGCGCAAAGTTCAAGCCTGGGTAACGTTATCTGCTTCAATGGAGCGACTCTAGATTTGGAACATAACAGGTTTGATGATATGGCGTCGTTTGAATAGACCGTACGCACATAGATACAGCACGCGTAACCTTTAGCTGACGCGTCGGCAAATCCATGAAGCTGGAATGAAATGATTCGGGAATTGTTTAAACTCTTGACAGACCTCGAAATTTTAAAATGAGTGTCTGACACCAACTGAGAATAGAGCTCTAACCATTGATCAGACAATGAACCTGATAAGGGTTCGTTCCAACTTGTACCCGCTAACCACAATCGTTGTATAAAATGCTTACACCAAAATATAATAGGGTCAATGAGGCCCAAAGGGTCGTAAATTCCTGCGATGACCGATAACACACTTCTCTTGTTGACCACCGCTGCATTGACATTCCTCTGGACGTTATATAAAAAACTGTCTTCGGTGACGTTCCATTGAATGCCCAACGTACGCACATTTTGGTTTTTGCTAAAGTCATGGGAAACGAGAGCGCGAGAGGCTATAATGGTCTGATTATTCGAAAACCATTTGTGTAAGGTAAAACCGTATCGGCTTAGTAAATTTATGATGTCAGATTTCATTCTAGATAGAACATTCGGGTTATCTGTGCCCGTCATGAGATCGTCCACATAAAAATCATTGGCTATGGCTGAGCAAGCTATAGGGTATTTGGTTTCATTTTCTTGGGCTATTTGAGCCAGACATCTTGTAGCAAGAAATGAGGCACTTGCAGTCCCATACGTGACTGTCCTCAAGGCGTAATGTTGGAGTTCCTTATGGGGAGCGTCGCGCCAAACAATACGCTGCAAATTGGAATCCTTAGGATTAACTAAATTTGCCGATACATCTTTTCAATGTCTGAGATGAGGACGTGTCGGTGAGTTCGGAATCGAGCCATAATAGAGAACAGATCCTGCTGGACCGTGGGACCGACCATCAGTGTATCGTTCAAGGACAAATTATTTGTCGTTTTAGCGGAGCCGTCGAAAACAACTCGCAATTTGGTAGTTATGCTGGAGCCTTTAAAAACTGAGTGGTGCGGCAAATAAAAGGTGTCTGACTTGTCCACCGACAAATCGTACGCATCAAGTAAAGACATGTGACCAAGATTTAAATATTCATGCATGAATGCGCTATAATCTTTGTGAAGGGCAGGGTTCTGCTTGAACTTAAGTTCTAATGACTGAAACCTGCGGATAGCTCCGTGAAGAGAATCGCCCAAATGAGACTTGTCTGACCTGCGAGGCAGGGATACCACAAATCTGCCATCCTCATTACGGACAGTATTGGACACAAAATGATTCTCGCATTCCGAGTCCTCAGCGGAGGGATCACGAATAGAAACTTCCTCCAACTTCCAAAATTCCTTTAGTTGAGAGGAAATGGCACTATAATTTTCACGTACCATAAATGATGAAACCGGTTTCGTCATGTCGACATTAAACGGCAAGTTACCTGCGAGAATGAATCCTAGTTTTGTCTCCTGAATTATGGGGAAATGTGGCCTACGGATAAATTTGATAGGTTCAATTAATTGCAAGTAATACTGAGAACCCAGCAATAAATCGACTTGCGACGAGAAGTTAAGTTGTGGGTCGGCTAAGAATATGCCCTTTGGTAAATTTAAAGATGCGACATCAAATGATTCCGCCGGGAGATTATTAGTGATGCTGGGAAGCACAGCGCAATGTATGTTTAAACTAAAATGCTTATAGCGTGAATGTAACCTTACTCTGGTACTGAAGTCAGCTTGGAACAATGAATTGTTTATACCCGTTATGGGCAATTGAGATTTAATCAGTTTCAGACCCACGCGACGTGCGAAATCCATAGTACAGAAGTTAGCCTGCGAACCAGAGTCTAATAAAATCCTAACCGGGTGCTTTCTACCTGCATGGTCAGTTGTCATGCAGACTGCGGTAGATAATAATATGGACTTATTTGTTTGTAATTTTAACGAACACTGGTTGTTACGGGACGACTCGTTTTTGTTAGGCATATGAATCATTGTGTGATGGCGTTTCGCACACGTTCTCCAAGAAAATTTAGAGGGACAGTGGGCACTATCGTGGCCTGGACGAGTGCAATTTAGGCAAAGTTTATTTTCGATTATAATATTTTTTCTCTCCTGTGGAGTAATCGTTATAAATTGTGAACACTCAGTAAGTCGGTGTTTACCCTTGCACAGCTGACATATATTATTTCCGACATGGGTATGGAATGTTGATTTGGAAACATTTACCGTTTTAATTGCCTTGCGATAGTGAGCCTTATCGCCAACGTTTATCTTGCTTGTTGAAGTGGTCGCGCTGTCCAGGTTTTGCAATAACTGTCTACGGGTATTTAAAAATTTTATGAAATTACTAAAGTTAGGAAATCGTTCTTCCGACAAGCTTTCTTTCCAAAGACGAAGCGTGTAATTATCGAGTTTTTGGGCCAAGTAATGAATGAGAATGATTTCGAATGTATTTACGGGTAGATTTAAGGAGTTTAACGCATTAATATTATCGGTTATCTCGTCAATAAATCTGAAAATACTAATCCTGGACTCTTGTTGAACCGATTTCACACCCAAGACATTCCCCACATGATGGGCTGAGACAATTAACTTACTGTCATACCTATTTCTTAGTAAATCAATAGCTACCGCATAATTTTCATGGGTAATTGGAAGCGATTTTATCACATTTAGTGCCTCGTCACTTAATGAATAGTGCAAGTAGTGTAACTTTTGAATATCCGTCAGGTCGGTTCTGACGTGTATTAATTCAAGAAATATGTTGTAATAGTGTTGCCAATCAACAATGCTACCTGAAAAGCGAGGCAATTTAATCGGTTCCAACTGAATAGGGGAGGTTTTAATAGGCGTAATTTCGGTATTAATTAGCGGTTTTTGGTTCACCTGCGCAACTTGCTCTAACAAGTGTTGCAACTTGCATTCGATATTGCAAAGATCATCCTCAGTTTGGACTCTGTCACTGGCTAATGCGAAATCAGCGTCATCAGACTCAATTTGAGTCTGAATATCATCATATTTAGTGGACAATTCCATTAAATGGCGAACCTTGATTTTTAGTGCGTGATGATCGCTTGTGTCTGGATGGAAATTATCCGCGAAAGTGTTCACACGGGATATAGATGCTTTAATCGTGCCCCGTTTCTTTATCAACGCCTTCACATCAGCCATGATTGCAATTCAAAATGTAATTTAAAAAGAATTTAAGCGTAGAGCAGGTGAACAATTGCTGTAATTTTGAATATCTTGATAAAATCTGATATAATGCGGGAGCTAGTGATCGTCATGCAGCTTAACACATTACTTACTACAATATATACTTATCTCTTTTAAAGAACAGCCATGAGCATTATTGAAAGTATGAATTATTTAAACAATAATATACACATAGCCTTATCTCGACGCTTGAACTTCTAATGAGTTATTGCGCAGTTATGCAAATAGAAATTTATGCACAAATGTACATATGAAAATCTAGTTAAGATGAAAGCTTATGCTCACATTATAATAATATCTGTTTACGTAAAAGCATCAATAATACCATATTAAATGTGAAATATTATTCAGTTTGTTTATTTATGTATCATATATGAACAATTATAAAGAAAATGAAAGTTTACAATCACGTGGAATCCTGACGTGTTCAAAACTGCTTCGGTCCTGTTGGTTCCGTGCTGATCCCGTCCGGCAATCCCTTGAAGTTGGCGCACCGCCTGTTTGTGCTGGTTGGATGAAGCTTGATGTTGTATCTCAGCGTAATTTTACCGTTGTGGAATTTGCTGCCGTCGAATGACTTTCTTGTAATTTCTTGTCGTGTCAGATTTGACGCTCTGTTGGATCTTGTCTGTCACTCCTGAAGGTTGTCTTTGTGGCAACAAAGGCATGCCACGGCCAGCAATCTCAATTTGAAAGTATTTAAGTTTGAAGATTGTTTGGGCCATAGGCTGTTTGTGCCCATTAAATGAAATATTTTGAAATAGTGGTGGACCAAAATGTTGCCCGTAAGGCCAAAATAAAATCCGGATTCGTGGACCAGAAAATGTTGTCGCTTGTGGACAAAAATGCGGTCGCTTGTGGACCAAAAATGTGATATCCGGCCCGGAGGACCAGAAAATGTTGCGTCTGGAAGCTCTTGAATGCTCTTGCGTTATTCCTAGAAACGCTAATTGGAAATGGCTGGTTAGAAAGAAGTTTAACGTGGACTGTATGTTTTTCATATAATGATAGTTTATTGAAATTTTGATGATGCGATTGCTGACACGTGCAGAAGTTAACGCGGCATGATGCCCGTTAACTGAATTAGAAATAAAAGTCGAAAGACATAATCGTTATTAATAAGGCAGGAATCTCCCAAGTAGAATCAGTGCATTTTGCACATACTAAATAATTTAAATAATGAAACCCAGTAGCCGCGGCTGGAAATATTACGAGTGATCAGGTCGGAGTCTTGAGTATAACTAACGTAAATTTCGCTACAGTCAGCCCAGCTGGAGACCGGCTGTAGTTAATAGATAAAAACGTGACGTCATCTGCACGTGGCGGAATGCGGTATTTAGATTACAGAGTTTACAAGTTCAAAGTTTGAACAGTAATATTTTGATAAATAACAATGTAAATAGCTACCATAGACTGACGTGTAACTAGACTGATTCTGAATTCTTCCAGCTGCCACGAGTTCACTTCTGGTTGATGTTTATTATTTTCAAAGGCAATATTAGGCTTATCGATCCGTTCCTCCACGCGAATTTCTTATTGGTTTTACAGCTGAATGTTGTTTTCTTCGACGACTGCAAAACAGATATTTCTTCGGAATATTAGATTATATTTTATGGCCACTCAAACTATTCTTCAGTATAGGATTTCTCTTTTAGGTCGGCGTTCTTTTAAAGATATGTTTGGACTTCTCGAAATATTATTTATTTATTGAGTTGTATTTTATTTTATTAAATTCAATATTAATATTAAATCTCTTCTCCTGATTGATTATTTTATTAAATTGACAATCAAACTCTGGTATAACAAATTAAACTCTTTTACTGTTTATCCTTTTACATACAACATTAAACTTTGTGATGTACAAATTTTGACTTATTTAAATGATTCCAAATATTAATTTACATATCACTCTCCATGATCTTTACAGGATTGAAGATAAAATTAGACTACTAATACATTTCCTTTCATTTATATACAATACAATCTCTAACAATTTACAAATTTGGCACATTGATAATTCCCTACCTTAGTTACATCTTTTTATCATATACCTCTTAAAAACATATATAACTTTTCTACTTCTTATTAAATATATTTATTTTCTTTCTAATATTCTTAATTCTAGTTTGTATTTATTATATTATAATTTTCTTACTATTTCCTCTTATTATGATATTCATTTCAAATTTCATATATTCTTTTCAGAACATATATCTTAATACTGTTTTATCTCATATAGGAATCTACCTCTATGTTGATTGGGTGAGTCGATAGTCCCAATGTTTTTGCTTACATTTTAAAACATATCTTCCAGTTACTATTAAATTTGTATATTTTCTCTTTTAAAATTTATTATTTTCCTCTTATGTACTGTGTTGTATTTTAACAGCAGTACATTATATATATATATATATATATTTTTTTTTTTTTTAAAGTAAACTGTTTACGGGGTGTTAAGGACCGTTTATTTTGTTTTAAATTTCAATAACTTTTAGTTTATTTTTATTATTTTTATTGATTTATTTAATTCAATCTAACATTGAATCCAATGTAAATAAATCCGATGAATGCACTGGAAGTTAGTTAGCGAAGTGTTTTCAACTACGGTTAATTTATTTTAAATGGTTATTCATTCTTCCGTCGACTAGGCGAAATGGTGACATAGATTCCTCGCTGAAAGCATAAATATTTTGTAAGAATGATCACTTACTTGTGGTGAGTCTTGCCGATCTTGCAGGGTCGATGTAGCAATCTAATCTGTAGATTGACTTACCGTATTCAAATTCGCCGCTGCGTATCGTGCTATCCAATAAGAGTCGTTCACCTATTCTGAAATCTAGTCTATTGAAATGAACAAACTGATTCCGTTTGCTCGTATAAAATAATAATTTATTCTGTTTAACATTCCTTTTTAATGATCTAAAGTATCATTAATTATTTTAATTCAAGTTTAAATAACATGAGTTGTGTGTTTTATAAAATTTATCTCACGGTGGTAAACTGATCTACAATATCAGTGTATGGTTAGAATGCTTTTTGGTTAAAATAAGTTAATTCATATGTGGGTTCTTTTAGCTTGCAGAATACCAAATTATTTACTAGAACTCTTATTCTACCGTTATTAAGCAGTTTGAAGACGATTACAATTCAATCATCTCTTAACAATTAACATTTCGAAATTATAACCATGTCTACTTTGGACATTTTAGGTTAACAAAATTATTAGTCAATCAACAATAAATGATTTAAAGAACGTTTGTTAACGTTAAAATAACTCTTGATAAAACATTTAAAATGTGAACAATAAAATAATATTTTGAAACAGTGTTGTTGAATGGAACATCTGAATCATCATTTGACTCCACAAAAAGGTAACTGTATAGTTGTAAGTATTTATGTAGCTTGACAACCGTAGTTTCTTATTCATAATAGACATAAACATTTAAATAATAATAGTAGTAGACTCTTCCTAAATTACAAAACGTAAATAGCATTGGAATTTTTCATTAATTTTCGTTAATAGTTTCATACAGTTGACAATTCTCAATCGCTTATGAGTGCTTGTTGGTTTGATCTATGTTTAATAAACAACAACTTTAATCAAGTGTGGTTATATCACACTCAGTATTTATACATAATAAATGATTGATCGTTTGCAAAATTCTTAAAAATAGAATATTCAAATTAAGTTGAGGATTGTCATTAGTCCTGTTGATTGTATAATATTAATAATGCACCTTAATCTACATACTTTATTTACACACATTATTGGAATGTGGTTCGATTATATCGTTTTTTCAAATTCTTAATTAATATTGAAAAAATCACTGTACTCCCTTTTTTTAAATTAAATCCCGGAATTGCTATGGATTATACACTTATCAATCCTTAGTTACGCACTGTTACTCTTAAAACACCTTCAATACTAGTGTAGTTATGTTGGCACAAATTGAGGTTATGTTGCTTTGTTTACAACGGTGATGCGCACAAATTATGTGAACAGCTGTTTCTTTAGCGGTGTCGAGTAGCCGTCTGCCTTCCTCTGAAGTTGATTATAAAGTGTCTGGAAAAAGCATCTCTCTCTGCCGTTCCGTCTTGTGATTGTTGTAAATTTGGCTAATTTCTTGGATCTGATTGGTTGACGATCTTTAATTTGACGCACATAACCCCTCCGCGCAATATTTTAATTGTTAATTGGTGGCTGGTTTGGATATTATAAACATTTGCTCGATTTGACACAAATATCTTATAATTGTAATAACTTTCTTATTATGGCATAGATTTGAAATCTAAGCTTATCACTGTATTGATAACACTTGGCTCTTTATTGTGAGTCCACTCATATTGTGTTTCGGTTCATTATTAAGGGAGTTAATGTTTGAGATTATCACATTACACTATTCACTATTAATTGTATTTATTCTTAAACTAAAACTATTTAATGGCAATCATACCTCCTTCTGGGCATGCCTTCCAAGTCCTCCCACACTTCTCACTTATTTGTTACTTATATCTAATGACAAAATATAGTGCTTATGCTATCATTGACTTAGCCTATGAGTCTATCAATTGTATTTACAAATTATTTATAATAAAAGGTATCTGGGTAACTCTGTATTACCCCAGTTGTAAACATTAAGTTGTTACAACTACTGTTAGTCTTTGTTTGTCTGGAATATATTGTTATTCCTTAGGATTTTTGTCATTAATATGACCTCTATATGGCACTATGAGGTGTACATTTATTTTAACTCTTATTTGGGATTCTATTGTCTTTTTAGACTATTATTTAGTTTGAATAGTTTACTAGTAGTAGCATATTGATAGTTAGCCTTGTGTTTTTTAACACACTAGTCTTTTCCTTAGCGTATAGCATTAGATAATAGTAATTACACCTGGTGTCACATGACAGGTGTGCTTAATTATTCTTATTACACATTATGTCCTTGCTTATAATACTCTTATGCTATTATAATAGTGGTATTATATCTTACTTATGACATAGGTATTCTTTAGTTATTCCTATTTAGCATTACAATGTGGTTTTGTCTATGTTTCACTTAGTGAATCTCATTTTGGCTGGTTTTGTTCACCTTCTTTACTTAAATTCTTATATAAAGATTGCTCTTGGTATCTTATATTGGTATTGGTAGAAAGCTTATTACTTCTACTTGATTTGGGGTACAAAATATTTTAGTTTTGGTATGTTTTACCTACTATTAAATATGAAGTTAGGTGGAAAATACTTGTATTTAGGTTATGTGGTTATATTATTTGTAGCAACAATGGGTGTATTTAGTTGATACAAATTTACATCTTTTAACCTTGTTTATTCAAGTCTAATGTTATTAATGACAACTGGTAATTCATTATTTATTTCCTTTTTTATCTTACATAATTTTTTGATTACTTGACTAACGATTACTATTATTATGAGACAATTCTAATTCTTCCTTACAATACATTGATGCTGTGCACAACATGTCATTATGCTTTTATTTACAGCTTCTTTTATATTAACATTATTGTTACTTTCACTCTTTGTCTAATATAGGATGTCCTACTCATTTACAATTATTATTAGTTGTATATGGGTCATCTAATTTAGTCAGTTATTGTCTATCGTTTCAATCTGTAAGTTCTTCAGTTAGTATTTATACGGGTAAGATGTTAATCTATAGTTGACTGGCTCTTGGAATCTATATCTTATGGCATGGTTGTTAGGTGTCTTTCTCGTAGTATGTTTCTTCCTTGTTTTCATTGGTTCCTTACTGACCGAAACTATTGGGTTGTTGGTTCCTGTGTTACAATCATTGTTTGCTGTATCTTCTTTCTTCTTATAATGTTATTATATTTGTTATTTACCATTAGTTTTTATTAACTCTTGTGTTGTGAGTTTATTCTTCTTGATGAGTTGCTCATGTAGTTTCATTCTTGGCATTTGATGAATTAAACACTTGGTGTGTCTTGTTGACTCAATTATTATGACATGTGTTAATATTTTGGTTACTGAAATATTGGGCTCATATGTCTTGTTACAATATATATTGTGACAGGACGAATAGTCACAATATGACAACCGTCACATATGCGTATAGCAAAAATAGAAAATACAGTGCATAAAGCAATGCTCTGCTTTAGTATAATAAGAAACAATGTATAAGATTAAGTAAATAGATTTAAGAAAATATAATAATAAGAATTGTGTAATTGTGTATCAATATTTCAAATGTAAAAACAGTTTAAAAAGAACCTATCAGAGCGTGAACAACAACCCGTGACAGTGATAAACCAATAAGGGTAGAGTGTCATTAAACTAGCGGGAAAATACAGAGCGACGTCGCTAACGCGCTCAAAGCACGTCAGTCTGCATTAAACCACCGGTTCGAGTAGTCCGCTTTAAAACACTAGTTCGGAAAGTCTATGTTAAACAAACCAGTTCGAATAGTTTGCAGTAAAACACTAATACGGAACATCGGTTGTGAATTACTAGCCCGAGCAGTGCGTAGTGAGAAAAATCACGCGACAAGTTAAACGTAAAAACACTCGAACTTAACGTGGAAGCGACTCCGTTCATAGAAATCAACCATAGTGTAAAAAAATAGCATCTGAACGTAAAAATTCCACATCAGGGAAGCTGTACACATATCCACACCACGGAGACGGGATGAACAAGAAGAGGAACAATTGGAACATTCAAACCCAGAAACGCCCATGAGGTAGACGCCGGAACTACAGTAACAAGTAGAGTATTAAATATTTAAGTTTGAATTCAAAAGACAGTAGACAAGAAAGAGAACAATTTCAGAGACTATAAAAAATAAATTTATGTAATTAGTAAAGTAAGATAACAGAGCAAATTGAAGTAGAGTCATTTAAAGAGTTAAAGTAAAGTAAAATAAAAAGACAAACATTAAACACAATTTTTATAATAACTAAAGAGTTAGAAGTAATTATTTCAAAAATAACACCCACCCATCACATTCTCACACACAGGTCTACAGAATATAAGTATAGCAGAGAAGTAAAAGTAAATTCAGTTAAGGTAAGTCTAATTAAAATTGCATTGGTCTTTGTGTGTGTAAACTGAACAGTATTAATACTCGCTGTTGCCCAAAATTGGCGATACCAGTAAAACACACCAACAAAGTCCAGTTGCAATATATATTGCAACGTGACAAGCTGTCTCACTATAGGTAAATGTGGAGCATAATTATTATCAGCTGTTATGGGTGTCCAGAACGATAGAAGAATGCTTGGAAGTAAAATAATATTAAAAATTAAAATTAATAGGATAAATTAGTAATAAGACAATGTAAAAACTATGAAGATATAATTTAATGTGAGTGAAGTGTTGTGTAGTGTGGTTAGCAAATAGAAGGTTATGGAAGTTTATTCATATGTAATAAAGCACTGTTCTAGAAAGTTCAAGAATAAGGAAGTCAGTGAACACGTGGGCGGTCCAGAATATCATAGATTATATGGAAAATACGCCTACGCGCATATCGGCGGTGACGTCATTCTGCAGCGCCGCGGCATACATTGAGCAGTATTATAAAAGCAGTAGCCAGTCTTCATCTAACTCTCTTAGAACCCTCTTAGAGCTCTCTTCTCTGAGAGTCTTCATAAAGCACTCAGCGAAAGCAGTCGCGGTGGGCATCGTCCAGTCAACATCAGTTCCAGGCAATCCTTGGGCCCGTGGAGTCGTGATAGCAGCGAGTGTCGGCAGGAAATAAATACGGAGTACGAGATAGTCGGCTACCGTTCCTGAGCTTCGTTTTGCTGATTGTGGCGGCTGGAAACGGACACCTAGAGGAAGGCAGTTCCTGGAGGCGGTTGCTGGAACGTGGAAACAAGACGACGGATCGCTGGAGGCCGGATCGAGATCGTCGACCGGGAGGACAATGAAGACAACAGAACAAGGAAGCCAAATTTAAATAAATTTGTTATCCAAGTATAAAGCTTTTAAGTGAAAAAGAAAGAACTTTTGAACCTATAAATAAAATTTTATTTCATTGTGTAAAGTAAAAGAACATTTATTTAAATATAAATTTGTTTAAAGGAGACTTTGAACAGTTAAAATTTACAGCACTATTTAAATAAAGAGAACATTTATTTAAAATATATTTTCAAAGAAGATTTTGAACTTCAATAAATCAATTTTGTTTAAAATAACGAAAGAACATTTTGATATAACTGTGTGTAAAAGAAAAGGACAATAAATGTATGTATTTTCACTAATTGAGCATTCTTTTCTGCAAGTCTGGTCTGGGCTATAACCTGTTACCTTGCAATATATAATACACGGTATCATACTGTACAGAAATAAATTTATACTCAAGGGTCTACACCATAATTTATAATCTACATTAAGAAACGTGTTTAATCGTGCTTAGTCGTTCTTCGTAACTGAAGAAATACTTGGTTCTTTCAGAATTGTTATAAATTTTTAAAGAATTTGCTTGGTGTATATTATCAAAAAACATTATTTTTAGGAATTAACGATAATTTAATGTGAAAAGCTGTATTATTCACAGGTATACAGATAACAATGACTGTCTTTAATCATTCTAATTAATCTACGTGAGTGTAGAATTAAATGACTATATAAAATAATCTCAGTATAGTAGCTTACCTCTAAGTTCCGAATGTTCAGTTATCACGGACTGCAAAATAAAGTCTGAGAAAACTTAAAGAGAAGAGTCCGCCTTTCTCTTGTTCTGAAAACAGAAAACAAAACTAAACGAAAAACGAACAGGGTTTCTCTGACGCTAATTAGTACGTAACCAGATAAACCTGTGGCAAGTCTGAAAGCATCACAGTTTGTCTGTTATCGTAATGACAAGGGACATGATTAGAAACATAATCATTATTACGTTTTATATATATATATATATATATATATATACAGACACACACACACATACATTGCTTGTTATCACTTCCCCCTCGGGTTCCTTCCCTTTTTTTGTAATAGGCCTAAGTGTTTGATTTTCATTATTAATGTGAATTTAGTTAGAAATCAATAGTTTTTTTCTAAATGAACAATGTTAGGATAGCTTAGCTGTAAAAATAAATAATCTTCTAAAAAACGTTTAAGAAAGCAAATCTAGTATGTAGACCTAAACCGTCTTAAAAACACAACTAATACAAAGGACAAATGTACAAAATACCAATAAAAAATGAAAGTCCAAAAAACTCTATGTCATACTTAGATATATAAGAGTAGTTTACTACCCAATTAGTCGTAAACATATATACAATACACATACAATATGTTAGCAACGTATAAGAAAGAAGAAAATCCCTTAGTAACTACAAAAAAACTTAGGAAGCAAATTTAGTATTTGGGACTAAAATTTCAGAGACTAAAATTTAATGAATAATAAAAAGTACACGCCTACAAAATACCAGTGTACTGTGCAGAAAAATATAGATTTATAGAACTAGACAATTGAAAGCAAATTTAGAGCCATAAGAATAGTTTATAATCTACTATCTACTGCTGAAATTTTTACATATATACAATATCTTAACTATGGACAAAAAGAAAGACACTTAAGTAACTACAACAAAAACTGATAACGAACGATTAAACAATGAGTCGAATAAACTTTTGAAAGTGAAGTATGATAAATAAATTTAATATAAATATACACACATTAAAGTTAAAAATTCAAAGGAACAATTCTTGTAAACATTCACTTTCGTCGCACTTTCAATGACGAATTTAGGTGTGAGCAAAAGCAAAACACGCTCTGCGAATAATTTTGTGGCCCAACCGTTGATGCGGATTAAGGTGTGAGCATTTTCCTTTCCCTGGGTATTTGGACAGATGAAAGCTGGCAGATGGTCACGTAGACTGCCTAGCAGAGGACAAGAGACAATGCTCTTCCTCAAGACGGAGGGTTGCGCCGGTTACGTACGGCTATAGTAAAGTGGAATATGAGTGTGTTAGAGGTTTCTGTAACCCTGTGTATTCTTATTAGTTTAGAGTTCTTATTCTACCGGATGTAATGCCTTGTTGTTTGTTTGACTCACTCAGTGTTTCCACGGCTTTCTTCTCCGATCTCTTAATCAGGAGTGTGGGGGTTTTCACTGCTTTTGTTTTCCAAGTGAAATTTGTATTCTCTTTGGTTCTCCGGCTATAGATTAAAATTGCACTCTTGTTCTCTTAGTACAAGAAGGAAGAAGGGATTTCCAGGTAGGTGAACTGTATGTTTTGTTTGTCTGTGTTGTCTCTGACATTCAGGCAAGCTAAGCGTTTGTGGATCTCTAAGAGTTTCTCTGATTGTTATGGCAGTGGAAGCCTAGTGTTTTGGTGTCTTCAGACGTAATGGTGTCTCCATTGTCTGTGTGATGTTGGGTAGTTTGCGGCAATCATTACAAACAATGAAAAGGAATTTAAATTAATAAATCATTATATTTTTTAGTAATTATAAAATTTCATGAGAAAGAAAAGTGCTTATGTGTATTGTAATCAAACAGTTATTACATTAAACAAAGATTAATGAATTCTGTGAAATATTAAGTGAAGTATTAATGGACAATACTGTACCTGACAACGTAATATACGTAAGAAATAAAATAAACTGTTACTATTTTCTGAACCGCTACACCCTGCGTGTGAACTATGTAGTTTATTATAATGAAAAGTGGTTTGATGCATTTTTTTTGCTATGAAAACCTAAATGTTTTAAAATTTCATCCTTTTACAACGCATTCTTAAAAATAATTTTGATTAAACGTAAATAAAAAATGTATAATTTTATAACCCATATTTTCCAACGATCTATGAAACTAAATCATTACTTTTCTATCAACATCGTGTAATTTTCTTTCATGTTTAACCAAAATTTGAAAGCCAACTTCACAAATTCTGCCTATTTATTAATTTATTTACTTACAGAATTATTTATGTACCTCCGTTATTTTTAAGTTAGTTTTTACACTTTAAAACAAATCTAGGCAGTGGAAGCCTAGTGTTTTGGTGTCTTCAGACGTAATGGTGTCTCCATTGTCTGTGTGATGTTGGGTAGTTTGCGGCAATCATTACAAACAATGAAAAGGAATTTAAATTAATAAATCATTATATTTTTTAGTAATTATAAAATTTCATGAGAAAGAAAAGTGCTTATGTGTATTGTAATCAAACAGTTATTACATTAAACAAAGATTAATGAATTCTGTGAAATATTAAGTGAAGTATTAATGGACAATACTGTACCTGACAACGTAATATACGTAAGAAATAAAATAAACTGTTACTATTTTCTGAACCGCTACACCCTGCGTGTGAACTATGTAGTTTATTATAATGAAAAGTGGTTTGATGCATTTTTTTTGCTATGAAAACCTAAATGTTTTAAAATTTCATCCTTTTACAACGCATTCTTAAAAATAATTTTGATTAAACGTAAATAAAAAATGTATAATTTTATAACCCATATTTTCCAACGATCTATGAAACTAAATCATTACTTTTCTATCAACATCGTGTAATTTTCTTTCATGTTTAACCAAAATTTGAAAGCCAACTTCACAAATTCTGCCTATTTATTAATTTATTTACTTACAGAATTATTTATGTACCTCCGTTATTTTTAAGTTAGTTTTTACACTTTAAAACAAATCTTGTTATTATCGTAGATTTAAAGAACTATTTAGTAACGAAAAATATTTAAAGCTAGAAGAAGCCGTGGAACTCAGGTTCATTAAATTAATATCATTACGTTTTGTTTCACGATATTATTGTTTAATTCCATTAATATACCCTAAAGAACGATAATCCCAAAAGAATATGAGAAATGTATTAAACCTAATTTGTTTACGTGACTGCTGCTACTCCCCGCAGTCCGCTCCTCAATTCCACGGTGGCAGTGCTGCCTATGTCCAATGATGCTCTAAGGTAATAACTTTTAACTTATAATGTTGTAAGTTTTAACATACAAAGGTGTGCAAATTATTAGACGCAACGTGTTTTCTTATATTTTGTAGTTGTCATACATTTTCTTCCGACAAATGAAGACAACAGGATTGTTTTGCAATGCAGCAAGGTTTTCTCATTTATTACCTACTAGCAAAATACCCGTGCTTCGCTACGGAGTTTCACGTTGTACGTAATTGTACAATTATTGCTCGCTTAATAGTATAGCATTAGATAGATTGTACAAATTCTCAACTCTTAGTTTGTTTATTTACATTCATAGCAACAGCTATTTATTATTTATTTCGAGAAAATCGTTAGAGCCGTTTCCGAGAAAAAAAAGGACATACATTTATTAATTAATTGAACTTCGAAATTTTCTCGACTGTAAGAACCTGCAAACAACGAAGTTTTTCAATTTAAAATAATGATTAAAAACTCAGAACTAAATGTATTCGGGGTTTCCAATAAACTGAGATGTCAACCACTTCATTTACAAAGTATGCAATTCCCGCGATAAATTTCATTATTTGGTTTTTTGCCCCTTAGGAGTGAAAGTTTTTAAAACCGTTTCTTAGGGAGCACGTAAGACCTATGATGAAGCTACGTTCAAAGTTTCATTGATATCCATTCAGTGGTTTCAGAGATATCGTGATCAGTGAGTCAGTCAGTGGTATTTGGCTTATATAGATATGTATATCTAGCCGATTTACCCAGCGTTGCTCGGGTTCATAATTTATTCATAGGCTCATAGGCACCTATTCTTGTTCTAACGTTATATTAGGCCTACTTGTATATTGTATAATCTTCCTTATATTGTTACGTTCGCATTCTCACTGGAGGAATACTCTGTAGCGCACCTGTTTAAGAACATGTCATAAACTGTATTCTTATATCTGGAGAAGAATTCTGTTGCGCGTGATGCTCCTGCTCGATTTATAACTTTGGGAGAGGGCGAACAGCTAAATTAGTTTTCAATAAAATGTCTACAGTACTTGCACGCGCTGCGTATTTACTGTCTTTTATAATTCATTGTGTTAATGTTGAAATAAGGCATTTGTTAAATTAGTGTCTCCTAAATTTATTCTAACAATACAATACCTCTATAGATTTCAGCTTATCAATTTTTAAATTCAAACTGAAGCAAGTGCATTTATAATGCCTGAACACTATGATCTGAATACATTTGCTATCAAAACTTTGTTTTTTATACTTGCTTATAACTTACTTCGATCTTAACTTATCCACTTTTAAATTCAAACTGAAACAACTCTGAATTCACACACTATTAAGACGTTTCTTAAGATGCATACACCACCTTTGATATCATAACCTATATCTTTATTTATAAAAACCGTGGACTCTGGCCCCGCCGTCTTTCGCGGGATCCGACCTAAGACTCCCCGGGTTCCGTGGATGAACTCCGGGGAAGGCCCGTCGGACGACTCCCGCGCTATTTCCTACGCGGGAGACTTCCACCGATGCTATGGTAACCAGAATCTATTCTATTGGGTTGCCATAGTAACCAGATCTAATAGTTTTTAAGACCCAAAGGACCCCCCAGAGGATCGTATCGAAAAAAACACCTACCCTATGTTGGTTCTCCCGTTGAGTAAAATATTTGTGCCAAGTTTGGTTGAAATCGGTCCAGTGGTTTAGGAGGAGATGTGGAAGACCCCAAAGAACCCCAAAGGACCCCATCGAAAAAACACCTATCCTACGTTGGTTCTCCCGTCGCGTAAAATATTTGTGCCAAGCTTGGTTGAAATCGGTCCAGTGGTTTAGGAGGAGATGTGGAAGACCCCAAAGAACCCCAAAGGACCCCATCGAAAAAAACACCTATCCTATGGTGGTTCTCCCGTCGCGTAAAATATTTGTGCCAAGCTTGGTTGTAATCGGTCCAGTGGTTTAGGAGGAGATGTGGAAGACCCCAAAGAACCCCCAAAGGACCCCATCGAAAAAACACCTATCCTATGTTGGTTCTCCCGTTGCGTAAAATATTTGTGCCAAGTTTGGTTGAAATCGGTCCAGTGGTTTAGGAGGAGATGTGGTAGACCCCAAAGAACCCCCCAAAGGACCCCATCGAAAAAAGCACCTCACCTATGTTGGTTCTCCCGTCGCGTAAAATATTTGTGCCAAGTTTGGTTGAAATCGGTCCAGTGGTTTAGGAGGAGATGTGGAACATACATACATAGATACATACATACAATAGGGGGGGGGTTTGCCCCTTAGGAGTGAAAGTTTTTAAAACCGTTTCTTAGTGAAGACCTATGATGAAGCTATGTTCAAAGTTTCATTGATATCCATTCAGTAGTTTTTGCTCTACGTTGATTCTGTGTCAGTTAGTCAGGCAAACTTCCCCCCCTTTTTCCCCCTTTAAAGGTCGAATTTCCAAAAATCCCTTCTTAGCGGATACCTACATCACATAAGGAACCTACATGCCAAATTTCAAGTTTCTAGGTGTTATAGTTTCGGAGATTTCGTGATGAATCAGTGAGTCAGTGAGTCAGTGGTATTTCTCTTTTATATATATAGAAGATTGCCACTAGTCTTCTATTAAAAAAAATCAGTTGGAAAATTTTGTTTTGTAAAGATTCCTTCAGAAGTGTCAGGTGTGTTAATGAAAATGTGTATATAAATTATTTTATTTATCGCACTAGTGCACAGTTCAGTACTAGTCGAGAAGGTGCGCCAGCGTTGACTAATACGACCGCTCACACAGCGTATGTAAAAGGTCACGTTGACACAAATGTTATTTCTCGTGTTAGTGTCTGCCCCCTCTTAAGTCTGTTCGTCCGAACCTTGCAAATTCTCTTGCGGTCCCAACCTTAAAAGTGACTCTGCTCTGCCAGAGCACTTTCTACGTCACTCACAGACTTCCCTTCTTTGATTCCATTTTACTTTCCCAGCTCGCTTTCAACCTCCCGTACAGCATCCTCTTCAGCAACAATTTCTGATCCTGTAAAAAGTGTCACCTCATCTCCGAACTCTGCCATTCGCTGTTCTTCTTTTCTTCCCGCTTCTGATTCTTTTTTACTTGCAGCCAATTTTCTCTCTCCAGAGGCTTCTCCCACGGGCGCTTCCATTAACTGGAAAACTGTACTCGTATGACATTCAGGAGCTTTATTTCTCAAATTTGTGCGTTTCATGCCCTCTCTTTGTATTTTATTCTCCCCAAAATCTGCTTTAAAATAGTCACGTTTCCCACACTTGTAGCACTTGGGCCCTTAGTCTCAACCTAGCAATTCGGCAATCCTTGTAGTTCTATAGATATTTTAAATTGTTTCTGGTGAGTCATCTCTTTATAATGTCCTTTATGACGATAATATGATGTTGAATCCGTTTGACTACAATGTGATGACATAATTTTATTAATGTAGGTCGCCGGCTTGACAATTTCAAACTGGAGAGCATGAACAAGAGCGTCTGAGTTAGTCTGGTGACGTGTCATTCTTAACACTTGTAATTCACTGTCTCCGATACCACCAATAAGGAGAGCAATTTGGGTCCGGAAGTCCTTCGATGCTTCAGGATAAGTCAATCTCGACAATCGGTCAATTATTTCAAACTCCTTGAAACTCTCTCCGGAACGTTGTCGCCTTGGTTTCAGTTGAACACGGACACTTCATGCAGGAGATACCGAATTGCCATATTTAATAAGTGGAAACAGAATAATTGACACCAGCTGAAATCACTATTTAAAACTTTTATTACAGCTTAATTAAATAAAACAACAATAAACACTGATATACAACAATTCTTCAAGCTTACGATTGTCCAACACATACTAATGTAACGCATAATAAATGTTACTTATTTAACAACGTCGGACTGTATAATACAAGTCACCAATTACAGACGTCTGCACACAGTAATTCAAAAATCACAACAACAACAAGTCCGATAACGCACACCAAATTACAGACGAAAAACTGTCTAACTCCACTTCTGAATCCTATATTTATACTCCGGCTGTGTGGGGTAGCATGCGACAAAAACGACTTGAATACTGGTAGAGTAATCGACGGTAATCTGGAAGGCGCGTCTGGAAAATCGAGAAGGTGCGTGAGGGCGTACACATGAAAAACATCATATATCACATACGTATACATGTTATGTATCATATGACGTAGCAAAAGGAAAAATTGAGTAATTAATCAAATAGTTATTGTTTTGTTCAGTTATGGTAAGTTATATAACGTTTGTATTTATATGCCATATACTCCCGTCAGATGTAAGTCTAATCGTTGGAAGAAAGGTCAAACTTGCTAATTATTTATTTAAAACTTAAAACTTAAATCTCGTATTTACTCGTACTGATGTTTTCAGGTTTTAAAAATAACCGATCTGGCTACGTTTACCCAGACAGACAACTGCCACAATTGAAGTATGAACAACACGATATCTATTAATGAGATTTTGATGAATTTGGTTTCTTACTCCAGCACTTTTTTTGAAATAAGATAAATTAATTTTATATGGTTTCTATTAAGTGGTATATATTTTTATAATGTCCCTAATGTACTTTCAGTACAATTCAGTATCGTTTTACAAACGAGAACGTTTTCCTAGGCTTTGCTCTTCACATTAGAAACTTAACGAAACGTCATTACACTTAGCCTTTTATATTACTAATCGAATTTTACGTCAAAAAGAAGAAGTTTATAATTATTATGTAGATTAGGAAAGGTTAAATTATTACATGACCTATCAAGATTACGTTTGTGTCATTAGACGCTCGTGTGCCTGCCAGAGGCGTCAACGGTGCCTTTAGAAGTGCGCCTATATGAACGCACTAAACATTGCCAGAAACTAAACAAAAACGCAACGGACGATTATTGGGGGGAAATGATTTCACCAACGAAAATATGTGGTCGTTAAACAGCGATTGATTTATTATAATGACTGATTGGTTACAAATGGAACGGCACAAATCCCCCGTTATTCTCTAGGCTGTTGGATATTCCTCTTTTTACTAGTTAAGATGTGATCATGACAGTTGGTCACAGCATTGTTATTATTTTATATTGTTACGACGGTCTGACCGATCGTCGTATGGTACAGTGGAAAAAACAAAATACAGACACCAATGAGGTCACTAATCACTAGCTTTAATTAATCACAAATAACAGTTTACAATCAACTTGTACAATAAACCAAGTTAAATTTGTCCACACGCAATAATAATGTCAAAAAATAGAGTTCCATACTAATTATAACACAATAACACTTCGCTCCAATACTTCAACCGCCACTCGATCCGCACTAAGGAAAATCGCTCAACACAACTGATCTGACCAGTTGTGTACACAACCCCACCTTTGTCCTTTGTCCCTTATATACGTACAGCACGTGTTCTAGAAATTTTCCATCCTCACTGTGATGTGCTAGCTAATGCGTATTTCAAGTGTCCTCCAGAGTACTCTGGAACGTACTTGAGTACCTTGACCGAGGCCACACCTGCACGACTAGTGGCGAGGACGGGTGGAGGATGGATGCTCTCGCATGTTCCACGCAGTTCCATTCGTTTCAATATGATTTTTTATCAACAACTATGTATCGTATTATGCTGCAAACGTATTATGTTCGATGGAAAAATACTTAACAAAAATATAGTATTACAAAAATATAACCGATGCCTGCTTTAAAATTAAATTATGTAAAAGAATATAATCATGAGAAAGACATTGTGTTTAGATTCTAGATTATATAATTTGAGAAAACTCATTTAAAATATGAACCAGATAATACTAGGAATACAAATTGTATCAGATATTGTAGACAACGCTTTTAAAATGTCTTTTAATTTTATTAAATATGAGACAATTATTACAAGTCCGATCTGAAACAGACTAATAAACGGCAACTATCTGCTTGTCATGTTAATACACTGGTTTTTGTTAGGCTGTTTTCTGTTTTAGGGCGTTGTGCGTGTCAATGAGATTAGAAGCTGAAACTCCACCAGGACACAGTGACAAGAATGTCCAACTTGTAATTGGCTTTTTTTCTTCTTTTTGAACTAGACAGTCCGTCTGTAACTCAATTTTAGAGTCCAGCAAATGAAACAAAACTTCTCCTTACCTGTGTTAACACTATTGACCTTACATCTTCTCGTCTCTTCCTTTGAAATGTTTCGATGTTTAATATGTTTCAACAATTTTGTTGGTAGGTGTCCTTAATAAGTAAAAACAATTATCTGTCAAATTTCTTAGAGAATTTTCATGACAGGAGCAATACCACTGTGGAGCAATAATCAATACTGTGCACATGCGATAGGTGCAAAATACTATAAATGCGTAGAGGACTATACTGAATGGTCCTACGTTTATTCTATGTGTGGCTGACGGTTTTTTTAAATTTTATTCTCCAGTTTCACAATATACTCATAGTTACGTACGGAACAATAAGGAAATATGATAAAGTGAGTGTCGTGAGTAGGAAAACCAACCAACGACGGTACTCGTGTAGGCTATTCTATTGGCCGATGAGATGCTGTCATTTTTTGGCCTGCTCGACATGTAAGATGACATGGCCAGTGTCTCTCCAGTCTTCTCATCAGTTTGACAGAATGCTCAATCTGTAAAAGTAAACTTTTCATGTCCCAGCAAATGCTAGTAGACTGCCGAAAATCTATCGGCCCATATTTCTTCAGCAAATGGAATATGTAGGACACTGTGGAGTGCCAAGTACGAGACATATAAGGCGTTCCGTTATTGAACGCAAAATTTTCGATTAGAATGTTTGGATAATTTTTTATTATTAGTACTAATGGATTAGTGCAATTCCACAATTATATAATTTAGTCCATACAAGTATATATGGACTTATGTTGAACAATTTGTTTTCTACGATACTTTTGATTTTTGATTCAGCCAGGCCATTTCTCACGATTTAAATTTAGTTGTGTACAATGTTGACATGCTTCTGCTTTTTAAATTTTGGTCTACATATAAGTATAGGCATTTTGTTTTAGACTGAACTTGAATTTCCATACCCTTGATGCTAACCTTTAGGCAAATTATACATTTGGCTATTACAGTGTTGTTTGCTGTATGTAAGTAATCAATGAAAAGTAAATAGGTCTACAGTAAGTCCCAAGACATTTCGTTGTTGGATACCGGATTCCAATTTATAGTAACTAGAATACAAGGTATTATATTTACAAATGTTTTCCAGAGATGTATGACTTTAACAAGATTTAATATGGCCGGAACAGTGGATTTTGTTTTTTATAATACATCAGTGTGTTACACTTCGTCAAAGATCTGAGCGAGCGACGTCGGGAAAACTACTGTACACAGCGTGTTTACTTCCATGTTTCATGCACTCTTGTTTATGATTCCATTTGAGTGTATTGTGCAATGTCTTGTTGTCGAAAACTAAAATGGTGATAAGGGATACTATTGAATAGAATTATATCTTTTATTTAGTTATGACTAGGAAACAGGCAAATAGAACGATAAGAGTTGACTTTGTTTATGACTTTTCCATAATGATTCGTTTAGGTATCATTATGATTGAGCCTCATAATACCTCATAATATCCAGAATATCGGATGGTATGCGGTTCCTAGCATGATATGATAATTATTATTATTATAACTTTACTTTCCTTGGCAATTGTATGAGTGCCGTTTTAAGTTACCAGAAAACGCCAAACACTTGAAGAAGTATTGGCAAACACTTGTTGTTTTTCTTAGTTTCCACGTAACTGAAATACAAAGAGTGTTTTCTTTTGTTTCATGATGTTCAGACTTGTTCAGTTTTTTTTTTTTATGAACTGTGTGTCCATGTTTCTTAAGGAAAAGTGAAAAGCATTATACATTTTGTGACCCAAAAGAAGTTTTCTGCATTAAGCATGTTTAATAGCATGCCAGGTTTTATGTTATAAACGAATTTCCTGGGTGAAAACGATTTGATGGGCAGTAACATTTGACATAGCGCTTTAAGAATGCTTTCAATTTTATTGGAATTTGTGGCTTAAACACTTGGTCAGATCTTGTATAATTGTTGTGTCCTTTTCAGTGACACTTTTGTCCAACGTGCATCCGATTTCCCGATCGGTGAATTCAATGTCTGTGTTATTTTAAATATCTTTGCAGTTTTCCGAATTGTGTGGTCTTTTGAGTTAAGAAGATGATATTTTATTGAAAAAACACATTTATTCACTTGTTAATGTGTTATACAGCTTTCGATTTAGTTTCGTTAAGTCATCATTATTTATTGATATCTGCAGACTGATTTTGTTTGTTTATTATTTACGTTTTTATACTAACTTTCGTATCATCCAGTTCATTAGCTTCTTTTATTCTTAAATACATTTAAATTCATATTTTCTTCTGTGTGTGTACGAAGGCTGATTTAATTTGTTGCTGTTGTGTTGTGACTTTCGTTTTGTGACTAAACTTATTTCTTTAACGACTGTTAAAATAGTCGTTTTCTGTTTCACATGCATGCTTAAATTTTCAATCACAGGACTGTGATCTGAAGACATCTCAAAGGTGGATTCAACTTGAATGTAGTTTGTCGTTATGCCCTTAAGTATGAAGAAGACCATTCGATCTTATCGGGGTCTATTGTCCAGTATTTCAGTTCACCAGTACTAAGAACACAATTTGCATGTCTATAGGGTATAGCACATATTTTGGTTACATATCATATATTACCCCCCCCCCCCCAAAAAAAAAACTACGAATATTTAGCATTCCAATCGCCACCTATCAAGACTGTAGGAACGGAAAAGTTCTATGTGTACCTCGGCAGAATGTGAAGCTTAGAAGGATAACTGGTGGTAGTAATTGTGAAAGGACAACTTGAATATCAGCAGCTTGTATTTTATCTGGCTAGTAGTGTAGTAGCTGATTGTGAGTGAGATTGTATTTCGAATTAATTATAACAGCTGTTCCAACATATGCGGTTTCGTCCGGAGGATCTATTATACGGTGTTTTAAACAATTTTAGTAATAACATGTGTTTCCGATCTGAATGGAATATACATTTTGTGCATTTGTAGAAAGTTTTGTAGTTCTAGTGATTTGCTAGACAATTGATTTTCTACAGTGCGATTTGCAGTGTGTTAATTTTTAGTGAGCAGTTTTGATTTAGTCTATGACTGCATTAAGGATGTTTAATAACTTTCTGGTTTCGTTGATCAGTCGACTGAACAATGCTTTAAATTCAATTTAAAACCTTTCAAACATTGCTGCTACGTTAGGAGAGTGCTTAACATTTGAGAATAGAAACATTGTCGGTTAGTTGGATTTTGCACTTCTGGTTGGTAAGGATTTAGAAGAAGAAATTAATTATTGTCGTTAAGTTTGATAGTTATCTTGTGGTCTTGTGAAGTTGAGGGGAATTTGTGCGTAGCTGGTTTAGCGTTTCCCTTCTTGATTTTTGCAGATTTATATACATATGTATTTTTATATTGAATCCAGTTTCTGAAGTACCTGCACAGGAACCAAATTTTTACTCATATCTTGTCATACTGAGAAGTGGTGGGTGATTATTCACCAGCCATCACGAGTAGCGTACAATTCGGTATAACCATGTGTTGTTATGTTACTTTAAAAGGGTTATCGTTGTTGTACGAAAGGGAGAAGTTTGCGAATGGATGGTTGTTGGGAACCTGTACCAATGAAAGGCAGGCGAAGTTCTTTTGTTACTTGTTTACCTTGGATGGATGATTTTTCTCCGCATAAAGTACATGTTGGTGGAATATCTCGATGTTTCTTACACGAGATTATGTTATGTTCTCTGCATTTTACTCAAGTCTGGCGGTCTTGAGGAATAAGCTGTTGTATGCCCATAGCTATAACATATTTTCCTTGTTAGAACTTCGACTGTAATTTGTATAATATAATATCACAGAGTCTTCAGATAACTGAAATACAAAAAGAGTAGTTTATTTTGTTTCGCGATGTCTGATGTTTAGTGTGTTACGAACTGTGTGTCCATGTCTCTTCAGAAAAAGCGAAGACCGTTATAAAGTCTGCGACACAAAAGAAGTTTGAATGCGCTGGTGATTATCTGCGTACCTTGGAACTCAATCTAGTACTATATAGTTTTTTAAATTTTTTTCCATGTCAGCTGTAATGTCTTGTTAGCTTTGGTAATTCTAACATTACTAAATAAAACATTCTTAGTTAAATAGAAAAAACGGAAACAAGAATTATTAAAAAAAACATGTTAGTGGGTTACTTTAACTGAAATTACAATAAGATTAAAGCAATACGTTGGGGAGGTGTAAGCTTAGTATTCAGCTGATCGGATTTACAAAAGATACTGTGATAAAGAATTCGTTAAATATCTTATATTGAATTTTTTTGTTTGAAGCTGTCGACTTCTAAGAAGCGTCTCCTTGGTCCAAGTTACGTAATTAATTTTTTCCTTTGATTATTCCTCGCTCGACTGATTTTCAATTAAGTGGGCGTATTTTTCTTTGTCCTTTCTTACTTACAATAAAAGCAATTTGATATGAATAAAATAGATTTAAATTAATAAACACATAACGCGGCGCATTGAACGATACAATTATGGCCGTTACGACGAAAATCTATATAAAAATTTGTATACATTGAAATTAATTAAATAAAAGAATAAAATGGATTATTATAAACAAAATGCGGACACAAAAGGCATTTCTCTATTTCGCTACATATTTTAAACGATCACAACACTTGCTAAATATTAAAAACTTAATATCAGATAAAGTTTATTTTATTTGTTCTTCGGAAGTGCTATCCTGCTGCGGAACTACATGCAAACTTAGAGAATAACATCTACATTCCATAGTACGTTACTCGTTGTATTAAGAACACTTATTCCAACAATATTTCTTGTCACGCCAAGTTTCAAATAGTATCACATGTTGTGTATAATTTTGCGTTGTAGTGGTGTTACGTTTTTTGTTATACATTTTTTCGCCCAGTCGTCTTCAAAATGTGGTATTGTCTTCGTTTTTGAGAAACGATATATAAGTTGTAAGGTTAAACTCCATACCTAGTAGCCCTAGTAACCATCAGACGTTACCCAGCACTACAGCTAGTACAACTTTTTACAATATTATATCTGTCATGGACGGGGGGGGGGCATCTATCCCTTTTCATTTTTCGTCTTAAATCATAATTTGCTATATATTTCTCTCTGTCTCTCCTCTTTTCCCTTTGCAATAAGTCTTCCATGACTATTGTGTACTTTGCTTCCTTCATGAATAGCAGCCCATAAAATTTCTGTACCCGCTATTTTAAATTGAACAACAAACATCTTTATCCTACTAATTTTTATATAAATTTGGGCAATAAATCTGACGTATCATTCAATGCCGTTATGTGCTTTATTATTCTTACGTGTATATATATATATATATATATATATATTATAACTAATGTAAACGTGAATAGCGTTGTTGTTTTTGCAATGTAATGTTTTCTGTGTTTAATGAGCACCTACCTGCTGTCCGTTCTTGCGGATTCTTCCGACTATGGGCGTGTGGATTTTGGATTTGAATTCGCAAGTAGGTTAACTCGAGTGTACAACAACGAAACACTAATCTTGTTATAATTATTGTAAAGAGTTTTGTGAGTTTGGTAGGCTCGGTAGTACAGCAATAAAAATACAGTGTAGGGCAATAAAAATCGGGGTTTATTATACTAAACACACATAAGAATAAAAAAACTTACAGTTACAATAATTCTTACTAACTAAAACAGTAAATAAAATTTAGTATGATATTTTCTGAATGGTTAGTATTCTTCAGCAAAAGAGCTTATTATTTCAAATTGTATTAATTGTATTTTACTTGATTTCAACGAAGTTAATTTTAAATAATTTAATTAATGAATTTAATTTAATTTAATTCAATTTGCAGTTATGACTTTAAAATGATTTCAAATACTCTAAAGTTCTTGTAAATATTCTGAAATAAACTAGCCGTGAATCTAGTTCAACGTGGCTTTATTTATAGTGATTTGACTCTTGTATACTGCAGTATAAGCAATCAATTAATGCTCTAATAAGATTTGTATAGCGCTTTTCTTTTTATCTAATATCTAATTCGTAGCTAGGGCTTATTAGTTACTCATACATGCTATACAGATTATCACAATTGAATATTACTTATTAATTTAGAGTCTTTGATTTAATGGCAACTGAATTATTTGTTTTACAATGATTTTTAAAAAAAAGGAAAAATTGTTCTTTTGAGATGTGAATAATTTGATTTTGACTTCCCTGGTTCTGAAGAGGATGTAGAGATGCTCCGGGAATCCCTCGCTGTCCTGGTCCAGCCTGCTAGAGACGACGATCTACTGAGCGTCCTGGATTTTGGCGATGAGTTCGGGAATCAGCAACACTCTGCTCCTTCTGCAACTGGTGATGGTTTTACGTCTGTAGTTTTAGTTGCTACAACTGCGTCAGGCTGCTCGTTCGATTCACGTTCCACTTCGGCGTGTGTGTCTTGTCACGGGTTGTCGCTCTGCTCTCAGTTGTTCTGCTCGTACCACTGGATATAGACGGCCTCTTCTGTCGTACTCTTGAAGTAGTTTCTTGTAGTGTAGTTGAACTCTTGCGTGCGTACGCCAACAGTTAATGGATTGCGCGATACGCTTGTTTGATGATAAGAAAGAGTATCTTGAAGAGTCGCTATTATTACGAGTCGTTACAGTTGATCTGTTTGAATAAGATGATCGTAATAATGCGTGTTGACACCTCGGGTCTTCTCAGATGTATCTTCACAAAATGTGTGTTACTGAGACGATTGAAGATGCACGTGTGTTCCTCTTGAGTACTGGCAGTGGAGTGTTCTATCAGCCGAAAAACTCCGCGTTCGTTCCAATTTCTTTGAATGATTTGATTGGCTGACACACTCTCCCTTCTACTCAAATTTTGTGGTCACCCCATTCCGTGAGAATAAAACTGATTCCCACTCTGAGAATTTATATTATTTTTAATATTCTTAACACACTGGATTTTCATTGCCGGTGCGGACGTCCGGTCGCAATTTATATTGCGATTCTCTTGGCTGCAAGCCAAGTTATGCTAATTCTAAAGTATACATTTGGTTGTAAATTCTTATGACAATGACATATTAAAAGCTCTTCTATCTAGCTCAATTACTAAGGAAGTTATTAACATAAAATCAATTATCTCCCTTAATGTTTAATTATATTAAATAAAATTCGCACACCCTATTATTAATATTTCGGCAAACATTTTGGCTATTTTAGATTTTTCCTGAATTTACCGGTTTCCGAAATATTAATAATTGAAAGTTTGGGCGTGGCCCTATTGGTTTATAGTGTGTGTGTGTGTTACGTAAGCGGCAGCTGGCATTGACGTGTGGCTCTGTACAATGCGTTAAGATGCACGCTACATAATAAGAATTGAGTTTCAACGTTTTAAATTTGTTTAAACATTTATATAGTAACCCTTAACATATAACTCCAAATCAATGAGATTTGGTGACGTTATATACACCCCCACCCGTTTAAAAAAAATGAGTGTAGGATATACAATTATTATTTTTTTTTTCAATTTCAATTTTAAATTACATTATCTTTTTAGATATACATTGGTTATGCCTGACAAACTATACACTGTATTATCTATCTACTAACACATATACTGGTATCACTATTCTCTATCATATGGCTTAATTCTAATTGAATGACATATTTTGACATTGTGCATGAAATTATTGTGTAACAGATGTTTGTAGCACGGGTAGTACTTAATTGCAACGTTTAAGAAAGGAATGTCTCTGATAGCGACAGACAACAGTGGCACGCACTCGCAGGAATGTACTTTGTTTGTTTACACTTTGAACAAAGAGCGACCGGCTTCTAACTGACCTACATTTCAAATCAGCTGTGTGCTACGTCGCATTGTATAACCATTTCCTGCCACCGTGGTTAGCTTCGCCGCGCTCGTTTTATTGTACGCGTGTACGCTTGTTAATTAGTTACCGCGCTACAAACGAATTGTCGTTTATTCACAACTTATTTACTATTATTATTATTATATCTAATACATTTAATTTATTTTAATAATGATTATTAATATTTACATTATTTTTAACACTATACTTTACATTCAAAGTGCCTCTAATATTTGGTAACGATCTTTATGGGTGATTCGACAATATTCTTCAAGCCATTCATCGAATCCTTCGCTATCCCCGGATATTAAACTAGCGGCTTCCCAAGCTCCTTGCGTGGGAACACCCTCTCCCTGTTCCTGTACTACCGGACGCGTTACGTTAGGAGTGCATTGTTGTATTGTGTTTAAGTCTAACAATGGTTCTGTACCATCCGGTGGGAACACCTTATTAACGGGCACATGAATTAAATCATCTAAAGTACATATTTTTTTACACAACATATTATTCCTATTTCTAATATTCTTATTTTTACGTATTTTTGCAAGGCTTATGGCGCGTCCCCCCTGGAGGCGCCCCTTGCCAAGTTTTTTGGAGGTTGATGGCATTTTGCTTTTTCGATAGGGTCCCTCACGTTTTGTGCTTCGCTCTCTTGCGCGGTCGTATCGCTTTTCGATACATCGACTGTTTGAATTGTTTTGATCGGGGTCCCATCGTTGCCTTTATTTTGCATTTTGGGTCTACCAATATTTGGCTTGTCTTTATAGTCAAAGGGTTTACTTGGTGGTTTTGGCGGTGTCTGAGATGGAGTCGCGCTAGTACTGGGTCTTTAATCGGGTTGGGTATGGTATGGTACCCGTGTATTTTGACCGTCGTTATTTCGGCGAAAGTCCGGGATATATCGCCACCCGCCTAAATCAAAAACAGTTTCGCTTTGTGACACTAAAATAAGCAATTCGTCAACCGTGCGTATCCCTTGTGTAAACACGGCTACACGTATGTTATGGTTGAAATGATATGCTAATTTAGTGACAATGTCGATCTCCGCAAACGCTGGCGTTAAATGCTTAGCGCGCTCTACTTGCTGAATGATATAATTCTCGGGCGTTATACCGTGCTTCCTCTCGTAACGTCCGTATTCGAGTTCGTTTTTTAGAAGTCTCTGTGTGTGTGAATTCCAATACCGGCTTTCGAACTTCTGTTTGAATTCCGCGTGTGTGGTAATTTTATCACGTACAATATTATACCATTTTCGCGCAGAATCACGCATCGCGTTTACAATCCACTGAATGCGATCTTGATCATCTAACCGCGAGCCTACTCTCACCATTTCCCTCTCACATGTTAATAAGAATTCGATCGGGTTTTCATTATTTTCCCCCGTGAAGTATACTCGATTCTTTTCATCGGTTTGTCCCTGTACTAAGATATTAGGAGCGGATATCCTACGTACTTCCTGTCGTACTTTTAATAGCTCGTCATTAAGTGTTTGCAATACACTTTCTTTATTCGAATCTATATTGGAACGGGTCTCTACTATCGAAGCGTCAAGCCTATCAACACGCCGTTGTGTTTCCGTCGCGTCTGCTTGAATTCTTACTTCGAGTGTATCTACTTTTTTCGCAATCTCGGCAGTTTGTTTTTCACACCTACTGATGTGTTCTTTGAATCGGCCCTCCATACGCGTAACTTGTTCAATAAACGATTTCTGCATCGTGGTCTCAAAAACTTTGAACCGTTCGTTTATTTTTGTTTCTACCGTATGAACTTTTTCTCCTACTTCCGTGACTTTAGCGGTCAATTCTTTATTGCTATGTCCGATTTCCGTGACTTTAGCGGTTAATTCTTTATTACTTTCTCCGATTTCCGTGACTTTAGCATCTAAGTTTTTCACGCTTTCATCGATTTTCGCGGTCGTTTCTTTATTACTTTGTTTTATTTCGGCATTTATATCTGCGTTACTATGTTCTAGTGCTTCGGTCAAACTTAATTTTTGCGCATCTATTTTAGCCGTTTATTCCGCGATACTTAGTTCAGCTTTGGCTGCACTTTGTTCAAACTTCGCGTTCATATTGGCTACTAAATCCGCGTTTGCTTGTTCCGCTTTAGCCGCGTTTTGCTTCATTTCTTGCAACATCTGTTTGAGCATTTTCTCGGTATCCATTTTTACACAACAATTTCAAACACTTCACTGCTGTACTACTACCAATTCACAAAACTCTCTTTGGGGATTTTTAGAGTTGGACGCCAGCTGTTTTACTAGTTAAAACAGCAAAATTTGTTTTAACGTACAATGAATTTAATTTAAATTTAATATTATTTAAATTTGTCGAGCCCCACGATCTTGGAGCGCCATTTATAACAATAGTATAAATGGGTAGCGTTTGGTTGCAAATTTAATATGATTTAAATTTAAATTTGTCGAATTTCGAGCCCCACGTTCAGGGCGACATTTATAACTAATGTAAACGTGAATAGCGTTGTTGTTTTTGCAATGTAATGTTTTCTGTGTTTAATGAGCACCTACCTGCTGTCCGTTCTTGCGGATTTTTCCGACTATGGGCGTGTGGATTTTGGATTTGAATTCGCAAGTAGGTTAACTCGAGCCTACCAAACTCACAAAACCCTTTATAATAATTAAAACAAGATTAGTGTTTCGTTGTTGTACACTCGAGTTAACCTACTTGCGAATTCAAATCCAAAATCCACACGCCCATAGTCGGAAGAATCCGCAAGAACGGACAGCAGGTAGGTGCTCATTAAACACAGAAAACATTACATTGCAAAAACAACAACGCTATTCACGTTTACATTAGTTATAATATATATATATATATATAATACCTGAACAAATACAAATCAATACAAAACATAACACAATATTCAAAGCAATCAACATCGAAAATACACAAAAAACTAACACATAAACCACAATCACACACAATAAAACCAATTTGAAGTACCAGAAGCCAACAGGAAGCCACAATAATAATAGTCAACCAACACATATGTACTTCACCAGACACAAAAACCGGAAGGCTGAGGATGGGTACAAGATGGTACCCGAAACATGTTCCTAATAAGGAAAAAAATATCTTGAGGTAAATTAATTATAATTAATAAATGTAATATATATATATATATATATATATATATATATATATATGTTACAGTGAATGTTGAAGTTTCAGTTAAGGTTGACAGTGACTAGTTACGGTCGACATTCACTGAATGGTTTAGTGAAAGTTGAATACTCATATTACAATATCATTCATAATCAACTTCCACTAGTGAATGTCGACGAGGGAATGTCAACTTACCCTACTGCACCTTAGGGAAAGTGTACCAACACTAAACATACTAAAGGAATAAATTAGCAGTTACTGTCGGAATAAACAAGAACATAGGTTATTTAAGGTTGACTTACACGAGTATAACTATGTACTACAACAATTTAACACATTTAAAATCTTCATTTAGAATTTAATTTTATTTATTATAGCATGGTAATGCATTATGGCACTTAGAATTACAAAGTAAATTATTTTTCTTGCAGACACATTTTTTTGTTTGACACTTAGTTTGGCAAGTGCACTTAAAGAATCCTTGGCCACTTCCAGTTGATTGCGCTGTTGCAATTGTCCGTAAAGAAAGGGTCTTGTCTAGTGGTACTTCACTTTCTTTTATTATGTTTGTAGTACAAGCACTAAATTGTGATCTGCAAAATTGAAATTATCTGTAGATTATATATTGATTAATTAAGGGCAGTATTTGTATGAGTGTGCATGTGGTGTGGATGTGCATGTGGTGTGACTGTGCTGTATTTTTAACCCCTTTCCATCCCCTGTCTATTTACTTCTTTAACAATCTCGTTACTTTAAAAGGCCTTACCTAGCATAAAAACTAGTTTTTACCTAAGATAAAAACTTACCTAGCGTATAGCTACTTCAGCACACCATCTCTGGTTCCAAGTCGGTAAAATGTATCATTCACTATGTCCAAGACGATACCAAGAACTAATCTGGAATCTCCTCTTCCACGGTCTACATCAGGAACTGGAATTCGTACAGTACAACCTTTATCCACCTGTGGTAGATACTGGTCTGATGTACGTTTCATCCGTTTTTCTTGGTTTGTTAAGCAGTTGAATGCCTCCTCTCTTTGTCTTTTTATTTCTAGTGTCGATCGGTCGAGGTCGGTTAAGCTGTTTGAAGTATCTTCTAGCCTACTTTCCTGTTCTAAAAGCAAGCTCTCATCTTGTTCTATCATATCGGGGCTCTCATCTTGTTCCAACACGTCAGGGCTCTCTTCTTCTCCTACTTGAATTTCTTCTGTTTCGTGTTCACCACCAACATTAATTTGCCTAATTACAGCTTCAAGGTCCTCTTCAGATTCCACGTTAGATAAGGATTCAATAGGTATGTTCGAAGAAGCTAATCCATGCCTAGGTGGACAACCAAACATCGCTTCGTATGGTGATCTTTTTATACCACTGTGTAATGCACTATTTTTCATGAGTTGAATGAATTTCAAACCATGGCTCCAGTGGGATGTTTTGTGATCTTGCATCCACGTAGTAAGCATGTTTTCCACGTCTTGATTAGCTCTTTCGACACTTCCTTGACTTTGACTGTGCCTAGGTTTACCATGGACAATTTTTAAATTAGGCCACAAATCAACTAATTTATTCATAATTTTTGTTTACAAACTCCTGGCCATTATCAGACTGTAATACTGAAGGTGCCCCAAGAAATGTAAAAATGTCTATTATATTTTCACAAACCTCATCAGCCGTCTTGGACTTGAGCGGTCTAAGTACAACAAATTTTGTTAGGCGATCTTGGTATACTAGTATAAATTTATAATCACAATCTGGTTGCGATTGAAAATCAATGAAATCAACTTGGCATCTATGATTCAAATCCTTAAATAGCATTGGCTTTACTACAATTCCCTTTTTCTGGCTCTTTTGCTTCTGCAAGCAAGGCTCACAAATATTTAAATAAATCAATATATCTTTTTAGGTAATATTTTTGTATTTAGCTTTTAAATGTTTTACCATACGGTCGCGACCACCATGACCAGTAGTAATATGAGCGTCATTCAATACTTCAAAAAGTTCTTCATCATGTACAAAGTACTTAATACTATTCATTTACTTCAATAATATCGTACCTTTTCAAAAATCTATAATCTTTCCCTTCCTTATTAGGTTTTGATTTTACGCTTTTAACCTTATTAATTAGAAATTCGTAGACCTACTTAACCTTATCCACGGACACAGAATTCACTTTGGACAAGTTACGTTCACTTTTAAGTTGTTCATAAAATTGCACGGATTTAGACGTAGTTACAAAATTACACACTACACAGACTTAACAATACTCACTTTGAACAATAAAAAACACAAGCTCAACAACTCAACGAACAATAACCTCACAGCAACTGCATCAAAACAATAAATGGGCAGGAAACAATCTTCAGTCGTCAGATGGTGGGGGTGGAGACCGATGACACAACCAACCGATCTACTTTTAACATTCCCTGCAAACAGCTGGTGAAGGTCAACACTTACTAGTGAAGGTCGACACTTACTAGTGAAAGTTAACCGCGCAGTTGTACCATCAACTTCCACTGACCAGTTTAGTGAGTGTTGAAAATCGCTAGTCATTGTTAACCTTTACTAGTTTTCAACATTCACTGTAACATATACACACCTTGACAAATATTATATATATATATATATATATTTCAATCACTTTCTGCTACAGTCCGTTTCTTGATGTATATAATACTTTAATATTTATACTAAATTTACCTCAAGATGTTTATTCTATTTGGAACATGTTTCGAAAGGCTGAAGATGAGAGAACAGGAACTCTCGATACATGTTCCAAATAGAATAAACATCTTGAGGTAAATTTAGTATATAATTAAAGTAATATATATATATATATATATATTGCGACAATACGAGCAAAGGCTGTACTGTGCATTTATTAAATAAAATAAATATTTAGAAGAATTTTAGAAATATGTTGTAAATAAGCAGTTGTGAGATTGAAAGCTGAGTTTATACGCAGGAATCAACATGCATGATCACGCGATTGTCGCTGAGAGTGTGTACACTAGTAAATAGAGTATGTGCGTGAGACCTGTTCAAGCCTGAAAGTTTGCAATCTCACCCCAAATAGATGCTAAATTATAGTTTTATTTACTTATAAGCAAACCATAAATGGTCGAAAAATTGCAAAGACTTCTAAATATGCATAAAAATGATACACATTTGCAGTGCGAAAACGGTGTGAATAGGACGTTCAGTGCGAATTCTGTGCGATTTTGAGAGCGTAGTAATTACACTAATTACGCGAGTCCGATGGTAATTACACAGAATATGTGTAATTATGTCAGACAATGTTACAACACCTTGAAATCCGCATTAGACATGGCAACTGGCAGAAATGTGCGAAAATATGAAATTGGACGATAGTGGGGAAACCGACGCCACAAACAATTTCTGACATGCAGAATTCTGTTCCGACAGGTGTGGTTTCTTGATTGAATATAAATACGGGCACAGTAGAGCCAATTTTACTCTCAAGCAGTCTTCAGTCGCGGCGGTACGCTATGTCCGTTGACAACGCGAAGTTTTAATACTCTCAATCAGTCTTCAGAAGCGGCGGGACGCTATGTTCAGTATCGACGCGATTTTTAAATAAACTGTAAAGTCGGATGGACGATACGTTCATCCAAGTATCAAACAGTAACTCTTAGTTTGATTTTAAATACGATTATCGAACATACTCTACAAGTCTACAACCATAAACGTTCAGCACTCAAGACAACCGACGAGGTCACATCAGGTAGAGGAACGCTATGCAGAGCAATAGAGGCGTCTGCTAGGACAACAGCAGCTGGTGCAGAGCAACATATCACTCTACACTACAGCAACCAGATGGGACCATGAGGGACGAGTAACTGAAGGACGACAAGTGGAACCGGAGAACGTGCAGGGAACTCCATTAGAAGATGACCTACGGATCAACGGAGGACATGGGTACGATCTACAGAATCGAGGTGACAAATAACCAATTCATAATTGTAAATGAGAGAATAAAGACATTAAAAAGACATTTTAAAATTTAAAAATAAATAAAAGTTATGTAAAATGTAGATAGAGATAAGAGAATATAATTTAAATTCAATAAGAATTTTTTTGATGATGAACAATTAATTTAAAATTAATTTAAATCTTTGCTTGGATGATTAACAATTAATTCAGTAAATGTAAATTTTTATTTAAAGCTTGTAAAGTAATCAATGAGTAATATTACACGCAATGCATAAAGTAACGTAGTTGGAAGTTATAGAAAAAAATAACAATTCTCGTAGTGAATTAAAATTTTTATAAATCATTAAGATGTATGCAATGCATAAGTAATGTAATAAAAAAATATATAAAGAAAAGAAAACAAAACTGCAATAAAGCACACGGTCAGACTGAGTGGTCGAGAAATTTTATATTAACAAATAAATGTTTAGCATATACTTTTGTTAATATAGGATATAAGATTTATTTTATGATGAATGTACTGCACCAAAGAAACGTTTAAACAAACAATAATGAATATTTTATGGAGAAGTAAATGCGATTTTAAACACTTGTGATTTTTTTTGAATAAATTAATGAAAACATGTTACAATTTAATCAATGACTACTCTTATTATTATTATTACACCCAAACTCCATTTATAAATACACGTTATCAGTAATGTTGTACGAACTATACCACTACACAATTTAAAATACATTTAAATTGGCAATTTGTATTGTTAAAAATATATATATACGAGAAGTTGGAAGAATTGAAAGAGGATAACCAACTATTAAGAGAAGAATTAAGGGAGGTTAACCAGGAAAATATGAACAAGTTAGATGAAAGATAGAGTTGTTAAAGGAAGAGTTGAGCCAGAAGATGGTAGAGAATAATGAAGCAACCAGCAAGAAGGTAGGAGAGGCAATAACCGTGATAGAACAAAAAATTACGGAAGCTGACGAAAGATGTAGTCAGACTGAGCGGGAGGTACAAGAGTTTAAGGAAAAAGTAAACACCAAAGTTACTAATGTCGAAGAAAACAATAGGAATAAATTGGAAAAAAACCGAAGGGAAACACAGGAAGAATTAGGGAAGGTACGGAACCAATTCACAGAAAGGTGTGATGGTATTGAAGTTGCCATGACAAATATAACCGGTCAAGTACGTCAGAGCCAAGAAGAGATAGAATTAATCCGAAATCGACCCACTAACATTACTGGTATCCCTACTAATGAAAATCGAGAATGGTTGAATTTTCGCCAATATAAAAGAAAACCCATGGAGTTTTTGGCCAGGATTGAAGAATATTTTGCTAAACATAGGGGAAATAGATGGAGCACAAACCGTGAACTATTAGATGAATCCTTCAGAGAAATGACAGACAATTGGTGGATGGCAAATAGGAGTGAAATAACGGACTACCAACAATTTAAGTACCTGTTCAAGGCAAAGTATTGGTCGGAGACGACACAAAACTTGATACGTGATAACATCTGTCACGGAAGATATAATGCCCACGTAGGTAATACAATGACTGCATATTTCCTAGGGAAAGTGTGTTTGGCAAAACATTTTGAACCAACCATACCAGAGGAGTGCCTGGTAAATAAGTTGTCGTACCACTATGATGAAGATATCATAAGAGCAAGGAGGGGTAGCCAAATAAGAACGGTGCAAGCTATGGCAGAATTACTAGAAAATTACGAACATGAAGACTACTATCGTCAAAGTAGAAGGAGGAATGATAGACCGGACTTGAGAAATAATCAGTACCCTAATAATAATAATAATCATAATAATAATAACTACCCCGGGAACCGCAACAACTCTAATTATTATAGTAATAATCATAATAATAATAATAATAATAACTATAATAATAACCATAATCCTAACAGAAATAATAATAACTACCCAAACAATAGAAATAATTATTATCATAATAATAATAATAATAATAATAATAATTATTATTATTATTATTATAATAGTCAGAGAAACCCCAACCCAGTTAATACAGAACATTATTATAATAATAATAATAGGAATTATCAATCGAATAACAACAATAATAACAATAGGTTTTCTAGACCGAGAGTAAATTTTATAAGGGCAGAAGATAATGGTCAAAGGAGGTATACACATCAGAGAAGGAACAGTTTTCACGATTATGATAATCGGCAGAGGAATGGTGGACGTGATAATCCTGTATACAATCGACCCAGGCGACGTACCAGTTTGGATGATCAAGACAGACAACCAAACCACGAACCACCATTTGACCATCGTACTGAGCGGCAGGAACCGACTCAAAGCTTCCAGACTGACATCCCGGTCTGCCCAATTAATAACAACGACAATGATAATTTAAAAGGGAGGAGGCAGTGATAAATTTTCACGACCCTTCACTGCTCCTATCTCCTGGGTATGAACAAGAATTGCAAGGTGCCAATAACTTTAAGAACATTACCATTATTAGTAGTAATTATTTAAAAAATATAAGAAATGAATTATTAGAAGAGAACAATACTAGTCTCAATAGTCAAAATAATGAAATAATATATATAAACGCAGAAGTTGAAGGGATTATCGCTCAAATAATGATTGATACGGGCGCTAATGTATCCATAATTAATCGTGTTTAATTAGAGAGAATCCAAAAGGAATGTGGTCGAACATTGCCAATATTACCAGTAAATAATATTATATTAATAGGGGCCACTGGTCGCCAGAACAAAACTATAAAAAAACAAGTGTCCTTAAATGTTATTAGCAAGGGTATAGCTATGAATATGGTGTTTTTAATTGCAACAGGATTGCCATTTAATATATTGGTAGGGTGTGATATACTAAGGAGAAACTCAGCTATTATTGATTTGAGCAAGGAAAAGGTATCGCTGTTTTCAGAAGGAATAACGTGGACGGCGGATTTAGTAGGTAGCGAGACAATACTTCCCAGTAGCAACAACTTCGTAAAATCAATTATATAGAAAACAAATCGTTATGTAACCAAACAGTATACGATAATACAGAAGATGATTTATGGGCACAGAAGATACAGGAAATAAGGAACTTCCGATGCGGAAATACCAAGAAAAAATTATCAATACAACAAACGAACGATTTAATACGAATATATGAGAAGTATCGAACAGTGTTCTCAGATGAACCTGGTAAAATAAAAAAAACCAATGCAAAATTCACTTCAGGGAACCAGTGGAGTTTAACAGAAAGTCCTATCCTATAGCGCATTCACTGAAGGAGGTAGTACGAGCGGAAATTAATAAAATGATCAGTAGTGACATTATAGAGAGTAGTCAATCTCCATTCACCAGTCCAATCGTGGCTGTTCCAAAGAAAAACGGTCAAGTCAGGCTTTGTTTGGATGCGCGCGAGATCAATAAAATGATTATAAATGATAGAACGTCGCCCGGTGAGATAGAAGAAATTTTAAAGAGGTTCCACGGTACCAAGTTCATTAGTACATGGGACACTGTGTGCGGTTACTGGCAAGTGTAGTTGCACCCACAGAGTCGCCAGTATATGGCGTTTATAATCGAAGGACGCAATTATCAATTCAAGAGATTGCCCTTCGGACTCGTGAATTCAGTAGCCATCTTTGTGGCATGTATGGACCAGATACTTGGCCAAGAAGCACTCCAGTTTACAACTGTGTATGTAGACGATCTACGTATTACCTCGGCAAACTGGGAGGAACACTGCTACCGAGTGGAACATATACTAGAAAAATTAGCCATTAACAATATAACCCTTAAATTAGAAAAATCAAAATTCATTGCTAAAGAAGTCCAGTCCTTGGGATTTAATTTGAATGACCAAGGAGTCTCACCGTCATTAGAAAAGGTGGAAGCAATACAGAAGTTCCCTAAACCCAAGAATAGAAAACAATTACAGTCATTTTTAGGACTCTGTAATTATTATAAAAAATTCCAAATCAATATTCAGAGCTAACAACTAAATTTCAATATCAATTATCCTCCAAAAACAAATGGATCTGGGGTCAAGAGCAAGACGTTACCTTTCAACTAATTAAGGACAAGTTTTTAAAAATAGTAATACTTCACCATCCAAATTTTAAACAACCCTTCTTTTTAAACTGCGATGCCAGCAACATCAGTCTGGGAACAACCCTGTATCAAGAAGATGAAAATGGTCATCATTTAGTGATTAGCTTCGCTAGTCGAACCTTAAATCAATGTGAAAGAAACTACAATGTAACCGAAAAAGAGTTACTTAGTGTAGGATTTGCTTGTAGTAAATTTCGTACATATATTTTGGGTTATCCAGTAACAGTCCGGACGGACCATAAATCTATATCATTTTTAAGGAGATGTAAATTGAGTCACGGCAGACTGACCAGGTGGATACTTGCCCTGGAAGAATATGATCTACGATGGGAGTACATTCCAGGGAAAAAGAATGTTGTAGCTGACGTTTTATCACGGATTAATTTGGAAGATCAAACTTTTGAGGGAGAGAAGGAGAGCATACTCAAAATGTACCACATTATTAGAACCAGATCAGATTTAGAGGCATTATTGATGAACATCAGCATCCACCAGCAATCTGACCCAAAGTTAAAAAATATCAAGGATCGATTAGCGGAACAAGATGACACTGTAGCCAAATTCTACTATGTTAACCACGGAATATTATTTATTAAAACTTCTCTAAATCAGGAAAACTGGAAGGTTATTATCCCGACAAATATCGAAAAGGACATAATTATAGACTATCATCTACGATATGGCCATATGGGAGCCTTGAAGGTGATGAGGGCACTAGAAGAACACTGTCACATCAAAAACATTAATCGGAAAGTAAGAATTTACCTCAAAACTTGTCATATTTGCCAACTGGTGAAGACAAATAACGAGAAGAAGGAAGGCATTATGATACCAATCACATCGAAAAGGAAGTTAGAAAAGGTATTCTTAGACATATGCGGGCCCTTTCCCCGTAGTGGCGGTCGACACCGATATAAATATTTGATAATCATAATGGATCATTTCAAAAAATTTGTAAAGCTATACCCTGTTAATCGTGCAACTACTCTGAAAATTCTGGGAGTGATAACTGAACTATATATTCCAGAAATAGGAAAACCCTCATCAATCATAACTGATCATGGTACACAATTTAAGGGGAGTAGATGGAGGGATACCTTATTATCACTTGGGGTTAAAACTTACAAAACATCGGTTTACCACCCAAGTAGTAATCCGGCAGAGAGGGTATTAAGAGAGGTGGAAAGAATACTGAGGACGTACTGTCACCACCAACAGAAAAAATGGCAAGAATATCTGGCAGCTACGGAGGAATTCCTCAATTTAGCTCACAATCCAGCTATAGGGATTACCCCATACTCCGCCATGTACGATAAACCACCCCACGAGAGATTAAGGAAATTATAGCGTTCCCTATTAATGATGGATATAAATTTGATAAAATAAAATTTTATAATAAGGTGGCCGAAGACCAGGAGAAGCGTCAAAACAAGTATCAGAAAGCAATGGGAAAAATAGTTACATATAAAATAGGAGAGAAAGTATTACTGAAAAACCGCGAATTACCAAGCACCCTAGAAGGGATCACTAAGAAGTTATTACTGCTATATACCGGACCATTTATAGTCACAAGAACTAATAACAATAACACCTATGAACTAAAAGAGATTGTTTCATGAAAAATCAAGGGCGTGTATAACCAGGCCTCAATAAAAAAATATTACGAGGATTAGAATTTAAAAAATAAACATAAAAATTCAAAAGAACGTAAGATCAACTTACAACAATAATTTACAGAATTTAATTTTGAATGGAAATATAATTACTAAATTCTAAAACTAAATAAGATCAACTTATATCAACAATTTACAGGAATTAATGTTGAAGTAAAACATATATCAATAAAATTCTAAAGGAAAGGTAAGAACAACTTATACCAATAATATGAATAAACTAGTTTTGGAAAGGAAATATTAAAGGAGTTACGAAATGCAAAAGGAAGTAAGGATCACTTAAATAATATAATGTTAATGGAATAATTTGGATGAAACCCAGAGCGAAATAATAATTTTTGAAAAAATATATAATATAAATATCATCACTACATGAATTTTAATTATAATAAGAACAATTGGAAGAATGACTGTCATAACATAAAACCAGTGGAACAATTAAGAAGAGTCAAGAAAAAAAAATTTTTTTTGCTATTAATATAAATAACCAGAAGAAGATTGTGCGAACAATAGAAGAATTAAAGAGAATTCAGATGAAAAAATTTACACCCAATAACTAGTGATAAATATATCAACAGAACTTCTAACCATGAGAAAAATAAATATATCAACAGAACTTCCAACCATGAGAAAAATAAATATATCAACAGAGCTTCCAACCATGATAAGAATAAATATATCAGCAGAGCTAAAAACATTTGAAGAATAAATAATAAGAAGAATAAATGAGATAGAAAATATTAGCAAATCTGAGCAACTACGAAGTGAGGTATCCAAGGATGTTTTTTATTAGTCGAGAAATAGACTATTTTTTTTAATAATAATTTTTATTTAATGACTGTCTGTAGTATTATATTCCATAATATTATATAATATAATATAATATAATATTATATATTATATTCCAGCAGTATTATATTTTGAGCAGAGATGATGTTCCTCTGATCTCAAATAATGTGTAGTATGGCCAGCAGAGTATATGTAGCCACAAGTGCCTCTCTGGACTGCCCCAGCTCACGTGTTAGGGAATGTTAGGGAATGAATATCCCATGGATAAAGCACTAAGTTAAGGAAAAAATAAATATAATAATAATAATAAACCTCAGATAACAATAACTATCAAATAAGAATCAATTTAAGAAAAAAAAACTAAGCTCAAGTACGAAGAAGCAGATATAGAAATGGGTAGGAAGACAAAGAAAGTAATAACTAATAAATATCATAAGCAATTACAGTGTTTCATACATACTCAAAGTATGATCTGAATTAATCACTTCTGGAGGAGAGCAATCTGTAGCATGACAGATTATCCACATTGTTCTAATTTAAAAAATAATCATGTATAAAATAAAAATGAAATGACATCAAGGAAAACTACTATAAAAATTAATCAAGGACCACAGTGAAGTGAAATCATAGTTCGAAGAGATAAAATAAATTAAAACCAACCATGCAATATATAATAAATTATAGGAAAATAATGATAGGCCAATGTATAAAGTAATTATACCCAGGTAGTATAGGAGCATGTAAGGAAATATCCCGGATAGACAAACGTCCATAATAAAAGAACGACTATTGGAAAACAACCACATATAATCAAATTAAAAACCCCCAAAAAAGATGAAAATAAATAAGAAAAGTACAGTGCATTAAAATAAGAGTAAATGTAAAGTATGTGTAAGTAAAGGTTCTAGATATAAAATTAAAAATGTACCAGTGCAATTTATTTTTATAATGAAAAGCAAATCCTGATGATTTCATATAAGTGATATTCTTTATCATACAATACCAGACAAAATGACAAAAAATCATATAAGAGTATGCAATAAATAGTGAATTGAACAAGGGGAAATCCCTAAACTAAAACCAAAAACAGCAAAAGACTGCTTAAAAATTAATTTTAATGAATAATTTAAATGAAGAAAGAGCAGAGGTGTTTTGTTTATATTAACAGTTCATTGAACTCAAGGTTTGAATGTTTGAGATTGAGTATAATTTTTTTGTTATAGAATATTTATTATGTTTTAATGGTATCAATTAATAATAAACTTTACTGTAATTAAATAAGGGTAATTTAGTTAAGATGTTATAAGAATTGTAGGTCAGAGAGGGTATTAGCAAGCTGGAATAATAATGAACATTGTAAATGAACTAACATAAAATCTAGGCCAAATGGTAAATCTCACCAACCTTGTAATTAGTAAATAAGTAAAGGAAGTTAATTAAATTGATGAAAATTGTTTAATGTAAGTCAATAACTGTGTATTATAACTGTAACAATACTTTGTGAAGGTATTGAAGGAATGTATAAAATATTATTAGTAAAAATGCAAGTGTAATAACACTGGAATCTAAAGGAAAAGCCTAAATTAAGGATAATAGCCAAATTAGTTAACCAATTAATAAAATTACTGAGAATTAAAGAAAACTAACCATTTTTAATTCAATCAATGATCTTGTTCAATGATAATTAGAATATGACAGAAATTATAAACCATATAATGTAGCAGGAAGTACAATAGTTAAAGCCTACATCCAAATATACAGTAAATATGACTTTTTGAGTTAGAAAATACTATAAAGTATATCATGTTTGGTATTAAATAACGCAGAATTAAATAAGGAAATTGATTATATAATTAGTATTTAATAAAATTAAGTAATAAGCAAAATGTAATTAATCATATAATGTAAAAGTAAATTATTTAGTTCAACATATAATTGAAGCGGAAATGCCAGATGATTAAAACAATGTCGTTTTAATATGAAATCAGCCAGGACCTTTTGTATGGAGAAGAAAGAGAGTTAGTTGATTGTTACACTATGAGACGTACACTTCGGAACGAGTTCACGCAAATTAATTCATTAAAAAAAAGAGAAGATAAAATTTTGAACAGCTAAACCTATAAAAATATAAAGGAATAACTTAAAAAAAAAATGAGTCGTCAACACCGAGTTCACGTGGAATAAACCAACTTAAGCGATTTATGAAGATTTGAAGTCGTAACCCAGATAATAGAACGATATAAACGTGAATTAAAAATTTTTATCGATACAAAATTGGACATTGTAAAACCTTACAACTATTGGAACAAGAACACATTTGAACACTGATTGCCGTGCCGAACAACTGACCACTAATCCTGAATAATTACACTGTGATGAAGAGGAATTAATCACTACTGCTTGGAAGAGGAACACACCAATAATCAACATTTATTTGAAGGAATTCTGCAGTGAAGACTCTTAGTACATGCGTACCAAGACGGCGGCCATTTTGGAATACTCCCAGCATCCTCTGCGGTGACGTCAGAACATCATCCTGAGTTTGGTTCGAGAAATTTAATTTATTAACATTTATATCTTAAATAATATTTCTATTTTTTATAATTAAGAAGTTTTTTCTGTAAGTGTTGTACTTTTCAGCTTTGCCCTTTCTCTGACTATTTAAAATAACAGCTAAAAGAACCTGTAACTTAACATTAATAATTTTATAACGAAAGCAATCGCCCTGAGATACGAGATTGCGAGCTGTCGATTAGCCGATCGATTCAAAATCGATTAGTCTCGATAACATTAATAAATTCGTTGAATATTATAATTTTGCGTTTTATTTATTAGTAAACATATAGATAGAAGAATTTCAGATAATATTTGACACCTGGACTCCAAGAAAAGAACAGAATAACATCATTGAAGGAGTACACTCATTCAATAATGGAAGACCACTAATCGATTATTACATTTTATAATCTAGTTAACGCGGAAAATCAATTCTTATTATTCTAAAGTAATAAATAAATTAAATTAATAATTAAATAATGACTTTACCTCAAGATGTTTTCTCCTTATTTGGAACATGTTTCGGGAAGCATTGTGTTCCCAATTTCAGGCTGGCTGAAGTCATTATAAATATAATATATATACTGTACTGCTGTAAAAATGGACAACAGTACATAAAAATAAAATAGTTATTGAAGAAAACTCATAGGGATAAATTTAGTAATATTTTTGGATAAACAGTAAAATTGTAAACAAAAATCTAATTAATTAATTATTAATGATAAACATAGAGGTAATCTAAGGTATTGGAATTGTATAATACAGCACAGAGTGAAGAAAATATATGTTGTACTGTTAATGACAATTATAAGATATTATAATAAAATTAGATAAACATTAAAATAAAACCATATGTTAATAATATTATAATATAATAGAGACAAATTAAGATGAGTAATGTAAAAAGTCAGAGAAATGTAATAATAATAATTAGTAATATTATATAGTTGTTTAAGAGGAGTATTATGAAAGTATGTGACAAATTTAATGATGTCTCACCAAGGCCAATGTGAATTGTTATAATTTGATTGTTTTTAAGTGTAATAAAAATTTGACTTAGTCTAATTTTAGTATTAATAGAATACACATCTCAGTGAGAGTTTATGTAACATATTGAAAATTTTATTAAGAAGAATTAAATTTGTATAAATAATAAAAGCAGAAAGTCTAATTTCATATTTAATCTTATACACATCAGAGAGAGAGAGATCCTGTAATATTTCAAATAAGCCTGGAAATTAGTGTTATACTACACACATATCAGAGAGAGAACTATGTCCCAATTATAAAGTAATAAGAAGAATTGAGAACTGTAAAAGTAATTTAAAAGGAAAGGAATTAATCTTGTAAAGAATCTTGGGACAATAGGCCAAAGATATCTAACCTATTCTGAATTTGTAACGGAGTTTGTAAAATATTATAATTAAAAGAAGTTTAATGAGGAATGCTATTAAAGGTTTAATGTAAATTATTCACAGTACCATCATCATCGGTGTTGTAATCCCAAATTGGAATAAAAACAAACTTGCATGAAGCCTAGTCGTCCAATTCAAAGACACGAAGTGAAATAATTAACATAATTAAGATACGTAACACACAAACTTCTACTAAAACACCAATAATAATACAAAAAATTAATTAAAACTTAAATACACAAAGAAGAAGATAAAATAATATATTTTGCTAGCAAACAGTGGAACGAATTGTATGAACAAAGTTAATAGTGTTCGGAGTGACCTCTATGTTGTTGACAAATTGTAAGTGAACTACAACAGTACGAGAATTGAAGCCGGCGCAGTTGGAAGAGCGGGGATTCAAACGATTAGCATTCATACTGTATATTATCTCAATATTATTTATTAAAATTGTGTTAACTATAGTTATTTGGCACTGACTAAAGAAAATAATTAATTACTTACAATATTAAATAACCTAAATAGAAATATTAGTTGTCTACCCTGAGATAGAGTCTTCATGATCACATATTTAATACAAACAACACATTAAATATTATACACATACTAAAATAATTAGACAACGCGTAATTATCGCCCAAACAGAGGGGCAATTACCAAACAGACAGATAATTACAGCACAATATATATATATATATATATATATATATATATATGTTTAGTAAAGGTTAACAATGACTAGCGATTGTCAACTTTCACTAAACTGGTCAGTGGAAGTTGATGGTACAACTGCGTGGTTAACTTTCACTAGTAAGTGTCGACCTTCACCAGCTGTTTGCAGGGAATGTTAAAAGTAGATCGGTTGGTTGTGTCATCGGTCTCCACCCCCACCATCTGACGACTGAAGATTGTTTCCCGCCCATTTATTGTTTTGATGCAGTTGCTGTGAGGTTATTGTTCGTTGAGTTGTTGAGCTTGTGTTTTTTATTGTTCAAAGTGAGTATTGTTAAGTCTGTGTAGTGTGTAATTTTGTAACTACGTCTAAATCCGTGCAATTTTATGAACAACTTAAAAGTGAACGTAACTTGTCCAAAGTGAATTCTGTGTCCGTGGATAAGGTTAAGTAGGTCTACGAATTTCTAATTAATAAGGTTAAAAGCGTAAAATCAAAACCTAATAAGGAAGGGAAAGATTATAGATTTTTGAAAAGGTACGATATTATTGAAGTAAATGAATAGTATTAAGTACTTTGTACATGATGAAGAACTTTTTGAAGTATTGAATGACGCTCATATTACTACTGGTCATGGTGGTCGCGACCGTATGGTAAAACATTTAAAAGCTAAATACAAAAATATTACCTAAAAAGATATATTGATTTATTTAAATATTTGTGAGCCTTGCTTGCAGAAGCAAAAGAGCCAGAAAAAGGGAATTGTAGTAAAGCCAATGCTATTTAAGGATTTGAATCATAGATGCCAAGTTGATTTCATTGATTTTCAATCGCAACCAGATTGTGATTATAAATTTATACTAGTATACCAAGATCGCCTAACAAAATTTGTTGTACTTAGACCGCTCAAGTCCAAGACGGCTGATGAGGTTTGTGAAAATATAATAGACATTTTTACATTTCTTGGGGCACCTTCAGTATTACAGTCTGATAATGGCCAGGAGTTTGTAAACAAAATTATGAATAAATTAGTTGATTTGTGGCCTAATTTAAAAATTGTCCATGGTAAACCTAGGCACAGTCAAAGTCAAGGAAGTGTCGAAAGAGCTAATCAAGACGTGGAAAACATGCTTACTACGTGGATGCAAGATCACAAAACATCCCACTGGAGCCATGGTTTGAAATTCATTCAACTCATGAAAAATAGTGCATTACACAGTGGTATAAAAAGATCACCATACGAAGCGATGTTTGGTTGTCCACCTAGGCATGGATTAGCTTCTTCGAACATACCTATTGAATCCTTATCTAACGTGGAATCTGAAGAGGACCTTGAAGCTGTAATTAGGCAAATTAATGTTGGTGGTGAACACGAAACAGAAGAAATTCAAGTAGGAGAAGAAGAGAGCCCTGACGTGTTGGAACAAGATGAGAGCCCCGATGTGATAGAACAAGATGAGAGCTTGCTTTTAGAACAGGAAAGTAGGCTAGAAGATACTTCAAACAGCTTAACCGACCTCGACCGATCGACACTAGAAATAAAAAGACAAAGAGAGGAGGCATTCAACTGCTTAAGAAACCAAGAAAAACGGATGAAACGTACATCAGACCAGTATCTACCACAGGTGGATAAAGGTTGTACTGTACGAATTCCAGTTCCTGATGTAGACCGTGGAAGAGGAGATTCCAGATCAGTTCTTGGTATCGTCTTGGACATAGTGAATGATACATTTTACCGACTTGGAACCAGAGATGGTGTGCTGAAGTAGCTATACGCTAGGTAAGTTTTTATCTTAGGTAAAAACTAGTTTTTATGCTAGGTAAGGCCTTTTAAAGTAACGAGATTGTTAAAGAAGTAAATAGACAGGGGATGGAAAGGGGTTAAAATACAGCACAGTCACACCACATGCACATCCACACCACATGCACACTCATACAAATACTGCCCTTAATTAATCAATATATAATCTACAGATAATTTCAATTTTGCAGATCACAATTTAGTGCTTGTACTACAAACATAATAAAAGAAAGTGAAGTACCACTAGACAAGACCCTTTCTTTACGGACAATTGCAACAGCGCAATCAACTGGAAGTGGCCAAGGATTCTTTAAGTGCACTTGCCAAACTAAGTGTCAAACAAAAAAATGTGTCTGCAAGAAAAATAATTTACTTTGTAATTCTAAGTGCCATAATGCATTACCATGCTGTAATAAATAAAATTAAATTCTAAATGAAGATTTTAAATGTGTTAAATTGTTGTAGTACATAGTTATACTCGTGTAAGTCAACCTTAAATAACCTATGTTCTTGTTTATTCCGACAGTAACTGCTAATTTATTCCTTTAGTATGTTTAGTGTTGGTACACTTTCCCTAAGGTGCAGTAGGGTAGGTTGACATTCCCTCGTCGACATTCACTAGTGGAAGTTGATTATGAATGATATTGTAATATGAGTATTCAACTTTCACTAAACCGTTCAGTGAATGTCGACCGTAACTAGTCACTGTCAACCTTAACTGAAACTTCAACATTCACTGTAACATGTATAAATACAAATTTGAATTTCTTCAGTTCCAAGTCACATAATAGTCCATCTTGTTTTTATACGTCACGCAAAGACATCACCTACTTCTTCGCCCAATTCATATAAGCTCACATGTCATTTAAATTCTTCAATTCTTCATCTAACTGCGTTCTGAGACTTGCCACTTTGGCTACGGTAACGAGGGCCAATCGTCTGTAGTTTTTCACCTCTTTGGTCGTGCTGTGACTACCACTGGGGATCTTGCATGTTCGGAGTGAACAGTAGCCTCGCAGTTCGCAGTTAAATGACCGGCGACCTAACAACTTACCTAACTTAACCTACCAATAACAATAATTGCTATCATCATCATCATCATCATCTACTAAACTGCTGAATAGAACGATTATTCTAAATGGAAATATGAATTTCTCCGTAAGTTGCACTATTTTATTTAATATATTATACACACAACTGATAAATGAAAATCACTTTAAATAATTTCTCATACTCTGTTCGTGTAGCAGATCACATTCGTAATGCAGATTTCCATTTCTACCACGGAAAATAAGAGCAAGATAAATAGCATTTTTTATAACAGAGATTTACCAAACAATTTGTGTATTTCTCAAAAACATTCTCTGAAAAAAAAAGATTTATACTTCAGTTTCATAAGGTGTACAATAGTGAATTTCGGGGAGGAATAGGAACATGTTATGAGACCTAGATTGCTCAATATCTAAACTGTTAAGTGGACGCATTCCAACACCCAACCAGTATTCGTAAAGCAATACTTAAGATTTTTTGGAAGCTATACTCACACTTCCTGTGTTTTACAAATATATTGTTAGGACAGTATTAATGTCAGCAGCACAGAAACGTACTTTAAAATAAAAAAGCCTGCGTTACTAAAAAGTGACGCAGTTCGTACGGAAAAGAAATGTTTGTTCTTTAGGATAATACACATCCACACACTGCACAATCAACAATTGGAACCATTGAAAAATAGTAGGGCCTACATCCTCCTTATATCTTAAAAACTCGCCCTATCATACATTTATTTTGACACCTCACGTTTTGGCATTATTACGCGGAGTCCATTTTTATACCAGAGAAAAGGTGAAAACAAACAAAAATGGTCCAGACGGCAAGATTCATTCTTACTAGCATTAAAGAGCTAGTCGACGATAAAAGTGTTGTAACGAGAAAATGGTAAAAGTAGGTGTCTTGTTCAATGTTTTGAATAAATTGTATTAAATGCACACTCATCTGTCTCTTCATCGGATATTGGAGATCAAGAAACTGTTTAATTGGCCGTTGTCAGCGTTTTCACTCTGTTGATTGCTCATCCAGTCACCCACCCAATGTTAGCTGCAGTGCGGTATGTTCATTCCAGTTGTGGCATACTCTTATTTGTATTTTTGATTTTCTTTATGTTTCTGCAATGGCTTTAAGAGCGGAATTTTAGTTTAGTAAAATGGAGAAGATAATGATAACGTACTACCAATAACGGTTTTTGATGATAATGTAGACAAATATTATGATGACACAGATTATTATTTACGGTATGAACCCATTGTACGCGACAAAAATTAGAAAACAAAAGCTTACTGAATCTTATGTATCTGCGATGTCACTTATTATTATCTAAATCAGTTATGTGTCAGCGATGGAATAAATTATACATCATCTGATTACTATGAATATTACAGAACTCAAAATGCACTTTAGGTTTTAATACAAGCTTTGATAGAAATCTTTCGGATTTACGTTATATTAATTTGAACCAAAGTAAAATTCAGTTAGTTTACCGACCACTTCTGACTTTAATATTCGTGAATGTAGATAAAGCTTATAACGATACGTTTTTGACAAACAGACAACCAAATGTATTATTAGAATTGCGCTGTATAAACCTAACTACTTTTTAGAATTACAGATCTAAAAAAAAAAAAACTCTAATTAATGTCATTTGTATTGTGAGTGACTTTAAGTAAAATCTACAATAATCGTCATGAAAAAGTTTTTGCTTTTGATTAACTAGGTAATATTTATGAAATAGGTTACAAGTTTCAGGAAACAAATCGATTCTCTAAATAATCATTATCTTATAAGATACTGACGCGTCAAAGTCAAGAAACTGGTTAAAACTAATAAACATCAAAGACTAATAAATTATTATTGGTGGAAAACAATTTCTGTTCTTTCCAGTGGCGAAGCTAGTAGTTAAAGAATGGGTAGCCAAAAATCTTACCTTAATTTTTTTTTAAGGAATCACTAAAAGGACGGTAGTTCAAATCGGACGCTGAGGTAGAGTTTGCTGTTAGCGAATGGTTCCGCAAACAGCCGTAAGAATTTTACTAGGAGGGAATCTACAGATTAGTGCAACAGGGGGACTCATGTCTTAATGTTAATGGAGACTTCTTTTAAAGTCGTTGAATAAAAAATGCTTTACAGCCCTAAACGTGTTTTTATTGAACAATCCTTGTATAAGTCATACATAATAATACAACTGATTGAACTTCAAATTTTTAAACGTGATTAGTTTCTATATATATGTTTAATGTTACAAACAATTCAAATAACAATCTTGGTCATCTGTTAGTTCAGCGGTATAACAGAAACAGTTTTATTAACCGCATAAAATAAACACACTTATAAAGTGAGACATGCCTCAACGCTCTATGCATACAGCGCGGGACAATCCCCCTCCCCAGGACTTCCCATCAGCACATTGCTTACATACTTACATACAATGTACACAAAAAACGCTGAGGGAAGTTCACATTGCCTCATTCGCTTTAAATGAGCTATGCCGAATCTCACCTGTCACCATCTAGCGGTCGCTCAGTAAAGGACCTTTCGGCTTAATAAATTCGACAGTCACAGTAACAATGTATAATCTTTACGTTACGTAGTTCATACGTATTTATAATTTCTATTCTACAGAATTTTTTAGGGTAGGCATTGCCTCAATTGCCTCCATGTAACTTCGCCACTGGTTCTTTCACAGTTACAACTTGTATGTCTAGCGTTAGGTAGAGTGATGGCAAGTATAATTTTACCGCAGTAGTAGCAGCAGCAGCAGCAGCAGCAGTAGTAGTAGTAGTAGTAGTAGTAGTAGTAGTAGTAGTAGTAGTAGTAGTAGTAGTAGTAGTAGTAGTAATAGCGCGTAAGTAGTTAATAGTCGTGGTAGTAGTAAGCAGAGGCTCAGAAGGGATGCCGTCGGGCATGCACGCTACTAGTGTTTTCGTACATCGTATCATTCTAAAAGTCAGTTCTAACAACGTTTATTATAATCCAGACAGTATTTTCGATAATAATAGCGTGGCATAATTTTGAAACACAATTGTAGATCTGAAGTTTTGCTTATAACTTAGGATATCAAATATGTTGGTAACAGGTTTGAGGAATAGATTTTAGGACTTGAGGAATACAAGGCTCTAGCGCGATGTTTATCCGCTCGGCTAGTACATAAATAGCGGCTCGCCATTTAAGGTGCTGTTTTGTCTAACTCTCGATCAACATACTAATATTGAAATCACATAATCAGCCGTTTGTTCTGAAACACAACTTATCCCACAGGCTTATTACAAAATGAAATTGAGGTTCTACAATGAAATGTCACAATGCACCAGATCACAGCCTAACTAACGATCAGTTACTCCATCAGTCACTCCTAACGATTAAAAATTTCGGTGAAATTCCATCATCACTTAACGTAAGCCTATTTCTAAGCCACTTACGTGTGTTAAAATAAGGCTTATAAGTAAATGTATAAATAATTATATGGGATGAATTTTGAATACCGTACCTTATTCGTCCTGTCGAAAATGGGGAGTCCAGTATTCAAGCTAGTCTCGCTCCCCCCCCCCAAAAGCTACTCTCATCCCTTCAGACTTAGTCTCCCCCCCCCCCCCCAGGAGCAGCTCCTAGTTACGCTACTGTAAGGCACAATATATTTGCAGTTAGTAAGAAACCAAACAGCAGTAATATTTTTTTAATAATTACAGCCATCGCGTAATCACCATTCGCACAAATAATTTACCAAAAAATGCCAGTTTAACATTTACACAAAAATGAACATCAGTTTTTGATTACACAATTTTACTTTATGTTTATAATCGGCTGTTTTAAATTCGTCGAAATCAAATCTGATTAATGTGAGGTAAGTAACGTGTATGCGGTAAGCGTGCGGTATAGAGAAGACAGAATTACATTGTCTCTAAGAATAATGCAATTTCTTATTTATATAAGAAGTGTACAATTGAATAAGAGGATGGCTGCGAACAAAAAGTTGGGAAAGAAAGAACAGAGTTTCTTTTGTCCTGATTAAGTTACGTTGGAGTTCTAATCGCATTACAATAGAGAAGCTGGACAGACAGCCTGTTAATGGTCACCTTTGCCAATGAGCTGCTTCTTACTACTTTTTGTTTGGAAACACGATTCTATTAACAAGACTTTTGTCAATAATAGAATGAATTAAATAATCAGATCACTGTAAAGTGAATAAGTAAACGAGAAATATGAATTGAAGTAGCACATTTCAATTAAGTTACATACTTGCATTATTAAAAAGAAAAATGGTAACAAGTTAGTGGTGTAATAGCTAGTGAAGGTACTTAAATGTTATTACATTTTTAATAGCTCGAATTAATGTTGAACAGTGTACTAAATTACAAAACTTAGCGAAATTTATGAAACAGAAAAAATGAATTCTTCTATATAGAGAATTAACAAAATTTTTATAATTAACGGTTTACGAAAGATTATATAAGCCTGCATGGATAATAAATTCGTCTTTGTTACGATTATGTTTATGCAGTTACGTTAGAAACGATTGTAATTTTCTAACACACACACACGCGCGCGCGCGCGGACAGACAGACAGACAGACAACAGGTTCAACACTTGTTAGTATCAAACAAATTTTCCAAATTTTCAGGAATTTTGTCTAGAAGCGCACTTCAGGGTGCGTTGATACTATCAGATGCCCTGTTCTCAACTCAAGCGCAAAGTTGGTAAATACAAGCGGTACCCTAAAATATAAGCGGAAACTCACTGATTATATAAGTTTATGAGCTATACCAGTTTATAAGGTGGTTCGCTCTTACCACTACCAGATGTTTTGGCAGAATCGGCGTGGTCATATTTCCTGGTTTATTGAACTGCTTCTTGACTTCCAGCGTTTGACGATCCTACACAAAATCTGGGTCGTGTAACCTACGCTGCTGAAAGAGGGTCAGTATGTAGCTGCGAGTTATAGTGCTCTAACTCTTGATATAGAGCAGGGATTCCCAACCGGTGGTACGCAAGAAGACATGTTTACGTAGGAAAGACGTATTTACGTAAAAAAATAAATAAAAATTTGTGTTCAAAACAACAATAAATTTTCATCGGACATGATTTAAAACTATTACCCTTATAAAACACAACCTTATAATAAGGTACTATTTATGTTGTATCAAGTTTATTTTGAGAAAAGCCCAATAACCTTTCTTTAAGCTCCGGTGGTACTTGAAATGAACGCGCAAATCCAAAGTGGTACGCGGGCTCGGAAAGGTTGGGAACCAATAATCTAGAGTGTGGTAGATTGCTCGAGGGTAGCATGAACCGGATACGTTTCTAACTAGCACCCGGAAAAATATTGTCTACGTCGACTGCAATGAGGTTCGTTCATTCGTTGACACCACTTGTTGTCCGAAAGGAGCGTACCTATGGAGACTCTGCTAGCCTACGCCTCCTGAGAACGTATTGCAGTTATTGTTTATGTGTATGTTTCTGCGGGGGAGTACATTGGAGACAAATACGTACACCAACATAGGGAGTAAAATAGGTAATGCCACTTGGCCTATTTGAGACGAGGTCTAGTACTACACTTCTATCTTCATATAACAGGCAGGACCTGCTGCAGGGAATGGTTGTTCTAGCTACTGAGAGACGTATTGGGAGTACTTTCCGCGTTTGGAGAGAGTAGCATTATGGGCTTCTGAAAATTTAACAGCCACTTTAGATTATCACTTCAGTCAGCGAACAAACTAAGATGGCCAGGGTTCCTGAATACAAATAGGTGCCCAGGAACCTTCTTGGTGTCTGTCTTCCTTGAGACAGACCAAGAATAGAAGAGTGAAGAGAATCCTCCTTGATTACAGAGGTGGTGATACGCTTTACCGGGAAAATGTTTTGTTAGTGTCCCAGTCAGAGGGCGGGCAAAGACGGGGAACTATCGTTCTAAATACGCATCAATGAACATTGCCCTTCACTCCGGAATTGGTTAAAAATTGTAGCCAGGGCGAGGGTAAGAGAACGACGCTTGCAATCGTTCCGAGCAACTGTTGATTCAACTTATTCTTCAGAATCAAAGCCTAGACGTTATAACGTCACTTGCTGGTGTCCTGGTTTACGTTTACTTGCCAACAAGATTTCTTGGCAACTGACGCGACCTGCAAAAATAACGTTGTGATGTCGATACGCTCGGGATCATGCGTTTTATTCTTTTGAGATAGGTGCCTTACACGAAGTCATTTCTATCTAAAACAAACTGAAAGTGTGCGTGGGGAAGGGTTGGAAAATATCATGACAGCAAGTTTTGGACTGCGACATTGAGGGCACAGTGTACAGTTGATTGTCTTCTATTGAGTGTACAGTGTCTATAGTTCTCTTCTCACCAGTAAGTCTTTTTGTATAGAGAGCTGGTCGGCTTCCAGAAAATTAGTGAGCAAAGTGGGATTGTGGAGTGGGTACAATCGAAGTGAATCGTTCTCATAAAGTAAACAATGCGAAAAAATCCGGCGAGAGGGAGGATTTCGATTCACTGCTATCCGCGTCAGAGCTTCCGAGTAATCAAGTGGTTCAAATAACGAGCGATGATTGTTTATTAGCACGGTGTACGCGCACGTGTGTGTGTGTGTTTACATTACCGTCTAGAAAATTTCATGAAGTTGAGTTGCTCAGAGATTTACGACGTCACAAGCGACAACGAAGCCACTTCAAGAAAGACGGTAGATGCTGATCCTGATCATCGTGACGTGTTTCCCTGCATTATACTTTCTTCACTACGAGTGGTAAGTACTGGTCAACAGCTCAACAGATTTCAGTACTTGTTTCTCTTAATCCATAGCTGAAAATAATCGGCGCTACAAGGTTGATCATTAGCGCCCAACCAAGCAATATCCTGCCGCGCATTAGCTGCTGGAATTCACGGCTGGTTCAATTTGTTTATTTATTTTTCTTATCTCCAATACCTTGACTCAGAACCGTAAAACGTGTTGATCACAAAAATAAAGTGCACATAATTGTAGATCATAAATTCGTAAATCTAACATTGGCATATACACCTATAAATACTTTAAAAATGAAACGAATAAATATTATAGATTACAATATAGAAATTGTTGTTATTGAAAATCAACTTAAACAATTCAGTTGACAGACACGAATGCAACAAAATTAAATTTACCATTTATATACCGTATACAATGTTATTGTAAATATGTAGTATTTAATGCCGTTTCAAAAATATTTGTTTATTAATATTTTTCTATTACAAATAAATCAATAACAAATAATAACTTTCATGTTTTAATAAAAACAAATAATTTATTATATTTGGTTGGTGCAAACTCATAATAATATCAATTTATTTATTCACTATAAGTGCTAAATTAAATACCTCTTCAGTTTTAAATATATACAGTGTTCAGTAACAGCTTGGTGGTGTAAATAGTCTGAGAAATTGGGAGAACTGCTTGACCTTGGAGAGTCTAGTAAATTCAGCGTGATATTAACTCTGGACTCAGTCCATCAATTTCAGATTACCGCATCACCAGATATCAAACCTATTAAGCTTCAAGCCTTCTTCTTCCTTATGAAAGTCGCTCCTATGTTTGCTGTGCCTATAGAAAATTGAAAACAAAACCTACATGGAGAACGTTTCGCATTTTGTATGGTGCCAAAATATCTATTCCATTAATTTCGATATCCTATTTTAGTACTTACTGGTTAATGTCGAAGTATTGCAGCTTAATAGCTCAATATCTGAGGAATAGAAGAAGATTTGACATCTAGTTATTAGTGAGGCAAATATGAGTTGATAAAAAACGTAGAATAATTCAAAAAAATTCCGTCCTCTAAATATATGGGATTTATTTTAAAATTACTGTTGGATTTGTATTATGTGTATTCTGATTGTCACAAAAAGGTATTTTTGTTCAATTTTGAAAAACAGTATTATCATTAAAGGTGTTGTACTGATGTTAGGATATTAACAGAAAATTATGTTTACCTGTTATAGGAAGTGAATTAATGTAGAAACATAAAGATTTAAAATTTTCTATTATGCATTAAAAGGTTTTAATTTGTAAACAATAAAAGTTTTGTCATGTAGGCCTAATAAATATGAGACACTGCGAAAAGTCTTTTAACATAATTCTGCAATCAGTACAAGTTACAACGGAACAGTAACTTGTGTCTACGTCATGCAAGAACATATGTAACATTTTGTTTGCATTATATACAATATTTGTTTGCATTAAAAATAATATAAATAACCTGAAAATTTATTTAAAATACGAGATCATAGTTATACCATTAGTGTGCGTGGTGGCACTTGCGCAGTTGCGTTATCCATATCTTGTTTCTGGTCCAGTAATTATTAGTATAATAATTTAATAATCCTTTTATCAAGTGTCCAAGTCGCTGCGCAACCAGATTTCTAAAGGCTGTCTATATTCGTGCTTAACCATGTGTGCTCGTGTGGGGGAGTCTATCTTATTCATGTACAGAACATAATTCTAGTTGAGCTGGGCACTGTATCATACGCATGGTAAATAGAAAATCATTGAGCACAGGCAAATGCGTGAATTGCCGGATCCGTGTACGACCGAAACGTCGTAGAAGGAAAGATTCCTTATATATACATCATTAACATAATATTAGTCAACTGACTGCAATAGGTACTAATGTTTTTCTGTTCCAGCACATTCGTGTACAGGTATGTGTAAACAAAAATTATTTATGGTCACATTTTACGGCTCTTTGTGTTCTGATAACGAAACACATTATCTTTGGTTTCTCTTTTCAAAGTTGGCTTTACTTTATTATTCATCTCCCTTTACATGATTACATTTAGTATTCGTTATGATTGGTTTTGCTCCTTACAACCAAAATACTGACCTTATAAATTATGATTGATGGTACATTACCCTTGATTTGTATTAATATATAATATATATGAATATATATTATTCGTATATAAATTATAAGATACTAATCCAGTTAATAAAGAATTATGTAAATGTGATTTCAATTATGAAGACGTAGCCTGGACATTCTGTTTACTAATAAGACAAATATTCAGATCTGAAAGAGAAATGTATCTGTATAAATAATATTATTTTTTTAAATATGAGGGTGAAATTCTTTGTTCTTGTCATGCATCGTTTTATTATCTATATGATAATAAAAAAGTTTGTGATAATTAACATTTCCACACACACACACGCGCGCGCGCGCGCGCATATATATTAGGTTATAGGCGACCATCCCGTGCAGTTTACAAGTTAGATCAAATTACATACCTTTTATCATATAATACAATTTCATAAGGAATCACGTTCGAAAAACACAAAATTTTTAATATCTCACGTTTTCAGCCTTAGGAAAAAAACAACAAATAAGTTATCGAAATATAGGCTAAATTATTTTATTTCTACTTTTCATTAAAGTGATATTAACGCGACATTAACATAAGAATACATGGAAATTAACACTAGCCCTATTTTAAAAATCCAATTAATTTTTTATTGTTTATCAATTATACGTTCCACTATTAATTAAACTTTTCAATTATCAATAAAAAAACAGTTCGCTAAATGCACACAACTCATGTCAGGTGTGGTACGTTAGCAAATGGGTGACACGAGTGATACGTTGCAGCGTGTGTACAATCCATGCCACGTTGTGCGCGTAATTTACAAAATGCTATCAGCGCTGATGCCTGTCCGCTGCCAATCTGACGGGCAAACATTAATAAAACCAACAGTTGTTCACCGTTTGGTGTATCTGGAAAACGTTACATAAAACGCTGACGTGTTGAACGCTAATGTTGAAGGTAACATTTTGTTACGGTAGCGAGTAATTCATAAAAATTTAAAACATCTGGCTTTAAATATATTATGCAACAAAATTGGAACTACTAAATTGGTTATAGCTGTACTTTTAGGAAAATATTTTGATAGTTATCAATAACAGAGGTAAATTTATTCTGAATCTTTAGAATGATCGTTTTATTTGCTTTTAGAAAGGAGTCTTTTTTCATATGCTGAGCCGTTAAGAATTAGTAGGTCATAATATTACTATTTGTAATGTATTATGATCTCTCTTTTATATTTACGTGCGCGTGCACATGTGTGTGTGTCCGTGTCCGTGTGTGTGTGTGTGCGTGCGTGTGTGTGAAAGAGAGATAGAATGTGAGAGACAGAGAGAGAGAGAGAGAGAGAGAGAGAGAGAGAGAGAGATTGTGGGAGAGTAAATAAATGTTAAAAGATAAAGTAATTGATTTACGCCAAAATCTGCGCAAATATTCCAAAAGACTTAGTCTTTTTTGGGTCACTCTTGACAACTGTCTTACGATCGTGACCTCACATGTGAGAGATAACGATGAGAACATTTTTTCGATTACTTCAATGGTCGGGCCCTGAATGTTGAGTAGGTTCGTAAAAGCGAACTGAACAATAATCAGACTTAAACAACCTTGGAGTTAATCATACTTTAAACTATTTGTTATATTTTAAACTACTTATTAAACTACTTGTATGCATAGAATACAGGCAATCCTTAAATTTCACGAGTATACAATATAATAAACGCAATATATAATTTACATGGACCCACTTGGACACGAGATTGAAAAATGTCGAGTATTATATATTATATTTTCTCGTTTTCTCTCATGTGAAATGAATGTATTCACATTCATTAAATTTAAAGATATAATTCAAATAGATTTAATGAACATAGATTTACAAAACTTTTCAGTATGTTATAATAATTTATACTCTGCTATTTGAAAACACTTTGTTGATTATTATTACTAGGCAGGTTACAACAGAGTAGAAATGTTAATAGTGTATGGTTCTGAATAAGGGAAGGAAGAATTGTTTGATCATACGACATGTTTGGCTCAACTGAATGCAATTACTCCCCTTTAGTTTTGCCTTTTTTGCCTTTACCATAGGGTAATTGCTCTGTTCTCAGTTTTCCTATGCGCGAATCGAAGGAAAATTATCGTGAATTTTGTTTTGACCGATCTGAGTTAAGATCTGACAAATTTCTGACAAAGGCGTTACTAACAATAAACAAACTTTTGTAACTGTCACTGTTTGATACTTTCAAAGTGTTGTCGAATTCGATTTTCTAATATAACTTCAACTTAGTATGTAAGAGGGGGTTACTCCATTTCTCACGAGGAGGTCTGACTCATCGAATTCAATAGTTACTTGTAACTTGTAGAAACGGACATGTGAAAATTTTTTATATAATGCTTAAGAAACGAAAACCGTTTTTTATTTTCACATAATGCCATCTTTTATAGAAGAGGGAAAAGGCAAAAATGTTACCAGCTATACGGTGAATATGGAAGCAAACATTAGAATTGAGTGTTAAAAGATGTATAATACAGCATAAGATCTGTCAACTATATAAAGAAATCGTTGCATCCTATGAAAAAAAAAAACAACTGTCAAAAGTAACGTATGTGAGAAAAGTGTTCTCTTATTAAAATTGTAAAGCAATTAATGCACTAGGCACTCGTTGTCTACATTTTCCCCGCAAAAGACATGATTCTGAGGAATCTTCATGAAAATTATTACTCCTGGATCTCAATACGCTGTTCACAGATCAGTTTAGTATTTGAAAATTTAAAAATTATGCAAACAATTTTATCTAATGTATGAATGTCCAGTTCAAAATTCTGTAGTTGTGATATTATACCACCATGAGTCACACACATATATATCCATTAGCTTTGATGTTATGTAAAAATTCTAGTATTTCTCTTGTCGTATTACCTCCATTTATTTAATAATAATGGCTCCCATGTGTACCACCGAAGCAGCTTAGGAGAAGGCAGGGTAGGCTGCCTTATGCGAGCCATACGGCATACAAGGAAGGCAGTGTGGCCAGCACTACGCTTCAGCCGCCCATTATTATCCCCAGAATGTTATCCCAGGTACTAATTTTCAACAGGCTGAGTCGACCTGGGGGCTGAAAAACGTACCTTGATTTTATGGTGCGGGCCCGGGAATCGAACCCGGGACCTCTAGATTAGTAGCCAGGTGCCATACCCACTGGTCTACTGAGCCGCTCCATTTATTTACAGGTCTTAAATTCTAGCCATTTAGGATGGACACTTTTAAAACAAGCAGCTGATGACTTCATGAAGGAAGGAGGGAACGATATCTTCATGAAGCTAAAAAAGAAGAAGGAATAGATAGTGATTTGTTATTCCAAATTGAGTAGGCATTACGTTCTTTCCAGTAACCCTCAAGTACACATTCGAAAAACTTTTGAATCCTCCACCAGAATTTGGCCAGTTAATAACAGTAGTTTAAATTATAAAGATTTCCTTTATTCCATAGTTGCTTATTAGAATTACCAAACGTTCAGAAAACATAGCACGCGCGCGCGTACAATCTTCTCATTACTAATCTTGCAATCAACACTACTTTACTAGCCTTCGTCTTCAAATATGTATCGGTAGTTGTTTCTTTTCCTTAAATCTTCATAGCGAGTTAGGTCAATTAGGTTGAATAGATCAAAGAAGAGAATATTAACAGACACGCAATTGACGAATCTCTTGAATCTCGTGTTTACGTTCCTCGTAATTCTAAGAAGACGGTTTCTTTACCACCGGAAGCATTGAATTGATTCAATCAGTAAATCAACCAATTTCATTTGTGTTTGATTGTAAAAAAAATACTACCAGATCTTGCAGAAAATTAATAGAACTTGTCATGTACCTATTCACGAATTAGTAAGTTTCCAGAAACAAATCTAGAAAAAAACCTTTGCTACATTGTTTCCGGAAATGACCAATGTGGCTGGAAAGTGCCCGAGCTTGGTACGTCATATGTTTACTCATAAAATATTGTGTTGGTATAACTGAGGGTGTTACGGAAACTTGTATTTATTGGAATTGTGAAATAAGCAGAACAATTTATAAAATGATGCTTAGTTTTCTTTTATTATCGCTAATTCCGTGCTCATTAGGTTTTTATAAAATTTAGATTGTAAGATTATTTTTAAAAACTAATATGAAATTTTATTTTCATTTATATAACTTCTAATCAAGTAAACTTTTTTTTGCTAACATTGAAATTTTATTTTGTTTCAACATCTCTGGACTAAAGCATCAACACCGTGATGTTAATTACTTTTTATCTTGTCATTTATAACAAATGTGCGCATTATTTATCGCATTTTTGTAGCGACAAGAAAACTAGTATGCCTACAAGGAAATAAAGCATGCTTCTGGATATTTTTGTGGATGCTCAAAATAAATGCAAAGTACCAAAATAAATGCAGTCAAAAACATCTCATAGAAAAGTAGATGTGAAAGTGAGAAATTTTAACGTTGAAGTTTTCTAGGAACAATTGAAGACAAAACCGATTCAAGAATGACAATTGTGATTGTTAGACTATAACAATAGAATGCACAAGGGAAACTTAATAGAGGAATGTATAAAACAAGATCACGCGTACAAAGACTGAGCAAAAGAAGGAGACCAAGGAAAACATGGAAAGGAGAAATGAAGAAAGCGGTTCTAGTAAGAAACATGAATGGGAGGCGATTAACAAGTTAACAAAAAGTAGGATTCAGTGCAAAAAGATAAACTTAACTCACAGTCTTACACCTGATGGGAGAAAGACTTAGGATTAAGTAAATAATTAAGTTTCCTGTGTCACTGTATGACTTGCTTAATGAGATAGTTTGCTGCGTGACCTGACATACGTGTAATGTCATGAGAGTGATGCGCGTCATGAGAGGTAATGTCAAGTGTATAATACAGAAATTCATTCTAGTAATACTACTCTCCCTCTGTGGCCTTGCATCACACACTTCTGATCTTAAGGAAAATATAGCTATATAATTCATACTTATTTTCCTTGTTATTTCAAATTTTATTTGTTTTTTAAATTGCATATGATACATAGGCCTACTGTTACTCTTTTCGATTTCAATTAATTAACAGATATGAATAGTAATTGTGTTTAGTGCTTTCCATCGAAAATATTAACTTTTTCATTTGACGTTTCCAGATTTTCAATTTAACGATTATTGTCGCTTTGTCTTTATCTTTATTTTGTAAAATTGTGTTTTTTGATTGACAGAGGCATTAAAGAAGACAGAAATTTGCTGTATTAAGTTGTAGAAGTAATCGTGCCCTATAATTTAAGTTGTCTCTGTTTTCGAAAAAAAAGTTCTAAAGAAAAATTATCAGAAAGTATTAGTTTTCATCTTGATAATATGGATTATTGTTCGCAGGAATACACTTTGCGTTTGGGGAAATATTTCATAATGAGTAATTGTACTTAGATTACACAATTATAATAGGTCTATAATATACAAATGCTAAAGTAGGGTCAGTCAACTCCTACTTCATATTTCCATATGAAATATGTAGCAAAGCATAATGGGTAAAGTGGAATAGTGGGTAGAACAGTTTGTAACAATTAGACTTCATCTCAGATTAGTATACAGTTGAAATAACAATACTCAGCGAGTGCCAACACAAATTATAATTGTAATGTACGCACATTGTTTTTACTCCTTTTTCTCATTTTAGGAATTAAAAAATATTTAACATGTGGTAAAAAGAATAATGGTGTAGTATGAACTTACATTGACTGATTAAACTGGACAAATTTTGTCATACCACAAAATATTTTGTAATAGTCAACGCGAAGACTTAGTCCTATTTTTTTATAGAAACAACTTGTTTTAGTCATCATAAAGGCACTTGTAAGATACTTCATTTTATAATATTTAATTGTAACATCAGAACACCTTATAGTTGTTACAGTTATATGAGAAATAATGTGGTACGCTTATTACGAGGGTAGTATGAAAAGTTCTCGGCCTGGTACAGAGATAGCGCAGAGTTATCAAATGGCAATGTTCGGTCGCAAGTTTGATCCGTCAAATGCGTACCGTAACGTTTAAAAGAGCAGTAGATACCAGTTTCATTCTTGAGATTGATAAAGTAAGTATGCGTGTGTCTCTATAAGGTTCGTATTTTACCTAGCTATGACCTCTACATTTAAAGTGAATCTTTTTACAACGAGCTATTTCTTCAGAATCGGGAACAGCGGAATTCACTGGGGACTAAAGCTGGCGAGTACGGTGTGTGTGGTAGTAATTTACAGCACTTTCTTGAAGCTTTAAGACTGCAATTGACGAAGTATAAACGGGTGCATTGTCTTGATACAAAAGCACGTTTTTTTGATAAATTTAGTAAATTCGGAACTTTAGACTTAATAGCCTTATTCAGTTGCTGCATGGTGTTCTCCGATGATGGTTTGCTCTTTCTAAGTAGTCTATGTACACCACACCTCGTAAATTCCTTAAAACAGCGCTATCACTTTTGGTGCGGTAGATGTAACAGATTTCACCTTCTTCAGAGAACTTTCAATTGCTTAACCAATTTTATGGACTGTGTTTTGCTCTGGAGTGTGCTGGTGTCCAAGTTCGCAGAAACTCGGTTGTGTTAAAAAAAAACATGTCTAACCATTCTGGAGAACGTTCATTGCAATGTATTTTGTCATCGACTGTTACCAAATGTTCGTAAAATGTTATAGATACAATCTACTGAGATGGTCATAGTGTCAGCAAGCTCACACAAATCGATCACTTAACACGGTATTGTGGAATATTTTCCAAGTTTCCGTTAGTTGTAATGGTTTCCTGGCGACTTCAATCTTTACTGACACAAATGGACGAACGACCACGTTTGACTTCAGTCGCAAATTAATTCTCTGTTGAAAACATTGTAAAGAGTCTATAAAAATTAAATCCAATTTTTTTTTCGGTTGGCATTAAATATTTATAAAAAAGAACTTTATCACAGCACAACATTTGATTTTATTTATTTTTCGAAAACCACCAAGCTCGTTTACTTTATTCAATCACAAACAGTCAAACTAGTAAAACAGTCATAGCTGTTTTAAAGTTATGGTACGCCATCTGGTGCCTCAAGCTTGACAAAAATGATAGCAGTTGGTTCTATAGGCCCTACCTCTGTGCCAGACCAAGAACGTTTCCAACTACCCACGAATATTTAAGTTTAGTATTTACTCATCTAGCTATATTTAAATTTACATTAGAAATATGGTTGCGGTGCAGTTCCAAAAGTTTTAAATAAACAAAATTTCATGTTCTTTAGAAACTCCAAGCGTATATATCTTAAATCACTCATAGTTAAATGGCTGTTTTAATGTATAGTAATCTACAGTTTGATTCCAGCAGTTTTATCAAATTTAAAAAAGTAGTAATAGTGATGTGTTTCCTTTATTGAATCATATATAACAGAAAGAAAGAAGATGTCTTTACAACAGAGTAAAAAATGTTTTCTGCGAACCTCTAACCGTACTGTCGTAAAAATACTTTTTTTTGTTTTTTTAATCAGGACTTCTCAAATTGTCAGGCGCTAAAATTTTAGTCGTTTGTAAAACAATGCCAGCAACGAAACTACCTACTGCGTCACTGTTGAAAGTATGAAGGCCTGTATGACACAAATAATTACACTGAGGTTTGAATGAAAGGACTGTCAATGTATTTGACAGTTTAAACGATTTCATAAAATAAAAAAAGCTCCATTTATTGTTAATAAAATAAAATAACTGAGGAAAAGCAGCGTTTGACAACGGTCCAATTGTTTAGTAATCGTTTAGTGAGATTATTTTTGTCCCATTTTGGATTAAAATCGAGGAAGAATATCCCCATTAATTACAAATCACTTCGACATATTTTATAGTACTTACAACTACTTATTTGTGTGAACGTTATTTATGTCATCACTAGTTTTATGAAAAAAAAATAGGTGGATAATCGCTTCGTAGAAAATAATTGAAATTTACTATTTTAATACAGATACAGGTTACTGCTGGTCAGTGGCGGCCTTGTGATTCGCGGGACTTTTGAGAGACTCCTTAACAATTGAAGTGGGATGTGGGTATTTAATTAATGTAAGTCAGTAATGACGTCAATGTGTTTAATGTATTATCGAAGACAAAAACATGAAAGATATAAAATATATAATAAATATCAAAATATCTTTAAAAAAAATCTGTTTGCTCTATAATACATATTCTGTAATATACAGAAATAATGTTTTATAGTATAAAGCATTTATGGAATAGTACTTTCTGGAACAAAGCGCCAAACGTAACTTACTTGTATTAATTTACATCCTTTAAGGGAAGAAAAGTACTACCTTTTTTAATATTAAATTTGAAAGGCCTCTATTAGAGGTCGTGGGGTAGTGGCTAGCGTGTGGCGCTGTTACGGTATCGATTCCAGTCAGCATCATCTGATTTAAATACGACTGTTGCGATTCGTAAGGTGATGGCAAACCAGCCAGAGGTATCACGCCTAGCATAAATCCTCCCCAACTATTACGTTTGGAACTAGCGTTAAACTGTAGGTCCCATATGTCTGTGAGAGAATCTGTAACGGATGGGCCACGTGTACATGGGGGGAGGGTACTGATTCCACGTGTACAATTCCAAGAGTACTGATGTCCTGACTCACCCTGTCCCTCTATCTCAGTTTTTGCCTTCCAACTTTCCTTATACCTTCTGGCTTTGCGTTAAATATCTTTTTAACAACTTTGCTTTCAGAAGGACGTATGTGTCCAGCCTGACCACATTAGGTTCATCATACAAATTATAGAACTCTAAATTATATATTTTCCTCCCTCTTCCACTGGAACAAAAATCTGCCTGAATATCTTCCTCTCAAATATATTTAGTTGCCTCTCATCTGATCTAGACAGCGTCCATGTCTCTGATGCATAAGTCAGTACTGGGCGCACTAGGACCTTTTACATCAATACCTTGGTCTTCCTTTGTATTAACTGAGACTTTAGATGTTTTATAAGGTCTTGCACACACTTATTTGCTGACAACGTAGTCATAGCCAATTTGCCTCAAGTGAAGCGATACAGAAAATCATTTCTATCGTAAAGAAAAGCTTGAGAGTTCATTCAACAGAATCCTTTTTACCTCCATGTTCCATAAGGAAATGGAAGTATGGTGATAGCAAAAAAATCGTGTTCGAGATAATTGCAGATTCTGATTGTACTATCCTCAAAACATGAAAAAAAGTCGTTTTTCGAAAGAAAAGTGTCTGTGTGTCTATCTGTCTATCTATGTGTCTGTGTGTAGATTTTTTTTCTATGGCAAACGATAAAAGCCGCAAATTCAAACAGAATCAAATAATGTTTTGCATACGGCCCTGAATTGTAGAGTACTCAAGGCCTATTGTTTTTGGTGAAGATCGGTTAAGGGAAAGGGGTAGTTTACCTGCCACATTTTATGTTTTAACAAGAGTAATTGTTTCTATGACAAACGATAACTGCCGCACATTCAAACAGAATCAAATAATGTTTTGCATGCATCCCTGAATTGTAGAGGACTCAAGATCTATTGATTTTGGTGAAGATCAGTTAAGGTAAAGGGGTAGTTTACCTGAAACGTTTTATGTATTAACAAGGGTAATTTTTTCTATGACGAACAATAACTGCCGTAAATTCAAACATAATCAAATAATGTTTTGCATACATCTCTATGTAGTAGAGAACTCAAGGTCTGTTGATTTTGGTGAAGATCGGTTAAGGGAAAGGGGTAGTTTACCTGCAACATTTTATGTTGTAACAAGAGAAATATTTTCATGACGAACGATAACTGCCGTAAATTCAAACAGAATCATATAATTTTTTACATATGTGCCTGAGTTGTAACATTTTGTTGTTGTAACAAGAGTAAAGTACTTAATTTTGATAAATAAAGTATCCTGATAAGAAGATCTTAATACGCCATTGTAGAAACGTAGATGAAATATCTATAAATGAAGAGGCTAGTTGAACGGGTTGGGGGTAATTTTCTATAAATGAAAATTATAGTTGAAGGGGGAGGGGTTTTGATAATTTTTTATATATGTACTACGTTATCGGCAACAAAGAAGTAGTTTGTTGTTAAAATTCCTTCCCGTCCTGTTTGGCCGTAGACCAATGTTTTCTGCAAAACCAGACGTTTCGGCAGTGCCATCGACTTCCATCATCAGTGAAAATCGAGTGCGATAACGTGAGTTGGTATACGTTAGTGACCACAGTACTGTGGTTAAGGCTGAAGCTGTAAGTAGAAAGAAGTAGTTTCTATGGAAATATTTCATTTCGAAAATGATTTTAAATATAAATCTTAGAACACGGAAGTCATGTATGGTTCTCCATACCGATGTTTTTAGTAAGTAAGCATTGCTCAAAAAATGTATGTCAAACCTGAGTAATTATGTCTTTCTACAATATCAAGTATGTTACATGGAGAAATTGCTGATAACAGGTAAGTTGTATAAATATTACTTACTACATAGTTTTTCAGCACCTGCCCTTAGAATATACTCTAAATAGTGGCCGTAGTTATTGATAGTTAATAGCAATATAGTATAACATACGTGAAACAGCCAGAAAACATAGTATTTATTTCAAACCAAATGTTTTGTCAATTTAATTTACATTCAGTATAATAAAAATGACTGTATAATAAAAATTACATTCAGTATAATAGAAAACATCTAAAGTCTCATTTTGTGTATCACAATGGTAGATTGAGAAATACAAAATTTTCTTTGTACTTTGCCGTTTCCACCATTACTTTACCTTTGTACCTGCACTAGTCATCGATATTTCGTCTGTGAGATAGGCGGTATTGATATGTAGCGAATATCGCTTATACTTTTGGTAAAATAATCCAAAATGTGACATGGACTTGCTTTATGTAATTAAGTACTTCGTTTTTGACCGCAATCGCTTTTTATTCTTATTTAATTACTATAGGAATCGTTGTAGCAATGGTAGACTTTGGTGAAACTTGTGTTGCAGGCACCGAATATCGTGTTGATAGGTGAAACTGAAGCAAACATCCATACACCGTTTCAATTTAAAATATTATTCCTTTTTTATTTTGAAACCCACATAAAAGCCAACTCGAAGTAAAGCGGGTTACTGGTGGTGGGGGATTACTATTCTGGGCTCTCATTTAGAAACAGAATTTACTTTTTGCTTTCAACGTTAAACTTTCCACAATTTTGTTTGCTGTAGCCAAATTTTTAGCATTAACATTATCTGTTCCTACACTACATTTACATCGTTATCGATATTTTGTTTATACGGTATACGAGGTGTGATAAAAAAAGTAGCAGGATTGATACTGACAATGCCAAGTCAACTGACTTGGCTCCATAAAGCGACACATACAGTTACTTTACAGTATACTAATTACTCGGTATAAGTTTTATAATAACAGCTGATCTGGTTTGTTTTTGTTTACAAACGCCCATTATTGTGTTGTGTGTTAATCTCATTTGGCGCATTTACCACGTCAGAAAAAATTGATCAGAGTATTTGTATCAGATTTTGTCAAAAAGTTGGTGAAACATGTAAAGATACATTTGAAAAGTTACAACAAGTTTTTGGGAAGATTGTATGAGTCATACACAGGTTTATGAGCGGTTTAAGCGTTTTAAAGATGGGCGTGAAAGTGTTGAGAGTGATGAGCGTTCAGAAGGCATTTAACCAGCAAGACTGATTACAACGTTGAGCTTGTGCGTGCTGCTGTGCGAGAAAACCGTCGACTCACCATTCGTAAGCTAGTAAATCATTTAAACATTAGTTTCAGATCAGTTCAGTTCATTCTTACTGATGAGTTGGGAATGAGACGTGTTTCTGCAAAGTTTATACCAAAGTTGCTCACAGCTGACCAATAAGATTCCCGGGTATCAGTCGCTCAAGACCTACTTGAATGTGCTAAAAACAATGAGAACTACATTAAATCGATCGTAACGGGTGATGAAAAAACTAAGTCTTCAGTGTGGAAGACACCACATTCTCCAAGACCAAAAAAGGGAAAACAGAGTCGAAGCAAAGTCAAGACCATGCTGACAATTTCTTATTATCACAAGGGGATTGTTTATCATGGAGTTGCTCGACCAGGCCAAATAGTAAGCCAGGATTAGTACATTTCTCTTTTGAGGGGATTGATGGATGCAATTCGACGAAAAAGGTCACAGTTGAATCAGAGTGGTGAATGGTGGCTTCAACACAACAATACACCCGCCCACACGTCACATGGTGTTCAGCATTGTATTGCTAAACACAATATTCCATAGCTTCAGCATTCCCTGTGACTTTTTCTCTTTCCGAAGATAAAAAAAATCAATTGAAAGGGAGATTATTTCAAGACTTAGAAGAGATAAAAGAAAATGCGACGAGAGAACTTAAGGCTCTTACAGAAGATGACTTTAAGAGATGCTGCGGACAGTTGGGAAAGCGCTGGAAGAAGTGTGGCTGCAGAAGGGGACTATTTTAAAGGAGACAAGTTTGCAAATCTGTAACTCTTGTATTTATGTAAAAAAAAAACAATCCTGATACTTTTTGATCACACCTCGTATATTTTACAGATATGTTTCAATACAGTTTTTCACATGCTTCGTATACTGTAACAATGTGTAATAATTTTGTGTACAAGGTTAGGAATGGTTGTTTAGATTTCAATACAATTTCTGTTGACACTTTGTTAAAACTTTATCCGTGCGTTACATTTAATTGTTAAACGATCAGTTGTTAATTAAAAAAAAAAAACAGTGTCTTCTATGTGTTTAAAACATTACTGTTGTAATCGATATATTCAGCTAATAAATGTTTAGCAAACATATTTTAGTTGACCAGTTAGTAAAAAAATCTAGACCAATTTTTATTCTCAGGTAGGCAAAAGTTTTGTGTACTTGAAGTATTTTCCAAAACCCTACGCTGTGACACTTATTTAAAATAATGTCGATTTGTTATTTCAATAAGCCAACAAACATTTTCGTTTTTTAAATAGACAAATCTGATAATGATTTACCATAATTTGAAAACAGGTATTGACGTAAATAATTGTTGCCTGACGACTAAAATACTACGAGCTCACTCTCTTAGCAAGTTTACAATTCAATCAACTCTCTGTGTTGCATAGTGCTGCTACATAGGAGACAACTGAAAATTCAAACCCCGCTTCTTGTCGCATAAAACGAGCAAATAATTATATTTTACGAACTATGTTATGTAGTTGTAACCAATTTTATATGTGACTTAAATCAACAGACTGATAAAATAATTTGCTTATTGCATGTCGTTTGAAAAGTACGTAGGCTCACGTACATATGGTGTGAATTATATTAACACAAGAACTACCCAGATGATTTTGTTGTGCAATTCAACTTCCAATTCTATTAAATTAAATAATCATATGTGAAATAATTGTTGCATTTATTTGTGAATAATTAGTATGTTTGTATTTAATTAATAATTTTAAACTTTTTGTACTGACTGAGGTAAGATGTATTAAAGAATAATTGAAGAACAGTGGTTACGAGATGACTACGTGTTGTGCTGACGGAATGAAAAGTGGGTTAAAAACTGGGATCATGCCACAACCAACAATCATGACTGTTAGTAAATTTATTTGTAATGTTTCCAGATTTTCACAGTGCATAGATATTCGATGGATGTGATGAATGGTCTAATCTGGGCGCCATCTAAAATCTGTAACTAGATAATACTTTGTAATAATTGTTTAGTAAACCAGTAACAATATTGTTTGCAGCGCAGTCTCGTCTTTGCCCAGAGTTGTCATGTTATTACGAACTAAAGCCGGTCCAGCATATGTTTGTTAGTGTTTGGTTTGTCAGTTTAACACGAAGCACAGAGCTCTCTATCTGAGAATTTAATTATCCTAGAATATGTTATTAGTTTGTACTTTCTCACCCTGAGTTATCTGCGGTCTAGGTGGCGTATAATATTAAGTTTAAACTATCCTTTCTCTCAGATTTCCTTTGACGAAACGATGCAAACTGAAGTAAGTACAAAGCATTTTTCAGTTAAGTCTTCATATAGTTTATAAAAATTTATAAAATTAACAATTATTTACAGTAGACAGTTTATTTTGAAAGCCAATTTATTATTTTACAAGGTTAGGAAATCTCTGCTCATCTAGTGTTTATGTTCATTACACTTTACATGGTGAAGTAGTACATTAGTTCTTCTCTGTTATTATTATTCTCTGTACACGGCTTTAGAGTTAATTATTCAAAATATTGTTTCGTTTTTATAATCATTGTTGTTTGGTGTAAAGAGAAAATATCGTAAAATTTGTCGTATTAGTAAAATTTCTCATTGATTAGTAAAATTTCTCGTAAAGCGTACTTCTGTGTCTACAGTTATGAAAGCATTACGTGTTGTTTCTGTACAGGTATAGGATACAAAGCTTTATTATCAATTATAACAACGCTTTGTTTTTGAGATATGTCATTCACTTAATGTGTAAACACATGTTTCGAGCGGATTGACTGATATGGAATTAGCCTGTAGAATTATCCTTAGACTTCTACCAATAATTTTAACAATAGATGTTTATTTTGAGTTTAAGATTTATTTTTATAAGTGGCATATTTGAACATGACATAGAGTAAATGGGCGAGGATTTTAATAACAAGAGATGACATGTAAAACATAAGGGTGTCGTGGGTTTTCTTGCGAGTTTTTGACAAGGGACAAACAGATTAAGAAAACCGTAGGATTGTTTACGCTGAACAGGATAACGTATAAGAGAGGTCAGTGTCTTGTTAGAAGACACATTTAATGTATTTAATAGATCTTCTATCAAGTGTCTCCAAATTTACAGGATATCACATGCAAACAATGTTTATAAGCAAAAGAAGATACTGCTAATCTCATAAAGTAATTGGTGAAAGACAAAGAAAAACGAATAATGTGTTTTTGCTATATACGGCTATGTTAAACTCCAAATAATTGATTATGGGTATTTAGACTGTATAATTATAGATTTACATTCTATAATTTTGACACTACAGTAGAGCTGGAGGGAAAAAAGGGAGAATTTTATTTTATGGAGGTTAACGATATTTCAAAATACCTTTTCGACCTAATGTGTTCAGCATTTACCTTACCGGTATAGCTTCCACGACTGGTTATTGCGTAGCGCATCGCTTCATTGTTAACGTGTTTGGCATGCAACAAGGTGAGCAATGATGTAGTACCTAAGAAGGTAGGTGAAAAAAAAGAACTGTGGTAAAGCCTTGTCAAATGATTTGGGTACAATAGAAATATCAGTATATTTTAATGGAGGAAAGGTTTGATGGCAGAAACTGTAGAGAAGTTCAAGAAACACATTCTGGGTTAAACGACGTCGAAATGAATTGGAAAGGATTTTAAAGTAGGGGTGATCAACTGAAAGATATGACGATCCTAGAATATGAATATCCAGTAGTTCCTGGATTGAAGCTTCAAGAAGAAGAGAAAAAGTTTCACTATTTTTATGTCAGCCAATACGTAAAGTGATTACATTTATTTCTGAACGTAGAAGCGCCATAAAAGATAGTAGAACACGCAAGTGAATTATGACGACGCCTATCTCCTTAAAAAGTAGTTAAACGCTCTTCTTGGAGCGTCAACCCAGGAGTTGTTGGGTGTTCATATTCTGAAGTCGTCATATCGTTCAGTTGATCATTCTTACTTTAAAATCCATTCCAAATCATATCAGCGTCGTTCTTTTCTGTAATTTCTGCCATCTTGAGAAAGAAGAAAATGTAAAAAGCAAAAGTATACCGATATACCGAGCACTACTCCTCTTATGATTGAAGGGCGTGGCAGAGGTACATCGTGAAACCCCTTCGTCAGTGATTCGGGTAGAAATAGTACTTAGAAATCGCCCATTATCTTGCAACATCAATGTGTTTGTGTGTATTGTGGTGTCACGTTGATGTGTGTTGAACTAATCTCTAATAGTACATCACATTAAAATATAACTAAAATTGAGCCTACATTGGGTGAATGACAAAAGGTCAAATAATATAAAATTATAAGATTAGAATATTTGGAAAAATCTAAACTCATACTAAAGAAAATATTGTGCGTCCATACGAGTATTGGATTACTCAGCTTTTTTAGTCCAATCAAACGTTTTTACTTCCATGTTCCTTAAGGAAATGGAAGTATGGTGATGGCAAAAAAAATCGTGTTCGAGATTATTGCAGAATATGATTGTACTACACTCAAAACATGAAAAAAAGTCATTTTTCGAAAAGTGTCTGTGTGTGTGTCTGTGTGTCAGTCTGTCTGTGTGTGTCTGTCTGTAGATTTTTTTCTATGGCAAACGATAACAGCCGCAAATTCAAACGGAATCAAATAATTTTTTGCATACAGCCCTGATTTGTAGAGTACTCGCGGCCTATTGTTTTTGGTGAAGATCGATTGAGGGAAAGGGGTAGTTTACCAGCAACGGTTTTTTTTTATCAAGGGTAATTTTGTTTGGCAAACGATAACAGTCGCAAATTCAAACAGAATCAAATAATGTTTCGCATACAGCACTGAATTGTAGGGTTCTCAAGATCTGTTGATTTTGGTAAAGATCGGTTAAGGGAAAGGGGTAGTTTACCTGCAACGTTTTATGTTTTAACAAGGGTATTTTCTATGGAAAACGATAACAGCCGCAAATTCAAACATAATCAAATACGTTTTTGCATACAGCCCTGATTTCTTGAGTACTAAAGACCTATTGTTTTTGGTGAAGATCGTTTAAGGGAAAGGGGTAGTTTACCTGCCACGTTTTTTGTTTTATCAAGGGTATTTGGTATGGCAAACGATAACAGCCGCAAAGTCAAACAAAATCATATAATATTTTGCATACAGCCCTGAATTGCAGAGTTCTCAAGATCTGTCATTTTTGGTGAAGATCGGTTAAGGGAAAGGGGTAGTTTACCTGCAACGGTTTTTTATCAAGGGTAATTTTTACTTTTTCTATGGTAAACGATAACAGCCGCAAATTGAAACAGAATCAAATAATGTTTGGCATACACCCCTGATTTGTAGAGTACTCAAGACCTATTGTTTTTAGTGAAGATCGGTTAAGGGAAAGGGGTAGTTTACCTGCAACGTTTTATGTTTTAACAAGGGTATTTTCTATGGCAAACGATAACAGCCGCAAATTCTAACAGAATCAAATGATTATTTGCATACAGCCCTAAATTGTAGAGTTCTCAAGTCGTGTTGTTTTTGGTGAAGATCAGTTAACGCAAAGGGGTAGTTTGCCTGCAACGTTTTATGTTTTAACAAGGGTATTTTCTATGGCAAACTATAACAGCCGCAGATTCTAACAGAATCAAATGATTATTTGCATACAGCCCTAAATTGGTGGGGCCTAAAGACCTATTGTTTTTGATGAAGATCGGTTAACGGAAAGGGGTAGTTTACCTGCAACGTTTTATGTTTTAACAAGGGTATTTTTTCTGTGACGAACGATAACTGCCGTAAATTCAAAGAGAATCTACTAATGTTTTGCATACAGCCCTGAATTGTAGAGTTCTCAAGACCTTTTGTTATTGGTGAAGATCGGTTAAGGGAAAGGGGTAGTTTACCTGCAACGTTTTATGTTTTAACAAGGGTATTTTCTATGGAAAACGATAACAGCCGCAAATTCAAACATAATCAAATACGTTTTTGCATACAGCCCTGATTTCTTGAGTACTAAAGACCTATTGTTTTTGGTGAAGATCGTTTAAGGGAAAGGGGTAGTTTACCTGCCACGTTTTTTGTTTTATCAAGGGTATTTGGTATGGCAAACGATAACAGCCGCAAAGTCAAACAAAATCATATAATATTTTGCATACAGCCCTGAATTGCAGAGTTCTCAAGATCTGTCATTTTTGGTGAAGATCGGTTAAGGGAAAGGGGTAGTTTACCTGCAACGGTTTTTTATCAAGGGTAATTTTTACTTTTTCTATGGTAAACGATAACAGCCGCAAATTGAAACAGAATCAAATAATTTTTGGCATACACCCCTGATTTGTAGAGTACTCAAGACCTATTGTTTTTAGTGAAGATCGGTTAAGGGAAAGGGGTAGTTTACCTGCAACGTTTTATGTTTTAACAAGGGTATTTTCTATGGCAAACGATAACAGCCGCAAATTCTAACAGAATCAAATGATTATTTGAATACAGCCCTAAATTGTAGAGTTCTCAAGTCGTGTTGTTTTTGGTGAAGATCAGTTAACGCAAAGGGGTAGTTTGCCTGCAACGTTTTATGTTTTAACAAGGGTATTTTCTATGGCAAACTATAACAGCCGCAGATTCTAACAGAATCAAATGATTATTTGCATACAGCCCTAAATTGGTGGGGCCTAAAGACCTATTTTTTTGATGAAGATCGGTTAACGGAAAGGGGTAGTTTACCTGCAACGTTTTATGTTTTAACAAGGGTATTTTTTCTGTGACGAACGATAACTGCCGTAAATTCAAAGAGAATCTACTAATGTTTTGCATACAGCCCTGAATTGTAGAGTTCTCAAGACCTGTTGTTATTGGTGAAGATCGGTTAATGGAATAGGGTAGTTTACCAACAACGTTTTATGTTTTATCAAGGGTGTTTTCTATGGCAAACGATAACAGCCGCAAATTCAAACAGAATCAAATAATTGTTTGCATACAAGCCTGAATTGTAGAGTACCCAAGACCTGTCGTTTTTGGTGAAGATCGGTTAAGGGAAAGGGGTAGTTTACCAGCAACGTTTTTTTTTCAAGGGTAATTTTTTTCCATAGTAAACGATAACAGCCGCAAATTCAAACAGAATCAAATGATGTTTTTCATACAGCTTTGTATTGTAGAGTTCTCAATACCTATTGGTGTTGGTGAAGATCGGTTAAGGGAAAGGGGTAGCTTACCAGCAACATTTTATGTTTTAACAACGGTAATTTTTTATATGACGAACGATAACTGCCGTAAATTCAAACAGAATCAACTAGGTTTTTGCATACCTTTTTGAACTAAAGAGAACTCAAGGTCTGTTGATTTTGTTGAAAATCGGTTATGGGAAGGGGTAGTTTATCAGCAACGTTTTATGTTTTAAAAAGGGTAATTTTTTTATGACGAACTATAACTGCCGAAAATTAAATGAGAATAAAATAATTTTTTGCACTCTTTCCTGAGTTGCAGAGAGCTCAAGGTCTATTGATTTTTGTGAAGATCAGTTAAGGGAAAGGGGTAGTTTACCTGCAACATTTTATGTTGTAACAAGAGAAATGTTTCCATGACGAACGATAACTGCCGCACATTCAAACAGAATCAAATATTTTTTTGCATGCTTCCCTGAATTGTAGAGGACGGAAGGTCTGTTGATTTTGGAGAAGATCGGTTAAGAGAAAGGGGTAGTTTACCAGAAACATTTTATGATTTAACAAGAGTAAAGTACTTAATTTTTATAAATAAAGTATCCTGATAAGAAGCTCATAGTAATCCACTGTAGGAAACGTAGATGAAATATCTATAAATGAAGAGGTTAGGTGAACGGGGTGGGGGTAATTTTCTATTATTAAAAATTATAGTTGAAGGTGGAGGGCAGAATTTTTTATATGTGTACTACGTTATCGGCAACAAAGAAGTAGTTTTTTGTTAAAATTGCTTCCCGGACTCTTTAGCCGTAGTTCAATGTTTTCTGCAAAATCAGACTTTTCGGCAGTGCCATCGACTGCCATCATCGGTGAAAATCGAGTGCGAAAACGTGAGGTGGTATACGTTAGTGACCACAGTACTGTGGTTAATGCTGAAGCAATAAGTAGAAAAACGTAGTTTCTATGGAAATATTTCATTTCGAATATGATTTTAAATATAAATCTTAGAACATGGAAGTCATGTATGGTTCTCCATACCGATATTTTACTTCCATGTTCCTTAAGGAAATGGAAGTATGGTGATGGCAAAAAAAAATCGTGTTCGAGATTATTGCAGAATATGATTGTACTACACTTGAAACATGAAAAAAGTCATTTTTCGAAAAGTGTCTGTGTGTGTGTGTGTGTCTGTGTGTCTATCTGTGTGTCTATCTGTAGATTTTTTTCTATGGCAAATGATAACAGCCGCAAATTCGAACAGAATCAAATAATTGTTTGCATACAGCCCTGATTTATAGAGTACTCGCGACCTGTTTTTTTTGGTGAAGATCGGTTGATAGAAAGGGGTAGTTTACCTGCAACGGTTTTTTTTATCAAGGGTAATTTTGTTTGTTTGGCAAACGATAACAGCCGCAAATTAAAACAGAATCAAATAATGTTTCGTATGCAGCCCTGAATTGTAGAGTTCTCACGATCTGTTGATTTTGGTAAAGATCGGTTAAGGGAAAGGGGTAGTTTACCTGCACCGTTTTATGTTTTAACAAGGGTATTTTATATGGCAAACGATAGCAGCCGCAAATTCAAACACAAGCAAATTATTATTTGCATACAGCCCTAAATTGTCGAGTTCTCAAGACCTATTAATTTTGGTGAAGACCGGATAAGGGGAAGGGGTAGTTTACCGGCTACATTTTATGTTTTAAATGGGTATTTCACATAGCAAACGATAAGAGTCGAAAATTCAAACAGAATCAAATGATTATTTGCATACAACCCTGAAGTATGGAGTTCTCAAGACCTGTTGATTTTGGTGAAGATCGGTTAAGGGAAAGCGGTAGTTTACCTGCAACGTTTTATGTTTTAACAAGGGTATTTTCTATGGCAAACGATAAGAGTCGAAAATTTAAACAGAATCAAATGATTATTTGCATACTACCCTGAATTGTGGAGTTCTCAAGACCTATTGATTTTGGTGAAGATCGGTTAAGGGAAAGGGGTAGTTTACCTGCAACGTTTTATGTTTTAACAAGGGTATTTTCTATGGCAAACTATAACAACCGCAAATTCAAACAGAATCAAATGATTATTTGCATACAGCCCTAAATTGTGGAGTTTCAGGACCTATTGATTTTGGTGAAGATCGGTTAAGGGAAAGGGGTAGTTTACCTGCAACATTTTATGTTTAACAATGGTAATTTTTACTTCCATATTCCTTAAGGAATGGAAGTATGGTGATGGCAAAAAAAATCGTGTTCGAGATTATTGCAGATTCTGATTCTACTACACTCAAAATATGAAAAAAAGTCGTTTTCCGAAAAGTGTCTGTGTGTGTGTCTGTCTGTCTGTGTGTCTGTAGATTTTTTTCTATGGCAAACGATAACTGCCGCAAATTCAAACAGAATCAAATAATTGTTTGCATACAGCTCTGGTTTGTAGAGTACTCACGACCTATTGTTTTTGGTGAAGATCGGTTGAGGGAAAGGGGTAGTTTACCTGCAACGGTTTTTTTTTATCAAGGGTAATTTTGTTTTTTGGCAAACGATAACAGCTGTAAAATCAAACAGAATCAAATAATGTTTCGCATACAGCCCTGAATTGTCGCATTCTCAAGACCTGTTGTTTTTGGTGAAGATCGGTTAAGGGAAAGGGGTAGTTTACCTGGAACGTTTTATGTTTTAACAAGGGTATTTCCTATGGCAAACGATAACAGCCGCAAAATCAAACAGAATCAAATAATTTTCTGCATACAGCTCTGATTTGTAGAGGTCTCAAGGACTTTCGATTTTGGTGAAGATCGGTTAAGGGGAAGGGGTAGTTTACCTGCAACCTTTTATGTTTTAACAAGAGTAAAGTACTTGAAAATTTATTTAAACTTTTTGAAACAATGGTAATTGTTAAAAATAAAATAATTTTGTTGCCTGGCAATAAAATTATAATTTTTTCATTTTAATGTAAATTATGTTTGAGTTAATATCTTTATATATACAGTGGAACTTGGTTATTACGGCCTCGGCTGTTACGTCAACTCTGGTGTAGCGTTATTTTGTCATAAGTCCGGTCAAACTGATATCTTTAACATTATAAAAATTCCCGGTTTTACGTCACTAAATATTGTACTACTCTGTTATAGCGTCAAATATTTCTCAGATATTTTACTCTAAATTTCATATAAACGTATATATGTGCGCGCGCGCGCTAGCCCATGGCTACAGACATACATTGTATGCAAGCGATAAGCACTGTAACAGGACTGCCAGCGCCAGCCATTTTGCGTGCTCCAACGGATGGCTAGATCGATTTAAGGCCCGACACTCGATTTCCTTTGCAAAAATTTGTGGTGAGGCAAAATGCGTAGATCTGAACGTTACAGGCGATTGGGTGCATAACACTTGGCCAGAAATTAGACGATCATATAAAGATGAAGACATCTTTAGTGGACATGAAGCCGGAATTTTTTATAAATTAACTCCAGATAAGACTTTCAAATTTACAAATGAAAAGTGCGTTGGTGGGAAGCTCTCTAAACAAAGAGTTACAGTTTTTGTTTGTGCGAACATGACGGGAACCGAAAAAAGGAAACTTTTAGTTATCGGGAAAAGTTTGCATCCTAGATGTTTTAAAAACATCAAAAAACTTCCTGTAAGTTACACTGCCAACATAAAAGCGTGGATGACTTCTAGTATTTTTGAAGATGACTTCTGTACGTGTGTATGTCACTGAACTCCTCCATGTATAAAAAAATATATCGTTCGTGGCAGGTAAGCATATCTCAGTTATGTAATATTTACGTTTCCATTTTATTATTATGCCTACAGCAATAAAAAGGCAAGTAAGACACACACACACACACACACACACACACACACACACACACACACACACACACACACACACACACACACACACACACACACACACACACACACACACACACACACACACACAATTCACGTTATTTCTGGCCTCACTCATGTTTATTTTCTTACATTTGCACGCTTTTTAAATGGAAAGTGCAGAAACCCATACCAACATAACGCGTGCAAGCAAAAAAAATGGACATCAATTTGCTTCCTGTGGATCGCTGGGCAATGTAACTGCACGTGTTTACAGAGGAACGATTCATAGACAGACTTTTCGTCTTTAGGGAATGAACCCTCTGCAAGATGCTGAGGGTCCATGAGTGACTTCGGAGCGCTCCTTCTTTTTCGCGTGTTTGTTCTGTGAAACATACACTGTAGATTCGCAGCTTTACTCTAAGCAACGCTCAGTAGGAAATGTTGAAAATTTTTGTCCGCAGTGTACCCTCATTCACACTAAACCTGCTCTGATGTTTTAATTACGGACGTCATAATATTAAAACTTTGGAAACTTGAGCACTACTTAATGGAGATCAATCATTAACTTATGCAAGCCATTAATTTTATGCATATATTTTATATATATGTGTACAACGTTATCGGCAACAAAGAAGTAGTTTTTGTTAAAATTCCTTCCCGGGATATTTGGCCGTAGTCCAATGTTTTCTACAAAACCAGACGTTTCGGCAATGCCATTGACTTCCATCATCAGTGAAAATCGAGTGCGATAACGTGAGGTGGTATATGTTAGTGACCACAGTACTGTGGTTAAGGCTGAAGCAGTAAGTAGAAAGAAGTAGTTTCTATGGTAATATTACATTTCGAAAATGATTTTAAATATAAATCTTAGAATATGGAAGTCATGTATGGTTCTCCATACCGATATTTAATATTAAATTACTTTATACTTTATTGTATTATAAATACCTTCTTTTTCAAAATTTTTTCCATTCTTTTTTCAAAGTTTGTTGCATTAGGTATTCACAAATTTACAGTAAACATGTATACATTCTAAAGTTAATTACGTATTTTGCAGTTATTGTCTATATTTTTTCTTTATTCATATTTTGATTTTGTTAAAAGTAGGGATTTTCAAATGTTGGTTGGTTGCTACGATAAGGGGGAATTTTCTGTTATTAAAACACTTTTGGGAAGCATGTTTGGCAAAAAGTCTCTCATTAGAATAATCATTAAACAAATTTATTTGTGATAATTCCGAGTCGATTGACAGGATCTCCAGATTCTTAATCCGCCAAGAATGATTACTCTCTCCCATCTTGCGTATAGTATAATAGCTTTTGAGCTTTATAAATTGGTACAAATAATAATTCTTTTTTTGCAATCATCTCTTGTTTTACGCGTGTGAACTATGAGTGTAGGTTTCGTCTATATACACTATCGGTCTACCCTATTTCTGTACTTTGATAACAAAAAAAAAAAATATACTGTATTGAATTTGCGGCTGTTTTATTTGAAATGAACTGAAATTTTTTTCTCATTTTCCACATTTGACATAACTAAAGCAACACACTTTTCAGTAACGTAAAAATTAATTACTGCACATTGAACTACGGACTTATCAACATCCTTTAATCTAGTAACAAGTTTTGCTTTTTTGTAAGAATTTTATTTTAATTTTTTCACTATTTTTTAAATTAGAATTGCACCAAAGTGCTGTTGGCTCTTACTTTTACTTTTTACATCCATTATGAACCTAACCGCTTTAACATCATTCGTCATTAGTTTTAATAGGTTACACAGAACTTCCGTGTTTAGTTGTTCAGTACTTTACCACCCAACTTACACATTTTAAAAGGAGTTATGATTAATATTATGTATATGAAAAATGTATTTCCACTTGAAAAGTACACTGAAATTTGAACACTACACTTACTGCATAATTAAAGTAACACGAGACAAAACAGAGATAATAACGCAGGACTGATAAAGATTTGATTTGAATGTAAAATCAAATGAGAACATGCAAGTGACAGAGACTAATTAACGAACACGGTCTGGACAAGGATAACAAACTGAATTGCATCAACAACAAATGCCATCATAAGCAATGTTATATAAACTTGACGTCCATTACGTCATTTATAGGAATGACACACATGCGTGCAGTATGGTTGACAAGTCTATTTGTGCTAGCACCGGTCTCCGGCCAAGTGAACGATTTGTACGGCTCATCCCAATGGTTGCAACTGGTCTGTAACGTTTGTAGCCTACTACGTCAGAGTGCTTTTTATTACTCCATAATTATTTCATAAATGGAGTAATTAATAAATAATTGCTCTGTTCTCTTATTTACAGGCGAGTTAAACAAACGCGTGTCCACAGGTGCGTAAGCTATGCACATCCGTTGATAGATTTCGTTTTTGCATCACCGCTCAGTTCTACACATTAAGTGTTAAAAATGTACAGTTTTTGCAAATGTTAAATGTCTTGTCTCTCTAGGTTTTACTCATAAATACATATGACACACACTCACACATTTTCATTTCACCCCTCATGACGGCAAATCAGATGACAATCCTGCTCAAGCTTATCGTTCAAATAATAGGGTGTCTATAGAACATTTTAGACTTTCCGGTTGAAAATACAGTGGTTCTTGACTGTGGTGAATGAAGTAACGTATGACTAATGTTGACTGTAAGCAGGGGCGGCCCTACCATACGTGCAAGTGGTGCACGGCACCAGGGCGCCGGGCCCAGCGGGGCGCCGAAGCCTTAAGTAGGAAATATACTCTAATTAATTTAGGTTAATTTTTGTTTAGTACAACTCAGATACGTATAACACATCAGGCATGATAATTATTCAGATTTCAACTTAAATTCAATTTTTATTCAATTAAATTTTGATAAGTGAAAATCGGTGCATATTTGCTAAAGTTATTTATCGAAGAGTTTCCAGACACCCACTGTTACGGGTGTAAAATCATAAAATTTATTGTGGGAAACTACACGGAATGCGATTTGTTCACTCAGAGCGACCACTGTGGAGATCTAGTACCAACTATGCAAAGTCGTTCAAAACACCAGAGCTGTTATTCTCGTAGCGCCAAAACGGTGTTGTTTACATTCTACACTCAAAACACTACGAATGAACTACCGTGGGCGAAATTCGTTCGTAGCGCTGAAACCCCTACTTCATTTTGAGTAGTTAAAACAAAAGAATATTTCTTTTTGTAAAGAGGGGTTACAAGTTAATTAAAACTAGGCTAAGGCCTAGAGAAGCTAAAAATTGCGCTGGATCCAGTAAGACGGGACTTGCAATAAAAACTCAAGAATTAAATAATTAACAATCCCATTTTATTATTCTATCTCATAATAAAAATAACAAAAAACAACAGTGATTTATAATTCCCCTTTTAAATGGTTAACTAAAGAAGTATACCCTCTCAACAAGGCCACCTGAAAAATATTAACTGAATCCACGAAAATAATTGCTATGTCACCATCAATGAATTGAAAATTTAAAATAATCATTAACCTCAAAATAAAACTCCCATTAAACTATTTATTAAAATATAAAATTTATATCATATGTTTCTTTTAAAATGCAGTATATAAATTGATGAAGGTAAATGATTTCATTCACAGTTACTATTAATAATTAAAATAATTACTCATCCAATTTAAATGAACTTTAAAGGTGACACTTACTATACTTGTTAAATAAAATAATTAATTTTCATAAAGAAATGATCAGCCACGATTATTGAGATAGAATACTCGTCTACTGGTGTATATAAATTCTAATAATAAATCCCTATATCCCACCAAAAGTACAGTAATGCATAATATTTATATATATATATATCCCCCAAAATGTACACAGAAATATACAGACATAACATGTTCCACAAGACAAATTACATATACAATAGTATACAAATACATAAAGGTCTCTTGCCACGCCCTTTTTTATATTACCCTTCTGGTGTATATAAATTCTAAACTTCTTCTTTATAGGAATCCCAATTAGGATTAAAGATTTATTTCTATAAATGTACCCCCATGGTGTGGGTTAATTGCACGTCATGTGTATCATAAAGTATTGCATACAAATGTCCCCAGGACATTAAAAATTTAAAAGAAGTGCCTAAGTGGCTAAGTGCTAAAATACTTAATTAAGGTGAGAAATAAAAATTGTTTAAAATAATTAACGCCCCCCAGTTACCATGATTAATATAAAGAATTTATATAGACTAAAATAGGGCCAATTAATGAAAAGAGAAAAATTGCACAATATTAGCACCTTATATAAAAAAAATACATTTGTGTGTCAGAGACGGACATGTTTCTTCAACTTATAACCAGTCTCAACAAATTTGTCTCAACAACCTTGTTTCGACAAACAAGTTGAAAAGTGTTTCGACATGCACAGCTTGGTTGAAACTAATTAAAAAAAACACCTACCTCCCCAGTAATCTTTTATACAAATGACATAACCAGATTTTAAAAATAAGAGAAAATATGTGTTTTTATGCATAGTAAATTAAACTTGAGAAAATTATTAATAACAAAACTGACTTTAAATCTGTAGCGAAAGCCCTATAAAGAAATGAGTGGAAATCTAAGTTGGATGCTGTGTTGTAGACATGTCAGTCTCTGAACTGACAATTTACTATACATGTATTGAAATTTTACAATTAATTCTTAGTGTTCACACTAAACTGTCCCATCAATTGGGGATCCAAATGAATGTATACTTGAACGGTAAAACTGATGATTATGTATAACTGGTGCCATGTTGATTCTACGTGTGAATTATAAATGGATATTTTTCACCTGCTTATCTGTGCCCAGAAGGATGATCTCTTATTTGTAGCGTGGCGATCTCATGATTGGCATGTTGTTGTGGTCTTATTCTCTTCGGTGTCGAGTGTGGAGCTTTTAGGATGTCATTCTTTCAGTCATGTAGCAGGACTTGTCTCTATTCGGTGAACCCTGTTCACACATTACATTTTTAGTGAGAGACCACACACAAATGCCCCCACTGTTTGGACACCCTCCAAAATCATATATAAAAACAACACCTAGTTATGTTGTACATAATAAAACTTGGTAACATTATTTTGGCCAACATGCCTTACTTAAAAAAAGTTCTCTAACAATGATTCTTTATAACGCTTTATAACTTGAACCTCACTGAATGTGAGTTGCTTTTGCAATACAATAATTTATCTTGGCTCTGTAACATCTTATGAACTTATTACTTTGAGTGAAATTGAGGTTACCACGTGGCGCAGAATTTATTTAAAACACATAGTTTTTTACTCCATAGAATCTGAGAATACTATTACTTTGAATGAGACATGATTTACGTTTAAAACGTGCCTGAGTAAGTTCCCAATTATATTTGTATAAAGTTTTACAGATATTGTAGCAAAACCTTATACCACTTAATGACGACGCATTGTGTAATAGGTTAAGTGAACAACACAATCTCGTTACATCAGTTTTAATGAAAGTTCAATATTAATTATATTGTGGTTATTGTACTTTAGGTATTAAAGCCGAGATTCTGACACTCCAATAATCAAGTTTTATTGGTTTATAAAAACTTTACGAGCAATTACGTATCTCACAATGCATGCTCCGACAAGTGGGGGTTTACTCAAGCTTACAAAAAAAACGTTTTCTCCTTTAAAAATTTAGTATAGAATTAATATAATGAAATCAAAACTCACCGCAGTCGTAAAAGAAACTTATCTCTCCATAGTAGTTAGAAGATGTTGGAAATTAATACCTCTCCACCGAAGAGATTTACCACGAGGCAATCAGCTAGGCTTTCCTGTAGAGACAAAAAAAAAACGGAACGCCTCCCTCGTTTGGGTAACGAAAATCTCACCAGGCTGCAGCACTGTTGTTTAAAACTGCTGGAAAAACTCAGCAGATGGCAACACCGATCAAACAGTGAAAAATCGAAAACGGCAGCCTCTCCCTTCCGCGGGTAGAGAGCAGCACTCATTATTACTTTAATTTTTGTACTGTCCTTACCGTCAAAACTGCCAATAAAATTACTGAACTCGCGCTGAATCTTTTGACTCAGCACACCCTCACCCCAAAAGGGCAACATAGTTGCCCCAACGTTAAAGGCCAGGAGGGTACCCTGCAGTGTACCTCTCCCCAAAAGATACCGGTGGACGTCGTGGTTGGGTTGGCTCAGCTGAGCTTGCTCTCAGGAGAACAGAAATCAAAAAGGAAAATGAAAGAGACGAAAGAAGATATGTATTATGTAAGTGTGCGGGTGCTGCATGCTGACCTGATCAGAGTCCGCATACAGCACAAGAGAGAGAGACAGCAAACGACCAAAGAAAGATTCCTACCTAGCTATTCTGACCTCCTGAGGCTTGCCCACCAACTGAGGCCCAACTTGATACCTACTCAGGACAACAACAAACCCCCCCCTCTTTCTTACTGGATTGGAAAACTCAACGCCAATGCAACCATCCTCATGCGACCCTTTCCGCCAGACCAACCCCACAGGACCGCCCCAATACGTCACACTCTCTGGTGACCACCACCTACTCCTCCTGCTGCCACTCACACACGCGTCCGAAGACCAAAACAAGGTAACTAATACCTTGGTATGTGAGCGCCCATAACTTTATTGTCCACATATGGACTGACCAGCCATATGCTAAAACAAGGCATCACATATCCTTGACATATCTAACTGGTCGTTAAAAAAAAACATCCCTATACTAGGGCGGACGGCCCCTATTAGCCGGACAGAGAAAACCGCATCGAGGGCACGCGAACATCAATCCCTTCATTTGGTCTTCAATACTGCAGAACTAACGAGGGGGTTTTACTTCAGTACGACCACGTCGAACAACCTACACTTAATCTAACATAGCTACAATGGAAATCCACTAGGGAATGCGGCATGGCCAGGACTCTACAAATATTAACAACAAACTACAACAAAGAAAAATGAAAACGACACTAAACTCACTACCCACGTAGTCACAACTCTTCCAACTAACTTCTCTCTAACTCCTCTCGGATATTTTTTTCTTTTTCCTTTTCTAATTTTTTTTTTGCTTTTTCCTTTCTAATTTTTAATTGTTTTTTGGTTTTTACTTTGTTTTCTGAGGGGAGGGGTAGGAAAATTGGGACGATGTAAAGGGTAAGGATCATTGAAAGTTCAACAGCTAGGACTAAGGTAAAGGACATGGTTCCCTCCGAAAATAAGGACGGGTGGAGAAAACCAAGGCTCGCGGAGGCAGGGGCGCAACCCTGAAGTAGATGGACACCACTGGGATTGTGGGGAACATCTACCCGCTACCCGTCAACCGCTTTGTCTCACCCTTTTATGACGAACTTTAGGAACCCGTTCCTTGTGGACATCACTCTCTGAGAAACTATCTTGTGTAGAGCAATACTGATTTATTTCATCTGAATTATAATCAAGGTAACTTACCTTTCTACGTTTACCCCGATTTGGATTATCCTCAACCTCTAACTCCTCTGCTTCTATCTTCTTCTCTTCTACAATTGCTTCTGGTTCTATTTCTTCCACCTCTTCCTTTTCTTCCTCTATATAATCCAAATCCTCATCACGACACTGCACATCTTCATCTTCTAGCTGCTCCCCTACTCCGCCTGGAACTTCTTTCCATTCCTCGGAATCCTCAACAATACTTACAGAAAGCGTCTGCACATCTTCACACACTACATCATTCTCACTCACAAACTCTACAACGCTGCCACCCAGTTTCTCCCCAACTTCTACCTCATCTACTTCTACCACACTTGCAGACTGGACATCCGCTAGTCCATCCGCGACCTCAGAAACACTTGCGCTTCATCCGCTTCCATCCGCGACCTCAGAAATAAATTAACGCTTTTTTGAGAAAATGCACTTTGTCCCCTCTTTCCGCATATGAAGGGCAAGACGGGACGACCTATTCGTAATATCAGTTTTAAGGGATATTATTAATTGTTTGTTACATTCTTTCCCAAAATATACACACGTGATGACGTGAACGTCTACCTCATCACTATCAACACCCGCGCACTTATTGAGAGCCCATTTGTGACATAATAGTTTTTTGAAGTCGAACATAGACTATCCCCTTAACTCCTCAAAGGGTTAAGAACTAAAGAAGAAATAGCTTTTAATCAAAACAAAAGAGGTAAATTTTCATATATATTTATAGCTGATTAGATATAATTTGATCTGTACATTTATAATCAGATCTGATTAGATTTGACAATATTTTACCGAGACGTCATTCATAAAATATAAAAGATTTTTTATAAACAGACAAATTACGATTTTATTTTTTCAAATAATGTCTACCAAAAATGCTTTGGTTTTATCTCAAATTAAAGCAAACCTTTTTTATAAATTTATTTACAAAAATAATAAATGACTAATTGTGTGTTTTGATTTAACGATTTTCTCATTTAATTTGAAGTTTGATGGATTATTACTAACTAACGCTATTAATGGCGTATATTGTTTATTTCTAGAAATGTTTTTAAACAAATTATATAATTCAAAGATTTTCTTAAAAATATATAAACACGGGGTAAGTTTCCCAGTTTTTATTTTAATTCTGACAGCTGTTTCGACTAATTAGGTCACCGTCAAAGATATGATGAACACAAAACAGAGGATGTAAGGGTGTTTAGGGCGTTTAACAGAACACGTGTAGGGGGTGAAGGTGGAAGGGATTGTGGGATTGAAGGGATCTTAAAAATCTAAATATAATTTAAATGCAAATATAAAGTTAACTAAACTAAATAACAGCTTTTAATATGCAGATACACAGAATTCAATTTGTTGATTTGTTAAATTTTTGTTACTTTTTATTGCTTTTTTAATTTCTAACAAATCCATTTTTTTACTTTTTTGTATGTTGTGCAGTAGTGTTATGTTTTTTTTTTTGTATCTATGAAGTGATTGTGTTGTAAGCAATGGTCTGCAAAACCTGTATTGGCTGTGTTGGTTATCATATCATAATATTGGTTGGTTAACATAAAATCGCCTTTTATTGAATGCGATGTTTCAGAGCACGGCCACATTGTCCGATATAAATAGCATCGTATTCCGCACATTGTATTTCATAAACTCCATTTTTCTCTAATGCGTTAGATTTTTCTTTATTGTTGAGTAGCAATGAAAAAAGATTAATCGAAATATTTTGATACCCTGATCTGGCTCATTGCCCTCATTGGAATAAAATTCTTTTAAAATAATTTTCTTCTTTTTTTAAAAATTAAAGAGTCTAATATATAATTTATTTTTTAATAATATTTAGAACTGTATTCATTATAATATGTAGAATAAATGTAGTAATAACAATAATTTTTTTGTTAACAAACAATATATTCCATAAAAAATCATATTTTTGACATAAAATGTACACTTCTTAGGGTTAATTTACCTACTTTTTGTTACCTTTTCTTTAACAGGCCCATCTTCAGCTTTCGAAAATCTAGTTACAGAAGAAAATCAAGAAGATATCGAAGATTCTAGTCCTATTTTTGCAGTTCCGTCTGCAGAGTCTTCTCCTCTACCAGTTATTGAATGTAACCCAGTAGAATGCGCCAATTCCTCTTCAGAAATGGAAATAGGATTAATTCCTAAAGATGCAATGAATGATCTTGCCTTATGGCCTGAAGTAATATAAGATAACCTAAGGATATGTTTAGTAAATCACGGACCAGTACAGTTAAACAATTTTATTTTTCCGAAGGATAATAAAAACAGGTCATTTTCAAATGTATATTTTATAAAGAAGTTACGAAATAATGAAACTGTTGAAAGAGACTGGCTCGTCTACTCAAAATCAAATGATTCTGTTTATTGTTTTTACTGTAAACTTTTTAATGTTAATGCCACTACTTTTAATGATAAAATGGGATATAAAGATTGGCACCATTTGTCTAGAAGTATAGAACTACATTAAAAAAGTTATAACCATTTAATGAGTGTTAAAAAGTGTCATGATTTAAAAAGTTGTATTTTAAAAGGAAACACTGTAGACTCCATAAACCTAGCTGAGATTGAGCGCGAAAAAAAGGTTGAGCGCACCCCTTTTCTTTTCTAAGTTTTGTAAATTTTTTTTGAATTTTATTTAATTTTATTTTTATTAAGTTTTTTTTTTTGTAAAAGGGGAGAGACATCATATTTAGAACTAGGTAAAGAGAAACCTAGAGGAAGCAAAAGTGTGCAAGGCCCAAATACAATTACAGACATGTCCCCCCAGGTGAATGACAGGACTTGCAAATGAAAAACTCTTTTAACCAACAAGCGTGTGCTTTATTCGACCTGTAAGATTTTACATAAATAACAAGTTCGTAATTGTGTGAGCACACCATTAAAGGCAGACTTATATATATCTATGTATTTCCATTAATTGATAATGTCACCAAGTAAGTGAATTGATATTACTAATTGCAAAAATTTCTGCCTGATCATGTATGAGTCAAAGTTGGTAATAATCTCATTCATTAAGCAATACTAATCTATCAGTGTTGTATAATATCAATTAGGCTAGCCTGTTGTCTCAGCGAGCACATTTATGGTTATTTGATATATATTATTATGATACTCTTGTTTTAAATCAGTTACATATTCCCCAAAAATATATCTATGTATATATATAGTAAAATTACACACACAAACACATATACGACATGAATAACAAAACATCCCTCATTTCAACACTAACCTCCACATTAACCGATTCCCACTACAGTAAATAAATGAAGCCTAATATGTATAGCTAGGTACAAATATAAATAACAACGTAAAATGGAATATCACAGCTCCTAAGCATAGATTTGCTAGTATATTCACAAGCATAGTTCACACCAGAGAATGTAAGTTACCGCCCCGAAACTCAAACAGCCAAACGAACCCTTAGCTTAATCATTAAGCGTTAAGTATGTGTGTGAAAGAAAATCGTTTCTCATCAACAGCATCAGACAACCCCCAGCTACGTTATTAAACTCTGCCATGACCAGATGACTTGATAGCACGAGATAATTAACTCCCTAATGGTCTTAATTAGATGAAAGTTAGATCTTACAGTAAACTGCGGATGTGTGTGTATGTGTGTAACTTCTTACACATTATACAGTTATAAGATACTTCATTAGGTGTACTGTGGTAATGTTCACACATGCAATAACATGATGATCACACATAATTGGACATGAGAGTTTGTGCTAAAGTCTAATTTTCAGAACTTCACGAGTGAGCTTCTGGCGGCTTCTGTGCATTCACATGTCGTAGAGAGAGAGAAATAGATAAACAGAATTTTCCCACCTGGATAGTCCGGTGTACTTAGTCCGTGTAGGCGAGGATCAGTGATGTCACAGTCATATCACCCGTCCCTGGTGCAGCTTAGCGTTGGAAAAGTTCTTGGTTCAGCTTAGCATCGAAAAGTCCTCGACTGACGGCATTGTGGCTAAAGATCGTCTCTGCTATTAGGGGGAACAGATGTTCGTTTGCCCCTGACACCCATCTCGTCCTTGGTCGAGCACCTGGAGCACGCTTTATCTAGCCTATCATAGTGATAGGTACGGAAGTCCTGGTTAGAAGTTCGCCGCCAGCCGAGACCAGATGAACAGCTTGGAGGATGAAACAGAAATGAGAGCGAATCAACGTTTCGCTCCAGCCAAGTAACCTCCAAACAGGAATGTACAGACACACAGCTGGCCGGCAGTGCCAGCAGTATTGCGTAGCCACACAACCTTTTGTGTGTATAACTGACCGGCAACAAACAATCTTAACAGAGTGGCAGTGCGTGACGTCAGCGGCGCTCGTTTTTAAAATACTAATAATCTAATACGTTGCCGAAGCCAGTTCGGCACAAGGTGGATAGCTGTAACAGAAAGAATCATTTATCTCATCCAATTTTTAGCGAAGCAAAGCTTTAAGGGGAAAGACTGACACTATATTTAAATCCGATAATGGAAATTTTTTGAAATTGGTTGAAAGTATTTCTAATTTTGATAATGTATTAGAGGAACACACTGCTCGCATCCAAAAAACTCAACATCGTATGCCTCATTATCTTGGTCATAAAATTCAGAATGAAATAATCTATATAATGGGCGAAAAAATTAAAACAACTATTGTTGATGACCTAAAACATTCAAAATACTATTCATTTATTTTAGATTGCACTCCTGATATCTCACATGAGGAGCAAATTTCAGTCGTTGTTAGATTTGTATTTTTAAACCCATCTACAAAATATGCTGAAGTGAAGGAACATTTTTTGGGTTTTTTCCCTATCACTGATACTACTGGCCAAGGGCTGTCGACATTTCTTTTAGAATTTTTGACATCCTTGAATATTGACTTAAAGGATTTGCGCGGTCAAGGGTATGATAATGGCGCAAATATGAAAGGCAAAAATATCGGCCTTCAGAAAAAAATTCTAGAATTAAACCTACGAGCTTTTTATGTTCCTTGTGCGGGACACAGTCTTAATTTAGTCGTTAATGATGCAGCTAAGTGTTCACTAGAAATAACAAATTTCTCTTCTGTTGTTCAAGAAATTTATATATTTTTTTCAGCATCAACTTCGCGTTGGCAGACACTTATGAGCATGGTTCCTACTTTAACTTTAAAACCATTATCTACTACTAGATGGGAGAGCTGAGTCGAAGCATTAAAGACACTTCGTTTTAACCTAGGAAAAATTTATGATGCTTTATATTCAATTTATTCTGATAACAAAAGAGATACTGACTCAAAAAACTTAGCTAGTTCGTTAATATTAAAACTAAAGTCGTTTAAATTAATTTGCTGCCTTGTTATTTGATACGATATATTGTCAAAAATTAATATTATTAGTAAAGCTTTGCAAAAATCTGACATTGCTCTTTCAGAGGCAGTCAAAATGATATCTCAAATAAAAGATGATTTAGTCAAAACTCGTACCGAGTCTGCATTCAAGGAAATGATAAGTAACGCAAAAACTGTTGCCGCAGAAGTTGATGCAGAAATTGAATTTCCCTTAGCTACCCGTCCCCGTCCCAGAAAAAATTTTTTAATTACGAGGTTGTGGATGAACCCATCTCTGATCCAGAAAGCAATTTCAAAATAAATTTCTACTGTTATTTGCTGGATACCGCGATATCAAAATTAGATGAACGATTCGAACTTTTAAATGAAAACAACATGTCTTTTTCCTTTTTACAAAATATTAACAATTGGAAAAATTTAAATTCTGAGAAAAAAAGAATGCTGTGTTTAAATTTACAGCAGAAATTGAGCAATGGTTCAGAATCGGGCATTGATGGAGAGGACTTATTCAATGAACTCGAAATTTTACCAACGTTCGTTGACGATTACACAACCCCATTAAATATTTTGAATTACTTGCTTTCAAACAGTTTAGTTTCAGCATTTCCGAATTTGTCAACCGCACTACGAGTTTATTTGACATTACCAGTCACAGTGGGCCACAGTGAAAGATCTTTTCCAAATTAAAATTAGTTAAAATTATCTTAGGTCAGCAATATCTCAAACTAGATTAACTAATTTATCAATAATTAGTATCGAACATGAAACTCGTATAGAAGTAAGTGACATTGTTAGGGATTTTGCTAATGGAAAGGCTCGAAAAGTAAATTTTGTGTAACATTGTAAGTTATATTAGTTGTTTATAATAAATAAACATTATTATAATTCAATAATAAATTATATAATAATAATAATTATAATAACAAATAATCATTACTTACTAATTCAATTTTTAATTTTGTTTCATTATACTTTGTATAAATGGCGCAATAAACTACTTAACATAAATAAAACAAAAGTTGGTTTCTATAAGACCCCAGATATCCTCAATAACGGCTTACTCTTATTTTCCCATCCAATTTTGTAAGTAATTTGTGTGATGTGGGATGGTGTTTGTAGTAACCTGATAGGTTTCAAATGTAACGACTGGATAAAAGTTGGGGGGAGGGGGCGCCACGATAGTTCTCGCACCAGGGCGCCGGATAGGCTAGGGCCGCCACTGACTGTAAGACTGGAAGAGCGAGTCATACGTAAACAGCAGTGGCGGGTGGAGGTTCCAAATTTTGGTGGTTGCAGTAGTTGGTTGAGTGGATGGGAGAGGGGTTAAAAGACATTAAACTATTATAACCACAGTTTGATAATAGTAAATTATTACTATAATTTTATAACCTCAAACAACTGATAACGTTTACCTTGAACCAACGTAAACACTAAACATGACACAACTTATAAATAAAGAAGGCTGTGCTGATTTTATATACAAAGTTGCGCTACAGAGCTACTAATAGAGCGTTGCAGAAACTTTGCAACCACCGAGCTTACATTGAGAACATAGGACAGTTGTGAAGAGTAGCGCACGTCCTCCCATATGTTTGTGTAGTAAGCTCTGCCATTTACGCTTGAAGTTGCAAGCGGCCTACAATCACCCAATCACCAGACTGCGGGCCACATATGAATTGTACGCGAACATTGGCGCGTAGAATCTGATACGCTCTACGTTGAAATTTATGACACTTTTAGCTGCTTAATGTTTTCGTATATTATTTTATAGTTTATTTATTCTATATTGGTAGTTGTGCAACGCTGCAATCATAACACAAGCCGCCACTGGTAAACAGGCGTAGGCAGTATATAGTTAATCTTCATGGAAAGTAAAAAACAACTTTATTTATTCATGATATCCAAGCAGTCAGCCGAAACTTTTGTAATATTAAATTTTAAATGTCCGTACAAATGTGGATTGGGATTTTAAATGTTTACTTATTATTGAAAGAGCAATGAGCTTTAAATGCTATCGGAAAGATTTTATAGTACTGTAGACATTGTACTCTTGATGAATTAAAATATAATTTATACGTAAAATCAAGTTTTTAGATAAAATAACCTCTAAACAACAACAGAAAAAATTATGATAAATGATAAACTGACACATCTGTCGGCTTAGTTAAATGTTAATACCATCAAATAAGCTTCCCGATTGAAAGTTGCACACTAAGATTGTAAGTATGTATCCAGTTTGTGAGTGAAAGCTGTATAGGTTTAATGTCGGACGTAGGTAAAATGACAAGAGTAGTGTTAGCAAGTTCTGTAATCCTCCACATATTTGTCCACCAACACCGTTGGGACGCCATCGATACACTGTTGCCATTCAAATACTCCTATTTAAAATCAACTTTTGTTTTACAGATTGAATATTCAGGTCTCGTCGTCATCTAATTACTGCAGCCACTACTGTAATAATGATGCAATCTATTCCATTAAGAAGCAGCTTTCCAATTACCGTAATTTATACTTTAATCCGCAGAAGCTGGAATAGTTGTTGTAAGTAATTAATAAGCTTGTGGCAGCGAAACGTGTGAGTTAATGTACGGTGTATGCACTGCTTATTACGTGAAAGCGAAGTCTCGTGTTCAACGGTTATTAACTAAATACCGGCTGTAACTCAATCAAGAAGTTTATCAAGGTTTCTGGCCGTTAACTTCCTTACGTTCTTTAATCTCTTTGCTTCTGACATAAGGAACCTGTCGGTTTTAAATTAATGACGTACAAGATTAATAGTGACACAACATATTGGGGTTATTAGTCACGCAATTATCTCCGATCACACCATCAATACCTTACCACACAGTCTTCACAAAAGAGAATTTTTAAAAGTAAACTCGTTATTTATTCTTGTTTACCTGTGAATAATGCAACGTTTGACGAATTATTTTTATTTCTATGTATGTCTAACATTTAAAAATATAAATCTCAAACATCAAATTAAATTTACATTTTATAGACAATCTAAAAAGTTGCTATACACACACGATATTAATATCAACACAGAACGTTGCAACAGAGGATAGCCTGCTACCAGAATTCAAGTAGGCTTTATTTGGGGTTGTCAAAGCACTAATACGCTCCAAGGTTCGTCGATCCAGGACTTTCGGGCTTGCCAGAAATTCCTGGGCGACTCCGGTCGCGCCTTTCATACCTTCCCCCTCCCTGAGGAGAGGGAACTCAAGATTGTGGTGTCCGGGATTCCCCATGACACACCGATCTTGTGGATCTGGGAGGATCTGGCGGAGAAGGGTTTCTTCCCTACCTCCGTCGTCCCTCTCCTATCCGGTGATCGGAAAAGGAAAATCAATTCCTTTTACATGAGGATCCAGAAGGTTGGTTCCTTCGCTGACGTCTATAATCTTGAAACCATTCTGTGCCTCCGGGTACAGGTTAGGGCTTTTAATAGTAAGCCTGGGCCTTCCCAGTGCTTCCAATGTCAGCGATTCGGCCACTCATCGGCCTTTTGTAAGATGCCGCCGCGTTGTGTACGCTGCTGAGAGGCCCACAACGAGAATTGTCCCGTTGTGAAGCCTCAACCCGCGACGTGCTGCAACTGCGGAGGCAGTCACCCGGCTAACTTTAGGGGTTGTAACCACTTTAAGAAGGCCCTAAAGAAACAGCAGCGGGAGCAAAACCGTCAGGTTGAACCTCTTCACCCTGCTCCTAGACCCTCGAAGCGGGCGGCAGTCCAACCACCCGTCTCGGCATCTACTGCTCTTCCTGCGGCACCTGCCGCTGGAGGAACCATAACTTACGCTACAGCGGTCGCTACGGCGCCCCCTGTGGCCCCCAGAACTTTAGCACCTGCCGGAGTGCCATCTCCGCAAGCGGTAACGCCAGCAGTACCCCCCTCACAGACCCAGCCGCTTAAGAAACGGCGCTCTAAGCGCAAGGTTAGACAACCATTAGTGGCAAAACAACTATACCCGGAGGCTAACAACGCCCCTCCGGCTGCCCAGCATCTACCCGGCCAGGAGCCTGCTTCTGTTGCCCAGTCCCCTGCGAATCCATGGAAATCTCGCCAGCCCCCGTGCAGCCAGCTCCAACTTCCCAACCTCCCCTGGAGGCGGCATCTGCACCTTCCGCGGCCCCAGCGCCGGCTAGTCAGGCCCCTGTGGCCGGTGGTTCACCATTGGTCACTGAGGCTCAGCTGATGGCCTGGGTCAGCGGCATTGTCCCGCAAATTCTTGCTGCTCGGGATGTCCCGACTATACTCATGGCGATCCTAACATCGCTGATCGCCCTGATTGTCCCTACATCTAACCATGGCTAGACAGTTTCGGTTCGTCGCGTGGAATGCAGATGGTGTTCCGGCGCGTCGGGCCGAACTGGCAGCTTTCCTTGTGGAGTACGACGCAGATATCGTACTCCTCTCTGAAACACATCTTGTCCCTAACCGTCGATTCTCCCTGCCAGCCTATGCTTGCTACAGGAAAGACAGGAATGGTCCCGATCGCCGCCACGCATCTGGCGGAGTGGCGATCTTAGTCCACAGGCGGCACTCTCATAGAGAACTCCCTGCCCCTGAAACTACCCTCATCAAAGCATGTGTTCTGGCGCTGGATCTTGCCGGCCTGGAGGTGCGCTTTGTTTCTGCGTACCACCCGCCCGGCCATCGAGCTGCACCGCATGAGGAGTGGGACGCCCTCCTAGACAGCGATCTCCCAACCATCGTAGCCGGAGACCTTAACGCCAAGCACCCCTCTTGGAACAGCAGAACGTCAAACCCCTACGGTAATTCTCTCCGTAGGGCTGTTGAAGATGATCCCAGTGTCCTCATCATCGGCCCGTCCGAACCGACACACTTTCCCACTGCGGGTTATCCGCCGGATGTCCATGATATTGTAATTGTCAAGGCCATCCCCTTTCATCTACAAAACAGCGCGGTGTCGGACCTATCGTCCGATCACGACCCCCTACTTGTAACTGTCTTGCTGCCGTCGGTCTCACCCCGACTTCCCGATCATCCTGTTAGGAGAGTCAATTGGCGATCCTACCATGATGATCTGGCCAGGCAGTTGCCATCTGTCCCCCCGGACCCACTCGTCTCTTGTGACGACGTGGATCTCCGGGTACATCAGCTCCAGGACCTCGTCCAGTCTGCAATGGACAAGCACACCTATACTGTTCCGGTGAGTAATAAACGCTCCGACCTTCCTGCGGAAGTTCTCCAAGGCATCCGATTACGGCGCCAGCTCCGCCGCAGATGGCAGCATACCCGTGACCCTGCCGCTAGACGGCGTTTTCGAGCCCAGTCGGAACACGTCTCGCAGCTTCTGCTTGACGTAAACGCGAATCGATGGGACTCCTATTTGGAGTCCTTGGAAGTCGACCACGCCTCCGTATGGAGAGCCGCTGGTAGACTAAAAGGAGAAAAGAAGACTCGCCGTCCCTTGAATACCCCGGACGGCACTGTATACTCTGCAGAACTGCAGAAGGCAAGGCGGAAGTCTTCGCCGACTGTATTGAGGAACAGTTCACCGTCCATAGAGGCATCTCTGACCCGGCTCATACGGCCGTCGTCAGGGATTTCCTATCTGGATACTTTTCTGCTCCCCCTAATGATCCTCCTAATTCGGTCGACGAGGATGACCTCGCGTCTGTCCTAAGCCGACTGAAGAAGAGAAAGGCCCCTGGCCCCGATCGCATCGGCGCCGCTGCGTTGCAGAATCTCCCGCCTTCGGCAGTTGACGTTCTTCTTCAACTGTTCAACTCCTGTCTCCGGCTGAGGTATTTCCCGCGCCTGTGGAAAACTGCTAATGTCATCATGATCCAGAAATCTAAAAAGCCGCCCACGCTACCTGGAAGCTACCGCCCGATATCACTATTGCCAGTAATCTCGAAGGTATTCGAGCGTCTTCTCCTGGCCCGTATTCGGCCCCTGGTGGTGGTTTCATCCGGTAGGAGCAGTTTGGGTTTAGGCCGAGGCACTCGACTACTCTTCAGATAGTACGGGTTGTCGCCTGTCTAGCCGACGCCGCCAACACTCATCAGGCAACAGGCGCCGTCCTGTTGGATGTGAGCAAAGCCTTCGATAAAGTCTGGCACGAAGGCCTGCTCTACAAACTGGCGCATTCGCCACTCCCGACATCTATCATCCACTTGCTCCGATCCTATCTGACGGATCGCACCTTCAGGATCAGCGTAGATGGGGCGTTCTCTCGGGTTCGCCCTGTCGCCGCCGGCGTCCCACAAGGATCTGTCCTCGGCCCCGTTCTGTACGTACTGTACACGAACGATCTGCCTGTTTATCCCGGGGTCACGTTATCTCTATTTGCCGACGACGCGATGTTTCATTTTAGCTCGCTTTCGCCTTGGCGGACGAGCGTAATGTTACAACGCCAGTTGGCTATGCTTCTGGACTGGCTAAGGAAATGGCGGGTAGCGATCAATACGGAGAAATCCGAGGGGATCTGCTTTACGCATAAGTCCATTTCCCGATGCCAATCCCTCTCCTTAGACGGGAGACCCATCAACTGGACTGAGACGGTGAAGTACTTAGGTGTTCGGCTTGATCGGCACCTAAACTTCAACGCCCACGTGACCGCAACTCTCAACATGGCTCGTGGCATCAGAGCCAAACTATCACCTATGCTTTCGCGGAACAGCCGCCTGGCTGTCCGTACAAAACTAACATTATATCTACTGTTCCTCCGAACAGTACTCACTTATGCGGCGCCCGCTTGGTGGCCTCTCCTGTCGGCCACCAACAGGCATAGGCTGACTACATTTCAGAACTGGACCCTACGCTCCCTCACGGGGTCCCCGTGGTATGTGCGAAATTCCGCCATTCACCGGGGCCTCCGTGTTCCCACCTTAGAGGTCTTCGTCTGGTCCTTGGCAACGAATTTGTTAGCCAAGGCCGGCGAGTTCCCTTATCCGCACCTCCAAAGGCTTAACAGCATGGAGAATGCACCGCCCCCTTGCCGCGTCAGGCGCCCTAGGGCGCTGTTAGACGACCCCCCCTAAGTTCATCACATGAACCCCCCAGAAACGAACCCCCCAACCTTCTGGAAATCTGAACCGATCACAAACATTAACTACCTGCGCCTACCGAAACTGTAGTCAATCATGCTGCGGCAGATTGGAATGGATAGATTTATTGCCAGCATCGGCTTTGCCGATTCGGCAAGGCTTTGATCCGGGACACGGGCTCCCGCGATGTTGTGCAAATGCCTACCTTGCGAAGCCGACTGCCCCGCTGATGAGTCCCTTCGACTCGGCCGCCGCCTTCGGGCGGTCGAGCCTCTTGTCCTCGCCAGCGTGCCTCTAAGTTTCCGTGGGCTATGTCCTCGGAGACCAAGGAGCCGCTACCAGGCGTTGAAATTGGCTGAAGCCATGATCACCACAAAGATCCCCGTCAGCACCTGCTTTGCTGATTCGGCAGGGTAATGACCTGAGACACGGGCTCCCGCGAGGTTGTGCAAGTGCCTTCCTTGCGAAAGGTGGCTGTCTCGGAGTCATTACTTACCATTTCGGTCGACGCCATAGGGCGCTCGAGCTTCTTGTCCTCGCCAGTGCGTCCACTACGTTCCCAAAGGCTAGCCTGAGGGGACCATGGTGTTGCGCCTTGGCGGGACAATTGGCTGAAGCAATAGCTTAAGCTTGCCTCCGTGGTGGCCATGTAATTTATCATGGACCTGCGGACTGCACCATAACTCCCTTGTGCAGAGCAAACGACCGCGCTGACCTGTTGGCACCTGGCGTTCATCAGGCCTAGGCCTGGACAAAGCACACAAATTAGGGCGCAAGACGCCCGCGCACCATCCATCCATCCATCACTAATAGGCTTCATTGTTATAGCTTTATTTGCTAATAACCTAATGCAAGAAAACGGTCAGTCGTCACACTAGAATTAATTCTATACAAGGAGTTAATCAGGAACTCGCTGTGTTTCTGGGTGAGCCTTATGTTACTGGAGAGAATCTGTCACTGCTTGGTAGTGAAACGCCCTCTTGATACAGTCGTGAGAACCTGAGGCAGTCACAGTCGTACCCGTCTGCCACAGTCAGAGTGGAGAAACAGTCTGATATGTAAGGAACGTTCAGTAGGTGGGGTAAGTCGATACAATACCATATTCCTTAGGCGATCTGACAGTGTTTCACGGTCGAACGGAATCTCTGACATTACTTAGAAGTGTAATTCGTGTTCAAACCTTGGAACATTTAGTCAATTTCTTAAATGCTCAAGGTTGTTTTAAAAATTCCAAGGTTAACAAATTCCAAGTAGAGAGCAAGAAAAAGGGTATATACAATTTACAAACATTTAAACTTTACATTAGGCATTATTGTGCGGGTAATACGCCTCAAACATTAGAAGTCATTTATTTTGTTAACATAAATATACTGGCCTTAAGTAAGTGCATTTTACGTAATAAATTGTTATGTCAGTCGATAATTCGACTTAAATTAATAAATATATTTATTAATTCACCAGAAAAGCAAATTGACATATTAGTGGTGGTGTATTGAAACATCTCACAGTCCGCTGGGTCGGAACTATGCCCCAGACTGCTGGATGGCGTCGGACTACGAGGCTTTCGGTCGAGAACAGATGGGAGGGGGCAATGCGGGACCGTGTTCTTGACGATCCGGTGTGAATCGTCAGATAAAGAGAGTAAGAGCGCCTGTGACGATGGGAACCAGAGTGATATAAATATCATATAGGAAAAAGCCTGGATGTCTGAAAGTCTATTTGTTCGAATGTCTGTGTCATACGAGGAGACTTCATACATACATACATACATCCTCGGCGCTACAGCCCAGTCCGGGCCCTGGCCTCCAAAAGAAATCGTCCCCACTGGTCTCTACTGCCGGCCAATGTCTACCAGTTTGCTGCACCCAGCCTTACTGCCTCCTTACCAACCTGGTCCAGCCATCTTGTACGCGGTATACGGGGAGACTTCGCGTACTCGAAAAGGATGTTCACAGACGGGACCAGCGGATAATCGCACGTGAACCCTCTCGGCGGCCGAATAGGAGTGAACGACCACTAGCGTACCACAGTGTCACTAAGATGAAGATCTGACTGGTTACCGAACAATTTGAAATCAACGAGAATCTTATTGTTGGTATCCACTCTTGACTGGGTACTTTGGCAGCAACGTTTTTGAACTAGGAAATACAAAGACTGTGATTAGTGTGGATGGTGATTATGTAAAACGGTAATATAGATATGTTAATTCATTGTATTAAAAATACATTTTTCAATTTTCTTTACCAGCCAATCTAATATTAATTTTGGAATAGCCATTGTAGTTGTTTTAATAAAATGAAATACATTAGAAATATTAAGTACTATAAAAAATTATGGAATAATATATTTTAATAAGTTAATGAACATTACTTTACATTTCACTTTACATTTTAAAAGTTTTATTTTACCAAACATTTGGTTTGCCAAAGAACTGGTTATTTATGTGGAGCTCTGAGAAATAGTTGTAAACATAACAAGTTACTAGTTTTTAGTTTGTCATGGCCGCAGTTTAATCTTAGCTTATGGTTTCGTTTCTCTGATTTTAGTTAGTTCGTGGTTCATTCTCATTAAGGTAGATTTTTTGTCTGCATCTGTGATAGCGTGTTCATTGACTGTGGTGACCAACGAAACGAAGAGCGAAGACAAGTTTCATGTCTAGAGGTTACATTTTCCCGTTCCATCCGTCACTTCGTTTGTTCCTTTCTGCATAAAGTTGAAGATGTAATATAAGCTATCGCTATATTCACTGTATTGTTGACCAACATTTTTCCGTTCTTAATATTTCCGCAATTTAAATATTTACTGAACTTAAATGTTACTAGTTTTCTTTAATTTTAGATTTTTTTTCTCACCGGAGGATTCAGAATTTAAATAATTAGGGTAGCGTATTCTGTATTGTTTTTATTATTCTTATTCTGTATTTTATTCTTATTTTATTATTTTTAGTATTCTGTAGAATCTTTATTATTTCAACACGTTTCTTGTTTTGATATCAGTCTTCCTAACATTTTTCTAATTTAGGTATATTTTATTTCCTTAGATTGAGTAGAAATGCAATAGTATTTCTACTATTTTTTAAATAATTTAGAAACTTAAGGTTGATTGAGATCTAGAAAAATTAATGAGTATTTCTTAGGAAGTGCAAAGCTGAAAGGAAATTTGTTAAATTGAATAAACGTCAGAGTTACAAGAGAAATCATGTTGAACTGATTATATAAGTATCAGTCATGTTTAGGTAATAGGAGTAGAATCGATGCAAAGTTAAGAAACAAATTTAAATGTAGTTGTTTGGAAGTGGAATTAAGAGGATTTTAATATAATACAGAGTGATAACATAAAACATGTGTAAACCTAATTAATAATGTTTTAAACTAAAAACCTAAAATAAATTAAAACTATTTTAAAATTCCGATATAGTTGATTAACACGTATCTTAGATAGTGCTTAGCTCTATTTACAGTCACTGAATAGAGATAGCTCACACGAATATCGTATAGAAAAGGATGTAACTTTAGCTGTGCTAACAGAGGAGTATATTAACAACATGTATATTGGGTTGCGTTTGTGGAAGAGCTTGAAAATTGCAGTTAAGATAAAGATCACTGTGAATTCTGAGGTGGAAGACGTGTATCAGTAATGTACGTGTTCTGCTTAAAAGCCTACAGAGAAAATCTAAGAACTAATAAAAAATCGGTATGGGGAACCATACATGACTTCCATGTCCTAAAATTTATATTTAAAATTATTTAAATATTAATTAAATAAGTGAATGCTTGAGTTCTGAAGAAATTACATATCAGCTAAAATCGTACCACCATGTTAGGTGGATTAAGACTATCCTCAACCTTCGTGAGGAAGGACTGTACTTTTGGATAAAATGTCTGTAGGTCGAACGAGTAGCTGCGATCGGATTCCGGTAATGAAATTGGACTCTCGCTGCGAGGGGCCGAGGGATGTCTATTGTGTTATCAAAGTCTTTCCTGTCAATACTATACTAGTCATTTTTCTTTTTTAAAATCGAGTCTTGATTTCTTTCTTTCCATTTGTCGTCTGATTTCCTGAACGACTATTCTGTTCACCCGTATAATTATAAATTTCTCAGAAAAACATTTCTTCCTTAATACGTTTGTGTCTCCTGTTTAACACCCACCATTTTTATCCATGTCATAACGCTATGTTCCAAACATGCTAGTAAATAACTAGCCATCAGGGAGGTCAAAATATTTTCAAGGAGGGGCAAACAATTTTCCAAAGGAGAAAAATATTTATATATTTTTCATAAATACACACATGCACATATTAGTTTATAATTCTCATATCATAATAGAAATAAGTACACAGATTGTATTAATTGTTTAATACAACACTGACCAGCGATCCACAGGAAGCAAATCGATGTCCACCTTGTCGGCTTGCACGCGTTGTGTTGGTGTGGGTTTCGGCACTTTCCATTTAAAAAGCGTGAAAACATAAGAAAATAAACATGAGTGAGGCCAGAAATAACGCGAATTTTGTATGTGTGTCCTGCCGGCCTTTTTATTGCGGTAATCACAATAATAAAACTTTGGAAAATAATTGAGATTTGCTTGCCTGCCAGGAACGATATATTTTCACTCATATGTGATTTAAATTAAAATGAAAAATATAGAATTTTGTTAAAGTGAAATGAAGTGTTTCCATAGAAACTACTTCTTTGTTGTCAATAACGTGGTACACATATAAAACTTATAAAAATTTACCTCCTCCTTCAACTACCATTTTAAATTATAAAAAAAATTACCCCCTCCCCCTTCAACTACCCTTTTTATTTATAGATATTTCATCTACCTTTCTACAGTGGATTATTATGACCTTCTTTTCAGGATACTTTATTTATCAAAATTAAGCACTTTACTCTTGTTAAAACGTAAAATGTTGCAGGTAAACTACCCCTTTCCCTTAACCGATCTTCACCAAATCAATAGGCCTTGAGTCCTCTATAATTTAGGGCTGTATGCAAAAAATTATTTGATTCTGTTTGAATTTGCGGCTGTTATCGTTTGCCATAGAAAAAATTCTACACACTGACACACACACACTGACACACACACACACACACACACACACACACACACACACACACACACACACACACACACACACACACACACACACACACACACACACACACACACACACACACACACATTTAGAAAAATGACTTTTTTCCATGTTTTGATGGTAGTACAACCAGAATCTGCCGTTATCTCGAACACGATTTTTTCGCTATGACTTACTTCCATTTCCTTATGGAACATGGAAGTAAAACGAGTCTCATGTTTATCGAGTTCACAAGAGCTAAGATAGAGTACCTGTGGAAGGTTGTGGACGCTACTCCAGGAAAATGTGTAAATCAAAACATTATTAAATACCACTAAAATGTTATATGATTTAATAAGAAGTATTAAGATATCGACTGTAAATCTAAAAAAAGAAGGTATTAGATGATTAAATTGTCTATAGGAGCTGTGGTTATCGTGGCTTAACGCTAGAAAGAGAAATGTCTGCCCAGAGAAACCGAAAAACAACGAAGAAAGAAAACAATGAGATGCGTTTGAGTCACTGTGATTGCAATAAGATTGGGTACTGGAGTCGTTTGTAACAAGATATATTATTAAAAATGTTAACGGAATGTTTCTGATTTAGAAGACGAACTGTGTTGTTCTGTGCAATGTTTGTAAAAGAAAAATATATTTAGAAAAATATGACTGACCTGACGTCAATAATTTACTTTTGAATTAACTGAAATAATGTTAATAATAATTTTAATAATAATAATTAATAACATTAATGATAAATATTAATAATATTAACAAGTATTTTGATAAAATACATAAAAAAAGACGTACCAGTCGTTAGACAAACCAATAATAGTCTACTACAGAGGAAACAGAAATCGAATATGCACAACCCGTGAGAAAAGGGAACACTCATTTGATAACAACACTTATAAAATGAGGGTTGGAGAAAAGACGATGGAGAGATTTGTAATTTTGTACCTATTTCCTACTTTTTGTGCATATAATAAAATGTAAGCGAGCTATTTAGCTTCAGGGTATCCACAAAATTACATTTAGCGATTGTTAGGTTTTCAGTCAATAGCATGTTACAATGGACGACAAAGTTAGTGACGTATAAAGAGAATAAAACAGTTACGTCCAGCTGACAGAGAACCAGCGTAGGTTAATTCCATGGGCAATGTATGGGGGTCGTAAAGTTTAATGACGTCTACGCAAACAAAAACAATTATTGTCGCCGTCCGCACTGTTCGCAGTACAACCCTAGCAATGTATTTAAACAAAACAGCAGCGTGGACCTTGCTGCACTGTTCAGTATTTGGACGAATTTAAAATCTGTTACACTTTATACCACATTATCTTTAATACCCCTGTACACACTACTTAGTAACGGCTGCTAGTAAATCACAATATACCATCAGTTACTTCACAAGTTAACTAGTCAGGATCAGGTTACATATATTTAATTTTGCTTTGCTTTACGTTCACACACACACACACACACACACACACACACACACACACACACACACACACACACACACACACACACACACACACACACACACACACACACACACACACACACACACACACACACACACACACACACACACACACACACACACACGTGATTCTTATCTCAGACGAATTTACGTTCGTACATTACCACTCGGCGTTCTGTTGTTTGGGTGTATACTTAAACACAGAGTCCACGTAATACTCTAAGAAATATAGTCCAAAACGCCAAGTCTAATATAAATTATGTTTTATTTATAAAGAAATTAAATTTTATGAAACTAAATTTTTACGAAGTAAACAGGTTAATTTCAACGTTACGTATAAAGCTGAGTATGGTTATCAGTTGTTATGCGACACGAGATAACATGTGTACCGTACACTCTTGAGTTGACAGGCAGACGCGATGTTCTAGAGTCGTCAGTAAAAGTAAGTGAGCCTTGCAAATTAATTGGATAGCTCAATTAACAATGGAATCAGAGAATGGACACACCACCATGAGCTGTCTTGGAATGCGAAGCAAAGGAAGCGGAAAGACGTAGAGAAGACAGTCAGAACATCAAGATCCTAACCGTAAGCGTGAAAAAGAAGTACAGGAACGGTAGTAAACACTGTTGAGTGACAGCCTGGAGATTATAGGACTGATACACGATCAGAAGAACTGAGTTTACTGCGAGTGAATGAAACAAGGAATTTATAGGATGACTCGTGTCGAAAAATCGATGGTAGGAAAAATGTCAATGGCAGTAGAAGAATTATAAATATTAAAGAACAATCAAATACTGAATTAGACCAATTAATGAACGCATATGAGGCAAATACATGTAAGGCTAGTTGGGTAGAAGTACACGCTAACTTGTGGTCGACAATTTGAAGCTGTCGCTCGCTTTAAGTGGTGTCACAAGTCGGACATGGGGTTGTATGCGACACCCTCACTATCCCAGTTAATTCCATTGAATGAACGCGACGTAGTTTTTGCGAGCGTTTATATACAGCGGTAGACAGTACATTAATTTTAGGAGACACATGAACTGCTATGGAGTGAACTATTTAATTTTTTTAATTTTTTGACTTCTATCATTTGTTGTGTTTAGTGAGCACTGGATAGCCGTATAACTAGACCTATTGTAACACAACTGTTATTGTTTTAGAAAAGTATTAATAGTGTGGTCACCTATTTTTCTGGCGTTCAATGGTGTACTTCTATTTTGAGGTCACGATACTTGTGTTCTAGTAGCAATATATTCGTTCAAATCATGAGTAAAATGAGTGTTACAAACTGAAAGACTACAAAACATAAAGTCAATGGTAGAAAGGTAACCTTTATTCAGTATCTGTATTAAAAATAACAAAGTAACACATAATTATAAAACACCTAAACATAAACGAAAAACAATTCATTACGAGTTAAAATCATGTGTACGAAAACAATAATCTATCAAGGATCAAACAGTTCTTGCACCATAATGATACTGTTTTTCTAAAGCATTTTACCTTCGTCTCTTCCTCATCCTGTATCGTATTTTGTTTCTGCCTTTATTTCTTCGGATTCCACTGGAGGAAATACCTGAAGTAGTTACTATTGTTCAAATATATTATTTCATTTTAAATAATTAAAGTACTAAGCGATCCATTTATTTGCACTCTTTTTTCTTCCATGTTCCATAAGGAAATGAAAAATATTGCAGATTCTGATTGTACTACCCTCAAAACATGAAAAAAGTCATTTCTCGAAAAGTGTCTGTGTGTGTGTCTGTCTGTCTGTGTGTCTAGGTGTCTGTCTGTGTGTGTGTCTGTAGATTTTTTTCTATGGCAAACGATAACAGCCGAAAATTCAAACATAATCAAATAATTTCTTGCATGCAACTCTGAATTGTAGAGTTCTCAAGACCTCTTGTTTTTGTTGAAGATCGGGTTAGGGAAAGGGGTAGTTTACCAGCAACGTTTTATGTTTTAACATGGGTAATTTTTTCTATGACGAATGATAACTGCCGTAAATTCAATCAGAATCAAATAATGTTTTGCATACCTTCCTGAGCTACAGAGATCTCAATGACTGTTGATTTTACTGAAGATCAGTAAAGGGAAAGGGGTAGTTTACCTGCAACATTTTATGTTTTAACAACGGTAATTTTTTTTGACGAACGATAACTGCCGCACATTCAAACAGAATCAAATATTTTTTTGCATACGTTCCTAAATTATAAAAGACTGAAGGCTTGTTGAGTTTGGTGAAGATCAGTTAAGGGAAAGGGGTAGTTTACCTGCCACATTTTATGTTTTAACAAGAGTAATATGACGAACGATAACTGCCGCAAATGTAAACAGAATCAAATAATTTTGTGCATACTTCCGTATATTGTAGAGATCTCAAGGCCTGTTGATTTTGGTGAAGATCGGTTAAGGGAAAGAGGTAGTTTACCTGCAACGTTTTATGTTGTAACAAGAGAAATTTTCCATGACGAACGATAACTGCCGTAAATTCAAACAGAATCAAATAATTTTTTGCATACCTTCCTGAGCTACAGAGATCTCAATGACTGTTGATTTTACTGAAGATCAGTAAAGGGAAAGGGGTAGTTTACCTGCAACATTTTATGTTTTAACAACGGTAATTTTTTTTTGACGAACGATAACTGCCGCACATTCAAACAGAATCAAAATTTTTTTGCATACGTTCCTAAATTATAAAAGACTGAAGGCTTGTTGAGTTTGGTGAAGATCAGTTAAGGGAAAGGGGTAGTTTACCTGCCACATTTTATGTTTTAACAAGAGTAATATGACGAACGATAACTGCCGCAAATGTAAACAGAATCAAATAATTTTGTGCATACTTCCGTATATTGTAGAGATCTCAAGGCCTGTTGATTTTGGTGAAGATCGGTTAAGGGAAAGAGGTAGTTTACCTGCAACGTTTTATGTTGTAACAAGAGAAATTTTCCATGACGAACGATAACTGCCGTAAATTCAAACAGAATCAAATAATTTTTTACATATTTGCCTGATTGTAGAAGACTCAAGGCTTATTGATTTTGGTGAAGATCGGTTAGGGGGAAAGGGTAGTTTACCAGAAACGTTTTTTGTTGTAACAAGAGTAAAGTATTTAATTTTGATAAATAAAGTATCCTGATAAGAATATCTTAATAATCCACTGTAGAAACGTAGATGAAATATCTATAAATGAAGAGGCTAGTTGAACGAGGCGGGGGTAATTTTCTATAAATGAAAATTATAGTTGAAGAGGGAGGGGATAATTTTTTATATATGTACTACGTTATCGTCAACAAAGGAGTAGTTTGTTGTTAAAATTCTTTCCCGTCCTGTTTGGCCGTAGACCAACGTTTTCTGTAAAACCAGACGTTTCGCCAGTGCCGTCGACTGCCATCATCAGTGAAAATCGAGTGCGATAACGTGTGGTGGTATACGTTAGTGACCACAGTACTGTGGTTAAGACTGAAGCAATAAGTGGAAAGAAGTAGTTTCTATGGAAACATTTCTTTTCGTAAATGATTTAAAATATAAATCTTAGAACATGGAAGTCATGTTTGGTTCTCCATACCGATATTTTTATTTGTCTGTCTCTCTTTCATTTGTCTGACAGCGCCTCACTCTTCCCCTCTGTTATCTATATATTTCTGTCTTCTTAGTGTTTCACTGCCTCGAGTTTCTTTTGCTTCTCTGACTGTCTGTCTGAAGCATCTCTTTTTTACCTCCCAACTGCACCCTACTTTACGACTCAGTCTCTCTTACTACATTTCGTAAATACTCATCCATTTCCAGCGAGAGTCGTTTATTAACAATGGCACACAACACAATATCCCACGAACAGTTCGCAGGATAGTGAAGTCTCACTGATACCGTAAATCACAGATTATTCTACTGCGCAAATTGAATTATGAGTCATTAAAGATTCTGTTTTTGCCATTACTTTTTGTATACTTAAATTCAAACGATAGTAACCAATGGCAGACAAAATAAAGTTTCACAAAATAATACTTACGCAGTCATACATAGTAATTTTTACTGTACGTGTAAATAAATGATATTTGTGTTAAAAATTTAGCTACTCTATTTTACCGCTTTGTGGTGTTCAGGATTTAAGAGTACAAGTTAAATATTTAGAAAGCTCTTTATAATAGTTAGATTTACTTATTATTTGCAATGTGGCATTATTATGATAAAACATAATATTAAACACCACCTATTGCATAAACTAGGAATATTTAAAATTAGCAGTCTACATTTATCGATTCAGATGAATTAAAAATACAAATTAATTTTACTTCCATATTCCTTAAGGAATGGAAGTATGGTGATGGCAAAAAAAATCGTGTTCGAGATTATTGCAGATTCTGATTCTACTACACTCAAAACATGAAAAAAAGTCGTTTTCCGAAAAGTGTCTGTGTGTGTGTGTGTGTGTCTGTGTGTCTGTAGATTTTTTTTCTATGGCAAACGATAACTGCCGCAAATTCAAACAGAATCAAATAATTTTTTGCATACAGCCCTGATTTGTAGAGCACTCACGACCTATTGTTTCTGGTGAAGATCGGTTGAGGGAAAGGGGTAGTTTACCAGCAACGGTGTTTTTTTATCAAGGGAAATTTTTTTTTTGGCATATGATAACAGCCGCAAATTCAAACAGAATCAAATAATGTTTCGCATACAGCCCTCAATTGTAGAGTTCTCAAGACCTATTGTTTTTGGTGAAGATCGGTTAAGGGAAAGGGGTAGTTTACCTGTAACGTTTTATGTTTTAACAAGGGTATTTCCTATGGCAAACGATAACAGCCGCAAATTCAAACAGAATCAAAAGATTATTTGCATACAGCCCTAAATTGTAGAGTTCTCAAGACCTGTTGTTTTTGGTGAAGATCGGTTAAGGGAAAGGGGTAGTTTACCTACAACGTTTTTTTAACAAGGGTATTTTCTATGGCAAACGATAACAGCCGCAAATTCAAACAGAATCAAATAATTTTCTGCATACAGCCCTGATTTGTAGAGTACTCAAGATCTATTGTTTTTGGTGAAGATCAGTTGCGGGGAAGGGGTAGTTTACCTGCAACGTTTTTTTATCAAGCGTATTTTCTATGGCAAACGATAACAGCCGCAAATTCAAACATAATCAAATAATTTTTTGCATACATCAGTGAATTGTAGAGGACTCTAGGAATTTTGATTTTGGTGAAGATCGGTTAAGGGGAAGGGGTAGTTTACCTGCAACCTTTTACGTTTTAACAAGAGTAAAGTACTTGAAAATTCATTTAAACTTTTTCAAACAATGGTAATTGTTAAAAATAAAATAATTTTGTTGCCAGGCAATAAAATTATAGTTTTTTCATTTATGTATTTTTTTCTCAGTTATGTACTGTTTACGTTTCCATTTTATTATTATGACTACCGCAATGAAAAGGCAGGGAAGACACACACACACACACACACACACACACACACACACACACACACACACACACACACACACACACACACACACACACACACACACACACACACACACACGCACGCACACACACACACACACACACACACACACACACACACACACACACACACACACACACAGAGTTCGCGTTATTTTTGGCCTCATTCATGTTTATTTTCTTACATTTGCACGGTTTTTAAATGGAAAGTGCCGAACCCATACCAACATAACGCATGCAAGCCGAAAAAGTGTCCAGCGTGGATAGCGATTTCCTTCCTGTGGATCGCTGGGCAGTGTAACTGCACGTGTTTACAGAGGAACGATTCATAGACAGACTTTTCGTCTTTAGGGAATATTTAGGTAATATTTCATTTCGAAAATGATTTTAAATATAAATCTTAGAATATGGAAGTCATGTATGGTTCTCCATACCGATATTTTACTTCCACGTTCCATAAGGATGGTGATGGCAAAAAAAAATCGTGATCGAGATCATTGCAGATTCTGATTGTACTACCCTCAAAACATGAAAAAAGTCATTTTTCGAAAAGTGTCTGTGTGTCTGTCTGTCTATCTGTAATTTTTTTTCTATGGCAAACGATAACAGCCGCAAATTCAAACAGAATCAAATAATTTTTTGCATGCAGGCCTGAATTGTAGAGTACTCAAGACCTACTGTTTTTGGCGAAGATCGGTTAAGGGAAAGGGGTAGTTTACCCGCAACGTTTTTTTTTATCAAGGGTAATTTTTTTTCTATGGCAAACGATAACAGCCGCAAATTCAAACAGAATCAAATAATATTTCGCATACAGCCCTGAATTGTTGAGTTCTCAAGGCCTATTGTTTTTGGTGAAGATCGGATAAGGGAAAGGGATAGTTTACCAGCCACATTTTATGTTTTAACAAGGGTAATTTTTTCTATGACGAACGATAACTGCCGTAAATTCAAACATAATCAAATAGGTTTTTGCATACGTCCCTAAATTGTAGAGAACTCAAGGCCTGTTAAATTTGGTGAAGATCGATTACGGGGAAAGGGGTAGTTTACCTGCAACATTTTATGTTGTAACAAGAGAAATATTTTCATGACGAACGATAACTGCCGTAAATTCATACAGAATCAAATAATTGTTTACATATGTGCCTGAGTTGTAGAGGACTCAAGGCCTATTGATTTTGGTGAAGATCGGTTACGTGGAAAGGGCAGTTTACCAGAAACATTTTTTGTTGGAACAAGAGTAAAGTACTTAATTTTGATAAATAAAGTATCCTGATAAGAAGATCTTAATATCCACTGTAGAAATGTAGATGAAATATCTATAAATGACGAGGCTAGTTGAACGGGGTGGGGGTAATTTTCTGTAAATGAAAATTATAGTTGAAGGGGGAGGGGATAATTTTTATATGTGTATTTCCGTTATCGGCAACAAAGTAGTAGTTTGTTGTTAAAATTCCTTCCCGGCCTGTTTGGCCGTAGTCCAATGGTTTCTGCAAAACCAGACGTTTCGGCAGTGCCGTCGACTGCCATTATCAGTGAAAATCGAGTGCAATAACGTGTGGTGGTATACGTTAGTGACCACAGTACTGTGTTTAAGGCTGAAGCAATAAGTGGAAAGATGTAGTTTCTATGGTAACATTTCATTTCGTAAATGATTTTAAATATAAATCTTAGAACATGGAAGTCATGTATGGTTCTCCATACCGATATTTTTTACATTTTACCTAGACATATTATACTAATTTTAATTTATACAATATGGTATTTATTATCCAATTAATTGAGTGTTGGAATAGAATATTAAGTTTTATATGATTTGCTGTAATTACTAAAATTTCCTATGTAAATATATTCAGTGTTCATTATATAGGGTGATTCAAAATTGCACGGCAATTTCTCAGGACTTGATTCTATAGCTAAAAATAAGAAAAAAGTTCGTATAAACATAGGTCCGAAAACGGTTCGTTAGCGAGTTACGGCTCGCGAACCAGTTCGCCCTGATTTATGCTCCTACGGTAAAATGACCCCATACTGAAATTCGTGGGGTATAAAGTGAAGCGTAACTTTGGTGGTTTCTTTTAGATTTTGATCTGAAAAATTGAATAAGAGAGTCATTACAATATATACTAAAACAGGCATACACACCAGTCTTGCAGTTGACTGAGACGATAAAGTTCTGTGTTAATTAGAAATTGCTACGAGTTTATATATTGTGACGTTTTTACGTACTAGTGATAAATGTAAAACATGTAAACCTGACCTAATGGACACCGGCCCTTGAAAGCCCTTCTCCCTCTGTTCTGTCCCTTAATGAATTTTATTCTTTTCATTCACTGCCTGAACCCCAGTTCATACGAATAACAACCATTAATAAAGCAAATGTGTAATAAATCACGTATTCCAAAGAGCGTTCTAAATTTTAACAAAACTCTTCTAATATTGTTAGGGAGGAATAATCCGAGTTGGTCAGCACGCTGTTTAACGTGCACTGATAAACTAAACCGATGCAGTTGACTGTCCACGTTGTAAACGAGAAGGAAATATTGTCAAGAAGTAAACAGTAAACTTTTCTCAAATGAAAACTGGGAACAAATGCAAGTGTTTTAAATAATATTTTTCCTTGTCAGACGTTGCATGACGTTCTGGCTAGAGTAAACAGTAGTAACAAACATTTAGTAATTCTAATTTAGTCTTGGACATCCACTGTTGTTATTATGCTTTTACGTAACAGTTCAGCCTTTGAATCATAAGGCGGTTTTTGTAAAATAACTACAACTATAGCCCATATTAAACACAGAAAACGTGTGTCACAAATATAATTCTAAAGTATTTAATATTTTGGTTACACTTTTCTTCCGTATTAATAAGACATAATGGTTTCATTCGTTTTTTCTAGTTGCGTTGTCAAAAGACATACACGTGTCAAGTGTATTTGAGTCTAGTCCGGACCATTTTTCTGTAATATTTTAATCAATTGTATTATCTAACAACTACTTACAAGCCGACATATATAATTTCTCTGTAACGTATGGACCACTAGGATTCGTTATGAATTTCTTTTTATTTACTGCAGTTTTACAGTCTACTCAGCATATTAGAGTAATAAGTAAAAAGTATGTAAAAGTCTTCACATGAGGCAGCTGTCACCATCGGTGATTGCCATGTCACAAGGTCAGGTCAGCCAGCCACTTCCTGCTCAGATTTCTTGCTTTCAGTAGATGACCGAGTTCACTCCTATGTTGCGGTCCTAGTGCTTAAAGTGCTTAATCTTTGTTGTATCAGTGAAAAATGGAATGTTTAAGTCTGTGTGCAGTGTTTGATTTGAGATGTACCTGGAAGCCGGTAGCCATGAGACGTAAGCTTTTTGACTGAACCGTATATAGAATTTTTGTGTTTAATGGTTTAGAGCAGCCCCACATTTCAATACCGTAAGATCATATTGCTTTGAATATGGATCTGCATAAAAGTACTTTGTTGTCAAGAGACAGCTCTGACTTTCTGCCTGTTCAGCCAAGACATCTGTCTAACTTTCACATTAAGTTGCTGTTTTTTGTCTTTAGTATGGGCTTTGCGTGTCAACGTTTTGTCCAAGTGCAGTTCCAAGTATTTAACTCTTGTTTTCACTGGTATATGTGAATTGTTTGTGGTAATTTGTGGGCAAGAGGTACATTTCAAAGTGAATGTAATTTGGATAGATTTTTTTTTGGAATTCACTTGGATTTTTAACTGCATAAGTCAGTCTTATAATAAGTATACATCTCTTTGTAGTTTATCGGATGCTCTTTCTAGTTTGATATCAGTTGTTAAGATCGCAGTGTCGCAGTGTTATTAAGATAGCGCTGTTATTTCTACCAGTTATTAACAGTCGTGTATATAAGATTTAGGAACGATTCCAAAACACTGTTTTGTGGGACCAAGATTTTATTAGTTGATAATCAGCTGTGGCGTTATTTACCTTGATTTGGAAATGCCTGTCAGTTAAGTAGTGTTTTAGTAGCCAGAAAACATGAAGAAGAAATTCCTCTTTATCTTGTAAAGTGCCATACTTTATCGAAAGCTTGCTGGACATCTAGAAAAGAAGCACAGATTTTCTTCTCCTCCATACACTCAATGACGTAGTGAATAAGTCATTGACATTGCTGGATTGTAGAGTACTTTTCCCTAAACACAAATTAATGAGTTGGAATTAACTCTGCAATTAAACTGATTGTTTGATTCTTCGAATGGTAGTTTTTTGAATACTTTTAACATTAGAGGAAGCAAGTTTATCTGTTGGTATGACGTAGCTTCAGTTTGAGGTTTTCAAGGTTTGGAATCAGTGGCGTAACAAGAAGCTGCTCTTGCGGCGGATGTTGCGGGGGGCGATTGGGGGGAGGATGAGACTAGTTTTGGAAGGGATGAGCGTAGCTTCAAGTCTGGACTCCCATTTTCCTCAGGACATATGAGAATTTATGATTCTTCCCATGTAATTTTATAAATCTATATATATAAAAGAGAAATACCACTGACTCACTGACTGACTCACTGATTCATCACGAAATCTCCGAAACTATAACACCTAGAAACTTGAAATTTTGCACGTAGGTTCCTTATGTGATGTAGGTATCCGCTAAGAAGGGATTTTTGGAAATTCGACCTTTAAAGGGGGAAAAAGGAGGGGGGAAGTTTGCCTGACTGACTGACATAGAATCAACGTAGAGCAAAAACTACTGAATGGATATCAATGAAACTTTGAACATAGCTTCATCATAGGTCTTAGGTGCTCACTAAGAAACGGTTTTAAAAACTTTCACTCCTAAGGGGCGAACCCTCCCCCCCTGTATCTATGTATGTATGTTCCACATCTCCTCCTAAACCACTGGACCGATTTCAAACAAACTTGGCACAAATATTTTACGCGACGGGAGAACCAACATAGGATAGGTGTTTTTTTCGATACGATCCTCTGGGGGGTCCTTTGGGTCTTAAACAACTATTAGATCTGGTTACTATGGCAACCCAATAGAATAGATTCTTGTTACCATAGCATCGGTGGAAGTCTCCCGCGTAGGAAATAGCGCGGGAGTCGTCCGACGGGCCTTCCCCGGAGTTCATCCACGGAACCCGGGGAGTCTTAGGTCGGATCCCGCGAAAGACGGCGGGGCCAGAGTCCACGGTTCTTATAAATAAAGATATAGGTTGTGATATCAAAGGTGGTGTATGCATCTTAAGAAACGTCTTAATAGTGTGTGAATTCAGAGTTGTTTCAGTTTGAATTTAAAAGTGGATAAGTTAAGATCGAAGTAAGTTATAAGCGAGTACAAAAAACAAAGTTTTGATAGCGAATGTATTCAGATCATAGAGCTCAGACAATATAAATGCACATGCTTCAGTTTGAATTTAAAAATTGATAAGCTGAAATCTATAGAGGTATTGTATTGTTAGAATAAGTTTAGGAGACACTAATTTAACAAATGCCTTATTTCAACATTAACACAATGAATTATAAAACGACAGTTAAATACGCAGCGCGTGCAAGTACTGTAGACATTTTAATAGAAAACTAATTTAGCTGTTCGCCCTCTCCCAGAGTTAGAAATCGAGCAGGAGCATCACGCGCAACAGAATTCTTCTCCAGATATAAGAATACAGTTTATGACATGTTCTTAAACAGGTGCGCTACAGAGTATTCCTCCATTGAGAATGCGAACGTAACAATATAAGGAGGTTATACAGTATACAAGTAATATAACGTTAGAACAAGAATAGGTCTGCCTATGAGCCTGTGAATAAATTATGAACCCGAGCAACGCTGGGTAAATCGGCTAGATATGGATATCTATATAAGCCAAATACCACTGACTGACTCACTGATCACGATATCTCTGAAACCACTGAATGGATATCAATGAAACTTTGAACATAGCTTCGTCATAGGTCTTAGGTGCTCACTAAGAAACGGTTTTAAAAACTTTCACTCCTAAGGGGCAAACCCCCCCACCCATTGTATCTATGTATGTATATTCCACATCTCCTCCTAAACCACTGGACCGATTTCAACCAAACTTGGCACAAATATTTTACTCGACGGGAGAACCAACATAGGATAGCTGTTTTTTTCGATGGGGTCCTTTGGGGGGTTCTTTGGGGTCTTTCACATCTCCTCCTAAACCACTGCACCGATTTCAACCAAACTTGGGACAAATATTTTACGCAGCGGGAGAACCAACATAGGATATGTGTTTTCTTCGATGGGGTCCTTTGGGGGTTCTTTGGGGTCTTCCACATCTCCTCCTAAACCACTGGACCGATTTCAACCAAACTTGGCACAAATATTTTACGCAACGGGAGAACCAACATAGGACAAGTGTTTTTTCGATACGATCCTTTGGGGGGGTCCTTTGGGGTCTTCCACATCTCCTTCTAAACCACTGGACCAATTTCAACCAAACTTGGCACAAATATTTTACGCAACGGGAGAACCAACATAGGACAAGTGTTTTTTCGATACAATCCTTTGGGGGGTCCTTTGGGGTCTTCCACATCTCCTTCTAAACCACTGGACCGAATTCAAACAAACTTGGCACAAATATTTTACGCAACGGGAGAACCAGCATAGGACAGGTGTTTTTTTCGATACGATCCTCTGGGGGGTCCTTTGGGTCTTAAATAACTATTAGATCTGGTTACTATGGCAACCCAATAGAATAGATTCTTGTTACCATAGCATCGGTGGAAGTCTCCCGCGTAGGAAATAGCGCGGGAGTCGTCCGACGGGCCTTCCCCGGAGTTCATCCACGGAACCCGGGGAGTCTTAGGTCGGATCCCGCGAAAGACGGCGGGGCCAGAGTCCACGGTTCTTATAAATAAAGATATAGGTTGTGATATCAAAGGTGGTGTATGCATCTTAAGAAACGTCTTAATAGTGTGTGAATTCAGAGTTGTTTCAGTTTGAATTTAAAAGTGGATAAGTTAAGATCGAAGTAAGTTATAAGCGAGTACAAAAAACAAAGTTTTGATAGCGAATGTATTCAGATCATAGAGCTCAGACAATATAAATGCACTTGCTTCAGTTTGAATTTAAAAATTGATAAGCTGAAATCTATAGAGGTATTGTATTGTTAGAATAAGTTTAGGAGACACTAATTTAACAAATGCCTTATTTCAACATTAACACAATGAATTATAAAACGACAGTTAAATACGCAGCGCGTGCAAGTACTGTAGACATTTTATTGAAAACTAATTTAGCTGTTCGCCCTCTCACAGAGTTAGAAATCGAGCAGGAGCATCACGCGCAACAGAATTCTTCTCCAGATATAAGAATACAGTTTATGACATGTTCTTAAACAGGTGCGCTACAGAGTATTCCTCCAGTGAGAATGCGAACGTAACAATATAAGGAAGATTATACAGTATAGAAGTAATATAACGTTAGAACAAGAATAGGTGCCTATGAGCCTATGAATAAATTATGAACCCGAGCAACGCTGGGTAAATCGGCTAGATATAGATATCTATATAAGACAAATACCACTGACTGACTCACTGATCACGATATCTCTGAAACCACTGAATGGATATCAATGAAACTTTGAACATAGCTTCATCATAGGTCTTAGGTGCTCACTAAGAAACGGTTTTAAAAACTTTCACGCTTAGGGGGCAAAAAACCAAATACTGAAGTTTATAGCGGGGAGTGTATACTTGGTAAATGAAGTGGTTGACATCTCAGTTTACTGGAAACCCCGAATACATTTAGTCCTGAGTTTTTAATCATTGTTTTAAATTGAAAAAACTTCGTTGTTTGCAGGTTCTTATAGTCGAGAAAATTTCGAAGTTCATTTTCTACTGCGTGCATAATTGTTTTCCTAAGTCTTAGTTACATAGAGTAGTCAACATGCATTTCAGACTTTTAGTAAGCTCCAGATCTTACTATACGTAGGCTTATGTATAGTTATACATATATACATGCAGCCTATGTAAAATTGTTTAATATTCAAAATACAACGCTAATTTTGGATAGTGCAAATATTTATTTGCACCTTTCGTAAAATCACTAATTTTTAATGATTTATGAAAAATAGACAGCAAATACGCATCCATAAAGCTGGTGAATATTGGCTGATGAACATTCACTAATGCAGTGCAGTAGTGTAGTATGAACGCAGTAATTTAATTCACTGCAACGGTTCGGCGTATATACTTACTTAGCTTATATACAGTAATGTTAAAACGAACTACGCTGACTCAAAGGAAAAAAAAGTAATAAGACTTGATCCGCACGTAAACTGGTTTTATTGTTTGGGCCGGGATGTCTTTATAACTTACTACACAAGCTGTACTCGTTTCGAGGTATCCAGTGGAAACATAAATTGCAAAGTGAATGGCTCACGTAAACTCCTGACTCTATCTGAGCGTTTTATTGTGAACGTTCCTCAGCGTTTTGTCCGGTCAATACTGGCTTCTGCAAAGCTTCCGTATTAGTTGTACGAGTGTATTAGTGTCCATACGTTTTACATTACAGCGTTTTAAGATGAGCCGGATTGTAAAAAAAACTATTTTGAAAACTTAATCTACACCATACTTTCTTGCCAACAGTTATAATAATCTGAGAACACTAATATTATTAACTTGGAATAACCTTATTTAATTATTAATTATTATTATTATTAATATTTTAATTGGTCATTAAACTTAGCGAACTGACGGAACACGGTCAAGCGAAACCGTTAAAGATTGTCAAGGAACAGTTATTTAGCGTGAGGAACACTTTCTCCCCAACAGGTAAAGATCAAATTTACCCTGAGCAACATAATTCAGTACTGCATTTCAAAGTAACGCTAAATATTTACTCAGACGTCTGCCAATTTTAAGTAAAAGTCACTAATTCTAAGTGAGACGGTAGTGTGACCTCTTTAAAGCGAGTCGAATCTTGTAGATTTACTTCTCTCATTTGAGACGATTAATTATTTTGAGTAACTACGACAGAAATATTGTTACGAGAATTGCATGTACCGTGATCTTAAAGAGTGTGATATATTATTGAACGCCAGATAAATCCATACTTTATTTACACTTATATGAAATAGAAACACTCTTATTAGAACAGGTCTCCTTGTTACACAATTATCCAGAACACATTATACAGAAATTATAATAAAAGTCGGCAGATTAAATAATTACAGCAGTTTGCAACACAGATAAACAATTATAAAACTCTTATCAATATTGTAACAATAAGTAAAGTTTAGTTATTTGTCTTCTAAGTTACAAAAAAAAAAATTATTTAATTATTTCTGATGTATTCATGTAATTTTTATTTCTTTTAATTATTAATTTAATCAATTTCTTCGCTTAGAATTACCAGAATTGTTTTTCAGCGTTAATAAGATTATCTCCTGTAATAATCGATTAGCGGTCCTTCGTTATTCTAAGTGTGTAATCCTTTAACGTGGTTAATTTCTGCTTTTCTTGTAGTCCAGGTATCAAATATTATTTAATATTCTTCTATTTATATAATTACAAATAAATAGAACCCAAAATTATAAAATTCAATGGTTTTATTAACATAATAATAAATGATCGATTTTGAATCTATTAGTCAATCGACAAATTACAGACTCGTTTCTCAAGGCGAGTAAATTCCACATATAAAATATGAATATTAATTTGTGGATCTTTGAACTGTTATTATAATAGTCAGAGAAAAAGGGCAAAGCTGAAAAGTATAATGCGTACAATAAAAACTGCTTAAATATCTAAAAATACAAAATATTATTGAATAGACAATGTTAGTAAGATAAATTTCTCGAACCCAAACTGGTGATGCTGTTCTGCCGACACCGCACAGCCTTATGGGAATGGTCCAAAATGGCCGCCTCCGTGATGAATGTAAACGGAGCGTCTTCACTGCCGAATTCTTCCAAATAAATGTTGGTTATTTGTGTATTCCTCTTCCAAGTAGTAGTGGTTAATAATTCTTCATCACTGTGAATTCTTCATTTGTGTGTTCTTCGGGAGTTGTGGTCAGTTGTCCGGCACGGCAATCAGTGTTAAATGTGTTCTTGTTCCAATGGAGGTGAAACGTTACAATGTCCAATTCTGTGTCGATATTATTTTGAATTCACGTTCATATAGTTCGATTATCTGAATGACTACTTCAAATCTCCACAATTAGATTAATTTGGTTGATTCCAGGTTAACTCACTGTAGATTAATCATATTTTTCAATTTCTCTGGGTTATTTTTTATGTTTGGTTATATCCGAAAATTATCTTCTCTCTTTATTAATGAATTTATTTGTCTGATCTCATTTCGAAGTGTCCATCTCAACGTATAACAATCAACTAAACTCGCTTTTCTCTGCAAACAATAGAGCCTAGCCGATTTAATATTAAATCTACATAGTTTCAACCAGATGGCATTTCCGCCTAAATAATTGACTTTTACATTATATGATTAATTACATTTTTACTATTGCTTAATTTTATTAAATACTAATTACATAATTACCTTCCTTAGTTAATTCTGCGTTATTTAATACCAAACATGATATACTTTACAATATTTTATAACTCAAAAAATCACATTTACAGTATATTTGAATGTAGGCCTTAACTGTACTTCCTGTCATCTCAAATGGTTTTCAATTTTTATTATGTTCTAGTTATCATTGAACAAGATAATTGCTTGAATTAAAATGGTTATTTTTCTTTAATTATTTGTAATTTTATGATTTGGTTAACTAATTGACATATTATCTTTAATTTAGGCCTTCCTCTTAGATTCCAGTGTTATTACACTTGCATTTTTTCTAATAATATCTCATACATTTCTTCAATACCTTTACAAAGTATTGTTACAATTATGATTCACAGTAATTGATTTACATTATATAATTTTCATCAATTTAATTAATTTCCTTTACTTATTTACTAATTACAAAGTTTGTAAGATTTACCATTTGGCCTAGATTTTATGTTAGTTCATTTACAATGTTTATTATTATTCCAGCTTGCTAATACCCTTTCTGACATATTATTCTTATAAAATCTTAACTAAATTACCCTCATCTAATTACAGTAAGGTTTATTATTAATTAACATCATTAAACATAATAAATATTTTATAACAAAAAAAAATTATATCCATTCTCAAACATTTAAGCCTTGAGTTCAATGAACTACTAATGTAAACAAAACACATCTGTTTTTTCATCATTTAAATTATTCCTTAAAATTAATTTTCATGCAGTCCTTGCTGTTTTTGTTTTATTATAAGGATTTACCCTTGATCACTCCACTATTTATTGTATACTCTTATATTATTTTTTGGCATTTTGTCTGGTATTGTATTACAAAGAATTTCACTTATATGAGATCATCAGGATTCACTTTTCATTATAAAGTTAAATTGCATTGGTACATTTTTACATTTATATCTAGAACCTTTACTTAAACATATTTTACATTTACTCATATTTTATTGCATTGTACTTTTCCTATTTATTTTCATATTTTTTGGAAGTTTTTTAATGTTATTACTTGTGGTTGTTTTTCTAACAGTTGTTCTTTCATTTTGAATGTTTGTCTATATTGGGCATTTCCTGACCTGGTCCTATACTACCTGGGTCTAATTACTTTATACATTGGCTTATCATTATTTTTCTATAATTTCTTATATATATTGCATGGTTGATTTTAATTATTTTATCTCTCCTAACTATTATTTCATTACTTTGTGGTCCTTGACTAATTTTTATAGTGGTTTTCATTGATGTCATTTTATTTTTATTTTATATATGATCATTTTTTTAATTAGAATAATGTGGATAATCTGTCATGCTACAATATTATCGGTGTAAATTAAATTAACAATTGTACCACTCTAATAATTCTTCTGTATAAATTCCCACTTCAAATAAATTGTACTCCTCGTAATCGACCACTGCTACACCGAAACACGGTCCTTGAAATCACAGACACAATATTTTCAAAATGAATATTTTTTCATAATGTGTCATTGGTGTAAAATAAAACCATAAATATTTTATGAAACATTTTTTTATCTTCAAAAGTGGCGTATTAAATCAGTGGTTATGACTCCTGGCTACTAGCCTAGAGATTCCGGATTCAATTCCAGAACCATAAAATTAAGGTGCGTTTTATAGCCCCCAAGTCAACTAAGCGTGTGAAATGAATGGGTACCTGGATAACATCCTTGGTTAATAACTGGCGGCTAAAGTGGAGTGATGGGAGCTCTACCTTCTTTATGTGCCCCGTACAGTTTTAATTGGATGATGATGAATACGTCAATCAATTAATTTTTATCAATCAATTGTTTTACATCTCTTTTGTGTCAATGGCTTTTCCTCATTGAATATCGACGTTATCACGTAACAGGAGTAATTCTATATTATCTCTGTGTTTAACTGGAAGAATAATGGGGAAAACTGGTTTAGGGGGTAGTACAAAATTTGATATAGCAAATTTACCTCAAGCTTACATCGGTATTTCGGATGCTGGCTTCATTGGTTTCAAATGACGCATTTTGAACTAGACAATAATATCCTTTAAGATAAATTAAAAATGTGTCTGGAATTAAAAATGTCTTACCAACACGAACAGCATCTGTGCGCAGTAGATATGAAATATAACACTGCCTATGGGTGTACAGTTCAAACCAAAAGCAACGGCTACATTAGTGATCCAGCCGTTATTAAAATAATTAAAAATACTTAAATAATAATTAAAAATACGTTATTATTAAAAATGTAGTCATTGATATAAATAGTCTTTCCGTATACTTGAAATCTCTGTTTTTAGTGTTAACATTTCTCCAGTTAGACAATATTGCAGAATATTGACACAATTAAATACATAACTAAATGCAACTTGACTTAATATAGATTATAATTTGGAAAATTTGATCTATAATATTTCCAGGAAATGATAAAAACTGTACGAGTTGAATTAAGGCAACGTCATCGCTATTATGATAGAAACCTTATTATATAAAGTCTTAGCTTGTATACTGATAAACTAGGTAAAGCATTAGTGGAAAACGGCAATGATTTTGCCGCTTTTTATTTGAGATAACTAAAGTTTTTCTAAGTCACCTAAGTTTTTGTGTTACTTACGTTTATATAATTTAAGACATTCGCTTACACTATCAAGTCTTTGCTGCATTAATAATAAATTTTCTTGAGGAAGAACCTCTCAATTACATTTAGTCATAATGTCTCGAAAAGATTCCATTTTTTTATTCAGCACTGACATTTTTCTAATATGTAATAACTTTATAGATTTTTAGTGTCTTATTGCAAGTTCCGCTACTAAATGTTTTTAATTAAATTTAAGCTAGTTAACTTTATTAATACTAATTTTTCTATTAAACTGTGCCTACGAATTTACTTGTAAAACTTGCTCGAAGCAAAATTTGGAAAATGATGAAGACATTTCACCAAGTATACCTACGTAGTGCGTAGTTGGGTCAATTTAAAAATTGCATAACATACATTCTTTCGAATGAATATAAATCTAAATTGAAAAATACGAAGAAGAAGAAGTAGCTGATGGCTCACTTATACGTAAAGAAAAAGATATAAGTGCTCGTTCGTGTTAGAAAACACTCCGTGATGTTTTAAACACTCCGTATCATCAAGAACCAAAATTTCATGTAAATATGTGTGTCAGAAACTTTTCTTTCATCATGTTTTAAAAATCGTGTAACCAAGAATTCCTATTCTTTGTTAATCGCTACAACCCACCTAAAAGGAAATGTAAGAGACGATTAATTAATTAATTAATTAATTAATTAATTAACTTGGTTAATTAAGTTACAGGACAAGCGAGTGACGGTGCGTCTCTCGGTTAAGAGATAAGTTTTTAATAAAAGTTACAATTATATTATACTATACTAAGTGTTAAATTCTAAGAACTGAATATTAGTAATCGTCATGGACGATTATTAAGCAAAACAAAATGTTTTAAACTGTTAAAATCAAAGTTTAAAATCACTTATTGTCTTGAAATCTTGTTTGCATTGATTGTATGGCGCCATTGTGAAGAATAATGTTGAGACACCTAACTTGATAAGTTGAATGTTTCAAACTGAAAACCGTCAGTCTAGTGTAAAAATAGACTAAGTGGTCTACTTTAAAACTACCAGAATTCACAAAATTTTAGTAAAATAATTGAGAGCAATTTTCCCTTAAGATTTCTTCTTATCTTTTGCATTGATAAAATATATGTCCACACCTGTAATACAATGTTTTATTCTTGGTTCGATGACTCATATTTTGGCCTACAATTGCGTTAAAAAACGACGTTATCCATTAAAATGTGAATTTATATTATAATAAAATTGGTATCGTCGTTTTTATATGTAATTTAAAAAAACGTTTAATTTAGTTAGTGTTTAATTAAAACAAAATAATAATAATAAATATAATTAATAAGTAATAACAAATTAATAATAATAATTATACAAAGGTTTTGTAAAATATATAAAAACACTTGGTAAGTTTCACAAATTTTTTAATTAACTCTGACAGCTGTTTCGACTAACTTAAGCCATTGTCAAAGAGTGTTCAGTAATTTCATTCACTCGCTCTTTGACAATGGCTTAAGTTAGTCGAAATAATAATTATAATATGATATGTAATTGTTATTAATAATTTATAAATATTTGTAATTAAAAATTAAACAAAATAAATAGTTGGAGCTGCTATTTCAAATGCCACATAAAATCGATAACTTCTATCTTTTGACTTTCCCACGTGTCACGATTTTAAATCTGCTATTTACCGGTTTTTAAAGTAAGTCAATTTACACACACTGCTTGTCTTTCAGTGGGCGCAAACTGTGATTATTATTTCCGTTGTTACTACCAATCGCAATGTCATTAGTTAAGAGATTACCAGACTTCCGATTTCGTCAGTATACCGCAAACACCATCCCCGAATTTTTTAGGTCGAAGTCTGGATGCAAAACATAAATGTAAACCCAATAGAATTAAAGGAGGGATGGAGGGGGGAGAGAGAGAACTGAGCACTGGTCTACAGTAGAAACATGGGCAGAGGTGGTTTTATTTTTCGTCTCGTTGACTCGCTCTCGGACGTTAATCATAAAGAAAGAAGAATTTCGACGAAACAGAAACATCGAAGCATGATAATGTTTTTAGGCTTTTGAAACGTATAATGTGCATAAATTCATGCACATCTCATTTTTTTACGAAGACGATATTGTTTAATTTGCTCGACGTTTAATTTATTCTGTTCCATATCGCCTGTTTGTTCAGTTTTCAATCTCTTGTTCTGGGGATATTGCTTGGCTATCGCAGCATTCTTTCGTTTCTTTTCTTCTTGTTTCTTGTTTTGAAACGCGCGAATTTTCTCATCTTCAGTTGTATTTGATGAGAACGGAGTATTCATCAAGAAGTCATTTAATTCTTCAAGATCCCTGTCTTCGCGTTGTCGTTGACGTAGGCGTCGCACACGTTCAGTGGAAGATATCACGACTAACACTGAACAATATACAGTGATATGCATCTTATTTCACTGTGACCAAATATATTTATTACTAACATCACCTGGAGCGTTACATTTTTCGATGACGTTACACATTTTGCATCACCCATTTTGTGGAAAACATTATCATGTTTTCTATATAACTATATAACAAATATTTACTATATAACAAAAATCTCTCTCTCTCTCTCTCTCTCTCTCTCCCTCTACACACACACACCTGCGCGCGCGCGCGCGCATAAAGAATTTTGATGAAATCGAAACATCGAAGCATGATAATGTTTTGCAAACAAAAGATTTCTAGACTGTGGGGAATCGAAAGTGTGGAAGCGTTACATTTTACATTTTTCGATGACGCATTTTGTGGAATGACCCCCAGAATAAAAACATTATCATGTTAAAGACGACAGAGACTGAAGATTTCTAGACTGTGGGGAATCGAAAGTGTGGAAGCGTTACATTTTTCGATGACGTTACACATTTTGCATCACGCATTTTGTGAATGACCCCCAACCTAAAAACATTATCATGTTAAAAAGTATTACACTTGTACTTCCAACAATAAATTAAAGTGGCTAGAAACGTTTTTGTAATTTTTTTTTTTTTTTTTTTTTTTTTTTTTTTTTTTTTTTTTTTTTTTTTCCGGCAGGGCAGGTGAAAATCTCTATAGACACACTGGAGCCCCGTAGCTCCAGGTAGTGTGGGACTCTAACCCACTAAAAACACCTCCCTTTGCAACAACTGAGCGAGCCCAACAAGTTGCTTTTCTTTAATATTACGTCACGGTTTATGGGGTAGAAGCCCACTGGCTGTTCCCCGGGTTGAGATTATTGTCTTTCTCTCTTTTAGAGTTTTACAGATTTAAATGCACTAGTGTGTCACCAAATCTTGGGGCTTCAATCTTTTAAGCCTTCTTAGCGTGTGCGGAGCTTCTTCCACCACGCAAAGCATTTCAGGATTTATATGAGTCTGAATTCTCATCTCATGGTTAACTGCATATTTTGTTACGATTTCACTGACATATTCTACTTTGAGATCTTTGTGCAGATTGTCATTCCTAATATACCAGGGGGCATCAACGATACTCCTAAGTACTTTGTTTTGAAAAGTTTGTATCATTTGAATGTTAGATTTCTTGGTGCATCCCCAGAGTTGTACACCATAAGTCCACACAGGTCTCAGCACTTGTTTATACAACAGCAATTTGTTTTCAACTGTTAGTTGTGAATTCCTACCTAACAGCCAGTACAATTTCCTGAATTTTATGTTGAGTTCCTCTTTCTTTTTTTTTACATGCTCCCTCCATTTAAGTTTTGCGTCCAGAGTCATACCCAAATACTTAGCAGTGTTAGAGTATGGCACTTCTTGTTCATTGATGTAAATCCTTTGTATTTCTATTTTTCTGTTGGTAAAATTGGTGTGTATTGATTTCGTTTCATTGAGTTTGATCCTCCAGCGTCGAGTCCAATCCCATACCTCTGCGATTAAAGTTTGCAGTTTATTGGCCGCTGTCTCGGCATCATTACCTACCGCCAGAACAGCAGTATCATCCGCAAAAGTCGCAACGGTTGTTTCCTCACTGTTTGGTAAATCTCTCGTGTATAACAAATACAAAATTGGACCCAATACGCTCCCTTGGGGAACTCCCGCGGATATTTTCTTTAAAGTTGAATATTCATCCTCATGCTTCACCCTAAAGTATCTTTCTGAGATGTAAGACTTTAGTATCAGATAGAATTCCTCTGGGAGATCCCTATGTAACTTGTACTCAAGCCCATGATGCCAGACCTTATCAAAAGCTTGCGCTACATCCAGGAAGACGGCTGAGCAAATGTTCTTCCCTTCAAGAGCCTTTTCAATAACATGGGTGATTCTTTGTACCTGGTCAATAGTGGAGTGCTTTTCTCTGAATCCGAATTGATGATCCGGCAACAGGGTTCTTTCCTCTAACAAAGGCTTTAATCTCTTCAAAAACAGTTTTTCAAATAGTTTTGAGATCACCGGTAGCAGGGAGATTGGCCTGTAGGACTTTTTATCTGTTGGTGCTTTGTCAGGTTTTAGAATCATGATAACCTCAGCCACCTTCCACAGACTAGGCACATACTTCAGCCTGAAGGCAGCGTTGATCAAATGGAGTAGTTTTCTCATGGCTTTTCCAGGCAGTTCCTTTAGTATTTGGCCTGTTATCAGGTCAAAACCCGGGGATTTTTTTGCGCTTAGATTGCTCTTAATTTCTTCTCTCAATTCCTGTAGCGTTACTTTCTGTATGTTTTTCCTATCTACTTTCGGCTCAAAGTTAGTGTTTTCCTCCGCTGTTTGTCTAGGTAACGGCTGAAAGATTTCCTCAAGGTGTCTGGCAAAGAGAACGGCTTTCTCCGCCGCACTTTTCGCCCATGTCCCGTCTTCCCGGCTGATGGGCGACTGGTGGGTTTTCGGCCTTTTCAGTCCTTTAGTACTCTTCCAAAGTGAATAGTCTGTATCCTTCTGAGCTGTTAGCTTGCTTAAATATTTTCCAATCCCCTCATTTTTAACCTTTTTTATCAGTTCCTTCAGCTCATTACAGAGCAAGTTCAAGGCTCTTTTATTTTCTGGTGTGCGAACTCGCTGCCAGGTTTTCCTGGCCTTCCTCTTTTTCCTGACAAGTTCATTCACCTCTGGAGGAGGGCAGATTATTCTCTGTTTCAGTTTTCTGTTGATCTGGGGAGTGCTTTCCCATGCTGCTTTCTGAATATTAGTATTAAATCTCTTGACTTCTTCATCTAACTGGTAAATATCATTCAAAGGGACATGAAGGTCTATGCTTTCATCCAGTAGTTGCCTGAATAGGGTCCAATTCGTCTTGTTACTCGAAAGCTGGCACGGGTATGACCGAGAAATAACCTCATCATTTATTGTCATGACAACCGGTGAGTGGTCCGATGAGAGATCCTCACAGTTTTTAACATCTATGTACCTGCTGGATAATCCTTTAACAACGTAAAAGTCAATCAAATCAGGTAATTTGTTGCCATCTGCAGGCCAATAAGTTGGGGTAGCGCTTGAGTGAAAATCAAGTTTTACTTCAATCCCAGCTTTGTATAGTTCCCTGCCTTTGGTGGTCGATAACCTAGAACCCCAAAAGGTGTTTTTGGCGTTAAAATCACCTCCAACAATGAAGTGATTCCCCAGCATCTTGAATAACTCAACATAATCTTCTTTTTTCAGATTTTGCCTTGGTGGGCAGTATATTGCAGAAATTTTAAAGTTTCCTTTACCAAGCAGCTGCACTTTGACAGTTGCCACTTGAAACGAGTCCTCCTCTATTTTCAGGTCTTCATAATATTTGATAGTGCTTTTCAGCAATAAGGCCGTGCCTCCTCTGGCGTTTTTGTAATGAAAATAAAGTTTAAACATAACTTTTTTTAGACACGTGTTTCATATGTAAGAGTTCACATTTTCAAGTATATTGAAATACGGATTTAGGTATTGAAATTCGAATTACGGATTGAATACGGTTATAGTACAACAAAGTTTGTTGTACTACAGAAGGAAACAATTGTAGTTTCTTCATCCCCTTTATGGAAAGGTGATGGTGTGTTCTTTTAGGTCCTTAATCTATGTGAATAACAGTTATGAAGTATGCAGTGTAGAAAATTCTTTAGAAGAAAGTTAATACCCACAGTTGAGAGAGAATGGAAATGTGATTAAATCTAAAATAAAGTATGTGAGCAAAATTGTAACGTCTTTTTTCTAATTGCATAACAGTTAATTATAATTGCATATGTTATTAAAATTTCTAACTGGAAATTGCTATAAAAATTAATCTGTCACTAAAAAAATCAAGTAATAAATGATTTGATTTAATTATAATTAATTAATAATTATAATAAAATAAAAATAAATTTAGTCATAGCATTTAATGAAAGAGGAAGAAGCAGAAGATGGAGGATGAATGAATTCGTGAATGATTAACGAACGATTAATCATTAACAAACAGTCAGTTGATATCCTTCTTTTCTACTTTATGCAGTCTTACGTTTCCATCGGTAGCATGATGTGTTCAACTTTGCAGCATTATATTTTATAAGCTACAGTCGCTCTACAACTCATTTTGAAAGTCTTCATTACGTTACTAAAGTTTTCGTAATTATCATTGTTACAGACATAATATTCTTATTCATCCTCACTATAAACTATGTTGTTAAACATTTTTGGTAAAACGTAATAATTATGAATTTAGTCAAATAATTTGTAACATTAACTACACAAAAATATGCATTTAGTTCAAGAGAAATAACTCATAGCATGATTCTTTGTATTCCTTTTGTAAAACGCGTAAGACAGAACAATACAGGAATAATTAAAACGATGTACAAAATGTATTGAAAATTTATGAAACAAAATCAAATTAAATTTTTATTGTACAATTGTAATGCAATTTTAATTTTAATTTTCCCTGATTACTGAGAAATATGAGATACTTCACTTTTAACTTATGAAAAAAAGAACTATTTCGTCAGAACTACACCACAATGCAGAGCTCACAGACGCTGCTATTAAACTATGCAACTAATAATCAGTATCCCTTTCAGTTTTTTTCTACGAAAGAGTTGTATAAATATTAAATCCGCTTGGAGCGTCTACGTCAGTGACTGTGAAGACGCTCATTTTGTTTTATCAGACATGTCTTTATAGATTTTTTAACAATTGAGGCACCCTTTAAATCTTATTCTTTAATTGCTTAAAATGTATGTACCGTTGTATATACTTCGTGGTTATTAATTTATGTTGTACAATGTTTTATCAAATTTATTTACGTTTGTCGTCTTGAAATATATTATGTTTGGGTAGATTAGATCATATATTTTCCTGTCAATATAATGTTATATTGAAGCAAATACTTAATTTTTCTGGTAACGACTTAGATGTAGGTAGCATTTTTTTTTCTAGACAGCCGCAGCCTTCAGTTTTAGTTTTACTGTTCAGTATGGTCGAAAACCTCAGAAACTGTAATTTAGATGATTTTACTTCCTCTTTTGTTTCAGTATCAACATCATGAATTGCATGTTTAGTTATGAACCTTTTCTTTTATTTAAAACATTACATAAAGTCTTAAAAAAATGCAAATCGTAAGTTCTCCTCCAACCGCCGGCGCACACACGCACGCACATACTTTAAGGACATTTGTGTATCCTGTGCCCAAATCATTAAACGTAATTATACGTATTACTTTAAAATTATCTGTCAAATGAAAAACCTTTAGGCACATTAGTTTCATTCTAAAATGGATTTACTCTTATGTGTACACGTTTCAACTCGCTGTTATTTTTAGTACATCCATTTGACTACTAAACATTAAACTTTTACTCGAATTTAACCTCTGCTGACTAACTCGTCAGGTAGTAATTCTCCAAGAGGCATGTCAAGATCTAAAATTAGTTACACTTCACAAATTGATACCTTGTTTCATTATTTCACTCTCTTTCTAAAGCCTATCTATAAGGCCTTACTTTTTTTTGATCTGGTAATGAAGCTTATTATTTCTAATGGCATATGTGATTAAAGAAGAAACAATCTTTCCTTCTCACTTTATATTTCTTTTTTTATTCACCCTGTAAACATATCTGTATGCCCCTCTATAATTCATTCTAACTTATCTCTCTCTCTCTCTCTCTCTCTCTCTCTCTCTCTCTCTTCCTCTATCGTTATCTTCCTTTCTCACTCAAACCTGTATCTACAGTTAACATATATTGACACATTTGTACTACTTGGTACTACTTGGTAACTTCCAAGATACTTTTCCAATCTGACGTTTCAAACAAGTAACTTTCACACAGTCGTTTCCTGCCATTCAATTTTTGATATATTCCTACAACGTAATTAGTATTTTCATTTACCTTTATTCAGAGAGGTAAAGTGACCTTTACTTTTACTAGAATAATCGTAGGTTAGGTACATTTATATATTATTGTTACATATAACACGTTAACAAATTCACACAGGATATAATTTGTAGAGTTGGATACAAAATATAATAGAAATTATATACAGTATAACTCTTACTGATGTCATACAACTTATCCTGCGAACTTCAAGCATTGTATATCGTTATTTCTAAGCAGGTGCAACTTTCCAGTGCTCTTTTAAACGAAATAATTTGGCAGTGCCAAAAAATGTAGCAAAGTTAGCTTTTCTGTAAACTAATCTATTAATAATCTATTAATTGTTTCTCCGTATTATAGCATTAATTCAGTAATGTAGGAGTTACATAACGCAAGCAAAGATTGACTTTTACTCGTTTTAGCAAAGACAGTAAAGCGTGTCAGTAATCTGGAATGATGTATCTGATTTAATGAGTCAATATTGATTCTAGAGATTTTTAACTTTTATAAAATTTTAAAGTAAAAAAAAATTTGCATACTCAAAGTAAATATGATAAAATGAAGTAAACACAGTTTTATCTTTAAAAAATATACACTTTTTACAAACAAACAAATAATATTTTAGGCTCCAAGAACGACCAGAAGGTTAAGATGCTAGAAAAATAAGATATTCAATTTAATTGGTGTTACAAACTACCCAACATAAGAAACGAGCAATATTAATGGATGAGACAAAATGACATGCTGGAGGTGCTTCCAGTGCAGCAGTCCATTTCAAACAAGTAGTCCGTCTAATGGTCCGCACCAACTAACAAAAGCTGTCGATTAAGTCACTAGTAATTTGTTTTGGAAGCGCTGGAGTATTCCCAAATTGGAGTTACTATCTATTCTTCACAGCTGTATGCCAGAAGTCCAGACAGTTTATACGATGTCTCTGTAAGTTAACAGCTCGTCTTTTAATATTACATAGGCCTTCCTGGCCAACAGCTAATACAGTTTTTAAATTGTACACCAAGCTATGTCCTCTTCATCAAGATATATTTTTGTCAAACGAGTTGCAATCCCAAGTAATGTGCAAACCCAACTACTTTACCTTGTATGCCTGCAGCAGCGTGTAAACCTCAAAACAAACAGATGATCAGTGTCCTCTGTTCAAAATAAAATTTAAATGACCTGATTTGGCTTTGTTGGCCTTAATGTTTCGTTTTCTTCAAGAGGTCTGTTGTATTCATAGGTCACCGCAGATTGAGTAATACAGTCTGTGCATGTGCGGTCGCATAGGATTGCCGTGTGGTCAGCAAATGTTGCCAGCTCTGCGTTTCTAGTTGGTGGTAGGTCGGCTGTATATTCAAGGTATTGTACCGATCACAGTACACTTTCTTGGACGACAAGCGGGAACTGAGATAATTTTGAACCAAACAGAAGTGATAAAATTCGCCTGGAAACTAGGTTTATGTTATTATTATACAGTCCGTGAGCGCTGAGAAACTTGTAGAAAGTTTCTTCAACTTAACGTTATCATATAGGCATGAATGACGCTGATACGGTGATAGCTGCCACCTGCATAGTTTCACAGATTTTTACTATTGGCTATCGGTTTACGCTAAACGAACCATTCCAAACTCAGCACCATCAAGTTAAAAAATTTCTTCATACTTCAGTAACACTTTGCCTAAGAATAAAAATATATTTTACGACTACCTAAGAGGTGCCTTATCAACAATGCATGGAATGTTATGTTTAGACCATACTTTGTTTTACATATGCGTCATCGAAAAACATTTAGGCCTAATATCAGATCATTAATCTGGCTTGTTTTCCGTCCCCCACGTTTTATTCGTCGCGCTCCGTCGTTAAACATATCATGTAGGGATGGCCGTGAACAAGTGTCTTTTGTACAATGTATGGAGAAGAAACGTTTTGATTTCCACCTGCCTTTAATGAGTGTTGCCACTTCTGGTAACACATCCGTACCGTACAAAGTCGATATCCTAGTATAAACATTCTTATATCAAAACAACTTAAAGGATTACAGTAGCAACACTGTAACAAATTACTGTGTTTGTAAATATGAACTAAACGTAGGCCTATTATCGGATAATTTACTTCAGTAACAAACAAAGTACTCATCATATTTTTTTAAACATTTACAGTATTGTAAATAAAACAGTAACTAGAATTATACTTAGATAACATGATAACAGACACGGTTCAAGGCTGTGAGAAGAATATTACATATATCAATACAGGCCTATATAATTTATCCTATATTTGTCTAATATCAGCAAAACTAAAACCGTGATGATAGAAACAGTATTTACAAAAAACACTGGAAATTTCTAGTAGTTCCCACCATAAAAAGCCACACAGACACAAGGTTACCATTTTATAACTTCATTTAGATATATGAAAAGGCAGAAATCGACGAAGTTATTACCTAAAACGCATAATAAACAAACACAACAAAGCAGCAGGCTTAACGGAAAGCAGCACAGCTACCGTTCTTTATGGCGTGTCTTATTTTATGGCATTTCGTATTTTATACTTTACGCCGAGAAATATTAACCGAGCAACACTGTATTTATACCATGAAGCAATTGATTGCCAGCTAACCGTAATTTATTGCGGCTACGAACTAATACATGTTAAACGAAACAGTTCTTATCGGGTTTGTTTATGAAGCGTTCATTAGCTTTTTACAGTTTCTTTAAGAGATGTACACTATCTGTTTACAATTTAGCACATTTCATTTATCTAAACACAAATGCGAGCGAGTGAATTTATATTTTCCAATTAATTGATCAAGTAAATAAAATACTTGATACAATTAATATGGTGCTTCAGTAATTGGTTTACAGAAAGAGAGAAACAAGTTCTCAGTTTTTTAAGTCGACTGTTTGGTATTTGTCTATGTATCTCTTTGTCTATGTATCTATTTGGGTATGTTTCACAATAACGTTTGAATGTATCAACCGACGTTAGTAAAAATTCACATGTGTGTACATACCTTTACCCCAGAGAGCCCTATTATTTTTTAGATTGACCTCCAGTCCAAAAAAGTATTGAGCAGACGGAAAACTTTTCAGACATCAAAATTAAAAAAAAATCGCAGAAATCCAGAAACGAGGGGCATCAAATTAAACAGAATTTAACCATAAATCTGAATGTAATATTCAGTTTTGGAAATTTCAAAATTTTAGTACACTTGGTACTCAAAATTCAAAATTTTCAAAATATTGTAAAATCCATCTCCGACATCAGGCTAAAAGGAATTTTATCCCAACTGCGAACTAAGCTACAGGAAAACCTCCATTAGCCGAGGCAATGGACGACTTACGAACTAAGTTCTTCGACTAACACTATGCTCGTGGTGTTCCTCGACTAACACTAAGAATCAAAGAACTTTAATCACAGCTTTAAAAAATAAACTTTTTAAAATTAATTTTATCTAATAATAAATGTATTTCCATCAAAATATTGAGCGAGTTTGCAGCTCAAGCATCTTGCTAGTTAAAACGGATTTGAATATAATGTTTGTTTGAAAGGATAAAAATATCACAAAGATACGCTATGCAGGTTGATACGACGTGTTCTGTGACTGTCGCGTGCTATCGACGCACTGTATTGTTGAAGATGAACAGTCTGTCTTAAACTGTGGAATCAAACAATTGTGACCATACACCGTCAAACTGCCCCCAAAAAACTGAACATGACTTCACCGTTGCGTTGGTTAAATCAGGAGTGCCCAGCACGTTGGATCGACCGATCTATCATAGTAACATTCTAACTCTATTATATTATATTTAAACATTTTTGAATTCAAAATCGGAAGTAGTGGTAAGCAAGAAACACTAGTGTATAAAATTGTCTTTTTGTAAAGTATTGAGGAGTCTTATAGTGTTGTGAACTATTCGTGAGAATGTATTGTAGTGAATTCTTTTCTTTTATGTTATTATAATTGTATTCATTTTAAAGAGTAGCTTCATGGAAATTGTGAAGAAAGAAACAATTTTGATCTCCTGCCTCGAGGCAAGTATAACAAATTTTCTCACTTGGCCTTCAACGGCATTGGTCTTGCTAAATAATTGTAGCGCAGTACATGCTAAGGTTGTTTTCTAAAACCATATGAAGGGTTGTCTGGTGACCCAATCGTGTACTTAAAGCTTAATAACAAGACGTTTCACGAAGTGACAAACCACTTAATGGTGCGAGAAGAGAATCTACGAAGGACTCAGGCCCATACCTAAGCCTCCTGTCTAGAATGCTTTACACCTTTATGGTGTTTGTTCTGATGCCGTTTCTTTTTATTTCCTGGTAAGATATCTTGACCATTTTTCTTTGTTCCCTCTCAGCATCAGTGCTATGGCTTTTCCTTCTGCCGGCTGTCGTTGTGTGAGAGAAGAGAACACGTTTCACTTCACAGTTTCAGTATGTTGTGACCGTTATCCATAATATTTAGGCAAAACAGACGTGTGTGAATCTGTCAAACGCACGACGTGTGTGTATGGTTAAACAAATGATTATAAAGACTAATAGAAGGGATCCATATAAAATCATTAGTATTTTTTATACTAGTCGTATAATTTTTTAAAATTATAAGATTCGTATTTAAGACAATAAGATAATGTAAAGACAATATTATAATATAAAATATTCGAACATTCAATACAATAATACAACATAAAGGAGTACAGTACAACAGAAGAACGCTTTCAGACAGAAAAAATATTGCTTACACCGTAAATAACGACTGGAGTGAGTTTAAATTGTTACTAAACATGTGAATGTTAATTAAAATTAAATTGTAAGCAATTTTGTAACGACAAATATACAACTTTTTCATAGTTTACTGGATACAGTAATTTATTACTAACTCTTTTAGTTTGTACAGTACAGAGTAACAGTTAGTATGCACGTGGCCATGCTGGATGAACGACAGAATGGTTGATAGTGTACAGTCTACGTTACACCACTCTCTCCTTGTCCATTTGTCAACGGCTATACATTGTATTCAGCTAGTTTATTTTGTAATTTCATTGCGTCTGTAAAAACGAGTGCTCCAAACAAAAGGGTTATCCATCAAAACTGGGGAAAACAGATTATTTGTTATTTACAAAGGCAAGTATGTGTTTTCTGTGAGATAGTAATTTATCTATTTCTAAAACAACAGAATGTAGGACGCCACTTTACAGAGAATTTGCAGTGGATTTGGATCAGAATTGACTGATAGTAACGATTTGAGAAACTAAAAATTTTTAACTTTACATTGAAACTAAATCACGTCAGTCGTTTCCATTTAAGGATGTATATAAATGTAGCAATGATAGGATGTTTTCTTATGTTACAAGTATTAATGAGAAATGAAAAGCCGTTCGATGAAGCTGTGATGGGTAAAGAAGCTTTCTTGACGTTGCTGAAATGTAAATATTATTCATAAATAGTACTGTAACTGTAAAAGACATTCCTTTGTCCAGGCCAAGCCGTCACTAAGTTGACGTGTACCCAAAGAGTGCTAACTCGTACTGAAGAAGTGAATGTGAAAACTGTGACAGATGAGTTGAAAATTTGTTATCTTGGCTTTGTTTGTCTCTGAACTACACACGTTAACGCTGGAGTTACACATCTAGAGTTATTTTACTTCCATATTCCTTAAGGAATGGAAGTATGGTGATGGCAAAAAAAATCGTGTTCGAGATTATTGCAGATTCTGATTCTACTACACTCAAAACATGAAAAAAAGTCGTTTTCCGAAAAGTGTCTGTGTGTGTGTCTGTAGATTTTTTTCTATGGCAAACGATAACTGCCGCAAATTCAAACAGAATCAAATAATTTTTTGCATACAGCCCTGATTTGTAGAGTACTCACGACCTATTGTTTTTGGTGAAGATCGGTTGAGGGAAAGGGGTAGTTTACCGGCAACGATTTTTTTTTATCAAGGGAAATTTTTTTTTTTGGCAAACGATAGCCGCAAATTCAAACAGAATCAAATAATGTTTCGCATACAGCCCTGAATTGTAGAGTTCTCAAGACCTATTGTTTTTGGTGAAGATCGGTTAAGGGAAAGGAGTAGTTTACCTGTGATGTTTTATGTTTTAACAAGGGTATTTCCTATGGCAAACGATAACAGCCGCAAATTCAAACAGAATCAAATGATTATTTGCATACAGCCCTAAATTGTAGAGTTCTCAAGACCTATTGTTTTTGGTGAAGATCGGTAAGGGAAAGGGGTAGTTTACCTACAACGTTTTTTTAACAAGGGTATTTTCTATGGCAAACGATAACAGCCGCAAACTCAAACATAATCAAATAAATTTTTGCATGCAGCCCTGATTTGTAGAGTACTCAAGATCTATTGTTTTTGGTGAAGATTTTGGCCTCATTCATGTTTATTTTCTTACATTTGCACGGTTTTTAAATGGAAAGTGCCGAACCCATACCAACATAACGCATGCAAGCCGAAAAAGTGTCCAGCGTGGATAGCGATTTCCTTCCTGTGGATCGCTGGGCAGTGTAACTGCACGTGTTTACAGAGGAACGATTCATAGACAGACTTTTCGTCTTTAGGGAATATTTAGGTAATATTTCATTTCGAAAATGATTTTAAATATAAATCTTAGAATATGGAAGTCATGTATGGTTCTCCATACCGATATTTTTAAATTGGAGTTCATTTGTGAACAATTTTATAAACGATTTTAATTTAAGTGGTCAAGTTGTTTTGGTTTTTGCGTCCTCCAGTAAACGTGAATTCAGCGTTTTTCTCTATAAGCATTGTCTAATTAAAGTACAGAACCAAACTTTGTGGCTCTCGCCTTTCCAATTGCATAATAATTTTTCATGGAAAGCTATAGTTTGGCAAATTAAAATTATTTGAATAAATAAAAATTATTTATTAGTTTTGTTTTTATTTAAGATATAGACCTAAACTGTAATTGCAATTTACATCTTTGTGATACAGATCTTTGTATTTAGACGACTTCATTATACAAATATACAGCACCCATTCCATGTGGCGGAGTACACCGTAAAGGGCAAGTATTCCTATAAATATATCCCACCGGGCAAGTATCTCGTATATATATATAGACTAACATATATTCTCCATATTACTTTGAACATCATATGATTCAGATAAAACGTTAATTATTCTTCTTTACTCCAAACTTTCTTATCTGTTTTAAAAACGTATAGTGTTACCTCTATACCACGAAAAAGACATTTTCTCCCTTTTTCACATGTAAAACCAAGTTCGCAAAAAAAAAAAATTATAAACACTGGAAACGCTATTAGCCTTGTGATACCGTAACTCCACAACTGATTGGTGATCGAATTAGAATATAATTACATACAAATTAAGCCTTTCAGGCCCTGGTTTTAAATATTATTTATCTTAATGAATTAACATTCTGCAGATTGTTGGATCGTGTATCTCGTAGGTACTGCACCCAAAACGCTCATAAAGTGCTACTCTGTTTGGTTAAAGTTATTTTCCTGCTTCCGGATTCCCATTGTTTTCGTGTGTATTCAGCAAAGAAATAGGTCCACAAAGAGATAAAAACATGAAGAGAATACATTTTCTCTTCACAGCGAATCGTATAATATAGGTGCTTTACGTGGAGCTGATTTCTGCAGCTGATCTATACTCAATATCATTCGTCATCTGAATCGGATGTTAACGTAGGTATTAATGTAGGCTTACACATACAGAAACAGGTCTCTCGGTAAGATCTACCTTGAGAAAACTGATTCCAGCATTGTTTGTTGAACTGAGATGTTGATGATGTTTCCCTGTCAGTCTAAAAACTGTTCTAACCGTGTGCTTCTCCAGCAACTTCCCATTCCCGTCAGTAGCATGTGTAATGTATACCAGCTAGGTCACTACAATCAGTGAGCGTTCTCAGCACCCAGACGGTTTGAATTTTGTCTTTGTTTTTGGTAATTATTGCCCAAAGCCTTATCTCGTCTAGTCATTGCACCTCGAAGTCAGTGAAGGTCGTGCATGTCGTACAGCCAAACAACTGAGGTACACCAAGTTATACTATGATGATATGTAGGCCTACATTGTATATTTATAAATAATTAAGCGTGTTGTATATTGCATTTGTATCTTGTATATTGTATTTTCTTATTATTTGTAAGGAAATTAGTAAGTGAGGCTCAAGATACAGTGAGAGTTGAGGTAGCAAGTGAATAATTCTGAAAACAACCAAACCATTTATTCTAATTTGATTTATTATGGTTTTAAAATTTAACAAGTCCTCCAGCGAAAATACATATGGCATTTATGCTACTTACGTTTGTACCTAAATCCGTGACTGATGAGAGTCACTATTTTACCTCAATTTGTATGCACAGTGTGTAACAGAGGACGGCTGAGAAAGAAAGATAAATAGCAGTAAAGCACTATAAGCCAAGTAAGAATATAGGAGGAGAGATGGACAGGTGGGATGACTGTTTTGTTCCTTTTACGTATACCACTTTTATCTGTTTTTGTATAGTGTATGTAGGCTTTAGCTGTGTAAATATGTACGGCACTGATATAAGAAGGCAACAAGATAATTCGTAAACTAATAGAAAAGCGGTTCATAATTTATACTTATATTCCTTCGAAACTTTATTGTTTGTTGTGTAGGAAAGTTATAAAGCCAATATTTGAAATCTGTTGTTTCAAATGTGTTTGTAAGCATCTATCCCTAAAATAATATTAATTTTTACAGCAGTACTACTAGATACAAAAATTTGGTATTTAATAAAAATTTTCATGGAAAAGTACTGTAAGGGAATATTGATCTGCAAGTAAATGTTGAGTGAGTGTCACGTTTGGTTCAAAGATATTTGTTTAGAAATTTTACTTTAGAGGAAAACTTTCACGTCACCTAACTTATGTTGAAATTTTTCTAATTCTTTTTATGGTTTTTATAAATTAGATATGGAAGCATTATTTCAGAAGATGGAACAACAAAAAATGACATAAAAAATAGGATATAACAGGGGAAAAAGGCTATTCCTTTGCTAAACTCGTTTGGTCGAACAAAATGAAACTTCAAACTAAACTGACAATCTACACAACTATTGTGGAGCCCATTTTAACTTACAGCTGCGAATGCTGGCAACTTTTAGATAAAGAGAAAAAGATGATAAAAACTGTGGAAATGGACTTCTTAAGAAGAGCGTGTAATATTTCTAGAATGCAACATGTTAGAAACGAAGATATAAGAAATAAAAAAGGGCGCATATTTACAACAGCAGAAAGAATAGAATCCAGAAAGAATAGAATCCAGACAGTTGCTATGGTGTGATCACGTAATGAGGGTGGAGGAGAAGCGATGGCCAATGAAGGCATTGACTTACACACCACAAAACATGAGAAAAAAAGAAAGACTGACAACACAATGGAGAACAGGAATTAGGAGAAGCATGAGAGATCGCGCTATTGAAGATGATGACTGGAAGGATAGGGAGAAATAGCAATAGAAATGCAGGATGCGTTGTATTGTTATAATTCATTGACCTTAGTATTGTACCAGTTATTGTGTGACACCTCATTTATGACAAATATAGATCTATAATAGACAAAAGTAAAAAAGAAATATAATGTAAAGGATAATCTTATTTTAAATCTAGTAAAAATACATAAGTTTATTAAAGTATTAACCACAACAAAAACTGTTATTATCAAGAATACCCCCTTATGAATAGAGTCAAATTATTTTTAATCCTTTAAATGTATATCTAGACTGCTTTTTAGTTAGCAAACTAACCTTTAGTAACCCGCCGTATGACTTCAAGTAGATTACACGGCGGGTTACTAAAGGTTAGTTTGCTAATTCGATGCAAGTGGCTTGGATACCAAACCAAACATGAATGCTTCTTAGTGTTCCCCTAGGCCTATTTCTGTTAGTGGCCACCTATTTTAATATCTACCAGCAATAGATTATGGCTTCTTTTGTATCTTTAAGTTGACCAATATATGGTCTATGTTTGCCTTAAATTTTCGAAGGGTCTCCTTGAAAAACTTTCTTTCAATTGCGCATAGCACAAATAGTTCGTCTATTGGTTCCAGGATAGCCTTTAGCTATCAGATGTTTCTTAACAGCAGAAACAAGTGAGAAGTCTTAGTCTTTTTGCAACCATCGATTTGTGCTTATAGCAGTTTTAAATTGTCGGCGTACAATTTAAATGTAAAAGGAGGCAAGACTGACTTTTTCTAATTATTTTCTAAACGCCTTTCAATTTGTGTAAATAGTACGGCCTCTAATTTTTAAGTTTGCTTTATTTTATGTTTGCTAGTTAATTGATCATCTTCAGTTAAAAGGATTTCTATAGTACAAATTGAAGTAGAATGAGTCTAGGAAGCTAATTTTCCACCATTAAATTTTTTTAATAAATTACAACTTTCCTATTTCAGAAATCCTGGTGATTCTGATTCTCCCATTTTAAATATTGTTATTACTTATCTGCTTTAACTCACAACAGAAGAATTTTGCATGTAGTATGAGGCGTTCTGTTTCAGGCATACGTTCTCTATACGTTCTACCGTTTTCTGCCCCTTTTGTTTTATACATCCGTTTCTCTACTTCCCAGTTTCACTCTCTTGCTAACTGATTATTTTGATCTGCTTCCAGCTTTCATTCTTGTCTTTTTTCCTGCATTATCTCTAAAAGATAGTATAGCAAAGACATTACACTACATCCACTTTTGAATTGTTCTCTGTTTAAGTAAAAAAAGCCCCTTAAGATACGAGAGTTCTTTGGTTTCTGCCGGTGTAGACCTGTCTTTCTGGCACTAGTTGCTACATGTGTTACATTAAGGATGTTTATAGATTCTGTGGATCTTTTTTGTAGATAAAAATCGAGATCACTGCTAGTCAAAAATTAGTTCAAAGTTTTTTATCACAAACACAATAATATAATTTACATTAAGCCATTAAATTAACTTTACTAACAAATAATCATGTAGCATGAAAGAAAAACTACTTATTCCTGCATCATACACAACCTTGCAACCAATAGCATAAACTAACTAAACTGACTAATTCCGTTGTCTGCTTTTTTATTTACAAGTGGCGATTTAACGTATCGTGTATTTACTACATAGAAACGTTTTTGGTAACTTGTATTTTTTTCAATGGACAACGCCCTTTCTAAACATTCTTTGGACAACTCATTGGCAGTTGTAACATTCAATATGTTACTTCCCTTCTATGTAGCCTACGTTTCCCTTCTCTGTTCTGTGTGAAAACGAACTGTATGTTTTATAAACATTTTTTAGCTATGTTAGGTTTTAGCACCTTACTTTGCATACTTCACGTCTGTAATATTTAGTTCGTTAACACAAGGCTAATAATTTCTGTACCCTGAAGTAATAAGTTTTTATAATTATTATAAATAAATTACTAGAGAAATATGAAAAATGACAAGAATTACATTCGTACATGGCCTTGTCTGAAGTTTTCAACACTTTTAATTGAAACAAATAAGGTTAAGGAGAAAACAAAAAACGACTGTCTCTTGTATGTTATTGTAGTGGACATGTAAATTTTATTCTAAAGTGGAAGTAAGTGTTAAGTAGTACGTTAATTCTCAAATAGTATAACTCAGAACCAAGTTATATTATATTGTTACAAGGTAGAATTATGTAACGAGAAATAATAGTAAAATTACCGAAATATTACTATATAGTGTAGTTAAAATAATTTTATTATTAGTCACACTTATTTTTGTTGCCGCTAAATTAAACTCACATATCAAAAGCACCGCATATGCCGTATTACAATCATTTATATATTTCTCACAAAGCCATTACTATACCAAAAATAAAATATTGTAACGATGGAACCCTATCGAACAACCGAGAGCGTCCTTACATCCGTCCCTCCGCTAGTCGAGCAGGTATAGCCTCACTCAAGGTCGCAATTTGTACGTTCCAGGTTGTTCCGGAGAGCTCTAGAAATACGCATTATTCTGGCACGCTGCAGTAAGGATGGAAAGTTATTTTCGAACACCTGTGCTACCTATATGAGTTACATCAGCTAGCTTTATTACATCAGTTTCGTTGAGCAATTTTCTTAGTGCGGATCGAGTGGTGGTTGAAGATTAGTGAAAAGTGTTTTGTGTTATAATTAGTATGGAACTCTGTTACTTGACATTATTATTGCGTGTGTACAAATTTAACTTGAATTATTGTACGACAGTACCTTGTTGATCACAAACTGTTATTTGTGAATAATTAAAGCTGGTAATTAGTGACTTCATTGCTGTTTGTATTTTGTTTCCACTGTACCATACGACGATCACTGAGACCGTCGTAACAGTATATTAAAAATTAAGTAAACGTTTTGTGTAAACTTTAACTTTCTGACGAAAGAGTATAGTCGATAGTCTTGGAGGCAAGTTAGATAAATCAGTATTTACAGACAATATGAACTATCGGAGCTTAAAATTTCTAGTTTGATAATAGCCGGTTTCACTGTCAGAAGAGGATGAGCCTGCTGCCAAAAGTTAGTTACACTGATCTGTCGGATTGTCTCTTTGCTTATTTTAACCAGTTGAAAAATTCACAGACTAGTTTTGTGAATTTTATTTGTTATGTTAAATAATTTCTTTACGTTCTGTGTTCTGCTTAAGGAAAAACTAAAACATGACTTACTTAAAATGTGACAGAGTTAATAATCTGTCAGTGTTATAGTGGGTAGCCATTACCATCATATAAATATGTAACTGGTTTTTCAAAAATAACAGCTTCGAGTTTAGAGTGGATGCGTTTATGATTACAATCTACATAATCTCAAAAGCTGCACAATTGTTTTATGCAAATTAGGAGGGATCAAATATGCGCCTTAGTGAGAGAAATAATTCAGCCAATAATTCATATTTTTTGGATAACACTTAAACCAATGAAAAATTTGCAGATGTCCGAGTACCTTAGATAGGTAAACAATAAACCTACAGTTTGAATACGGTATAATTAAATATATATATATATATATATATATATATATATATATAATATCGCTTTATTAATTTATTTCTGTTTACAAGTAAAGGGATTTGTAAAGGTACAGGTAATGATAGTTTACATATTACTCTAATACAGTAATAATTACTTTATTTAGTATTTACGAGTAATATAATTTGGAATTTTATGAAAGTACAAAACAGATGGTTCAAGTGCTGTTTTACTAGAGGACAACATTAGTTTGCTGAAGAGAACGGAGCTGAGTTAAAACGTGCAAGTGGCCGACTCTAGAATCAGGAATTAGGGAACGAAAGCACAATATAATGAGTGAATGGTGTTAACGCAGCCATTAACTCAGTGTTTGAAAAACTGACACTAATCGAATGAAACAGGAGTGAAATGTTTACATCACCATGGCGTTTCAGGTTTGAAAGCTATATACATGTAAAATTGTCTACACAATGCAAAAATTATACTCTTGAAAATGTAAAAACTCTTCAATAAGATACTTTTTTAAAATACATTTTATCTGATCAACTCCGATCGTTTCTCTGGAGAGAAAACATATATCATGCAATGCCCTCCTAGTAACTGATATTTACATCTAAATTTGGAAAGATGTCTGTTTGAAGCAGCGTTGTACTATAGTGGTGTAAACTCAGTGATCAATCATTTTACTCTTACGTATCATTTAGACATCCAAATATTGTTTTTCATTATCCTTGGGGGCATCCTTTCAGTCTCTCTATGTTGGATCAATACTAACTTTGGATGTTGGATGTCAATACTAACTTAATGTTGGATTAATATACATTAATCCTTGTATATTTTCACAAATTCACCAAATATGTATATAGTCGAACTATATTGATTCCCATTCATATTGTGATTTTTATTTAGGTGATTTGTATTAAGTAAATACGTGATTTGACTACGTAAGGAGTTTATTTGCAGCCACATGAATTCCAAATAAAAGTTGCAACGGACTCTTGGCCGCTTAATTTATTCTATAGCGGGCTGTAATACCTTGTTCCCACTCCACTGAAGATGCCGTCGTTGATGCAGCCGAAACCTCTGGGTTTCAGGAAGTGTTAATGTAAGACCACGGCCCAATAGCCCAGTGAACTTGCCTGATAACTATGACAACTCCGACCGCGAGAGTTAGCGTTCATTTTTTTTCTGCCATCTAAGGACCACATGCCATTTTCAATTCCTTACTATTTGTTCTTTTCTTTTCCACCGACATTCTTTCATCTTATCACTATATCTCTTCTTCCTGTCTTCAGTCCACTTTAAACCTGTGTTTTCTCTCTCCTAGCCTGGACCCTTTCCATTTTAACACTTTTGCCCGAAAAACGTCTCTTTCAATTGCTTCTTCTGCGTGTATGTTATTTTTTTCTAAATCATTTTGGACTTCTTTAATCCAACTTGATGTTGACTTCTTTCCCCACAGATATTTAAAGATCTGCATTGTTAACCTATTATCGTTCATTCTATATAAATGTCCGAAAGACAGTAGTCTTCCTTTCCTCATGGTTTCTGTTATATTTTCTATACTTTGAGATATTTTATCATACTACTTAATTTCCAACTATCTGAAGTTTGCGTAGGCAGAAATCCATGTTACAGACAATGCCACGAAAACTGTTTATAACGAAGGCCATGGAAGGTCTGTCTTGGACAGGATTTCTTCACGTGATCGTAAGAGAAGCTCCCTTGACCGTCTCGTCCTAGTACAGCCTACACACACAAATCCCTGTCGTACGATATGTGTATACAAACGTATGCACATACACGTACAACATTTATACTTGTATGAACATATGTAAGCCTCACTTACGAATATCGTAATATACTGTAAGGAAGAATACGTATGCCATACCCACATTCACACGCACAATCACCCACTCAGACAGAATATATATATAGTAAGGCCCAAATGGTAGTTACCGATTACACGTAGAAGAAATCTGTCCTGTAGGAAAAGCATGTAGTCCTTATCATCATATACCGCAGAACTCCATGTTACACACAATGGCACGAATTGCGAAGAAATGGAGATTGTCCTGTTTCTCAAATCACCGTTGTTCCACCTGCAGAAAGAAATGTTAATGTATCTAACATGCTTTGCAATATACGTTGTAGTTTTGCTAAAGGACATGTTGGCCTACTTCTGAAGTTATATGTGGATGGTATGTACGCTCATTTTATAGAAACCAAGACAGAGACATGGTCACAAAATAATTTTCGAATTGCCCTTATTAGCGGGAACTTCTAAAATTCCTTCAATTTGACAAGACTGTAAATAAAAAAAATCCAACGACTACCAAGGTTTTTTACGTGTATAACAATGAACATTATTCTTCATAATTTTTCTAATCTTGAACGAACTTTCTAACATTCGTCTCCAACAAACTTAATTTGGCAGGATATATTATATAATATTATTTCTCTAATTTCATCCTTCGTAATAAATAAACGTTATGTTCTTCAGGTTTTTGTAGCATTTAAATATTATTTTTTAAATTCAGAATGTGTATCTATTAATTCTGAGGAACAGTACTGCATAATTGTTTATCCCGAAACGACATTAACAAGGTTAAACAGAAGCATTGTTTTAGCACAAATTTACATGAAATTAAATGGCGATCGAAGTAATTGCGGACTCCTTTACTCCCGTTTCCTAATGTTGAAAAACGAAACATTAAATCTTAATGCGAGTGGGCAAGCAAATTCTCCGGTTCATTAGTATTTTAACTTGATTCTTTTTTGCGTACGTTCTTGCAGGCTAGCATAAAAACTAGTAAGTGTTGGCTAAAAACCCATAAAAAAATTGAACAACTTTACACATGTTTCCCTTTGCGACTGAATAGAAGAAAACGTAAATATGTAATAAACCAATTTTACTGCTTTCCCTTTGTCTACCAGTCTCTAGTATTATATAAGTTCAAATATTATAGAAACATTCAAGCTTTTACTAATGTTGCAGACATTTTTTTCATAACATATCTACATATTGGACACAGTTTTCCCTGCAGCAGATTGTAACATATTTTCTTCATATTTTGTATTTAGGAAACAAAATTCTTCTTAAACAAATGCTAGTGGTACTGCAGCAAAAGTTTGCTGATTTAGGAAAGTTGTGTTTCTGAGTTTCCAGTTTTGAGTATTCCCTTCCAAGCCCAGTTCTCCTAGAGCACCTCTAGTAGTGAAAGTACGGAGCACTTTCCAATTCCCTGGTTTCGTTAACATTCAATGTTGCCTGGTAATTCAGGAATCCCATAAGCAACCTTCCAAGACCCTATAACATTACCAAAAGTTGAGTTTGGGACGACAAAAAGAGCATAGATTTATGCATACGCTTACAAAGAACAAAAGTATAGGAAAATAAATATTATTAATGGCGTGTATATGAAATACTAGAAAAGAGTTACACGGTAGTAAACACACAAATACACACAAACACACACACACACACACACATATAAAATTATCTAAAAAGAAAAAGGGAAAGTCTAAATTACTTATCTATCATGTATAAAATGGTACCCACTGGCAGCATGCGCAGATGATAATGAATTACCTTTAAGTTGAAAACTGTGTATCAAGAAGGCCATGGAAGGTGTGTCTTGTGCAGGATTTCTTCACGTGATCGTAAGAGAAGCTCCCTTGACCGTCTCGTCCTAGTACAGCCTACAGCCTACACACAAACATCCCGGGCATGTATATATACCTGTCATACGGTATGTGCATACAAACGTATGCATATACACGTACAACATTCATACTTGTAAGAACATATGTAAGCCTCACTTACGTATATCGTAATATACTGTAAGGAAGAATACATATGCCATACCCACATTCACACGCACAAATACCCACTCACACAGAATATATATACAGTAAGCATCAAATTATACTTACCGAGTAAACGTAGAAGAAATCTATCCTGTAGGAAAACCATGTAGTCCTTATCATCATATACCGCAGAAACCCATGGTAGACACAAAGCCACGAAAACTGTTTATAACGAAGGCCATGGAAGGCGACTTGAGCAGGATTTCTTCACGTGATAGTAAGAGAAGCTCCCTTGACCGCCTCGTCCTAGTACAGCCTACAACCTACACACAAACATCCCGGACATGTATATATACCTGTCGTACTGTATGTGCATAAAAATGTATGCACATCCACGTACAACATTCATACTTGTATGAACATATGTAAGCCTCACTTACGTATATCGTAATATACTGTAAGGAAGAATACATATGCCATACCCCACATTCACACGCACAATCACCCACTCAGACAGAATATATATACAGTATATATCGTTTCTCTGGAGAGAAAACATATATCATGCAGTGCCCTCCTAGTAACTGATATTTACATCGAAAATTGGAAAGATGTGTGTTTGTTGCAGCGTTGTACTATAGTGGTGTAAACTCAGTGATCAATCATTTTACTCTTACGTATAAATCTCTGATGATATATAAATCTACTACTTGTGGTAGTATACCATAATTAATAGATATCCAAACATTGTTTTCCATTATCCTTGGAGGCATCCTTTCAGTCTCTCTTTGTTGGATCAATACTAACTTAATACACATTAATCTTTGTATATTTTCACAAATTCACCAAATATGTATATAGTCGAACTATATTGATTCCCATTCATATTGTGATTTTTATTTAGGTGATTTGTATTAAGTAAATACGTGGTTTGACTATGTAAAGAGTTTATTTGCAGCCACATGAATTCCAAATAAAAGTTGCAACGGACTTTTGGCCGCTTAATTTATTCTATAGCGGGCTGTAATACCTTGTTCCCACTCCACTGAAGATGCCGTCGTTGATGCAGCGGAAACCTCTGGGTTTCAGGAAGTGTTAATGTAAGACCACGGCCCAATAGCCCAGTGAACTTGCCTGATAACTATGACAACTCCGACCGCGAGAGTTTGCGTTCATTTTTTTCTGCCATCTAAGGACCACATGCCAATTTCAATTCCTTACTCTTTGTTCTTTTCTTTTCCACCAACATTCTTTCATCTTATCACTATATCTCTTCTTCCTGTCTTCAGTCCACTTTAAACCTGTGTTTTCTCTCTCCTAGCCTGGACCCTTTCCATTTTAACACTTTTGCCCGAAAAACGTCTCTTTCAATTGCTTCTTCTGCGTGTATGTTATTTTTTTCTAAATCATTTTGGACTTCTTTAATCCAACTTGATGTTGACTTCTTTCCCCACAGATATTTAAAGATCTGCATTGTTAACCTATTATCGTTCATTCTATATAAATGTCCGAAAGACAGTAGTCTTCCTTTCCTCATGGTTTCTGTTATATTTTCTATACTTTGAGATATTTTATCATACTACTTAATTTCCAACTATCTGAAGTTTGCGTAGGCAGAAATCCATGTTACAGACAATGCCACGAAAACTGTTTATAACGAAGGCCATGGAAGGTCTGTCTTGGACAGGATTTCTTCACGTGATCGTAAGAGAAGCTCCCTTGACCGTCTTGTCCTAGTACAGGCTACACACACAAATCCCGGACATGTATATATACCTGTCGTACGGTATGTGCATACAAACGTATGCATATACACGTACAACATTCATACTTTTATGAACATATGTAAGCCTCACTTACGTATATCGTAATATACTGTAAGGAAGAATACGTATGCCATACCCACATGCACACGAACAATCACCCTATCAGACAGAATATATATACAGTAAGGCCCAAATTATACTTACCGATTACACGTAGAAGAAATCTGTCCTGTAGGAAAACATGTAGTCCTTATCATCAAATACATCACAACTCCATGTTACACACAATGGCACAAATTGCAAAGAAATGGAGACAGGTGCATCTTGCTGATTTAGGAAAGTTGTGTTTCTGAGTTTACAATTTTGAGTATTCCCTTCCAAGCCCAGTTCTATTAGAGCACCTCTAGTAGTGAAAGTATGGAACATTTTCCAATTCTCTGGTTTCGTTGATACTCAATGCTGCCTGGTAATTCAGGAATCCAAAAAACAACCTTCCAAGACCCAATAACATTACCAAAAGTTGATTTTGGGACGACAAAAAGCGCATGGATTTATGCATACTCTTAGAAAAGAACAAAAGTGTACGAAAATAAATACAATTATTGTCGTGTATATGAAATTCTGGAAAAGAGTTACACACACACACACACACACACACACACACACACACACACACACACACACACACACACACACACACACACACACACACACACACACACACACACACACACACACACACACACACACACACACACACACACACACACACACACACACACACACACACACAATTAGCTAACAAGAATAAGAGAAAGTCTACATTACTTATCTCTCATGTATATAATGGTACTCACTGGCGATAGGCGCAGATGATAGAAAATTACCTTCTGGTTGAAAACTGTGTATCACGAAGGGCATGAAACTGGATTTCTTCATGTGAATGTAAGAGAAGCTCCTTTGATCGTCTCGTCCTAGTACAGCCTACAGCCTACACACAAACATCCCGGACATGTATATATACCTGTCGTACGGTATGTGCATACATGTACAACATTCGTACTTGTATGAAGTACATACATACGTAAGCCTCACTTACGTATATCGTAAAATATTGTAAGGATGAATACATATGGCATACAATCACCCACATATAGGATGAATTCACACACACAACCACCCACTCAGACAGAATATATGTACAGTAAGCATATAGTAGTGAAAGTACGGAGCACTTTCCAATTCCCTGGTTTCGTTAACATTCAATGTTGCCTGGTAATTCAGGAATCCCATAAGCAACCTTCCAAGACCCGATAACATTACCAAAAGTTGAGTTTGGGACGACAAAAAGAGCATAGATTTATGCATACGCTTAGAAAAGAACAAAAGTATAAGAAAATAAATATTATTAATGGCGTGTATATGAAAGTCTGGAAAAGAGTTACACGGCACACACACACAATTAGCTAAAAAGAATAAGAGAAAGTTTATATTACTTATCTATCATGTATTACTTATCTCACTGGCGACAGGCGCGGATGATAGAAAATTACCTTCTGGTTGAAAACTGTGTATCACGAAGGCCATGGAAGGTCTGTCTTGAACAGGATTTCTTCAAGTGAACGTAAGAGAAGCTCGCTTGACCGTTTCGTCCTAGTACAGCTTACAGCCTACACAGAAATCCCGGACATGTATATATACCTGTCGTACGTAAGCCTCACTTACGTATATCGTAATATACTGTAAGGAAGAATACATATGCCATAAATAAAGTAGCCATAGATAAATAAAGTGTTAAAAACCATACAGTGGTGACGAAAAGTGCAATTACGATACGTAAATAATGAAAAACTCTCTTTTTGTGAGTACCATAAAGAAGTGCAATTTACATATAGTAATCACATAAAAAATTACTGATTGATTGAGCATCGATTGATGTGAAACAAACTTCGTAATTCGCGAAAATAGGAGAAAATAATGAATTGAATCAGATTGGGGTTAGTGACGCCTCGACAGAATCTGACAAGTTGAAAATTGTTCAGTTGACTATAAATACCAGGTCGTGCTAATAAGGTTTCTTCTTCTCGATTCAACCATTGCCGCTGGAGGCTATGTCAGTCGACGACGCCAATTCACAATTATCGTAAGAGTCACAGGACCAACTAGATGTCCAGCCAGAATACATACGATGAGGTCTATGGACACACCGGCAGCATATGACGTGAGACTAGACGACTATTAATCAGCACATGCAGAGAACACGACCAGAGGACCAGAAGGACACGGAGGACACGACCAGAGGACCAGAAGGACACGGAGGACGTACAGATGAATAACCACGTAAAACGAGGTGATAAAAAACCATTGTAATTATAAACATAATAAAGACATTAATTAAAGTTTGAATGAAAGACATTCAACCAGTTTTAAAATAAATAAATGATACATAAATGTAAAAGCAGTACAAAAATTAGAATAATATTTCTTGTATCAAATTTAGTAATTAGTAACGTAAATGATAAGAGAAATAAGTAATTTTTGAATTAACGTAATTAGTAAAGTCTTTGATGATAAAGAAAAATGCATATGCAATAGAAAGTTAAAACAAAGTAATATAATAGAAGTTTGAATAGAAGTAAAGTCATTTTTGAAGCTAATGAATCAGCAACTGCAAAAATATGAGCACACCATGAGTAAGAAGAGAGCAAAATAAATATTTTAAAGTAAATAACATTAGAGAATAAGAGTTGTGTATAACTTATGTATGCAATTTGTTAGCAATAAATTATGTACGAAAACTTCGTACAAACGATTTAATAATGAGTCAATGTTTAATATCCGATATGAAAGATTTTGTTTAAATAAATAAATAATGGAACAATTTTTAACTTAAATAACGTATCATCTTCTTATTACGATTACACCCATGAATTCAATACACAATAAATTAAATTGAATTTGTTATGTTATACAAAAATACACAAATATATAAATACATTATATAAATGCAAATTGTGTTGTTATATAATTTTGGCGCTCCAAGATCGTGGAGCTATTCAAACACAAATAAATTTGTATTTGCAACCTGAATACACAAAAAGTGTATCGTTGTAATATATACCTGTCGTACTGTATGTGCATACAAACGTATGCACATACACATACAACATTCATACTTGTATGAACATATGTAAGCGTATATCGTAATATACTGTAATTAAGAATACATATGCCATACCCTCATTCACACGCACAATCACCCATTCAGACAGTGTATATATACAGTAAGCATCAAAAGAGACATACATAGTACACTTAGAAGAAATCTGTCTTGTAGGGAACCATTAAGTCCTCATCATCATATACTACGGAACTCCATGCTTGAGACAAAGCCACGAAAACTGTTTATAACGAAGGCCATGGAAGGTCTGTCTTGAGCAGGATTTCTTCACGTGAACGTAAGAGAAGCTCCCTTGAACATCTCGTCCTAGTACAGCCTACAGCCTACACATAAACATCCCGGTCATGTATATATACCTGTCGTACTATATGTGCATACAAACGTATGCATATACACCTACAACATTCATACTTGTATGAACATATGTAAGCCTCACTTATGAATATCGTAATATACAGTAAGGAAGAATACATATGCCATACCCACATTCACACGCACAATCACCAACTCAGTCAGAATATATATACAGTAAGCATCAAATGATATTTACCGAGTAAACTTAAAGAAATGTGTCCTGTAAGGAACAATGTAATCCTTATCATCATATACCACAGAACCACATATTTGAGACAAAACCAGTAAACCTCTTTATAACGAAGGCCATGAAAGGTCTGTCTTGAACTGGATTTCTTCACGTGAACGAAAGAGAAGCTCCTTTGACCGTCTCGTCCTAGTGCAGCCTACAGCCTACCCTCAAACATCCCGGACATGTATATATACCTGTAGTACTGTATGTATGAAACATACACGTACAACATTCATACTTGTATGAAAATATGGAAGCCTCACTTACGTATATCGTAATAAACTGTAAGGAAGAATACATATGCCATACCCACACTCACACACACAATCACCAACTCAGACAGAATATATATACAGTAAGCATCAAATGAAACTTACCGAGTAAACCTAGAAGAAAACTGTCCTGTAGGGAACAATGTAATCCTTATCATCATATACCACAGAACCGCATATTTGAGACAAAACCAGTAAAAGTCTTTATAAGGAAGGGCATGAAATGTCTGTCTTGAACTGGATTTCTACACGTGAACGTAAGGTAAGCTCACTTGACCGTCTCGTCCTAGTACAGCCTATAGCCTACACAGAAAACATCCCGGACTTGTACAGTATATATACCTGTAGTACTGTATGTGCATACAAACGTATGCACATACACGTACAACATTCATACTTGTATGAATATATGTAAGCCTGACTTACGTATATCGTAATATACTGTAAGGAAGAATACATATGCCATATTCACATTCACACGCACAATCAACCACTCAGACAGAATATATATACAGTAAGCATGAAATATTACTTACTGAGTAAACGTAGAAGTAAACTGTCCTGTAGGGAACAATGTATTCCTTATCATCATATACCACAGAACCGCATATTTCAGGCAAAGCCAGGAAAATTCTGAAACTCTTTATAACGAAGGCCATGAAAGGTCTGTCTTGAGCGGGATTTCTTCACGTGAACGTAAGGGAAGCTCACTTGACCGTCTTGTCCTAGTACAGCCTATAGCCTACACAAAAATCATGCCGGACATGTATATAAAAATAGTAGCAAAATAAGTCATTATAGGAGGATAACTAACGAACCATTCATCAAACCTCAAAATGTCTTTCTGAACTAGGCTACACATGAAAATGTTAAGAATGTCCCTCTCCTGGCATAAACACAGACCAGGAGAGTGACTTAAATGCCAGGAGAGTGACATGTTTTTTTAAAAACAATAAAATTGTAATTTCCGTTTAATTTTTAAGGATTTTAATGGAGATATTCACTTGATTCAGCGCTAGGGAATCTTTTGACACCTCTTAAAAAGTGAAATTGAGTGAAGTTTAAGAAATGAACTTCTTATGTCCTAGTATATACACGTACAACATTCATACTTGTATGAACATATGTAATCCTAAATTACGTATATCGTAATATACTGTAAGGAAAAATATTTATGCCATACCCACATTCACACGCACAATCACCCAGACAGACAGAATACATACAGTAAAGCAGTAAATGATACTTACCGAGTAAACGTAGAAGAAATTTATCTTGTAGGAAAAGCATGTAGTCCTTATCATCATATACCGCAGAACACCATGGTAGAGACAAAGCTACGAAAATTGTTTATAACAAAGCCCATGGAAGGCCTGTCATGAGCAAGACTTCTTCACCTGAAGGTAAGAGAAACTCCCTTGACAGTCTCGTCCTAGTACATCCTACAGCCTACACACAAACATCCCGGGCATGTATATATACCTGTAGTACTGTATGTGCATACAAACGTATGCACATACGCGTACAACATTCATACTTGTAAGAAAATATGTAAGCCTCACTTACGTATATCATAATATACTGTAAGGAAGAATACATATGCCATACTCACATTCACACGCACAATCACCCACTCAGACAGAATATATATACAGTAAACATCAAATGATAATTACCGAGTAAACTTAAAATAAATGTGGCCTGTAGGGAACATTGTAATCCTTATCATCATATACCACAGAACCGCATTTTTGAGACATAGCCAGTAAAACTCTTAATAACGAAGGCCATGAAAGGTCTGTCTTGAACTGGATTTCTTCACGTGAAGGAAAGAGAATCTCCTTTGACCGTCTCGTCCTAGTACAGCCTACAGCCTACCCACAAATATCCCAGATATGTATATATACCTGTAGTACTGTATGTGCATACAAACGTATGCACATATACGCACAATATTCATACATGTATGGAAATATGTAAGCGTCACTTACGTATTTCTTATTAATATACTGTAAGGAAGAATATATTTGCCATCCCCACATTCACACGCACAATCACCCACTCAGACAGAATACCTTAAGCATTAAATGATACTTACCGAGTAAACGTAGAATAAATCTGTCCTGTAGGGAACAATGTAATCCTTATCATCATATACCACAGAACCGCATATTTGAGACTAAGCCAGTAAAAGTCTTTATAACAAAGGGCATGAAACGTCTGTCTTGAACTGGATGTCTTCACGTGAACGTAAGGGAAGTTCAATTGACCGTCTCGTCCTAGTACAGCCTATAGCCTACACAAAAAACATGGGGAACTATATTAATAAATGTAGTACTGTATGTGCATACAAACGGATGCAAATACACGTACAACATTCATACTTGCATGAATATATATATATATATATATATATATATAAGCCTGATTTACGTATATCGTAATATACTGTAAGGAAGAATACATATGCGATATTCACATTCACACGCACAATCACCCACTCAGACAGAATATATATACAGTAAGCATCAAATGATATACTTACCGAGTAAACTTAGAAGTAATCTATCCTATAGGAAACCATGTAGTCCTTAAGACCACAGAACTCCATGTTTGAGACAAAGCCAGGAAAACTGTTTATAACGAAGGCCATGGAAGGTCTGTCTTGAACAGGATTTCTTCACGTCAACGTAAGAGAAGCTCCCTTGACCGTCTCGTCCTAGTACAGCCTACACACAAATCCCGGACATGTATATATACCTCTCGTACTGTATGTGTATACAAACGTAAGCACATACACGTACAACATTCATACTTGTATGAACATGTGTAAGTCTCACTTACGTATATCGTAATATACTGTAAGGAAGAATACATATGCCATACCCACATTCACACACACAATCACTCACTCAGACCGAATATATGTACAGTAAGCATCAAATGATGCTTACCGAGTAAACGTTGAAGAAATCTGTCCTGTACGAAAAGCATGTAGTCCTTATCACAGAACACGATGTTACACACAATGACACGAATTGTGAAGAAATGGAGACAGCCCTGTTTCTCAAATCACCGTTGTTCCATCTGCAGAAAAAAATGTTAATGTATCTAACAGGCTTTGCATTATACGTTGTAGTTTTGCTACCGGGCATGAAGTTACATGAAGTTAAGTAGTTTGCTACTTTTTAAGTTATATGTGGATCGTATGTACGCTCATTTTATGCAAACCAAGACAGAGACATTGTTACAAAATAATTTTCAATTTGCCCATATTAGCGGGAACTTCTACAATTCCTGCAATTTGTCAAGACTATCAGTCAAAGAAAATCTAAAGGCTTCCTTGTGTTTTTACTTGAATAACAATGAACATTATTCTTCATAATTTTTCTAATCAT